>OU015549.1:6001515-6589363 GCA_907165065.1 Caprimulgus europaeus
TCTCCAATCTTTTGAGGATAAAAACAAAACAAACAAACAAAAAACCAACCAAGAAACAAACAAAAAAACCAACAACCCAGAAGTGAGGAGTGTGCACGGATGCTGAATGTTTGGGAATGAGAGGAATGAGTGAGTGAGGCTTGAAAAAACACACCACATTGAGAATCCTGCCACAGCAGCAGCGCTGTTAATGAGCTGAGCACTGACTTGCTTAGAGGAAAAAACCCAAACCCTGGCGTGTTGGACAACTCTGGGAAGAGGGAACGAGCGATTTCTGTCCCGAGTAACGTTGTGAGTCTTCTTCTGACAGACCAGGACTTGCTTCTCTGTTGTGGCCAGCGTGGAAAAAGGAATGGCTAGTTGGAAAGGAGAGGAATCTGGGTTCAACTGTGGTGCTCTGTGAGGTCTGGCTTTGGCTGCTGGAGAGAGATGGAGCCTGGGTCTCCAGCCGCCTGCTCTAACCTTTGCCGCACGCCGCTGTCGGGTGCATGGGATGAGAGGAGACAGGAGTGGGGGGGGTGAAGGATTTTCAGTCTAGGAGTGAGTGTGTGTGAGTGAGGCGGTGTCCACATTCTCAACTTTCAAGTCATTGCAGTTTATCTTTTTCCTGAAAAAAAAAAAAGCAAAAAAAAAGTAAAAAAAAGTTAAAAACAAAGAAAACAAAAAAATAAGGGGTTAGCTGTTGCATTTCATAAACTAACCAGAGTTCAGTCTACTGATGCAGCCTAAGAGATGTAAAAGAGGAGGTAAAAAATAAGAAAAAAAAGAAAAAAAAAAAAAGAAAAAAGAGAGAGAAGAGAGGGGGGAAAAAAAAATAAAAGGAAAGTCGCTCTTTAGGGCTTTTTATTTTAGGGAAACACTGACGAATGTTCAGAGCTCCCGCTCCCAGTGACGCTTTTCCTGATCACGTCGCTCCAAGCGCCTTTCCTTCCTTAATATTGTTCAACTGTGAATGTAGAAATGGGGGAAAAACCAACCAAACACACACAAACAAAACTCCTGCGTTAGAGGGAAGAGAAAATAAATTGTCAAATGAGATTTCAGGCTTCAAAACAAACAAAAAAACCCACAAAATACAAATGTTGAGTGCTCCGAATTGGCAGTGAGAACGGAAAGGGAAAGATCTCTCCTGACTTGTACTGTAGCAGCTCGAACACCCACAGAAAAAATTGTGCCAAAGAGTTGAAAAAAAAAACAAAATAAAACTTCAGGTAAATATTTTGGATTTGCAAAATGAGGATAAATTCAATGTTCAAACGAAAATCTGATAAAAATGCCATTTGGAAACTGCTTGGCCTTTTGTGCTCTTTATTTGATCAAATTTAATGTGGTCTTGGTCTCTTGCTGCACTTCAAAACAAAAAAACCAAAAAAAAAGGAAAAAAAAAGAAATTTATATAAAATATATATATACTGACTTGAGCTTACAAAGGATGGCACTTGTAAAAGGTTATATTTTTCCACTGCAGTTGAAGATTAATAAAATGGTGTCAAACATTCCCCAATACTTCCTTTTTGTATTCTTGGTCTTTCCAGTAAAAGGGGAACCCATTAATGATTTATTTTTTTATTATTATTATTTTATTTTATTTTTTAGTAGAGTAGTAACAGTCTGATGGGCAACTCAGAAATAAATTGGCTGTTTACTGCTTCCCCACTCATGCAATGTCTTTATTTTCACATGAAGGATCAGAATCTTTTAATTTCTTCTGAAATGAGACTTTTGCTTTTGAGGAATAGTCCCTTGTTTATCCTGGATTGTCAGCAATAAGCCAAGGAGGAAAAAACAACAAAAAAAAAGAAAAAATACAAAAAAAAACCACCATGGAAGAGGTGCAGGGTTTTGAAACTTTAATTTTTCATTTCATTTTTATTAATGCAGCTGTTGATAATAAACTACCAGCATTTGAAGCTGCAGTTTCACATGGGCATTTTGAAAAGCTGCTTGTGGGAGGGAGAGAGGAGAAAAACCTTCGCCAGTATTTTTTTTTCCCTTTATTTTTTCCTTTATTTTTTCCTTTATTTTTTCCTTTATTTTTTCCTTTATTTTTTCCTTTATTTTTTCCTTTATTTTTTCCTTTATTTTTTCCTTTATTTTTTCCTTTATTTTTTCCTTTTTTTTTTCCTTTATTTTTTCCTTTATTTTTTCCTTTATTTTTTCCTTTATTTTTTTCCTTTATTTTTTCCTTTATTTTTTCCTTTATTTTTTCCTTTATTTTTTCCTTTATTTTTTCCTTTATTTTTTCCTTTATTTTTTCCTTTATTTTTTCCTTTATTTTTTCCTTTATTTTTTCCTTTATTTTTTCCTTTATTTTTTCCTTTATTTTTTTCCCCTTTATTTTTTTCCCCTTTATTTTTTTCCCCTTTATTTTTTCCCCTTTATTTTTTCCCCTTTATTTTTTTCCCCTTTTTTTTTTTCCCCTTTATTTTTTTCCCCTTTTTTTTTTCCCCTTTATTTTTTTCCCCTTTATTTTTTTCCCCTTTATTTTTTTCCCCTTTATTTTTTTCCCCTTTATTTTTTTCCCCTTTATTTTTTTCCCCTTTATTTTTTTCCCCTTTATTTTTTTCCCCTTTATTTTTTTCCCCTTTATTTTTTTTCCCTTTTTTTTTTTTCCCCTTTTTTTTTTTTCCCCTTTTTTTTTTTTCCCCTTTATTTTTTTCCCCTTTTTTTTTTTTCCCCTTTATTTTTTTTCCCCTTTATTTTTTTTCCCCTTTATTTTTTCCTTTTTTTTTTCTTGTTCTAAAAAGCAGGTGAGGATCTGCTTTATTCCCCAATTTCCTTTCCCCCCCAGCTCTGATCCTGGGGTCCATGCCCCTGGCATCCCCTTGGGTTGCCCATCCACAGGAGCTCTCTACAGGGTATCAGAATGTGCCTTCCCGTGCTGGGTTCAGGTTGCAGTCAAAGTGCTGACTTTGAACCAGTGTACACAAATAAAAATACAATAAAAATAAATGAAATAAATGAAATAAAATAAATCCCAGGTGTTTTAGAGGAAAAGGAGGAGCTCTGGGAACTGGGAGAGCCAGCCAGCTCCGGAGCACAGCCTAGGGAAAAGCCTGGGTCACATTTCTAGTAATGCCTTTTCTTTTGATTTGTTTCTCAAGGTTTAGGTGGGGGGGGGGGGGTGGGGGAGGTGGGATTTCCTAAAAAACAAACAAAATTATTAAAAAAAAAAGGAGAAAAAATTAAAAAGCCATTCCTGAAGTTGGGGAGGGGGCGTGGAGGGAAGAAATCTGATCATTCCTCAGTGCTACCTGTTTCTGTCCTGTGTGGCTGTTCAGCTGTAGACAGCAGAGAATAAAGTACACTGAGACAGTAGTGGAACAAACCTCGTGTCTGGCCTGGTCTGTTTTGGGGCTTTTTGTTGGGGTTTTTTTCTCTTTTTTTTATTTTTTCTTTTTGGGTTTGTTTCAGGGAATCAGTTCTCAGAGGTTGCTTTACCTGGGTGATGTCGTGGTGAGCAGCAGGAGCTGGTCCACACCCCCTCTGCCTGTTACCCCTTAATCCTCTTACTGCTGGCTCTAGAGGGAGGCACAAATACCTATTTTTTATATATATATATTTATATAAATTTTTATATATAAATACCTATTTTTTATATATATTATATGTATACATAAATTTTTAACCTATTTTATATATATATTTATTTTTTAATATATATACTATATATATATTTAATTTTTTTGTTTTAAGAGCTGGTTTCACTGCTTGCCAGATTAAATAATAGAATAAATCCTCAAATATTTTTTTATTTTATATTATATATATTTTTTTTTTCTTTTCAGTGCCATTTCAGCACTAGAATCAAAACCTGCTCAGCCCAGCAGAGCCCACCTGGGCTGGGCATCGCTTGTGGCAGACTCAGCCCTGCCAGGGTGGGCTGTGACGGTGGCACTTGGTGTCCCCTTTCCTGCTAAACTCAAATCTCTCGGCATAAGCAGGGAAAAAATCACTTTTAATAGTGCCTGTGAACGCCATCCTGAAACTACAGCTCCCAACCACGTTCCTTTATTGACTTTAATGTTAATTAATCAATTTATCAGTTGTGTCTCACCTCCCCACGCCTGCACCCCCCGGGTGAGAACGACTGGGAAGGACCCAAGTCCTAACACATTGGTAGGATGGATTTATTGACATAAATAAAAAAAAGTTTAAAAAAATTAAAAACAACACAAGAAGACACTTTATTATTATTTTTTTAAAATAAAAACAACACACAAAGACACTTTATTAATTTTTTTAAATATAAAATTTAAAAAAATATTTTTTAAATAAAAACAATACATGAAGACACTTTATTAAATTAAAAAAAACCCAAAACACCCAGACACTTTTTTAAAATAAAAACAACAGACTATTTTTTTTAAATAAAAACAACACACAAAAACACTTTATTAATTTTTTTAAATAAAAAACCACAAAGACACTTATTTTTTTAAATAAAAACAACACACAAAAACACATTATATTTTTTCTAAATAAAAACAAAACATGAAGACACTTCATTAAATTAAAAAAAAACCAAAACACCCAAAGACACTTTATTTTTTTGTTCAAATAAAACCACACACAGACACTTTATTAATTTTTTTAAATAAAAACAGCACACACTTTTTTTTTAAATAAAAACAAAAAAGACTTTATTTTTTTTAAATAAAAACAACACACAGACACTTTATTTTTTAAAAAACAAAACCAACAAAGACTTTATTTTTTTTTAAATAAAACCAACACTCACAGACACTTTATTAAATAAAAAAAAAAAACAAAACACGCAAAGACACTTAAATTTTTTTATAAGAAATAACTCACAAAGACACTTTATTTTCCTTTTCCTTTTTTTATATATATAATATATATTTTCCAATTCTGCTGTTTCATTTTCCCAGCTCCTGCTGCTTCTCCTGCCAACGTCCTTCCCCCGCCGCGGCGGCTCGGGCAGCCCGTGGGTGTGCGCTCGCTGAGTGACGCTCGCCCGTTTCCTCTCTGGGGGAGCTGGAGGTGACAGCAGTGTGTCATCAGCCATATGTGGCACCCAGGGACAGCGGGGCCGGGCACAAACTATTTCTGGGAGCAGGAGCTTCCAGCTCTTTTTTTTTCTTTTTTTTTTTTTTCTTTTTTTTTTCTTTTTTTCCCCTTTTTTTTTCCCTGATGTTGGATTTTCTCCCTGAGCCTCTCCCCGGCGATGGGTGGGCTGAGGTGAGTGGCTGCTGTCTGAGCTCTCCTGGGGTAACCCTGTCCCTATGGAGAGAGGAGAAAATTCCCCATTTCCCTGCAGTCTGGGAGGGTGGGAAAAAACCCAAACAAGCAACAATTTGATTTTCTCATCATGTGTTGGTTTTATTTAAAAAAATAAAGTTTCTCTGTGTGGTTTTATTTTTTTTTAAATAAAGTGTCTTTGTGTGTTTTGGGTTTTTTTAATTTAATAAAGTGTCTTCATGTGTTGTTTTTATTTTCTCGTCTCAGAGGTGATGCCCTGCCCGTGGTGCCCTCCTGCACCTCCTGCTGTAGCTCTCAGTCCCTGTCTGGCACCACCAGCAGCGGTTTCCCACCCTGGGGGTGACACAGTGGCAGCACAGGGGGACAGGGTGGTTGGTGTGACCCTTGAGTCGGTGTCACCACTCTGCAATTAAACTTTTCATTGCTAATAACCAGGGTGACACTCAATAATTTCACTGGGGCAGGTAAAGCCCTTGATGGAGGGATGTGATGGGTCCTTCATTGCTCCTGAAGGGGATTAACAGGGGTAACAGGTGAGAGACTGTCCCTGAGGATGATGAAGGTGACGTGTTGGGGTTCAGTTGATGTTTCTATCCCAGCTCAGGCCTTGTGTGAAACTGAGGAGTTTGCAGCCTCCAGGTACCACGGGCTGGAGGAGGAGATGCAGGCTGGGGGTCAGGAGAAGGTGAAGTCTGGTGGGGTGGGTGTGTGGATCCCTGCCCACATCCCTGCCCACATCCCTGCCTGTATCCCTGTATCCCCACCTGTATCCCTGCCCACATCCCTGCCTGCATCCCTGCCTGTATCCCTGCCTGTATCCCTGCATCCCTGCCTGTATCCCTGCATCCCTGCCTGCATCCCTGCCTGTATCCCTGCCTGTATCCCTGCATCCCTGCCTGTATCCCTGCCTGCATCCCTGTATCCCTGCCTGCATCCCCAGCAGCACAAACAAGTGCCTTTGGCTTCAGGCTCGCCCGCCCGGGCAGCAGCGAGCGGGACGATGCAGAACAAGGGACGTGCCATGGCTCTGCCCGGTGGGGTGAGCTCCTCCTGCCTCTGAAGCTGGACTTGATGATCCTTGATGAGGGCCACAAAGATGATGAGGGGGCCTGGAGCATCTCCCATGTGAGGAGAGGCTGAGGGAGTTGGGACTGTTCAGCCTGGAGCAGCCTGAGAGGGGATCTGATCAATGTCTGTCAATATCTGAAGTGTGGGGGCCAATGGATGGGGCCGGGCTCTTCTCGGTGGTGCCCAGTGACAGGACAAGGGGCAATGGGCACAAACTGGGACACTGACAGTTCCAGAGAAACTTAAGGAAAAACCTTACAGTGCCGGAGCCCTGGGACAGGCTGCCCAGAGAGGGTGTGGAGTCTCCATCTCTGGAGATGTTCAAACCCACCTGGACACTTTCCTGTGCAACCTGGTGTAGGGAACCTGCTCTGGCAGGGGGGTTGGACTCGATGATCTCCAGAGGTCCCTTCCAACCCCTTTGATCCTGGGATTCTGTGATCCTTGTGGGTCCCTCCCAGCTCACAACATTCTATGAAGCCTATGAAACTCTCCCTCTGCCTCCCTCCAACCCCCCAACTGCTCCCAGGATGGCTCCAACACTTCTCCTTAATACTCAGTGAACGTCTGTGCCCCACCCCACGCTTGCAGCCCCTCAGGGGGGTGTTGGGTCACATCCCCCTGCCCGCTGCTCCCCACCGGGCTGCCCATCCCCGGCACACCGCCCGCCCCCACGGCACGCCCCGGGGCTCACTGGGCCTTTGCTCTTTTCTTTATGTCAAAATTAACTTCGAGCTGATGGAAAACCTGAATTTGCACTTCAAAGTGGTTTGCAGCCGTTTGCCAGCGTGAGCAAAGCCGGAGCTGGCCCCTGTGGTTGTGGCAGAGCCCGGTGCCCCAGCTCCTGCCTGCCCCTGCCCACACCCCTTTGACTTCCCCCGGGTTGGTGGTGTCTCTTGGCCCTCAGCCCAGCCCTGCCACCCCCCCACAGCCCCCGAGAGCTGGGATTTCTCCAGGCCATGTGCTGAAGGCAAAAATTCAGATGGAAATGGGCACATTCTGCTCGCCGAAGCCTCGGAGCAGCCCAGTGCCCACCTGGCATCGACCTCCCAAACCCTCCTGGGCTTCACATTGTGATTTTGGCTCAGAAAGCTCCGGTGCAGCAGCACCCAGCTCCTGCTCCAGCTGTGGGAATCACCCAGCATCTCGGCATCCCACCGATGCCAGCCAGGGGTGGGCGAGGGTCCAGGCCCCGTTCCGGTGACGATGCTGAATCACCGCCACGTCCTCCCGGCGCAGCCCCGGCTCCATCCCAGCGATGATGCAGCTGCACTAAACACAGCTCTGGGAAGGGAAGGGGGGTCTGGGATGGGGGCCCCATGGGAGCTCCTCAGCTGGAGGCTTTGCTCCTGTTGGGTCTCCAAAGGGGGACACAAGGGTTGGGTGAAGCCAAGCAGCGTCTTCACCTGGTTTTGC
Organism: Caprimulgus europaeus; assembly: GCA_907165065.1. The sequence continues at coordinate 6,009,223 of OU015549.1, forward strand.
ACCGATCCCTTTTCCCTTCAGCCAGCACAAGGGATGGAGGCAGATGGCCGGGATGCAGGATCGCGCCGTGCTGATGTCTCCTGGTTCATCTCCACCACTGGACCCCCACGTAGGAGTGAAGACCCCACCCTGGTCACCATCCTTGGGGTTTCCTTTCCCCTCTGGGTCCTCCAGTGGGGTGAGACGAGGCCTTGGCAGGGATATTCATTCCATTGGGGCCATCCAGTGCTGTTTGTCTGTCCATCCAGGCCTTGGGGTCCATGGGTACCAGGCTGGAAATGGTTCCCCCATCCTGGGGGGCTGCAGGGTTTGTTCCCCCCTGAGCATGGAACGTGCCAGTGAAGCCCCCCGGCAGCAGCAGTGCCGGTGAAAGCGGAGCAGCTATTAATAACCCTGCGCAGCAGAGGGAAAAAATGGAATTCCATAATGGAAACGGCTGGGAGAGAACAATTCCGGGAATAAAATGTTCTTTGGGGCGGGGGAGGGAGGGGGAGCCCAGCCCCCACGGCGTGTGGCTGTGGTTCTGCTCTGCCCTCGCCCCCCCGGGGCTGCCCGGTGGGGAGAAGCCCCCCGGCCCCGGGGTCCACCCCGCTGGGGATGAGGGGAGGTCCCGGTCGAAGGACGGGACTGGGTTCCAGTGTCCCCTCCCCTCCCGGGGGTATGGGGAGAGGGGGATGGCTGGGGCACCGTGTCCCCCATATACCGGGAGCATCCCGGGGACCGGCCGGGAGGGGCGGGGGGGGCGGCACCGGCCCGGGGGGGGCGGGGGAGGCGCTCGCGGCTGCCCGGTGCCCACGTGGTTTCGCTGTGTCTCCGGAACGGAAGAAACGGCGGCGGCGGCGGCGACCGGGACCGGGACCCACCGGGGCGGGGAAGGAGCCGCATCCCGGCGGGCGCCGCCGCATCGCAGCGCTGGTGAGTGCGGGGCTGGGGCGGGGGTGGAACCGGGAACCTGGCTGCCCCCGCCCTACTGGGGCCTGGATCCTCCATCCCCATCCCGGCTCCATCCCCATCCCCGCCCCGGACCCCTCCTGCATCCCCGAGCCTGTCCCTGCCCGGTGACCCCCGGCGCGGTGCGGTACCGGGGCCGGTGGCGATCGAGGAGGATTTACCGGAGGCTCCGGGGCTGCCGCAGGCCGGGCCCCCCCCGCCCCGCTTCCCTCCGCCCGCCGGTACCCGCGACCCCCGCCCGGACTCAGCCGCCTGCCCGGGCCCCGCTCCCGTTCGCTCCCGGCCCCGTTTACGCGCTGCTTTACACGCTGGTTTACACGCAAGAGCAAAGCCCGTCCACGTCCACTCGAGGCCGTGGCACTGACACCACGTCCCGGCCTCCACCACCCCCTCCCGCATCCCCCCGCAGCCCCACGTCCCCAGCAGCGGGGAGGTGACACCACCCCAGGAGGTGACAGCAGTGGGGAGGGGGCTTGGACCGGCCACAGCCCCCCAGGACGGAGCAGGGGGATCCCCCTGAGAGCGGGTCCCACCGCCCGCATTCCCCAGACCCCCCAGCTGGGGCCGGGTTGGGGGACTGGAGCTGCCCGGTGCCGCTCCCCCAGCACCAGCTGGGTGCCGGTACCCCGGTGGCAGCCGTTATCCGGTGCTGCCCTCCCGCAGCGTCCCGGTGCTGAGGAGCTGCAACCCCATTTTTGCTCTTTTTAAAGGTATTTATAGGCCTCGAGAAGGGACCGACCACTGGGAACGTGGAGAGAGCGTAGCTGGCACGGTGCCGTGGGGACCGTTACCCCTGGAGCCTAATGACAACGCCACCATCTCCTGCTGACCCCCTCGTGGCCGATCTCCCGAGCGCCCGCCCACCGCGGCTCCCTGCCCGCGCCTGAAACACGCGTGTCCGCGCCGCAGCCCTGCCCAGCCCGCACCGCCTCGCCCCGCGCCCGGGGCCCACTGCAAGGCAGGTGTCACACTGTGATACAGATGGGGAAACTGAGGCACGGTCTGGGAGCAGCAGGGCCTGGACAAGGGATTCTGGGCCAGGCTGCGGGTGCAGAGCTGTGTGTCGCGGAGGAAGAGGGTCCTGTGCCTGCTCAGCACCGGGGACACCCCCTCCACCCCACAATGTACCCCCAGGCAGGGGTCTGCTCACCCATCAGCCCCAGAACTCCTGGGGTCTTGCTTGGAGGGGGGTCATCAGGGGCTTGGGGAGTCTCGTCTTGCCTTGTAGGGGTGCCTCAGTTTCCCCTCAGTGTCCTCCCTTCCTGCACAGTGGTGGGTCCCCAAGTGCCCCGTGCCCTCCATCACTGCCCTGAGTGGGGGCAGATCTCAGGCTTTCGGGGTTGGGGGGGACAGAGGGGGGGTCACAGTGCTGGGGGGTTTGTCTGTGCTTCCAGTGCAGGAGCAGCTGCGGGGGGGGGGGCGTCTACCCATGGGGCTGTGGGTTCCAGGGAGCTGGGCTGTCCCCCAACTCCGGTGACAGCTCGGGGTGGGGGGGGCAGGCTGTCCCCCCTGTCACCCCACAGGAATCACCTTCCGCTCCCAGCTCCGTGTGATGAATTATTTGTGTGGCAGCAGCTCCCGGATGTCTGCCCGAGCCGCGAGGCTCCGCGTGGCCGGTGGCCGTCCCGGTGCCCATGGGGTCCCTGACTGGGATAGGGGACAGCACCGGCATGGCCGGTGCAGACCCCGTGCAGGTGCCGGGGCTCAGCGCCACCCGATGTCCCCGAGCTGCATGTGTGTCCCCCCCCCCGGGTTGTCTTTGCCAAACACCCCGGGAGCTGTGGCACAGGCACCGGTGGCAGCGGATTTTGGGAGCCTCGACCACCAAAATCCCCAACCGGGGACAAATCCTGCATCACCATGGGGGGGGGGGGGGGGCGGGATCAGCCCCCCGGGGCTGTGCCGTGAGGGAGGGGGTTCCCGGGGGGCGCGGAGGGGCAGCACCGGTATTTAGGGCACGGTGCAGGCTGCGGGCCGCCGCCGAGGCGGGGGAGGACGGAAGCAGCTCGCGTGCGGGGTGGGAGGCAGCGGCGCCGCCCGCTATTTTTGGCGCTTGCTCCCTGGGGGGGACATGGGGAAAGTCACCGTGTCCCCCCCCAGGGATGCTCTGCTGAGGGTGATCTCTGCCACCCCAGCTCCTGCCCTGGTCCCGGTGGTGACAGCTACTGCTGGCTGGGACCCCTGTCCCACCAATTCCCACCATGGGGTAGAGGCCAATGTCCCCCTGCCACCCTGGGGGACACTCTAAGGTTGGAGCCACTGCTGGTGGTGGGTCCCAGGACCATCCTTCCTCCATCATCCTTCACCATTGGGCCAGGCCAAGCACCTGCAGACCCCACTCTGTCCCCGTGGACCCCACTCTGTCCCCCAGACCCTGCCAGGCTCCAGCAGCACCGATCCACAGCTCCCCCTGCCCCAGACTGGATCCTGTCCCCAGTGTCCCCAACAGCTCATTTTGCACCAAGGGCTTTGAGCTGCCCCTGGCTGGCTTCATCCCTACCACGAGGTCACTAGTGTCTGTCTGTCTGTCTGTCCGTCCGTCCATCCCCACCCCAGGCAGGACATGGACTCCATGTTCGAGGACGACATCAGCATCCTGACGCCGGAGGCGCTGGGGCCGGACGAGGACTGGCTGGACAGCCCCAACACCGACCTCTCGGGTGAGATGTGCTCAGCCTCCCACTTCGCCCTCATCACCGCCTACGATGACATCAAGAACCGGCTGACGGGGCTGGAGAGGGAGAACTCCACGCTCAAGCGCCGGCTTAAGATGTACGAGGGCAAGGTGAGGGTCTAGAGGGACCAAGGGTGGGCACAGGGTTGGGGGTCCCCGCTGATGTCTCTGCCCCGTGGCTGCAGTACCCTCTGATCGGTGAGTTTGGGGAGGAGCACATCTTCTCCCTCTACGAGGCCAAGGAGACGTCGCTGCTCAAGAGTGAGAAGGCGTCGCTGCAGCAGCAGCTCAACCAGTTCCAGCATGAGGTGAGCGGGGCTGGTGGGGTGAGGGGACACCGGGGGGTCCCTGAGCTGCCCACCCACCTCCATCTGCCTCCCCTGCAGCTGCAGAAGAGCAAAGAGCGGGAGGAGCAGCTGGAGGAGATGATCCAGGCCTATGAGAAGCTGTGTGTGGAGAAGGCTGACCTGGAGACTGAGCTTGGAGAGATGGTGGGTGCTGGCAGGGACCGGTGCCTGGGGACATCAGGGTCCCCTTCCCCCCTTCTCCGTGGCAGCATCTGGGCAAATGGCTTCTCCATCCCATGCTAGGGGTGGTAGTGACATACATGGCTTTATCCCTGTCCCTTCCCACCTCCACCTCACTGAGGGATGCCCCCAGCTCCAGCGTGGTGTGTCCCCCCCCACCATCCCAGCACCATGTGCTCGGGGGTCAACCCAGCATCCCCACCTTCCACCACCCCCTCTTCCAGCCTGGGGGGCCACCACTGCCATGTCACCTCCTGGCCTGGCCATGTGCTGGGGACAGATGCCATCACCCTGCCATGATGGTCACCAGCTCCATGGAGACTCCGAGTGCCGGGTCTGCCAGGGGGGCTCAGCTCTTCTCCCCCTCCCCGGCAGCGGGCGCTGGTGGAGACGCACCTGAGCCGCATCCGGAACCTGGAGCAGCAGCTGCGGCAACGCGACGGCAGCACCTTCCCCGGGCTGGGCACCCCTCTACCGGGCCAGGAGGTGCCATTCCTCACCCTGCACCCCAACCCCAGCCTGAGCCACGGTGAGCTGCCCCACGGGACCCCTCGGAGACCCCCCGATGGGGCGGGGGGGGAGGACACCCCCAAGCTGGGTGCCGCGGGCTGAGCCGGATCCTGCCCGCAGTGCTGGAGCGTGCCGGGGGCTGGCAGAGCCGGGGGCTGGAGGCGCCGGGGCGGTTGGAAGCGGAGCTGGAAGCGGCGCGGCAGGAGACCCAGCGTGCCCAGCACCGTGAGGAGCATCTCAAGGCTGAGTGTGAGCGGCTGCAAGCGGAGCTGAAGCACCTGCAGGAGACCCGGGAGCAGGTACGGAGCAGGATCCAGCCATGCAGGACCACCCCTCCCATCCTCCATCCCCCATGGGTGGGGGTCTGGGTGCTGACGGGGTGTCTGCTCTCCCCAGGACCAGTCGGAGCGGGACATGGCCTGGGTGAAGAAGGTGGGCGACGACCAGTAAGTGCTGGGGGTAGAATGGGGTGAGGGCTGGGGTGTGACGGGTTGGGGGGGGGGGATGTCCCCATCCTGGCAGGGAGGGGTGAGCTTCATGTTCAAGGTGTCCTGGGGACAGAGTCCCTGGGGATAAAGGGGGCGGGGGGATTCCCCACTGAAGTGCTGCAGCCAGGTGGGATCCTGCACCCCGAAAGCACCCGCTGCACCCCAGGAGGTGGGAGATGAACCGGGCTGCAGGCGGGGGGGTGGGGGTGTCCACAGTCCAGTGTCTGGCACCGTACAGGCTGCGCGGTGCAGGCTCGGCGAGTGAGCCGCTGCCTCCAGAGGGCACTGATGGCTTATGGCTGCTATATGGCACCCAACATCACTGTATGGCACCATACAGCACTGCACAGCACCACACGGCACCGTACAGCACCATACAGCCCTGCACAGCACCATACATCACCGCACAGCACCATACATCACCACACAGCACCGAGCATCACTGTATGGCACCCAACAACATCACTGTATGGCACCATACTGCACTGCACAGCACCCAACATCACTGTATGGCACCCAACAACATCACTGTATGGCACTGAACATCACTGTGTGGCACCATACTGCACTGCACAGCACCATACAGCACCACACAGCACCCAACATCACTGTATGGCACCATACTGCACAGTACAGCACCATACCTCACCATACATCACTGTATGGCATTGTACAGCACCATACAGCACCATACAGCACCATACATCACCATAGGGCACCATACTGCACTGTGCAGTACCGTATAGCACCACACAGCAACGCACTTCACGGTATGGCACCACACAGCACCCAGCCGTGCCATACAGCCGTGCCAGGCTGTGCAATGCCAGCCTGGCAGCACCAGGACCATGTCCATGCTGCCGGCTGTCCCTTCTCCAGCTCCACACCAAACCCTGCCAGAACTTGTAATGGTGGAACTGGTGCGGAGCCATCGCGGTGCTGGGAATCCCTCCTGGCTTCCCCCTCGCCGCAGAGCTCTGGGGGGCTCCATCAGGGCTCCCCCCCAAAGGTGCTGTGTGACTCTGAGACAGGGATTGACCCCCCACTCCCTGATTGGGGGTTTTGGACCATAGACCCCCCAAATCCAGGGAGGGCTGAGGAGAGCTGGCGTGGCTGTGCCAGCGCAGGGGCTGGTTGCCACAGCTGGATCTCTTAACCCTGGCATTGGGGGGTGCAAAAAGCCGAGACTTTCCCCAAAATCCCCCGTCCGTACCCCATTTCGTGAGCCAACTGCCCCGCTCCCCTCGCTGCCCACACGTGTCCCCCCCCTGCTGGCATTGCGGGACGTGGCACCCCTGTCCCCCCCATCCTGTGACGCCTGACGTGCCGGGATGGCACCGCCGGTCCCCCCCGGGCACGTCGGGCTGTGCCAGGCGGTGACGTGCCGCGTGCCAAGCTGTGGACAGATAAAAGGTGACGCGTGGGGACGGGAAGGTGCTGGGGTGTTGGTGGGGGGAGCTTTCCCCTCATTTTTCCTCGAAGTGTTGGATGTTTTTGCCATTTCTTGTCGCCCCGACGTAAATCAGGGTGTGGAGCTCGGGCGGGGTGGGGGGGGCGGCTGCATCCACGTTGGCATCCCTGGGGGCTGCAATCAGGGGGCTGACACCCCATCTCTCGGCCACACATCCCGAGGGGGGGTCCCCTCTATGCCCCTCCCCACGCTTTCCCCCCTTTAATTCACTTTATTTAGTTAGTTTCTTTAATTCACAGAGCTCAGCCCTGCTGTGGGGTGTCCTCCCCGCCCTCCCCCGCCTCCCCATCCCCCTGCCCACAATATCCAGCCCCACCGGGAAATCAAATCCCAAATATACAGGTTAACATTTCCCAAACTCACCTCGTTTTGAAGCCTGACTTCTCCAGGTCAGGGTGGGGAAACTGAGGCACGGCTGCCTCTGCACCCCTCACCCCCCAAGCCCTGGGGGCACCTTCCCCCCCCATCTCTCCCCAGGCACAACCCTTCCCTCCCCGCTCTTTTCTTGTAAATACAGCTCTTTTTTGGTAACCCGCTCCTCTCCACCACTTTTTTTGGTGTGAAAGGTGCCTTATCGGCGCTTTCCATCTCTGGGTGACTTTTGGTTTTTTGCCAAATTACTCAGCGTGCCACTGCGGGGTGGGGGTCCCTCCTGCCCCCTCTTTTTTGTTGTTTGTTTTGGGGTGGTTTTTTTTGTTATTATTGGTTTGATTTGTTTTGATTTGATTTGATTTGATTTTTTCTTTTCTTGATTTTTGTCCTTTTTGTTTGGTTGGTTTTGGGGGTTTTTTTGGTCATTTCTGAGCTCATCACTTGTGCTTCCTCGAGAGGGAGAAGGAAAAATAATCCAGGAGCTAAATCAGAGGGAAAGCAGAGGGGGGAGCAGGGTGGGGGGGTGCCAGGGGATGGAGGGTGCTGGGCAGCTGCGGGACCGGGGGGTGCTTTGCAGGATCCATCCCCAGGATGTCACCACTGACACCCAGGGGTGACACAGTCACAAAAGTCAGGGATGTTGGGTGCAGATGGGTCTGACCCCCCCCCCAACTCTGTGCCCTCTCACTGCCCTGCTGCTGGCACCATTTTGGTGGGATTTTGTGGGTTTTAATGAATTTGGGGGATTTTAATCAATTTTGCACCCGTGGGTGCCCGTGTCAGGGTTGTCACCCTACTCACTGTCTCCTTTGCCAGCGACGCTTTCACTGTCCCCCCACCCAGGGTGGCTCTGCACCCTGACCCACATCCACTCACCCCAGATTCACGTGGGGAGGCTGAGCCCTGATCCCAGTGGAATGAAGATCCTGTTGCCTCTGTGTCCCCCTCGGGATTTTGGGGGATCAGGCAGTACTGGGGGGTGTGGGGCAGTGCTGGGGGGGTGTGGGACAGCCCTGCTGTGGGGCAGGAGGGATGTGATGGGGTTGGCATCTCTCCGGGTACCTACGATGGTGTGGTGGTTTGGGTATGGGGGGGATCGTTTATTGGGGGGCTGGATGCCCTCAGCGAGTGCTTTTTTGGGGGGACACACTGCACCCCAGCCTATCCCCAGCCCCTCACTTTGGTGGTTCCTGCTTGGGGATGGGGGGGTCTCAGCCATGCTTGGCAGCCCCTCTGTCCCCTCCTTATAGGGGACAAAGAGGAGACACGGTGTCCACGATCCTGCCATCCCTCCCGGGCTGGTGGGGGTCCCGTGGGGTGCCCTGGGTGGGGGTTGGTGGGTGCTTGTCCCTCCCCCACCCCAGCACCGCTCACTCCTCCCCAGCGCTGCGGTTTTGGCGCTTCCTCCCTGCGCCCGGGTGTGAGTTTGGGGGGGCTGGGGTGACCCCCCCCCCCAGGGAGTGGCCAAAATCCAGCAGCGGGGCTGGGGGAGTTGGGACCCCCACACACAAATTGGGGAGCAGCTGCAACCTCTGTGCCGGGGTCCTGGGCTCGGAGCCGGGTGCCCACGAGGGGAAACTGAGGCACCGGTGGGAGCGGGTGGGGCCGTGGGTGGGGAGGGGCTCGGGGACAGTCATGTCCAGCTCGTGTCCTCGGTGCCACCCTGGCAGGGCCATGGGGACTCTGGAGACGTGACATGGGGACCCAGCTGTGGAAACATCTTTTTCTTTTCTCTCTTTTTCACTTCCCTTTCTCTCTTTCTTTCTCTATTTTCTTTTTTCCCCTCTATTTTCTCATTTTTCTTTTTTTCCTCTATTTTATCTTCTACTTTTCTCTCTCTTTTATCCTTCTTTTCTTTTTCAATTTTTAATTTTTCTTCTTTTCTGTCTCTCTCTATTTTTTATTTTAAAAATTTCTTTTCTTTTCTTTTCTTTTCTTTTCTTTTCTTTTCTTTTCTTTTTTCTTTCTTTTCTTTTCTTTTCTTTTCTTTTTTCTTTTCTTTTCTTTTCTTTTCTTTTCTTTTCTTTCTTTCTTTTCTTTTCTTTTCTTTCTTTTCTTTTCTTTTCTTTTCTTTTCTTTTCTTTTCTTTTCTTTTTTCTTTTCTTTTCTTTTCTTTTCTTTTCTTTTCCCTCTTCTTTTTCTTTCTTTTTCTTTTCCTTCTTTTTTTTCTTTCTTCTTTCTCTTTTTCTTCTTTTTTTCTTCTTTTTTTTTTCCTTTTCTTCTTTTTCTTCTTCTTCTTTCCCTCCTTTTCTGTTTCCTCCCCAGCTCTGACGAGCTGACAGCAGGGCGGGCAGGGGCAGACCTGTCTCCTGCTGTTACGAGCGGCGTCTCCCGGGTCCCCGCGGTGTCACAACGGCTCAGTCCAACTCCCGGCGCCCGGCGCAGGGGGACGCGCTGAGCCCCCCCGCCCCGCGGGGCCCTCGGGAAACGGCTTCTCCCTCGCATCACCGCGGAGAACGCGGTTTGGAAAAGCGACACCGAAATTGGGGAAGAATTGATTAATTTGTCAGGACTGGGGGGTTTGGGGGGGGGACACACACATGGCACCCACCTCCCTCCTGCTCCCGGTGCACGCCGCGGCCGCGGGGACGATGCCAAGTGATGCACGGCCACAACTTTTAACTTTTTGAGTTAAAAACCTGAGTTTGGGTTAGTTTTGAGTGTACCCCACTGCACCCCATGGCAGGGGGCCCCTCCCAGCTAGGAGACCAGGGCTGTTTCACCTTTGGTGACACTTTGTCCTTGTTTCAGGGTGAACCTGGCACTGGCCTACACGGAGCTGACGGAGGAGCTGTGCCGGCTGAGGAGCCTCAGCTCCCTGCAGAGCCAGATTCTCCGTGCCCTGCTGCAGGAGAAGAGCCTCAACGGTGGTAAGGGGGGGCTGGGGCTGCACCCCATGGCTGGATGGGGCTGGGATGGGAAAAATGGGGAGAACACACTGGATGCCCTCGTCCTTCTGCTGGTGCTGAGCTCCTGCATGTGTCCATCCTGTGGCACGTACATCTCTGGGAGGATCCCCCCCCAGGAGCATCCATCCCAGGGCACATCCCACCTCAGGACCATCCATACTGGGGCTCATCCCACCTCAGAAACACCCATGCTCAGGTACATCCCTCCCCAGGAGCATCCATCCCAGGGCATATCCCTGCCCAGGAACATCCATCCTGGGGGGCATCTCTCCCCAAGAGCATCCCACCTCAGGACCATCCATCCCAGGACACTTCCCTGCCCAGGAGCATCCTTCCTCAAGCTCATCCATCCCACCAAGTGTCCCCACAGCCACATCCCCCTCCATCCATCTGGGATGCACGTAGTTGACGAGGGGGGGCGGTATTTTCTGTGCCCCCCTCCCGATTTTCCTTTGCAGGCCAGCGCCACTCCCCGCTGTCCCAGTGCCACTCCCCCGCCCAGCAGCGCCGCTCGCCCGCCCCGCAGTGCCCCTCACCCGCTCCGCCGGGACGTTCGCCAGCACCCCAGTGCCAGTCGCCAGCGCTGCAACGACGCTCACCGGGACCCCCCAGTCAGTCACCAGCCCAACAGCGTCGCTCGCCAGCCCCCGGCCCCTGCCAGTCCCCTGCCCAGCAACGTCGGTCCCCAGTGCCCCCCTCCAACCAGTCACCCGCCCAGCAGCGCCGATCCCCAGCCCCACCATCCTGCCCGTCCCCGGCTTCGGCATCACCGCACCGGCTGCCCGGTGAGAGGATGGAGCTGGGTTATGCCAAACCCTCCAGCCGCCACATCAAAGCCGGCTTCCAGGGCCGCCGTAGCTACTCGGAGGTGACCAACGTGGCCCTGTACCAGCAGAGCCGCTCGCTTTGGCTCCAGCCCGAAGCTTCGACCCTCCCCAAGCACCGCCCCTACGGCGAGGTGTACCTGGGGGTACAGGGGCCCCCCTGAGCACCCGCGAGCCCTTCGAGGAGCACGTACGCTTTGAGAAGCAATCATCAGATGAAGAGGAGTGGGCACTGCCCAGCCCCCCCAGCCCTGAGGTGGGGGCCATCCGCTGCGCCTCGTTCTGTGCCGGTTTCCCCATCCCCGACGCCGACGCCGCGCACCGGACGGCCGCTGCCTACGCCCGAGCAGAGCACGCCCAGTCCTGGCCATCGATCAATGTAAGAGGGACCACCCCTCCACCCCAGGGATGTGTTGTGTGTGGGTTGGGGGGGATGAGGCAAGAGAACCCCACCACCATACAGGTAGGGTGGTCACCCCGCAGTGTGCCTCAGTTTCACCATCTCTGACCAAATGTGTGGTGTCCCAGCCCACACCTTACAGCGGGGGGGGGTGTCAGGGAAGAGAGGAGGGGTGCCAGGGAAAAGAGGAGGGGGGGATGTGGCCATTGTTGGGAGTGGGCGATGGGCTCAGCCCCAGTTTGTGCCCCCACAGCTGCTGCTGGAGACGGTGGACTCGGAGGTGCGGAGCTGCCCGCTGTGCCAGCTGGCGTTCCCCATCGGCTACCCGGACGATGCTCTGGTGAAACACATCGACTCGCACCTGGAGAACAGCAAAATCTGAGCCTGACCCCCCCTCACCCCTTCCCGGTCTTTGGATGCTGCATGAAAACACACGAGGAGCGACCTGGCTCCCAAAATACCTCCAAGTCTTCAGTAGCTACGGAAAAACTGAGCCCCCCCCCACTCCCGACACACACACACCCTGGAGACCCCTCCTCGGAGCCCCCCGTAAGTGGGATTCTCTGCTCCTGCTTCACCCCATCCCTGCATCCACACTGGGTTTGGATGCTCGAATGGGGATGCTGGGACAACGCTGTCCTGGGTGGTGGCTGGAGGGGACCTGTCTGCACCCTTGGGTGTCATCTGCACCCTTGGGTGTCACTGCCTGATCTCAGGGAGGATTCGAGGGGCCGGGTCCTGGATCCGACCCCCAGGAAGGAGGTGAAGGGAAAGGGCTGCCCCTTCCCCAGCTCCTTGGGGCAGAGTTGGGGTTGGGAGGGGGTCGGGGGGGGGGGGGCAGCTGCTTGTTCTCAGTCCCCTTCACCTCGTCCCACCGGTTCAAACATCTTTCAAACACTGTTACATTAAACTTCCCCCCCCCTCCCCATTTCTGCCCCCTCCCCACAATGATGCTGCTGAGAAACAAACCCCGGGGCACAGCATGGACCCCTCATGGCACTGAGCTCAGTGCTCGGGGGGGGCTCTCACTGCTTCCTCCCACCCCAAGGCTGCACCGAGCCTTGGACATGGCCGCTGTCTCCCCCACCCCGCCTCCCACAGCGTGGGGACAGTGCAGCCCCCCAGCAGCCCCCCCATCACCACCGAGACCCCCTGCTTTAACCTGTGGGGGTGCAGGTGGCTGCTCACCCTGAGCCCCCCTACCCTGTCCCCTCTTGTCCGTCCTCCCCCCATGTTCAATCTACCTCAAAGCCGCCGGGAGAGGGGGGGTCCACAGCACCGTCCCCCCTCACCGAGCCTCTCCGCGCTGCATGTCCCCCCAGTGCCACAGCGCACACCCCCCCCCCCCCATGCCCCCCCCGGGGTTTGGCTGGGTGCGGCCCCCCCCCCCCCCCCACTGCAGGGGGACCCCCAAGCAGAGGGACCCCCAGGCAGAAGGACCCCCAAGCAGAGGGACCCGCACTCTCAACGCCACCCACCCCAATAAAACCTTTCCTGCACTTCGGGGGCCAAAGCGTCTCCTCTCTTTGGGTCCCCAGGGAAGGAGGGTGGGGGTCAGGCTGTGGGTGCCCCCCAGGGCTGGGGCAGGGCAGGGGACCAGCCTGGTGCTGGTTCATCCAGCCAACTCGTGTCACCAGGGCTCAGCAGGATGGCCGTGGGGGTGACAGGGTTCGGGTGCCCTCTGTGGGGAGCCTGCACCCGCCGCCCCGTTCCCGGCACGGTGCCACGTTTCGGGTTTACTGGCCTGATGGGTGACAAGAAATGGGGCAATCAAAAGCAAAACAAAAACCATCACCAACCCCAGGGGTGACAGTGGGGACATGGCCAAACCCTCACCCCACGGTGCCAGTGCTGGTGTGTGGCCACATGGGTGCCTTTGGGGTCCCCTGGCAGTTGGGGACATCCCCCCCTGCCTGGCCCAGGGCTTGTCCTGGGGCTGTGGGGTGGGCACTGGGGGATTTTGTGGTGATGCCAGCGTGGGTGCTGGGCTCAACTCATCCTCAGTGCTCGTGGCACGATGGCACAACCCCGAGCCACTCACCCTGGCGATGCTGGATGTCCCCCAAGGTGACACACAGGGGATAAAATGGACATGGGGACCCCCAGCCCCATGTGGGACCCCAGCACGGAGCAGCCCTGTTATTTGGGAGAGGGGGTGGCAGAGGGGCTATGCCAAGCCCCGGGAGGAGCTGATGGGTGACAATGCTCCGTGGGGGACAGCGTGTGGCCCCGCAGATGGCAGAGCAGGGACCACAGAGGAAGCAACATCCCATGAGGTGCCGGGGAAGCGAAACACCGAGCGGGGCAGCGTCGGACGGAGCCCAAAACCAGTCAGGGCGGCTAAGGGAGGGGGTGGCCCTGGGCACGACACCAGGGTGATGGTCGTGGAGCATGGCCAGGGGTGGGTGGAGGTCAGGGAGGGTGGCCGGGCTTCACAGCTCTGTCACTCGCTGGCAATCAGCCTCGTTAACGGCCGCTGCTTCTCCCTCCTAACGGTGACAACCCTCAGGGCTCGGGGTGCAGGGGTGGTGGCCGGGGTGAGGGTGCTCCTGGTTAACCTGTGGGAAGGGTTTATCCTGTGCATGGAGAAGCTCCATCCCTCCCACCACGGGTACCCCCACCCCGAGACCCACCCCTCCGTGTTATTGTAGGGCCTGCAGTCTCCCTGCCCACGGGCTGGGGGTCAGGGGTGGCCCCGTGGCTGATTTGACACCCTGTGGGGACGGGAGTGCACGGCCTCAGTGCTGAGACACCCTTGAACTCCCGAAACATCCCAGCCCCCTGCCTGCCCCGGCGCTGGCTGGGCTCATCCATGTGACGAGTTGTGCCCGTTCTCTGGCCTTTCTGCCCGGAGGAGGCTGCAGGAGGTGGAGGGGGCTCTGTCCTGGCTCCCCGAACGCAGCCGTGAGCAGGAGGCAGGCAGAGCCGGTCCCCAGCCGTGGTGGCACGGGGTGATGGTGTGAAGGAGATTAGGCTCGGTGCCGGTGGCAGCAGCCGGTGTTATCACAACCTGATCTCTGCATCTGGCAGGGGAGGGGGAGGAAGAACAGCCCCTGCCCTGGGCTGAGCCGGATCCGGCCCCCCAGCTGGGCACTGGCACCTCTGGGGGTGCTGGGCTGAGCCGAGGGGGACACGGTGACCCCCATGGGGACACGATGCTGGGGAGAAAGGTCCCAAAAAGAGCAAATTTGAGGACAAGGACTGATCCGCACCCAGGGCGGCATCGCGGGCAACTGGGGTCCTTCTCCACTCACCCACCAGTTTGGACTGGAAATGCAGTGGGATGGGGGTGGAATGGGGGTGCCCAACCTTCACCCTCTCCTGCCACCCATTGTCCCCCCCCAGCTGCTCTCTTTTTTTTTGAAATCACGTGATAAATGTCAAACGCTGGCGGGTGCCATTACTCATCCCGCCACCGGCTCCCGCTTTCCTCCGGGGGCGGCTGCCGCTGAGTCAAGAGGCTGCTGGGCTCCCCCGGGGGTACGGGGACACCCCACTCCCCCTTCTCCCCCCAAACACCAACCCCTCTCCATCTCCTGGGCCATGCAGGAGGAACCAGGTGGCTTTGGGACATGTGTCACCCAAGGCAGGTGTGTCCCCACCCTGAGTGCAAGATGCTCATGTGAGTTTGGGGGTCCCGGCACTGCAGATTTGGGGTGTTTGCCCCCAAAGCTGCTGCCTGGGGCTGCCCGGCTCCTGCCACCATTTGAGTGGTGCTGGGGGGGGGACAAAGGGCTGGTGGTGGCCCTGTGGTCACAGGAGACACGAAGCTCAGTGCCCAGTGGCCATGCCATGCTTATGGTCACAGGGACAAGCAGCTAGCCATGTTCCATGAGCACAATGGGGGTGTGTCACCCCTTTTGCACCCCCACTTCACCCATGGGGACCACCCCACCTCAGCCCCACTCTGCGTGGGAAAACCCTCAGACATCTCCACTGCACGAGGGACCCGTCCCCACTGATGCCTCCCACACCCCCGTGCCTCAGTTTCCCTCACACACCCCGGTGTGCTGGGCGAGCGGGGCTGCCTGGGGAGGGGGTTGTGTGTGCTGCCCCGTTTCCTCTGACCCCCCCCTCCACCCCCCACCCCTGGGTGCTGCCGCCTCCTCACCGCCTCGCAGGAGGGAGCTGCCAACCGCAGCGCTTGGCTTGTGGTTTTGGTCTCCCCCTCACCCCCGCCTGGGGTGACAGGGCTATAGCCTGGGCTGCTCATACTGGGCTGAACTGGGTGCTCTGGGGTGGGGGGGCTGGTGCACCCGAGGGTGCCTGACCACTTTGTAGGGCTCAGGGTGCCACCCGTGTGTGGCACCTTCTTACTCCCATCCCGGTCCCTAAAGCCACCCCAGAGCTTCTCTGCATCTGCCCTGCCCCAAGGGTGTTGGGGGGGCAGGAGGGGGGACACGGACACACGTGGCCCCACTGTCCCCACAGCTTGGGCAGGGGACAGGGTGGCTGGAAGCGTCCCCTCACTGCCACAAACATTGCTTCCCATGACAGTGGCTGGGGACAGGGACAAGGTGGTGGCCATGCCCAGGGGTCTAGTGTGGGGGTCCCGCTGGAAGCCGGGGGTGGGATGACCCTCATTGGGACTTGAGGGGGTCACACTGGGGACAGGCGTCCGGCTGGACCCACCAGGTCCTTGTTGTGCCCTGGCTGTGCCAGCTGCAATGACAAGGGACAATCTGGTCTCACCTCAGCTGGGCTGCGTTGGGCTTCCCATGGTGGCAGGGGCTGGGATCTGTCACCTCCAGCTTGTCCCAAGGGTGACAGGAGTGTCCCTGGGGTGGGATTGTCCCACAAAGCGCCAGGGATGTCACAGCCCCCACACAGAGCATCGTCCCCCAGTGCTGCCCACATGTGGGGCTGTGCCCCCCACCCACAGTGGGACTTGTCACAGCACACCCGGTCTGTGTCCCCTAGTGTCCCCATCCCCCAGTGGGTCACATCTCACCCTTTCCTATGCAACAAATTTCTTTTTCTTTTCTTTTTTTTTCCCAGCAAAAAACCCCTCTTATTTTGGGCCGCTTGAAGTTTCTTTTTCCAGCAGACTTTCAGGTTTTGGTTTTTCTTTTTTTCTTTCTTTCTTTTCTCAGCGTTTCTCTCGTTTAGGGGAAAAACGAAACAATTCTCACTGCTGGGGTCCCGCTTTCCCCGTGGCTGGGAGCTGTGGCACTGGGCTCTGGGGACAGGGACCCGGGATGCTCCTGCCCCTTTGCTGTGTGTTCAGCTCCAGCTCCAAGCAGTGAGGACAATGGTGACAGCCAAACCTGGTGTCCCCAGCTGTGTGTGCCGTGAGTGAGGGGGATTCTCTGATGTCTAATAAGGGTTGTGCTGATGTTTTACCCTGTGTGTTTCTTGCTCCTTTCGACTTTGCCCAACAAAAAACACTCGTGGGACTCACCCATGTGCCCAAGCTGGTCCCACCAAACTGGGAATGAGGGATCTCTGTGGCTCCACGTGACTCTTGGCTTGGCTTGGGGACCACAGTGGCACCTTGTCCCCAAGTCCCCTCTGCCGGGGTTTATAGGAAAGGGCGTTGTGGGGAGGTGCTGGGTGCTCCTGCCTGGGTGAGCGTTTCTTTCCAGCCGTGGGTGCCGAAAGGCCCCTCTGTGCCGCGGATCCGGTGTGAGTCAAAGCCGGAGCCCTGGGGTTTAACCACAACCCCCAGCGCTGCCGCGTCACCGGGGAGCTTCGCCAGAGGCGTTTATAAGAAATGGGGGGCTGCCACCCCCCCCGCGCCCCCCCAGGGGAAGGGACCCCGGCTGGCATGGGGGGCTTTGCCCACATCCATGGGGAGAAGCCCTTTGGCCCCACGGGTGGAGGTGGCATGGATGGTGGCTGCGGTGGTGGTGGCCACGGGCTCAGCTCTTGGCTCGTGTCCTCTGCAAAGGACTCGGCGCTGCACTTTGACTTCTCAGCTTGGCCCCTTCCCAGGAGTACCCAGTGCCTGCCTCACCCCAGGGTGCTCACCTCATCCTGGGTGCCTGGTCCCTGCATCACCCCTGGGTGCCCACATCACCCTGGGTTCCTGCATCCAGCTGGGTGCCTGTGTCCCTGGATCACCCCTGGGTGCCCGCATCACCCTAGGGTGCTCACATTGTCCTGGGTGCCTGGTCCCTGCATCACCCTAGGGTGCTCACATCATTCTGGGGTGCTTGTTCCCTGTGTCACCCCGAGGTTCCTGCATCCAGGCTAGATACCTGGTGCCAGCATCACCATGGGGTACCTTTATCCACCTGGGGTGCTTGGTCCCTGTGTCACCCTGGAGTACCTGCATCCAGCCAGGGGGTCTGGTCCCTACATCACCCTGGGGTGCCTGGCTCTCCCACCCAGCAGGCAGCAGCAGCCCCTCGCTCCCCTGCCAGCTCCAGCTCTGGCTGTGGCCCCTCTCGCTGCCGGTCCCTGTTCCACACGTGCACTGGCAGCTGCCTGACCTTCTGCAGATGCTCTTCCTGGGGAGACAGAAGGGTTTCACACGTGCCTCACCCTCCCCGGCTCCCCACAGCCTTGTGGGGAGCTGTGGTGGCTCCCACAGTCCCCAGGGACCTCCTGCCCATCATCACACCCTTGATGTGCCCCCACCCTGCCAGGATGTGGCATGTCCCCTCCTGGCCAAGCCACCCCACTGTCCTTCCTCATCCCTGTGATGGGATCAGCTCCAGCATCCATCTGCCGTGACCCCCCTCCTTGTTCTCAACCATCAGGGGGGCCACGGCCTCAAATGACAGTGGGGAGGGGGGGACACAGCCCCGGCTGCCATGTGCCCAGCGCTGTCACGGATGCTGTGGAGAGACAAGTGCCACCGGGCCCCCCGGGGACCCACAGGCTGTTGGCCCAACCCCGGCTTCACGCGCAGGACCTGCCATCTCGCTGCGGGGAGGTGACGGAGCCAACACGGCGTGACATGGGCCTCGTGTCCCCCCCGCCACGGCCAGCGCCTCGCCAGCGCCCGCCGGGGGGGACTTCTCGGTTGTCACAACCCATCTGTGTCGGGGACAGCGTCTGCCGGCGCCGTAAGTGGGGTTAAACTCGGGGTCACCCGGATCGAGCATCCAAGATGGATGAGGGGGGTCTAGTAGGAGACAAACCCCCTCCCCAAATCCCCCTGTGCCCTGGCACCCCTTGTCCCCAGTTGTGCCAGGGTGGGACACAGGGGGTAGGACACAGGGGGTGATGTTCCATGATGCAGTGAAGAGATAGACAGAAAATATGTCCCCTTGGTCCCTGTGTGGCTCTTGGGGACAGCACGGTGGTGGCCAGCCATGGTGGTGGCCCCATGGCGGTCATGTCCCCGGGGAGCTGCAGGTCCTGGCTTTCTTTCACTGCAGCCGTGGGGACACGTGGGGCTGTGACGGCCACGACCCGCTGGTGGCCCCGCTCTGGCCCATGGCCCAAAATCCAGCACCAGGCGGGTGCCCGGGGGCCATCGACACCCGCGCCAGCAGCCTGAACTCCCTGTGACCTGCTGAGACAATGGCCACGGCCACCGCCAGCGTGAGGCCACCCCAGGCACCGGGCCACCCTTACGGGGAGCCCAGCCCCAGCGGTCCCTGCTGCCACCCTGCCCTGAACCCCCCAATGGAAACCTCGGGGTCCCCTAAACCCCTCCAGCACCTGCAGGACAGCTCCAGACTGGTAAAGTGGCATTTTGGGGACAAATCTGTCCCCACTTGTGTCAGTGGGAGCAACCTGGGCTGTTGCCAAGCCCTGGTGCTTCGGAGGAGCTGGGATTCAGGGAGGTGGGATTTAGGGCTGGGGTCCCACCACCCTGACAGAGACACACGGTGCCGAGGGTGCACCCCGTCCCCTCCCATCACACCCCTCCCTCATTTTGGGCTCCCGCCACTGTGGTCACCTTGGACCTCGCAGGCGACTGACACGAACCCGGCCCCGGCTCCTTCCCCCTGACCTATTTTTAACATCTGATTGGATTTTATTTTTTTTATTATTATTTTTTATTTTTTTATTATTTTTTCTTTCTCTTCCCGTGCTCCGGCCCCGGGTGTGACCGCGGTGTCGTCCCCGTGTCACATCAATTAACGCACGCGGGGCGTCATTTGTCACTTTGCATTTCCCAAAGACCCCCCCCCCGCCCTTCGTGTGTGCTGTCACGGTGGTGGTGGGCACATGCTGGGTGGGGTGGGTGTGCCCACCACGGGATGGGTGCCCCCACCCCGGGATGGGTGCCCGGGATATTCCTCCTGCCCCGTGTTGTGTTTCGGGGTGCGTGGCTCTGTGTGATGGGGACCCAGCAGCCGGTGCTGCCACCCACATTGGTGGGGTCCCAGTACTGGGTAGGAGGGTCCCTAACAGGGGGTTGAGACACCCAAGTGTGCCCCCCCCCCCCAGCCCCGAGCAGCCGGTCCCGACACCTCCACTTCCGTCGCCAAGGTCCCCGGGGGTATTTTTAACTCCCGGCTCTGCCGTTTGGCACGCGCCGTGTGTCCGTCCCCGCCGCTGTCCTGCCTCCGGCTGCCTCCCCCAGCCCACACCACCCCCGGGGGCAGGATCCGACCCTCCAGAGCTGTGCCAGACCCTGTAGGACTTCATGGGACCTGATGGGACAGGATGGGGCACGACTGGTCAGGATCAGTCCCTATGGGGTAGGGGTAGGACCCTACAGAGTAGGATTGGACTCTGTGGGACAGGACAGGACCTAAAGGGGCAGGATGAGACCCTGTGGGACACGACAGGACCCTGTGGGACAAGATGGGATCAAAAGGACAGGATGAGACCCTATGTGGCAGGACAGGACCCTGTGGGACAAGATGGGATCTAAAGGGGCAGGATGGGACCCTACATGGCAGGATGGGACCCTGTGGGACAGGATGGGACCTAAAGGGGCAGGATTGGTCCCCGTGGGGCAGGCTCAGACTCACCATCTCCTCTGCTGGGCTGGAGCATCCTCAGCCTCATCCCAGAGGTGTCCAGCCCCGCCATGTCCCCATGTCACCCATGTCACCCAGTCCACGGGACCCCTCCCATGAGCAGCTCCCCAAAGAGGAGCTCTGGGGAGGGCGGGTGATCCCGCACACGCGTGTGCCCCGCGGTGCCGCGGGTTGTCAGAAGCTGTAGCCCGTGTCTCGCCTGCCGCCCCCCCGCCCGCTCAGCGCACATCACTCCCCGGCCTTCGTCTCCCGCTGACGAAGAGGAAGGGCCGGGGGGCCTGAGCCCCGAGCCCCACGTGCCCCCGTCACACTAAACCGGCCAGACAGGGGCTGCAGCCCCCCGGGCCCCCCCAGGGACGGCGGCTTTTCACCGAGGATCTGGCTCCCGCTGAAGCAAATCGCCTCGTACAGGAGCGGGGCGAGGGGCCGCCGAGCCGCGGCGGGGGGTGAAACGGACTCCCCCGGCCCCACGGGCACCGGCGGGGGGTCCTGCTGCCCCACGGACCCCCGGCACGTGAGCACAGCGGGTCTGCTGCACGCACACGGGCACACCCATACCAACATCCTTGCACACCCACATCAACATCCTTGCACATTCACATCAACATCCTTGCACACTCACACCAACATCCTTGCACACTCACATCAGCATCCTTGAACACTCACATCAGTATCCTTACACACTCACGCCAACATCCTCACACACACACACCACTGGCTCCCTTGCACACCCACAGCAGGCCCTGTGCACACCCACACACACATCAGCCCCCTTGCACACACACCCTGGCTCCTTGCACACCCGTGCACACGCAGACACCCATGCACATGCCAGCCTCCTCATGCACACGCTGCCCTCCTTGCACACCCACGTCCCCTTGCACAACCACCCCCCTCAGTTCATTACACACCCTTGCACAATCATGAACACCTAGGCTTCCTTGCATGACCATGTACACACACACCAGGCCCTTACACACCCTTGCACACCCGTGCACACACTGGCATTCTCTCACACACATGCCCCCTTGCCCTGTGCACACACAGTCTCCCCCCAGCCCCTTACACACCCATGCACACACACCCCAGCCCCTTACATGCCCTTGCACACCCATGCACACATACCAGCCCCCTTGCACACCCACACAGCCCCACGCTCATTGACAGTCCTGCCCCATGCATGGGGGGATGGTGGCACCTCAGACATGGTGACACCCCGGACGTGGTGGCACAGGACAGGGAAGGGGAGGTCCCGTGTGCCACCTCCCACAGCCAAGGCGAGGAAGAGGAGCGGGGACAGGAGCTGGCTCAGTCTCACGGGGCCAGCGGGCAGGATCTGTCCCCCAGGTGGGTGACAACGAACCCACAGAGCCCCGTGACTCCGGGCGCTGGGGCTTCGAGTGCGACCACCCCAGGGACATGGCACCGAGAGGGGGGGGTCCATCAGCCAGACCGTCAGTGTCACCCCACTCCAGGGCCCCCCGTGAGCGCGGTGGCAGTGGCGGTGGTGGCGGGGGACGCGGGGGACGGTGACACGGGGCTGAGCACCAGGAGGGTTTTGGATGGCAGCGGCTGGAACGATGTTAATGACTTTTCTTCCTGTCGCTCTCCTTTTACACCGAGGGCAGCTCCGTAACCAGAGCCGCTTCCTTCCCCGAGATTAAGGAGCCGTCTGCTCAGCACCCCCCCGGCCACTCACCCCCCCCCCCCCCCCGGAGCTGCCACCAACTTGTCACCCCTGGCTGGCCCACACCTGACCCTGGTGGCACTGGGGAAGGGGTAACGCCCACCTCCAGCACCCATGGGTGCTCCCTTTCCAGTGGGATCTGGTTGCAGGAGGTGCTGAGCATCCTCCCACCAGATGGGGAGATGGTTTGAGGGTCCTCAGGGGAAGCCCCATGGTGAGATGGGCTCACCACGGCCCCCCAATCCCCTCCTTCCCCCCAGACCTCCCAGTGGGGCTCCCTCAAAATGGGGCTGTCCCAGGGTGGAGCGTGGCAGCCCCCTGCCAGCAGTTTGGGGCAGGAAAGAGGAAGGTGACAGTGACAGTGTGCAGGGTGGGGAGGACGAGGACCAGGACCCACTGCAGTGGGGGCTGAGCCCCCCAACCCAGCCACTGCCTCTGCCTCGTTCCCCACTCATCACTGCGACTCAGTTTCCCCGTCCCACACTGACTCACAGGACACTGTTGGTGACATGGGACCTGGCCACGCTTTCAGAGAGGTGACACAGTGCCTGGGGTGTGGGACAACCAGACTGAGGGTGCAGGAGAGGCAGGGGGGAGCCCAGATGGGCTATTGGGGGGCTCAATAGCATCACTCTGGTGCCCAGCAAGAAGGGACCAGGGACGTGGCACCTCACCCCGCACCCTCCGGTCCCCTGGGCTGCAGAGCACCCAGAGCTGGAGGGAGGCAGGTGCAGGATGTGTCCCCAGGCTGTGCTGGGGGTCCCCCGGGTGGGTGGCAGGTGGCTGTCCGGGCTCGGCCACGCTGTGGTTTGCATTCATGCCTCCATGAACTTCTCAGCAAGGCGCTGCCTTCGAGCAGCAGCGAGATGCAAATTCCTCCGGGGTGGGGGGAGCGTTTTTGTTTTTTCCCTGAGACCAAATTTAGCGCCGTGGTGCCCGGGGCCCTCGCGGGCGTTTTCATAATGAAAACAGGAACGGTGCTGGGTGCTGAGAAAATAACCCCAAAGTTTCCCCCCATCCCCAGCAGCCAAATTCCTGTCGGAAAAGCAAAACCCTGCAGTGGCACCGGCACCGCCCGGGGTCTGGGTTGGAAGGTGGTGTGGGGAAGGTGGGGCTTGGGGACAGCGAGGTTTGGGGACAGCAAGGGCTGTGGGACAGAAGGGTTTGGGGACAGCAAGGTTTGGGAGAGTGGGGTTTGGGGACAGTGGGGTTTGAGGACAGAGGGGTTTGAGGACAGTGGGGTTTGGGGAGCGTAGGGGTTGGGGATAGGGGGCCTTGCACCCTGATGGGGACTGGCTCCTGCCCAGTGCCTCTGCCAGGGCTTGGTCCTGGGATGGGTGAGATGAGGGATGGAGACGTGTCACAGAGGTGAGATGGAGCAGGGCGTGTCTGGGATAATCCCCCCGCAAAGGCTCTGATCCCCATCCCATGCTGGCAACGGAGACCCCAGGGATGGGGATATCCAATCCTGCAGCTGCGGGAGGGGAAACTGAGGCACGAGGAGAAGTCGGGGCTTGTCTCAAACCAGGAATTGGCTCGAGAGAGACTGGAAACCCTGCTGGGGACGGGCACGGGCTGGTCCTCGGTGCTGCGGCTGGCTTGGGGAGGGATGTGGCTCGTGGGGCAGAGCCTGCGAGGCAGCAAGCGTGGCCTGGGCCCGTGGGGCGTATCCTGCAGCCTGAGCCGCTTCCTCCCCAGCCCCTCCGCGGGTGCCGGTGTTTTGGTGAGTGCCGGAAACCAGTTGGGTGGCCAGGAGGGACTGGGCATGGGGACACACGCTGCCACCTTGGCCACCAGCCCCACGCTCTCAGGGAGGCTTGGGTGTGCAAAGCATCGTGTTGCATCAGCCGTCTGCAGAGGGGAAACTGAGGCACGGGGTTTGAAGTGGGGGAATTTGGCCCCGAGGAGGTCCCAGGGATCCTGCCCCCCCCAGGAAGGGCCCTGCAGGTGAGGGTGCCCAGGTGGTTTTGCCACTGCAGAGCCACTGCCCAGATACAGGAGGTTTGGACCCAAAATCCTGGTGTTCCCTCACCGAGGAGGGCTGAGCTCAGGCCGCTTGGCACAGGGACTGTCGCATCCCAAGGGACACCGCGTTGGAGGGGACCAAGCCTGGATCCTGGGCTGAGGATACCCCGGAGCATCCCCATCACTGGTGGACGTGGCCATCAAAGGCTCTTTGAGGTGATGACCAGGACATGGCTCCCAGTTCTCCTCTTTCTCTCCTTGGCCTGGGACAACCACGGCACCAGGAGTCCCGCTGTGTCTCCCAGGGAGGGCAGTGTCCCTGGTGTCACTTTACCATGGGGTGAGGGAGACTCAAGGATGTGACACCCTGGGGACAGAGCCACCCTCCTTCCCCCACCCCACCGGTCCCCGCTGTTGGCACCGTCTGGGATCAGGACCCTCAGGGGTGAGGGGGACAGGGGACAGTGGTGGCAAGTCCCCAGCCGTGGGCACAGCGGGGATGCTCGTGAGCCTGACACCCCTCTGGGTGGCTGCAAGGGCTGATGTCCCAGTGGGGGGGTGTCCCTGTGAATTTATCCTCCCCGGCGATGGTATAACAGGAATGAATTAGCACGTCGTGACGTCAGGGAGCACATGTGCTGCAGCACTTGCTTCCCCCCCCCCGTTAATGAGTCGCTCCCCCCCCCCCCCCCGAACCCCCTCTCCGACCTTTTTTATTCCTCCTAGAAAAAAAAAAAAAACCTGGAAATTTCCTTATTTTCCTTTTTTTTTCTCACTTGGAACCTTGGGGTGGGGGGGATTCCTGCAGATGGTTTGGGAGGGGGTGGCGGTGTCTTGGCAGCTCGAGGGTGCCCAGGGAGGTGGGGGCGGGGGACAGCTGCCATGCTCTGCCCTGGGCACATGCCACACACAGCGGGTGTACATACATGTGTGCACGTGTGCACATGTGTGCACGTGTGTGTGTGCACACACCAGGCCAGGGGTGAGCACCGGGTGAGGGGGGGGGCTGTCCCCACTGCAAAATCCCCACCCCTCCCTAAACTGCCACAGGCCCCAACACCAACCCTCTCCCCCCCCTTCCTCCCCTAATTCCCAAGGGATTAGGGGCCGGGAGGAGCTGGCAGGGAGCCGGAAAGGTGGAAGGAGGGGGGCCGTTGTAGGGGGTCAGCAGGGGGGGGCTTTGCATAGAGATGGAAGCCTGGGACCCCCCTGAACAATGACCCCGGTGAAAAGCAGACTGGAATGGCTGCTAAGCTGTGTCTGCTGGGCCAATACACACCCCCGAGAGCCCCCCCTCCAAGCTCCAGCCCGGATGTGACTCACCGTGGGGACATGGGGGTCCCATCCATCCACCCCCCACAGCTGGCTGCAACCCCCACCCCACACATCCTTAACTCTCCATTTCCTCCTGCCCCACAGCCAGACCCCTCCATGAGGGAAACAGATCTGTCCCCATCCCTGTCCCCATCCCTGTCCCCATCCCCTCCTGCTGTCCACCGTCACCTGTGACCCCAGGGTCATGGATCCCAAGGGGTTTAGGTGCAGGATTTGGTAGAAACCCACATGTGCCCCTTTCTCCCCCTTCCCCACACACCCCCCCAGCCCCAGAGGGGACCCACAAGCATGGGGAAAGTTGGCCATATCCCTGCACCCCTGGACCCCAGGAGTGGGACACATGGGTTGGTGGCAGTGTCACTTGTCCTTTCATGTGGTGTAAGAGCGATGGGTGCGGGGTGGCACCCAGCCGTCCCCCACCCTCCCGCCACGCTGCCCCACTGGGAATGGAAAGTATTGACGGGTGCTGAGCTGGGGAACTGCCAAGGGAAGAAGGCCCCCCCGCCCCCCCCGGAGTAAAATGCCTTCGTGGTGGCTGCAGGGGACATGGGGACTTCCCCTGGCACAGCGGGGTCAAGGGCAGGTTCTGGGAAGGTCTGGCCTCGGGGTGGGCACGGGGGTGGGCATGGGGGTGGGCACAGCTTGTTGGAACTCCCCAGGGAGCTTGGAGCACCCCAAAGCCAGCAGAAGGGGCAGGAGGCCAAGGAGGGGATGAGCCCCCAGTCCCTGGGTGCTCTCTGGCCTGAGCCACCTCTGCTGTGACACCAGAGTGTTCTGGGGGGGGACCCAAAATATGGAGCATCCAAGACCCATATAGAGTCTGGGGGCTGCCCTGCTGTTCCAGCCCACCCCCCCCCCCCCCCCCAGGGCCCACGCAACACCCCCGGGCAAGTGGGCTAATTAATGGATTAATTAAGGGCCTTGGGAGGAGGGGGGACATGGTGGTAACCGGCCCCCAGTGCCCCGTGTCACCCCAGAGCCCGAAAATATGGGCAGAAGTGTGACCCCCCCCCCACTGCCCCCCTGGTCACTCCATGCTCTGTCCCTCTGTCCCCCCACAGCGTCCCCGTCCCCTCGCCTGTCCCCTCGCTCTGTCCACTGTCCAGTGTCCCACGGCCCCTGTCCCTCCCGCGTCCCCCCATCCCCTCCCACCTCACCACTCCCCCAAAGTCCCATGTCCCCACGTGTCCCACATCCCTCCCACCACACCACTCCCCCAGTGTCCCATGTCCCCACGTATCCCACATCTTCTCCCCTGCCCCCTACGTCCCCCATCCCTACCGCGACTCACTGCACCCTCCCGTGTCCCGCTCCCCGCGTGTCCCGCCCCCCGGCCCGCCCCGGTGGGAACCGCCTCCGCAGGGTCGGGGGGGACGGGACCGGAGGGGGAGGCGGAGCTCCCAGCGCGGAGCCGGTTCTTTGGATAAGAGGCGCGGGGCCACGGGGATGGGCAGGTGGAGCGAGTGAGAGCACCGGCAGCGGCACCGGCAGCAGCGGGGCAGGGCGGCCCCCCCCGCTTCCCCCGACGGCACTTTTGGGGTTTTCCAGGTGTTGGGATTTTTTTTTTTCCCGGTTTTATTTTTACCCCTCCTCCCTCTTGGCTTTCCCCGGGGTCGTTCCGGCTCGCCCCCCCCTCCCCGGGGTCGCCGGGCATGGAGGGGGCGGCGGCGGGAGCCCAACGAGGCGGGCAACGCTGAAAATCACCCAATTCCGGTCCCGGGGCCACCGGTGGGGACCCCCATGAGCGGCTGAGCGGGGCCGGTGCCACCCGCCCGTCCATGGGCGCGTTGGAACCGGGCACCGGAGCCCCCCGCCCCGCCGTCCCCATGCTCAGCGGCACCGCCAGCTTCGCCAAGGAGCCACCGGGCCCCGGGACACCGTCACTTATTACGGTGATGGAGGGGGTGGACCGGAACCGACAGCTCCCCCGTTACCTTACGGTGCTCCCGGTGGTTTCGGTGGCCGGTTCCTGGGACCGTGCCCACCTTACCGGGCACCGCCGCCTCCTCCTCCCACCCTGCCCCGGTGGAGGGTTACGCGGTGGAGGGTTACGCGGGTGCGGAGCTGTACGCGGGTGCAGAGGTGGTTATACCCCCGGAGCTCCCCCGCTCTGCCCCCGTTCCGGGCCGCTCTGTGCTCTGCCCGGTTACCGGGCCGCCGGTAAGGTGCAGGATGCTCAACAACTACCCGCTCTGGGCCAAGTTCCACAAACATCAGACCGAGATGATCATCACCAAACAGGGCAGGTGAGTGGGGGGACACCGGGGGGACCGGGTGGGGGACCGGTGGGGCACCAGGATCCACACGGGCATCACAGAGGAGTGGGTGGGGGTCCGGTGTGGGCAGGGATACAGGCAGGGCACTGGGGATACTGGGATGGGCACACTGGTAACTGGGTGCAGAGAGGGTGTGGGACGGCTGGGGTGGCCAGCATGGTGAGGTTCCTGCCTTGTCACCCCAAAGGGCTGGAGGTGTTTGTGGGGCTGGGGGTCCCCATCTACCCGTGCAAGTGACATTTGGGGGGTGCAAGAGGGGATCCCCATCCCCGCGGGTTTGGGGGTGATATCTTTCCGTGTGGGCAAAGGAAAAAATACGGGGCCGAAGCAGATCAGACCCCCCCCACATCCCAGATCTCATTTTCTAGGGGACATGAGGCTTGTTGGAAGGAGAAAGGAGGTCTGGAGGGGTGTCCCCACCTGTGTCAGGGTGGGAGAGAGGTGGTCTGGACCTCCCATGTCCAGGCAGGGTTTGTTGTGCCAGGAAGCCCATGGAGATGGTGCTGGGGGGGCTGGAGGCATTTTTATCTGGCTTTGACCCACGGGTCGGATCCAGAGCTCAGCGCTGCAACAAGTAGTGAGAGCTGGGTGCTGCGGGGGCCCGGGAGGGTGCCAGTACCACGGCCACCCCACGAGTGCAGTGGGTGGGTGGGTGACACCCCCTTTACCTGGGATGGAAATCCCCCACCCTGGTCTGGGGTGTGTGTCCCACATGTGTGTGGGGAACAGGGAGTGTTTTGGCAATGTCCTGGTGTCAAACAGGCATTGGTGACACCGTGACCGGGCACCTGCTGTCCCCCCACAAGCTGTCTCTCGCCTGGGGTGACCACAGGCTGTGGGTTCCTGGGGCTGGGCAGGGCTGGGGGACTAAAATCCACCCCACCTCTGCCAACAGCCCCGCTTGCAGGGTCTGGTGGGGGCTGGGTGTGACACAGGTCCTGGGGGCTGTGGGTCACCCTGACTTGGAGCAAGGGGAACCCGCAATGCTGGTGCCCACCCTGACCCCGTCCTTCGGCCCCACACCGGGGTGATGTGGGTGGGGGGATCCAGACCCCAGGGCTGCAGTTTGGGAGCTCTGGGTGGGATCGTGTTGGGGCACAGAGGGGAGTGTGAGCGTGGTGGTGCTGGGCGTGGGGCTCAGCCCCCTCCGGATCAGGCTCAGGGCTTATACCCTGGCTCCCAAAACTCCACAGCAAGACAGAGACAAGGCAGCAGACCCCCGCTGCGTGCAGGGCAGCTGGCAGAGACCCCCCAGCATCTCCAGCTGCAGTGACCCCCCCCCCTTTTCCCCACCACTATTCCTCTGCCCAGGGCTTCTCTTTCTGCCCAGCGCCGGGGCTGCCGCCAGCGATGCTCCGTGTCCCCTTCCCTCCCTCGGCCGAGACAGACGTGTCACTTCGATGCTGAGACCAACCTGCTTAATGTGTTGGAAGTCTAAACACGTTAGGGCCGCTTGGTTTGCCACGGCCGTTCCCAGGCCTGCTCCCCCCACCAGGCTCGGGGCCACTCAGCAGCAGACCAGCATCATCACAGATGGGGTGACTGACGTGTCCCAGTATTGGCCAAAGGGGTGGCAGGAGCATTAGGTCCCCCCAAATGGTTGTTTGTCACCTGTTATCGTTCAGGTTCTACAAGAACTCACCGAAATTCACCCCGTTGCTTTCCTCCTCTCTTGCCTCAGCCGTCGTGGCAGGTGCTGGGGCAGTGCCCATCCCCTCAGGATCTGGAAACTGGGGTGCCCCCAGGGATCCCCTCCTCCCTGCCCCGCTGCCTACCTGGGCTCTGTCACCAGCTCCCAGCCTGAAACCGAGCCTTTTGGGGGATCATTTTCCAGCTCCATCCCCCATGGTGGCTCTGCAGAGGGGCTGGGGGCTGGGGGGGGGGACGTGCTCTGTGCCAAGGTGGGGGCTCACAACAAAGGCAGCTTGGGGAGACGTCAAACTCGGAGCCGCAAAACATCCGCTCCCCCCCAACCTTGAGCTGCTTTTGCAAAAATCTGTGCAGGGCCGGGCTGCAGCGATGCTGAGACACAGGAAAAACCCCAAAGTGGGGGCTCGAGTGGGGCGTGTGCCCCAAAACAGGCACCCACCACGGGGCTGGGGGCTCTGGGGGCAGGACAGGGGATGTGGCCTGTCACCACTGAAGGTGAGGGCATCCATCTCGCTGGACTACACTGGTCCCTCAACACTGGTGTCTGTGGGGTGCAGCCCCCTGCGTCCCCACGGACAGGAGCTGAGGCTGAGTGGAGGACGGCGGCACTGGGGCAAACCTGGATGGGTGCTGGGATTTACCCCCGTGGGCACCTTCCCTGCCTGCTCCTGCCCCTCTGCCCCAGCTCTGACACCCCGTCCCGTGCCATCCCACGCCGTCCCGTGCCATCCCACGCCATGCCACCCTCAGTCATGCCCAGCAAAAACAGTTTCCTGCCGGTGTCCCACGCGGGTCCCCATCCCTCCTCCGTCCCCCCCCAGCTCTCGGGGCTCAGCCAGGGCAGGATTGCTGCGGAAAGCCCCGAGGACTCGGCACCACCCCGCTGCCAAGGGCCTGGGGAATTCCTGCCACGGGTTTCTGCCACAAAGCTGGGCTGGCTTTGCATTTTGGGGGGACACAGGGGCTGGCTTTGCATTTGGGGGGGGTCTCAGTGCTGCCTTTAAGGGGGTGCAGGGGTTGTCTTAGCATTTGGGGACACAAGTGGTGGCATTGCCTTTGTCGAGGACACTGGGGATGGCTTTGTGCTTAGGGGACGCAGAGGTTGGTGTTGTTTGGGGGACACAGGGGACAGTTTTGGGGACACCAGAACGGGTTTGCATTTGGCAAACACA
Organism: Caprimulgus europaeus; assembly: GCA_907165065.1. The sequence goes on from OU015549.1 coordinate 6,039,322, forward strand.
AGGTTGGCTTTGGTTTGAGGGGTGCCAGGGGTGGCCGTGCATTTGGGGGAGCACAAGGGTTGGCTTTGCCTTTTCGGGGGACTTGGGGATGGTTTGTGCAGGCCAGTGGCTCTGCAGCAGTGTAGCCATGCCATGTCACCATGTCACCGTGCCATGTCAGCACCCCGTGCTGAGCAGTTGTACAGCCATGCAACTGTGCAATGCAGCCACACAGCACCATGCAGCTGTGCCATGCCATGGAGCCATGCCCTGTCACTGTGCCGTGCCATGCAGCCATGCCCTGTCACTGTGCCATGCCATAGAGCCACGCCATTCCGTGTCACTGTGCCATGGAGCTATGCCATTCCGTGTCACTGTGCCATGCAGATGTGACATGTCACCATGCCATGTTGAGCAGCCATACCATGCAACCATGTAGCTGTGCAATGCAAGACCATGTCACTGTGCCATGTCACCATGCAGCCATGCCATGTCGCCGTGCCATGCTGTATAGCTGTGCCATGCAGCCATGCCATGTCACCATGCCATGTCACTGTGCCATGCTGTGCAGCCATGCCATGTCACCATGCCGTGTCACCATGCCACGCTGTGCAGCCATGCCATGTCACCATGCCGTGTCACTGTGCCATGCCATGCAGCCGTGCAGTGGGTGTGGGGGGCAGGTGGAGTGTGGTGGGGGCTGTGCCGATCTCCCACGCAGCTGTGGTTCTTGTGGTCGCCTGTGCTGGGGTGCACTGGGTGCCACTGGGAGAGGAGGTGGCTCAGGAAGGTGGCAGGTCCCTGTCCCCCCCTGCACCCTGGGTGCGCTGCTGAGGGTGCAGGCAGGGCTGGGCGGGGGGGCACCGCTGGCCCCATATTTTCTTTCCAGCTGGGGTCATCCTGGACCCCCTGTCCTTGCTCCTTGTGTCTCCATGACCCCGAAGTCCCCAGGATCTCATGTCACTTAGTGTCCCCTTGACACCCATGTCCCCCGGGTGTGCCTCCAGCTCCCCATGTCCCCTGGCTCCCCTGCAATACCCTGTCCCCCCACAACCCCTGGAGTTGAGGGGTTCACAGAGGGACAAACCTCGGGGCAGCCTGAGAGTCCCTTCCAGAGCTCCAGGGACAAACACACCGAGGGAGGGAAACCGGGGGTGCCCACCAGCTTTTGGGGTGCACAATGAGAAGGAATCTGAGCTGGCCAGGGTACCCTGCACCTCCCAAAGCACAGGGACCAAACCCAGGGGAACCAAGTCCTGTTTGAGCAGCAGCCCCAGGAGCTCGAGCGCGGGAGGGATTTAAAAATAAACGCGAGGCGTCGATGGTTTCGGGTCTTACCCCCTCCCCCCCCCCACCCCCCACCCTGCCGTGCCCCGGCCGAGCCCTGCGGTTTGTGTGCGGCAGCTTTTGAGCTGTAACCCTCCCTGCCTCCCTCTCTCTCTGCTCCACCAGCACCACGAGGCTCGGGGAACCGGGGAACCGGCGGTGCCGGAGCAAGCAAGGTGCAAAAAAAAACGAAACCCAACCAACCACCCCAAAAAACACCCCCCCCCAAAAAAAAAAAAAGAAAAAGAAAAAGAAAAAGGCTGTTTTCTTCCTCCCCGCTCCTTGCAGCAGCTTGGGTTGGTGCAGCAGGCAGTGTGGCTGGTGGCCCCAAGGCTAGCTGTCAGCGAGCCGGGAGCCGGTGCCAGGCAGGGCTTTGGCACTTGGCCCGGCAGTGGTGGGGCACCGCGGGGGCTCGGGGGCAGCGCAGCCCCTCGCCGATGGGCTTTGATGTGGCTGCAGTTTTTATCGGTGGCAGGAACCACCTTCCCTCGACACGGCCACAGCTCGCTCCCGAGGAGGAGGGGGAGGCTGAGGAGGGGGTGAGCCCCGGGGGCTGCTTGCTTTGGGCACAGGAGTGGGGGGACGGGGTCTGCGAGGGCTCGGCTGGACCCCGGGGTACCCGGGATGCTCGAGGCCACGGTTCGTCCCGGTCCCACGGAACACGTGCACGGCTCCTCGCCACCAACACTGCTCTTTTTCTTCTTCTTTTCCTTTTCCTTTTTCTTTTTTTCTTTATCTTTTTCCTTTTTTGTCTTTTTCTTTGTTTTTCTTTTTTCCTTTTCTCTTTATTTTTTCTTTTTCTTTTTCTTTTTCTTTTTCTTTTTCTTTTTCTTTTTTTTTCTTTTTCTTTTTTTTTTTTTTCTTTTTCTTTTTCTTTTTTTTTTCTTTTTCTTTTTTTTTTTCTTTTTTTTTTTTTTTCTTTTTCTTTTCTTTTTTCCTTTTTTGTCTCTTTCTTTTTCTTTGTCTTTTTTCCTTTTTTGTCTTTTTCTTTGTCTTTCTTTTTCTCTTTCTTTTTTCTTTTTCTTTGTTTCTTTTTCTTTTTTTTTCTTATTCTTTTCCCCTCTCTCTCGCAAGGGCAATTTTGAGTCAGCGTGAGCTGCACACGCTCTTTCCACCGCTCTCCACACGCCGCTTCCCCGATGCCGTGCCACTGCCCCAGCCACGTTTCCTGCCAGGGTCACGGCCAATGCCCCTTCCCATGCTGGGGGGGAAGCAAAATGACCCCCCCACCCCACCAGCATCTGGCCATCAAAAGCCAAAACCCCAGCGGATGTCAAAATATTGTGGTCAAAGAACTGAGCTCTGCTGGGGGGGGGCTGAACCAGTGACCCCCACCATGGTTGAGGCCCTGCTGCCAACCCAGGCTGGCAACTGGAGCTACTGGGGCTACTGGGGAGGGTGATGGAAAAGGAGAACCGAACTCGGAGGATGGGGGGGGTCTGATCTCCCACCCCAGGGCTGGGATTTGGGGTCCCCCACCAGGTGCAAAGGGACAGAGGGGTGCAGCCTTATGCCGGGGGGGGGAGGGGGGGCAGCTGCAGCCCTGGGACCACAAGGTCCCCCCCTGGCTGTCCCATCCTGTCCCCTTCCTGCCCTTGGCACAGGCTGGCGCCCAGCCCGAAATAGCAGCGGTGTTGGTTTCCGATCCGGAAGGTGCTTGGGGAGGGGGAGGAAGATGCCGGTGAGGGGGGGGGATCGGCCCCGAGAGCATCCCCCAGCTGCTGGGGTCAGTCAGCTCCTCATGGGCACCCAGCTGGGCACAGAGCGGGGGGAGTGGGCATCGTGCTGCCTCAGTTTCCCCATCACCTCTGTGTAAAGCAGAGCCACCCCCCACACTGAGCCGGTGTCTGGACCTCTGTCCCCCTCCCCAGGCGCATGTTCCCGTTCCTCAGCTTCAACCTCTCAGGACTCAACCCCGTGGCCCACTACAGTGTCTGTGTGGACGTGGTGCTGGTGGACCACCATCACTGGCGCTACCAAGGTGGCAAGTGGGTGCAGTGTGGTAAAGCTGAAGGCAACATGCCAGGTACAACCTCCTCCATGCCCTTCCTCATCCTCCTCCTCCTCCTCCTCATGGAGTCAGGCAGGGGGTAACCCCATCCCTGATGTCCCCCCGTCCCCAGGGAACCGTCTCTACCTGCACCCCGACTCCCCCAACACGGGTGCCCACTGGATGCGGCAGGAGGTCTCCTTCGGGAAGCTGAAGCTCACCAACAACAAAGGTGCATCCAACAACGTTGGCCAGGTAAAGGTCCCACCATGGTACCAGGTTGTGCCAGCTCCCCACATACCCCTCACTGACCACCCAGTGCTCCCCTCTCCCCCGCCAGATGATCGTGCTACAGTCGCTGCACAAGTACCAGCCCCGGCTGCACGTGACGGAGGTGAAGGAGGGCGAGGGCGAGGAGACCACCCCCTCCCCACACACCCACACCTTCGCCTTCCCCGAGACCCAGTTCATCGCCGTCACCGCCTACCAGAACGCCGACGTGAGTATGAGACCCCCTCTCTGGTCCCTAGCGTGGGGGTAACCCCCCCCAAAACAGCCCCCCAGCAGCACAGGAATACCAGCAACCCCCCCTCCCCCCAGCATCCTCCCAAGGCCACAGGAACCACTGATACATCCCAGTATCACCCCAGCAACACCAATAACCCCCCCAGAGCAGCCCCTGGTAACCCCTTTCGGCACCCTCTAAGGTCCATGGCAGCAGGAAAATCCTAGAAGCACCCCCCCGCGACCCCCCCTCTCTGCCCACACCCCTGTCCACAGCATCTCCACAACCCCTGGTACCCCCCACATCCCCTCAGCATCCCAGTAACCCCCCTACCAGTACTCCCTGCATCCCTTCAGCATCCAAATAGTCCCCCCAGTACCCCCCTGCATCCCTTCAGCATCCCAGTAGCCTCTCCAGTAGCCCCTGCATCCCTTCAGCAGCCCATCAATCACTCAGTGCCCCCCCCAGCACAGTCGGCTCCCCCAGCTGTGGCTGAGCCCCACAGGTACTGGGGTGGGCACCCAGGGTCAGGCAGGGGATTTTGGTGGGATGGGGCTGCTCAAGGGAAAAGGAATTGGGGGGACACCCTTGGTGGGAGGTGGGGGGAAAGGCTGGCAGCAGCTCCAGCCCCCCCCAGCTCCATATCTCCCCCCCCAGATCACCCAACTGAAGATCGACCACAACCCCTTCGCCAAAGGCTTTCGGGACAATTTTGACTCGTGAGTGTGTCCCCCCCACCACCCTCCTGCTGGTCCCCCCAGGCCTGGCTGGCAGGAGGGCATCCCCCCAACTCCCACCCTCTGGTGTGTCCCCCCCCAGGATGTACACGGCCTCGGAGGGCGATCGCCTCACCCCATCTCCGCCGGAGGGTCCCGGCTGCCAGCAGCTCCTGCCAGCCCCCCGCTTCCAGCCCTTCCTGCCCGAGCAGTACCCCCTGCCCCACGGGCGCTTCTTCGGGGGGGAGCGGGGGGCTCCACTGCCCCTGCCCCCCAAAGACCCCCCACGTTGGTATTTCACCCCCCAGCAGCCCCCCACTGCTGGGGCACTGGAGTACGTGGGTACGATGGGGGGTACGGGGGGGGTAAGTTGGTGCCCTATGGGGTGAAACCCTTTGCCCTCCCACCTGCCCCCCACCCTCCCCTGCCCTACTACCCCGAGGGGTCGGGGGGCTTCACAGCGGCAGGGGGTTGGAACCCCGGGACTCTGGGCTGGTACCGGGAGCCCCGGGAAGAGAAGGGGAAGGAGATGGAGGGCTGGGCCCCCGAGCCCCCCACCACCGCCTCGGGGGACTCCTCGGACTCGGGGCTCTACGAGTGCAAGCGGCGGCGGGTGTCCCCGTACCCCTCCAGCACCGAGAGCTCCCCCCCACCCCGCAATGGGGACCTCTATGACAAGGACCTGGGTGCCGACAGTGGCTACTACGGCTTCTATGGCAACTGAGCCACACTGTGGGGTGGGGGGGGCTCAGATATCCCCCCCCACCAGCACCCCAAGGCAACCAGTGCAAGGGGTCCTGTGTGTGCCCCCCCACCACCATTTAACACCCATATCCTGGGAAGACTTGAGCAGAGTGGGGGGGCTGCAGCCAGACAATCAGCCCCCGGTGCCACCCCGGTGGGGCCGCGGGGGCAAGTGGGGAGGGTGCAAGGGGTTTGTTTTTTTTGTTCTCAGTGGGGTTTTTTTTGGGGGGGGGGGTTGGGTTTAATGCTGAAGTATTTATTGAGCCCCCACGTGCCCGGTGTGGGGCCGGGGGCAGCAGCATATCTCGCAATAAAGGGGACGCTGTGGGGCACAGCTCTCTGTGTGAATGTGGGAGGGAAACTGAGGCACTGGCGGGGGGGTGATAAGAGACTCATACCCCCACCTTGCTGGGGGGGGACCCAGGTGTCCTGGGATGGGAGGGGGGCATCCTGAGCCCCGGAGAGATGATGGGGAGAAGGACACGCTCTGCACACCCCAGTTCTTTACAGTGTTTATTAGAGCAGCCCCTGTGCACAGCTCGAGGGGAGCGGGGGTCGGAGGGGTCTGCCCGCCCGCGGGCACCCCAGGATCCCCTGCTGTACCCCCCCTCACCCCACAGCGAGCCAGGCATCCTGTACCCCAAGGGCAGGGGGACACACCAGCCCCTGTCCCTGTGTACCCAAGCCAGCCCTGAGTCAGAGCAGGAGAGGGGGGGACACTGCCTGTGCCCCCCACCTTTTATATCACAGCAAAAAAACTGGGGGGTGGGGGGGTGGCATTGCACCCCCAGTGCTGGAGGGACCAGCCCCACTGCTGTGATGAGCTGGGGGGGGGGGGGGCTCAGCACCCCATGGTGGGGGGGTCGCTACCACAGCACGCGCTGTCCAGGTGGGCGAAGCCGGGGTCCAGGCGCAGCTTCCAGTAGGTGTTGTTGGTGACCCACGACTCTTTGCCGTTGGCATCCGTCAGCCGCCTGGCAATGAAGTAGGGGGTGTCACCAAGGGGGTGTCCCATGTACCCACCAGCCCTGGGAGCCCCAGCCCGTGCTGGACCTGAAGAAGCGAGCCTGGTGCGTGATGTTGTTCTCCTCCATCACCCGGCGCCGGTCTCGCTGCAGCTGCTCGATCTGACGCTTCTGTGTCTCAGCCGCTGTCACGTTTCCTTCCTCCAAGTACCTTGGAGGGGAGGACATCGGTGTGATGAGCTGGTGCAGCCTCAGCACCCTCATCCCTGGTGTGGGGTGCTGCTCACCGCTGGTCGGGGCGCAGGCGGGTGTCGGTGGAGGGCAGGACCCTCCTCAGCTCGGGCGTGCGCTCGTTCAGCTCCAGAGCAAACTGGGTGAAGCCGTAGTTCCGCTCATGGTCACGGGGCATGGGGTCTGCAGGGTGGGGGGGGCATAGTGCTGAGACCCCCCCAGGATGGGTATAACCCCCCAGGGTGGGGTATAACCCCCCAGGGTGGTCCCCCACCCCGGTCCTTACTGGCTCTCCAGATGCTCTGTCCCGGGGCAGGCCCGCGCTGCAGCCCCTCGTGCCACTTGCCGGACAGACGTTCCACCACCGTCCCGCTGCGGCTCAGCACGGCCCCCTGCACCTCGTTGGCCCCCGCGCCCCAGTACCGCGCCTGCGGCCACAGCGGGATGGGCGGGGCTGGGGCGGGGCCGGGCGGGGCCGTTGGGAAAGGGTGGGGTCTGGAGTGAGGGGGTGGGGCACTGGGAGAGGGCGGGGCCATCGGGAAGGGCGGGGCCATGGGTGATGGGGTGGAGTCATTGGGAAATGGGTGGGGCCATTGGGAAGGGGCAGGGCCATGGGTGATGGGTGGAGCCATGGATGAGGAGGAGGAGTCATTGGGGAAAGATGGAGACACTTGGAAAGGGTGAGGTCCTAGGTAAGGGGTGGGGCCATAAGTGAGGGGTGGGGCCATTGGAAAAGGGCGGGGCCAGGCAAGGGGCAGGGCAGCAACAACAACAGTCATTAGATGAGCACGTGGGTGAAGGGGGCAGGGCCACCTGAAGGGTGGGGCCAGGCAAGGGATGATGCAAAGGGAGGGGTGGGGTCAGGGGCAGGTGGAAGGGCAGAGCTATGGGGTGGGCGGAGCTCAGGGGCTAAAGGGTGGGGCTGGGGGGAGGGAGGAGGCTGTGAGGGGTGGGGTCGGGGCAGGGTGGGGCAGGGTGGGGCACACACACCTTGCAGAAGGTGATCTTGCAGTGGTAGGAGGCGTCGCGGGTGTTGCGGATCAGCACCTCCCCGTAGTGCTCGATCCAGCGGGGGCCGCTGAGGACGTTGTGGACGCACGTTGTCACCTTGTTCCACTCAAAGTGGTCCCCGGTCCTGCGGGCACCACCGCACCGTCGGCTGGTGGGGGGGGGGGACAGCAGGGCGGTGCCGTGGAGATGGGGGGGGGGGGTTACCTGCCGTGAGGTCTCACCTGGGCAGCTGACGTTGACGGTGCCCATGGGGACGATCTCCAAGGATTTGCCCCAGAATTTGTTCTTCCACCTCATGTCTTGTTGGGGACAGGAGGAGGTGAGACCTCAGTCCCTTCGCGTGTCCCCTCAACACCCTCCTCAGCACCCACCTTGCCAGAAGATGAAGTTGTCGGACTCAGCGTGGCAGGCAGAGATGGGGGGGTGGTGGCAGACCTGGAAGGAGGAAGAGGGATGCCACCACCCTGTCCAGCTCTGTCCCCACTCCCTGTCCCTGTCCCTGTCCCCACCTGCTCGCTGATGAAGCGGAAGCCGCGGTCGGGCCGCACGCACTCGTAGGTCTCACCCAGCACCGGGTTGAAGGGTTTGCTGCCCGCCCGGTAGTAGGTGGAGGCGTAGGCGGACACGGCGAAGGCGGCCACGTAGACCTGTCACCACAGGTGACACCGTCTGCTCCCACATGTCCCAGGAGCCCCCTGTGTCCTCGAGCTACCCCATGTTCTCCAGCTCTCCCATGTCCCCAGAGCCTGCCCAACCCTCAAACTCCCCAAGTCCCCTCATGTCCCCACAAGCTCCCTCTGTGTCCCCAATCCCCTGACCTTCCTGAGCGCCCCGTGTCTTTTATGTCCCCCTACCCCCAAGCCTCCAAGCTCCACATGCCCCCGACCCCCTTTGAGCCCCTCATGCCACCCTCATCCTCACCAGGCGCTGCCGGGGGTCGCGGGCGCGGCTGGCGCGGTCCAGCAGCCCACTGTACTCCAGCTCCTCGCACAAGCGCTGCAGCGTGTTGAGCGGCTCGTTGAGCTGCACGGGCAGCGCCACACGTGACAGGTCCTTCCCCACGCTGCTCCGCAGCAGCCCCCACAGACTCACATCCCCCGCGGGCGCGGGGGGAGCGGGCAGGCAGCTCCGCCGTCGAGGGTCCGGTCCCGGTAGCTCCAGCGGCGGCGGATCCATCGGGATCCCCGGGGTCTCTGCTCCTGCCGGGCAGCGGGCGGTGGGACGGGGTGGGGAATGGAGCCACTCCCCCTTTCCCCCCCATTCTGTACCTGTCGGGGGCGGCCCAGTCCCCCCGCCTCGCCCGTGTCCTCGCAGACGCTGGCGGTGGCTTCGCTGATGCACGATTCGTCGTCCGAGGGCTGGGGAGGGGCAGGGACCGTCGGCGGCATCGGGGGTGTCGGAGCGGGGGGGTCTGGGGGTTACCCCAACGCGGGGGGCGGCGGGTAGGAGGGGATGTACTGGGCAAGCCCCGCCCGGGGAGGATGGGATGAGCGCTGGCTAACTGGGATGGACTGGGAGTGGGGGTCAGGATGGCAGGGGGTACCGGTGGGGAGCAGGGGAGGCGGGGCGGGGAGGGCACCGGCAGCGCCTGGCTCCCACCACCAGGCTCTGAGACTGCAGAGACCCCAAGAGTGTGGAGTTGGGGGCTGCCGGGGGCTGGGGGGGAAACAGGGAGTGAGGGGGACACGGGGCTGGGTGGAACACGGGGAGCAGGGGGGACACAGGGACCTGGGTGGCTACAGGGGCCTGGGGGGACATGGGGAGCAAGAGGGGTGGCCCCCGGGCCAGCTAATGGGAAGGAGATGGGGGAGAAAAAAGGAAGAGATGAACCCACAGGAACAGTGGGAGGGGGACAGTGGTGAGGGTCTGCAGAGACCCCCCACCAGCAGACCCCCCCCACCCCCTGGCCCCACCCGTGCCCCACCTCGTTCTCCGAGGAGCTGGCGGAGAGGAAGACCTCGCAGGCGTCGAAGAACTCGGTGTGCGAGTCGGCCAGCGAGACGATGCTGCGGTTGGAGAGCTGCTGCTCCCGACCCTTGGCTGGCATCGTGTCCGGCTGTGGGGACAGCCACCACCTCAGCCCCCCCACCCCATGGGGAACACCTCCTCCCAACCCATCCACCCCACCTCCCCCTGACCTCATCGGGGTGCAGCGAGGCGAAGGAGTCCAGGGTGGTGTCAGAGGAGACGGAGAGGGAGTGGAAGCGGCGCATGGTGGCCTGTGGAGATGGGGGGAGGCTGAGCTGAGACCCCCCCTCAGCCTGTCCCCTCCAGCCAGGGTGGGGATGATGGGAATGGGGGGATCACTCAGCTGCTGCCCGGGCACCCAGCACCAGGCTGAGACCCGACCAACTCACTGCACCCACAGGCATCCCAACAGCAACAACCCCCAGGCCTTGGTGGGACCCAAATCCGGGGGAGCCGTGCCAGACCCCCCCGTGATCCCTCACCCCGGCATTGCCGCACTGCCCGGGCGCGGGGCTGAGTGCCGCTGGTCCAGCGCTTGCCACATCTCCTCCAGCCGCGCCCTCTCGGCCATCAGGGCCACCACCACGCTGCTGAGCGAGCCGTGCACTGCCAGGAGGAGACACGGGCAGGAGGTCAGGCTGTGGCACAGCACCCCAGCACCCACCCTGCCACCACCGGGACCCCCGTCAGGGCTCAGACCCTCCCTGTCCCATCCCACCTTTCTGGGCCAGGACCCAGAAGCTCCTCTGCAGCTGGCTGTACTCGGGGGGGAGGCTGAAGGGCAGCTGGCTCTGGGATGGCTCCAGGTAGCGTGAGAGGTTGGGGACAGAGCCGTGCAGGCGACCCACCTGGGAGGGAGACATGGGGGTCAGCGGGGCCACGGGGGGGCTCGCTGTTGGGGTCCCTGCTCATCCTCACCCTGCCGATGGTGTCATCCTTGGCAAAGCTTTGGGTGCACCAGATCTTGGTGGTCCTCCTGCCCTTCTTGGGCCTCTCTGCAGCGCTGAGGGCTGTGAGCGAGAGGAGGGGGCTGAGCTGGGACCCTCCCCAGGAAAGGGGGCTGTGGGGTGATGCTCAGCCCCGTGCCCACCGCTGCCCCACTCACCTGGCTGCTGGAGATGAGGGGGGCTGAGGGGATGCGGTGCAGGGCCTCCAGGCTCTGCAGCATGGCTGTCAGCTCCTGCAGCTTCGCTTGGCACTCCGACAGCTCTGCCACGGGCACAGAGCAGCCCGGTCAGGGAGGGGGGACAGGACATCCCCCCCTGCCCTGCACATCCCCTCCCACCCTGCTCACCGGCCGAGCAGCGCTCCAGCCCCTCGCTGTCCTTCAGCCAGGCGGTCACCTTGTCCCGGGAGCTGGCGAGGGTGGAGAGGGCAGGGGCACTGCCCGAGGGCAGGATTCGGGTCCATGGGCCCTGCAGCAGAGGAGAAGGGGCAGCGCTGGAGCTGCCATCGGGAGCCCCACACCCTGACACTACCCTGAGGTGTCACCCACCTTCGTGTTGTTGGGGGTCCGCCCCGTGGAACCCCCCATGGGGCAGGGCTCGGGTGTCTCGCCCTGGTGATGGGAGCAGAGGCTGCTCACCCAGCTGGCAAAGAGCTCTGGGGACTTGATCTGTGGGACAGGGGCAAGTTGGGGTGGGGGGTGGGGGGTGTGGGGAAGCCAAAGCCCCCAGACCCAGCTACAGCCCCAGCAGCACCTTGAGGTGGTAGATGTTCTCCTCCGTGTCCAGGTCGACCCTCTGAGCCTTCTTGTTGATGGACATGACGGACTGACGGATGTCGATGGCTCCATGTAGTTTGCCCTTGAGGACCTGGGGGAGCCCAGGGACCCCTGTTAGGGGGAAGACCCCCCCTCCCCTCTTCCTCATGCAGGCCATGGGGGTCTCCCCACCCTGAGGACTCGGGGAGGCTGCACGGATGCAGCCCACCCCCACACTCACGTCTTGGCGCGTGGTGGCATATTTCAAGATGCCGTTTTCCAACACAAAGTACCTCTGGGGACAGAGAGGGACGTTAGTTTGGGGGAGCAGAGCCTGGTCCCTGCAGCCCCCTCCTCTCCAGGGGTACCCAAATCACCCCTGCTTTGGGGACAACAGCCAAGACCAGGGGACAGGTCCTGGTGCCAACTCTGCCCCGTTACCTTGTGCCAGCCCTTCAGGGGCCACTTCCTCTTCTTGAGCAGGTAGCCCTCGTGCCGTCGTGGCTCCTGGCCCGGGCTACCCCGTGTCCGTGGCTCCTCCACACCTCCCAGCTCTCTGAGCCCTGCCAGGGATGGGGGGGTCAGTGGCAGACAGGGTGCTCCCCACTTTGTCCCTGGGCAGAGACACTTGGTACCCCCAGGTGATGAGCCATCTCTGTATCACTCTTCCTAAAGTGGGGTGAAGCCCCCCCATGCTCCATGGCACCCCCATGCCAGCCTGTGTACACCACTGGGACCCCACTGAGCCCCCCCCCCTAAACCTGGAGCCCCCCAACCTGCTGGATGCTGCTGTGCTTGGAAGACACGGTGCTGTTGGAGCGTGACAGGGCCCTTTTCGGAGAGGACGGGTCCTTCTCGTGGCTGCCCATGGCCGGTGAGCGGAGGGGGATGGGGTGGGGGCCAAGCCCCCCCTCCCGTCCGTGCTGTGGGGCTGGGGGTCCGAGTTTGGCTGTCACAGCCTGGCTGGGGGGAGATGCTGCAAGGAGGGGGGTGTCACATCAGCATCACTCACCCTGCCCGCAGTTTTCCTGCCCTGCCAGACACCCTCATCCCTTCCCCCGTGGGGACAAGGGGTGGGGGGGATCCTCCTGCCCCCCAGGAGTGGGGGGGATCCTCCTGCCCCCCAGGAGTGGGGAGCCTCGCATGTGAACACACGTTGGGACCCAGAAGCTTCTGTGTGAGATGGAGCCTTGGACCCACCCAGCCTTATCTCACCTCCGCCGCCCGCCTGGCAGGTCCAGAGTCCATCCCCGCCGCCCCACAGACTCAGCGCCATGGGGCAGCCCCACGGCGGGCACAGAGCCGGGGTACAGAGACCAGGATCAGCCCCACTCCATCCCGGCACCCCCAAGCCAGGACGTGGACCCCAAAACCCCAACTGGGAGATGCTCCCCCCCAGCAGCGCGTTCCCTTTGCCTTTCTCAGTCACAGGAGGGGGAAACTGAGGCACGGGGAAGCACACAGACCTTCCCCCACCCTGTCAGCCCCCGCCCCAGCGCTGCCGGGGTACCCCGGGGTGCTGTAGGACGGATCCTGGGATAACCCCGGGATGGCAGCTGAGCCCCGGTACCGGTAACCGCCGCACCGAGGGAGAACCGCAGCACCGCCACCCGGACGCCCCCCCGGCTCCATCCTGCCCAGCCTGGCAGCGAGGGGACCCCCACCCTGGGTGCTGCCGGGGGGGGACCGGACTGACCCCCCGCAGGGGAACGGGGCTGGGTCGGTGTCACCGGGGGTCCCCAGCTGCCTCCTCTGCCTGCAGCCCCCAACAAAGGGGTTCGGGGGCGCAAAGCCCCTGCGTGCTCCGGGCACGGCACGGCCCCGGTTCACCCCCCCTGGTGGGGCAAAGCCCATCCCCGTGTCCCCCCGTGGGTGTCACCCCCCGGAGCAGCCGGCAGCAGCGCCCGGATCCGGCTACCGGGACCGGTGGGACCCTGGCAGGGGGTCGCGGGGTTGGAGCCCCCCCCGAGCCGGGTCCGCGGTGCTCACCTGGGCGGGCAGCGGGCGGGCAACCGGGGCCGGTCGCATCCTGCCCGGCGGCTGCAGGAACCGGAACACGGAAGGAGGCGGAGGCGCCGGGCCGGAGCCGCTCGGCTCTGCCCCCTGCACCGTGGAGGACCGGAGCCGCCAGCACCGGGGACTCGCCGGGGCACCGGGACCCACCCATGTCCCGAGTACGGCCAGACCCGGACCCCTCCCCGATACCGGACCCACCCGCGTCCCGAGCACGGACAGACTCGGACCCTTCCGGTACCGAACCCACCCGCGTCCCGAGCACGGTCAGACCCGGACCCCTCTCCGGTACCGGGGACAGCTCCAGCCGCCGAGCCCCGGCAGCGGGACAGCTCCTCTCCCGTACCGGGGAGGGGTCTCAAGCGGGCTGTGCCCACTCCCCCCACCCCAACCAGCCCCAGCCCACGGAAAGGACCAACCCACGAGCTCCACCCCCGGAGAGGCATCACCCCACGGGGGTCCCGGGGCTCACACCCCTGAGATTTGCTTTAGCTCCCCCCCATACCGGGATTTCCCTCACCCACCCCCCAGCACTGCTCTGCTCTAGGAGACCCCCGGAGCAGCATCCAACTGCCCCCCACGGCATCGAGGGGCAGGAACCCCCCACCCACGTACCCCCCTCCCCAAATCCAAGACGAGCTCTGTGGCATCTCCACGGCACAGGTCACTTTAATGCACAGGACGGGGACCCGCAGAGGCGGCTCAGGCAGCACCATAGCACCTTCCTTCCACCCTGCCACCCCCCCATTCTGGAGGGTGCAGGGGCTTGGAGCACCCAACACCCTCCCCACCACCCTCTGCCTCCTCAGGCTGATCCCAGTGACCCCCCAACTGCAGCCAGGATGTTCCTGGTGCCATCAGTGCAGGGACCAAAGGGCCGGTGGTGCCGCAGGACCCTCACTCCCACTGCTGGCTGCCCACCCGGGACCAAAGTTTGGATCCCTGACCTCCCCCTCGGTGAAGGAGCCAAATTCTGGCCAACACACAGGGCCAGCATCAGCTCTGTGCAGGGGGAGGCTGCTCCGGGCTCCCTGTCTCCCCAGCCTGCAGCTGGTGGATGTGCTGGTCCAGGAGAGCCGTGAGGTGTGCGGAGCCGCTCTGGAGCAGGGAGGAGGTCTGGGAGGGCAGGAGGGTCAGGGCACCCACTGTCTGCCCCTGAGAGACCTCCAGCGTGGGCAGCTTGGCAAAGTTCTCCACTCCCTGCTTGCTCAGGATGGTGTCATCGATGCAGGCACCTGGAAGAGAGGAGCAGGGCTGAGGATGGGTGACGGGTGACAAAGCCAGAGCTGTTTTACCCTCCACAGGCACACGAGGAAAGGCTCCCCCAGGCAGGGCTCCCACCCCTGGCCATCCATCCCCTCATTGTAACAGCAATCCCACAGACTCAGCTCCCTCAGCGTGGACCCCCTGAGGGGAAGCCCCTCTCCCAGAGCCCAGCACCAGCAGATGGATGCAGGGAAGGCCCTCACCCAGAGCCCAGCACCAGCAGAGGGATGCAGGGAAGGCTCTCACTCACCCAGGAGGTTGACCTGTGGCACCCCCTTCAGCACCCGCAGCATCTCCTTCACCTTCGTTTCCCGGCTCACCAGCAGGATATTCCGTGCCACGAAGAGAGGGAGGAGATTCTTGTACTTGGACTGGGACAGCACAGGCCTGACAATCTGGGGAGACAGCTCTCAAAACGCAGCTTTTCACCCCAAAGGGCACCACAGAGTGATCCCACCTCTCCTCCACTTCCCCTCCAAAACCACACCAGGATCTACCCCTGACCTTACCTCATTGAGGACAAACTTGACCTCAATGTTGTGTTTCCGGAGGTACTGTCTCATCAGCACCACGTCCTCGTCGGGCATGGAGTTGTACTGGCAGACAGCGATCAGCCGGTGCTCCCGGAACACCTCCTCCAGCTGCCGCCGCAGCAGCCGCCCATACCCGTCCTCCTGAAGGGAGCCAGGAGCTGACAGGCTGCGGGGACAGTGGCTCCTCCTCCCGCCACTCCAACCCCGCCCACGGACCTGCTGCTGGGAGATGCTGCCCTGGATCGGGACTCAGTGGTTTGTAGCACTTGGATTTATCCCCCACTCTGAGGCATCTCCCAGCCACCCACAATGAGATGAAAATCGTTTTCCCGGGTGTGTGGCCAGGCTGAGGCCAGGGCTGGGCTGTCCCCGTGGGGGATGCAGATCCAGGGTTACATCACACAGCACGGTGGGGTTGGGAGGGAGCTCAGAAGATCATCCAGTCCAACCCCCCTGCCAAAGCAGGGACACCTTCCACTAGACCAGGTTGCTCAAAGCCTCATCCAACCTGGCCGAGAACACTTCCAGGGAGGAGCAGCCACAGCTTCTCTGGCCAACCTGGGCCAGGGTCTCACCACCCTCACACCAAAGAATTTCTCCCTCAGATTTCATCTCCATCTCCCCTCTGCCAGTTTAGAGCCATCACCCCTTGTTCTGTCACTCCCTGCCTTTATAAACACATTTATAAACAAATCCCCGGCGCAAAGCACACACACGGGGTGTGCAAAGCCCCTCGGACCCCAAGGCCCCACAACACCCCCCCCCCGAAATCACCTCCTCACGCGTTTCCCTCCTGGGGGTCAGGCAGCGCGGGGGGAGAGCCGGCCGCGGAGCCAGGTACTCGGTCACGGCCATCAGCTTCTGGCGCTGGAAGTGCATGGCCTTCCAGTGCCGGGTGACCGCCTTGGAACCGCGGCGGACGAGCTGCAGGACGGGCAGCCAACCTGCGGAGAGGGGCACAGGGCAGCGCTCAGGGGCCGCGGCGGGCGGGAGAGGAGCCGGGCCCGCGGGTACGGCCAGCCCAGGCCGCATGCACACCCTCCCCCGCCAGACCACAGCCCGGTACAGCCGCCCGCCCCTGCCCGAGCCCCGGGGAAGGGCCCAGCCCCGGTGTCGAGCCCCTCACCCCGCCGCCATGGCGCCCCGCCGCCGCTCAGCGCCGCCATCTTTGCGCGGCGGGAGCGCAAAGGCTCGTGGGAAGGTGGAGGAGCGGCGGAGCTCGCGCACAGAGGATGCGCGGGAGGCGCGCGCCTTCTGCCCCGCCCCTCCCGGGGCTGCCCGTCTCCTAGCAACGGGCACGCTCCGGCCTACGGGCACGCTGCGGCCTGAGACCCCACCGGTCACCCCCGGCCCGTCCCGGCCCTGCCCCAGCCCGGGGGTCTCTGTGCCCCCCAGCCCAGGGTCCTGGTCCCAGTCACTCCCCCAACCCCGGGGGTCTCTGTGCCCCCCAACCCAGGGTCCTGGTCCCAGTCACTCCCCCAACCCCGGGGGGCCTGGGCCTGGTGACCCCCTCCCAGCCCAAGGATCCCAGCCGCATGGTCCCTTCAGACCCTGGGTTCTCTCTGCCCCACCTGGGGGTCCCAGCGCTGATCTCTCCCAAGCCAAAAGTCCTGTCCCCACCGACCCACCCAGCACACGGGTTTCTGCCCCCCATTGTCTCAGCACCCTTCCCCTCGCAGAGAGCAGCGGGGCCAGCCCAGCGCTCCCGACACACCCACCCAAGGGCCAAGGAAGGGACAAGAACCCAGATCACCCCTCTGTCATGGCTGGGCGGGGGGAAACCCTGCTTGAGGGTGAGTGAGCCATTGTAATGCGTGCTTGTGTGTCAGCCTGGGGGGTATTGGGGGGCTGGACCCTGCTGGCCTGGACCCCATCACTCCTGATTTCCCACAGGCTGTGAGCAAACGTTCCCAAGGGTGACCCTCACTGACAGCGTCATCGCCACGAGGAACCTGCCTCAGCTGGTGGAGCCCCCGCGCCCAGAGAGCCAGTGAGGATCCGCACCAGGACCACCTGCATCACCCAGGCTGACTGCGAGGGTCTCCTGGCACAACAGACACCCTGAGCACCCCCCTTCCTCTAGATCCACGGAGCTGGTGTCCCCCTCGACCATCCGCCTGGACCGGGAGAACATCTGTGCTATCGGGAAACTCCAGAGCCTGCGGAATATTCACAGCCTCTACCTGCAGCAGGTGAGACACCACGGCAGGTACGGGGCAGAGGGGATCAAACAACAACAAAGACCCCTCATTCTGCTCCAGAGTTTTGCCTCCCTGCATGGACAGAGTGGCTGGCACCGCTCCCCTCCCATGGCAGTGCCACCAACTGAATCTGAGCGAGGGTCTGGCATCAGCCAGTTGGTGTTTTTCCAACCCACATGAGGGGTTTCAGTGTCCCCTTGAACTCTGCTGGGCTCCCTGTGCTGCCACAGCCCCACAGAACCCCAGAATTACCTCCACTGGAAAACACCTTTCAGATCATCGGGTCCCATTGACCTCACACTGACAAGACACCCTCTCTATAAAGCTCCCGTGGCAGTGGTGGGACATCATGTTGCCCCTGGGAGGTTGGAGTGATTCCTGGGTGCTCCCAAAGTCTAATTTTCATGCAGTAGAAAAACATTTTTTCTTTTTTTTTTTTCTTTTTTTTTTTTCTTTTTTCTTTTTTTTTCTTTTTTTTTCCTTTTTTTCTCTTTGTTTTTCTTTTTTTTTCCAGAACCACATTGAGAAGATCGAGAACTGGGCTGTTTTCCCAACCTACGGTACGGTTACTCCTGCACCCAAGGAGATTGTTTTCCATGGTCAGAGGAGAGCAGGGCTGGAGGGTTCAAGTCACAGCCCTGGACAGCCTGGTGCTGCTGGCTCTGTTCCTGGGGGCCATGGTGTCCCCCAGCCTCACAGCTCTGCCCTCCCCTGCTCTTCAGGTTCCTGTCCCTGGCTGGAAACCTCATCCGCAGAGTGGAGAACCTGCAGCCCCTGCGACACCTGCGCGCCCTGGACCTGTCCCACAACCAGATTCAGACGCTGGATCCAGGTGGGAGTCAGGAATGGGTCAGGATGTGGCCTGTGTCCGCCTGAGAGGTGCCTTGGGTACCGGGGAAACACCGGGAGACCTTTGGTCCAGCACCTGCCAGGGCCTCTAACCCTCAGGTCCCAGCCAGAGCCCCAGCAGAGCCACCCAGGGCTGGCCTGCGTGTCCCAGTGTGACACCAGAGGAGACCTCTGGCCAGGTTTGAGCCACCCCTTCTGCTGGCAGGCTCCAGGTGTCTGCTTCCACCTTGTGTCCTGCTTCAGCAGAACATTCCAGCAGCTCTCATCAGCTTCAGGATTTCCACCTCAGCTTAGGGATTTTAACTGCATGGCAAAGCTGCTCCACTCCTGACAATCCCTGATGCACCTTTCAGTTGTCTCCTCCCACGGGTGATTTTTGGCAGAAGAAGGAAGGACAGAGGGGTAACATCTCCCTCCCTTCCTCTGTTATTGTGGCACCAGGCCCTCTGCTTGCAGACAGGGGTGAGAAAGGGAACAGCGAGGGCCTGGGAAGGTGAAAACACTCAGTTCTCACATGGGAGTGTGTGCAAGACACATTCCTGCCCTCCCTGCCTCAGTTTCCCCAGCTGGGAGGTGAGAGACTGCTTCCCACGGTGGGGCTGTCACCTCAGGAATGGGTGAAGAGCTGCAGGAGATGGGGGTGTGCATGATTTTGGTGGAGGTGGGGGCTCAGGTCCCATCTCAGCACCTTTCTGCCTTCCCTTCCATCTTTGTAGACGAGCTGCCCTGCAGCCTCCGCCTCCTGGACTTAACTGGAAATGAATGCACCCACCAGCACGGATACAGGTGAGCAGGAGCCTGAGGAGCAGTGCCAAGGGGGAGGTGATGCTGGGGGGGTCACGGTGCCAGGGGATTCAGTGCCACCCCAAAGTGGTCCCAGCCCCGAGGTGATGCCACGTGGCAGGAGAACATCTGCTCTTCCTTTGCTGCTTGCAGAGAGATGGTGGTGGGAGCCCTGCCCCACCTCCTGCACCTGGATGCCCAGCCTGTCCGTGCTGCTGTGGGTGAGGAAGAGGAGGAAGGAGCCTCTTCCTGCACTGATGATGAAGATGACAAGTTGCTCTCTGAGCTGAGCGGCCCTTTCACTGCAGACAAAGGTGCCCAGATGAAGCAGGCCACGTTACACGCTTTGGGGTGAAGCAAGGCCAGTCCCTCTGTCCCCAAGGTGACAGGAGTGGCAGGGAGCTCGGGGGGCTGTGCCAGATCTGTGATTCTGTTCCTTTCCTCCATCCCTGGCAGATTTCTTTGCAGAGCTGCAGGGGCAGCTGGCCGGGCGCTCGCAGTGGAGGCGGAGGGAGGCGCTGGAGGAACACCGGACCCGTCTGGAAGAGCTGGAGGAGCTGCAGGAGCGTCGGGGTCTGCTGCTGCCTCCCACACCACGGAGCCCAGGCAGGGAGGGAGCAGCCTGCACCACAGCCCCAGGACCCAGGCGCTCTCAGCCCTGTCCCCAAGCGAAGCCGGGGACGCAGCTGCCACCTCTGCCAGGAGCCAGCAGGCAGCACACCCGCCTGCAGCCCCAGCGAGCTCCTGGTGGGAGCCAGCGCCCGACCAAGACCCTGCAAAGGGAAACTCACACCAAAAGAGCACGACGTTGTCAGTTACCCCCCATCCCCGCCCCGGGCACGGCACGGCACGGCTGGGATTAAAGCTTCTTTATTCCTACGTCACTCTGTCTGTCTGTCACAGAGCCGCCAGCCCCAGAGGGGCCGGGCACGGGCAGCTCTGCCTGACGGTGGGAAAAGACATGCCAGGCTGTGGGCAGGACTCCAAATCCCACTCCACATCCCCTCCTTCTCCTTGCACCCACATTTCAGGCCAAGGCCAGTTCCTCTGGGGCAAGTTAGGGGGCTGGAGGCTCCACACCCCCAGGCAGGGCTGGAGACGCCGGTCGAGCCGTTCCCCACCACGCAGATCCGTGGCGGGAGGAGGCGAGGAGCCAGGGCTGGGCACTGGGAAGGTTTTCTCATTCCCTAACCAGGAGCAATGGCAGGGGTGGGGGCTGAGCCCACCCACCCACGGGGGGTTTATGTGTAAAACTTCATCTCTGTCTCCACGCAGTCGAAGAAGAGATCAGCCAGCTCCTCTGGGTGGGGGGTCACCGCCCCCTCCAGCAGCGCATTCATCCCCTCCAGTCCCTGCTTCTCCAGCTCCCGCAGCGTCTGCAGGAGCTTCTGGCCCTGCTCCTGGTGGGGATGAGGAGGGAGGAGAGCTGAGACCGGGCACCCTCAGGGAATCCAACTGCCTCCCACACGACGGGGGAGAGCGAAGGTCCCGGGGCAGCGGGGCGGGGAAGGGTCTGCAGTACCTGGTCCCTCTCCATCAGCTCCAGCGCCGCCTGGTGCCGGCGGTACAGCTCGTGCCGCCGATCCACCGTGCTCTGGAACCGCGGGACCTGCTTGGCAGGGTCATCACGGAAGGTGGGAGATCTCACCTGCGGCGTGGGCTTCAGGTTGGCCACGAAGATGAAGGGCTTGAAGACAGACCTGCCGGAGAGGAGCACCGGGACCCTGGGACCAGCCAGCGCGAGGGCGGGTGCTGCTCCCCGGGATGCTCAGCCCAGGGCACAGCTCTGCCTTGTCCCCGTCACCCTCCTTGCAGTGGGGCTGTCCCCCCTCACCTGGAGGGGTCAGGGGTGGCCGTGAAGAAGTGGACACAGGGCAAGGCAGGGTCCTGGGGCAGCACAGACACCATGCTGCCCGCCGTGCAGAAGCCCTCCGAGTCCACGCAGATCCCGCTGGCTTTGTCCCGCAGGATGGCCATGATGGTCTCTGCCGTGATGTGACCTGGCGGGTGACCACAGCCACGTCACCGCCAGCAGCTCAGCTCAGGTGAGCCACAGGAGGTCACCCCTTGTCCCCATCCCCACCTGCGTGCTGCCGCAGCAGCTCCTTGCCCGCACGGTAGCGGGCCTTGGCAGCTTCCATGCGGGCGGGCTGGTGTGGCAGGGAGAAGACCTCGGCGAAGCTGAACTCGCCCTCCCCGCTCCACCAGCCCTGGCTGCGCGCTCGCTGCCGCAGCTCCCGTGCTCGGCCGTGATCTCCTTCCCGATGCTCAGCTGGTTGGAGATGTTGCGGCTGCCCTCTGCAAAGGGGGTCAGGTCAGGTGGGGATAGGCTCCCCATCCTCCCAGCACAACCAGCACCTACTCACCTCGGATCTGCTGGGCTGCCCAGTACCGACCAGCCGTCTCCAGCACCCAGGCCTCGGTGCGGTCAGCCAGCAGGAAGGTGTTGTGATAGACGAAGGGCACCGGCTCCTCCTTGCAGCTCCCACCTTGCCCGTAGCGCTCCAGCAATGCCACCATCACCTCCAGCGCCTCCCGGGCAGAGCTGCCCCGCTCCAAACCCAACCTGCCACACCGGCAGCACCCATCAGCCAGCGCTGGGGTGGCCAGGGCAGGGGTGGGGGACACCACAATGTCCTCACCTCACCAGGTCCATCCCAGCAGCGCCTCGTCCTCTCCCACAGGCTCACGGGTCCAGACGCCCTCGTTGCCCACGCAGACCCCGTGTTCGTTAGCACCCATCTCAGCACCCCACAGCCAGGCGGACGGCTCAGCACCACCGCGTGGGTCCTCTCCACCTGCTCGATCTCCAGGTAGGTGCACTGGGAGGGGACACAGAGAGGGGGCTGAGACCTGGCACGCTCAGCACACCTTCCCTCGTGGCTGTCCCAGCTTCATCGCCGTCTTACCTGGACTTTGTCCCCGGGGTGATGGACCGCGGCGGGGACGTAATGACCTCCTGGACCTCGTGGCGTGGCCGGTCGGCGTTCTTACCGAAGATGACAGCGGGTGTCGCTGTGTGCGGTGGCAGCGCCACGAAGCAGTCGCAGGATGAGGGCACGGGATCCCGCCTCTCCATCCTAAACCGGGCGGAGGGGACAGGGCAGGGGGCACCGAGGGGGATGTCACCCCCCTTGTCCCTGTCTTGGATGTGTCTGGGGCTGGCAGAGGTGGGGACACTGGGGGTCTTGGCAAGGATGGGTGGGGATGACGTGGTCCCTGGACCTGGGGGGACCACACCCTGGGGTGGCCTGGGGAGCACCCCCTGCCCCGGGACCCCGCAGTCTGCACCGACCAGAGACCCCCAACCCACGCAGCCCCAGTAACGGGACCCCTACACCAACCGCGGACGGAACCCCCGCCCGCACAGCCCCGGATCCCCGGATCCCCCCGCACGAACCCCCTTCCCAGTACCCCCAGGGACCCCCCGGCCCCACGGACCTGCCGCTGCTCCCGCACCGCTACCACCGCCTCCTGGTCCCGCCTCCCCCCCCGTCCCGCTCCGTCCGGGCGACGGCGGCGCCCCGTGGCCGGAGGCCGCAAGGCGGCAGCGGCGGGGACCGGCACCGGCACCCGCACCCACAGGACGGAGCGGGACCAGACCCCACAGAACCCGGGGATGGGGGGTCCCAGGTCATCCCCCGTGGGGCAGGGATGGGAGTACCCGGGTATGAGCTGGGAAGGGGTCCCGTGGGACAGAGCCCCCGTGGGCAGCACCTCCCGTGGGCAGCCCCCTGCGTGGGCAGTACCCTCGTGGACAGCACCCCCATGGGTAGTATCTCCCGTGGGTAGTACCCCCGTGGGTAGCTCTCTCCACGAGCAGCACCCCCCGTGGGTCGATCCCCCGTGGGTCGATCCCCCGTGGGCAGCACCCCACGCGGCACGCCTGCCCCGCGGTATGCAGGCAGACCTGCCAGGCAGCACCCTGCCCTGGGGGGACCCTGGGTGCCGCACGTCCCGGTGTGCCAGGCCAGGCCAGAGGGGTGCAGGATGGGACCCTCCTGGGGAGGGGGTCACCTGGGTCACCCCCCACCCACCCACCCCCCCAGCATCCTCCTGCATCCCCATCCCGAGCAGCCCTGTAGGCACGAGGCCAGGGTGGGGGTCGGGGTGCTGGACACCTGGGTCCCTTGGGAGAATTGGGTGGGGGTCAGGGTGCTGGATATTTGGGGTCCCTGGGCTGAGGTGGGTGGGGGTCAGGGTGCTGGATATTTGGGGTCCCTGGGCAGAGATGGGTGGGGGTCGGGGTGCTGGGTCCCTGTGCAGAGGTGGGTGGGGGTCGGGGTGCTGGGTCCCTGTGCAGAGATGGAGCCGAGGAGCCGGAGCGTGGAAAACACGCGGCGTTTATTCCAGTACAAAACCCGAACCCACAGCCCCGCAGCCTCGTCACAGCACGGACGCTCCCCTCGCAGGGTGGGGGGCACCCCTGGGGTCACCCCACTCCCCTTCACCCACCTTTCAGCCACCCCCCAACCCAGGGCTGGGATTTGGTGGGGGACACCCGGGGCCCCCGCGGCTGGGCCGGTTCCTCCCTGTCCCGGGGGAGGTGGCCCGGGGGTGGGAGCCGCGGCGGTTCGGGGTGCAGGGCCGGGATCCCCACGCCGCAGCAGGCTGGACTGGTTTCGGCGGGTGGGAGCCGGCCTCCGTCCTTCCCCACCCGGTTTTACAGCCTTCATTGCCCCATCGCGGCAGGCAGAGCCCCGGGGGGGGAGTGTGCGGGGGCAGAGCACACCTGGGGCCCCTCCTCAAAGCCCCCCACCTACTCCCCCCAGTTCTGAGCTGGGTGGGGGGCAACTCAGTGGGGCTGAGCCCCCAGCCCCGGCATCACCGTGGGACCCCCTTTTGGACAGTTTCCTCCCCAGCCCACCCTTGGGGTGCCCCCCGTGCAGCCCCCCCCACCCCAAACCTTCCCTGGAGGGTGCAGCACGGGGTCCCCAAAACACCAGAGCCCCCGGCTACTGCCAGAGCTGAACTTGGCTACCAAGGGCCACCAGCATAAGGCTGCGGCACCCTGGGGAGGGTCTCGAGCAGCGCCCCTCCCCCCGGGGTCCCCTCTGGAGATGAAATCCCAGATGTGGGGCACCCAGGGGGGAATTTTGTGCTGGAAAAGGCAAATGCCGGATTCGGGGACATCCTTCAAGAGCTGCGGGCAGCCCAGGTCACCCGAGTCCTGCAGAGGACGGTGGTGGCCGTGTTGGGGCTGGGGACACATCTTCACGGACCCCCGCAGCGAGACTTCACCTCGTGCTGGGTTTCTCCAGCCCCACGGCTTGTCCCTGGCCCCACGGAGTGGTGGGGTTGGCATCAGCCCCCTCACACACTGATGGGGACAGGGACAGGGATGGGACCCCCCCCCTTTCCTCATCCATAAGTCCCACGGCCACAGCTTTGGCCCGAGACATCCACTCTGCCTGAGTGGCTTCACCTTAATAAAATAATAATAATTAATAAAATAATAATTAATAATTAATAATAATTAATAATAAAACAATCAAAACCGAAGGTCTTGGGGCGCCCTCTGGGCACGGACCCCACTCAACTTCACCTCCACCCCTTACCCCCCCTAGACCCCAGGGTGCTCTGAGCCTGGGCAGCCCCCCCAGCCCCAGACACGGCCCCACCCCAAAAGCCCCCAGGATGGGGCTGTGCTGGGACATCAGCCCCCCACCCTCCCAAAATCTCCCCCCTCCCCAGATTCCCAACTGGTGTGAACTGATGCCGGCTGTGGGGCAGAGCTGGGGGAGCCCCAGGTGCCCTGAGCAGCCCGTGAGCCCCATCCCATCCAGCTCCAGCACTGCCCCCCAAAACCTCCCCCCAAGGGCCAGCGACTCCTTCTGTCTCCAAGGGGTTCTGCCAAAATCGGGGGGAAAACACCCCAAAAGGTCTAAAACACAATTTCTGTGGACTGAGAGCCAGGGGTGAAAGACAGATATGGGGACCCCTGGGGAGAGGGGGGCAGCCCCAGGGGAGGAAAGATATGGGGTCCCTGCTGGGGGACATCCTGGAGTGTCCCCAGGAGATACAGGGACCTGGGAAGGGACAATGATGGGGTCCCCGGGGGGACAGGCAGCATGCACGGGGGGACAGGCAGAGGTCCCCTGGAGAGAGGGGATCCCGGGGAGGGATGGCTACGGGGGCACAGGGGGACAGGCAGCATGCATGGGGGGGACAGCGGGGGTCCCCTGGAGATAAGGGGTCCCAGGGGACCTGTAGCACACACAGGGGACAGCTGCAGTCCCCAATGGGGTCCCCAGGGAGGGACAGCAATGGGGTCCCCAGGGGACAGGCAACATGCCTGGGGAGGCGGGAGGGGGGGGGGGTCCCCAGGGAGGGCCAGCCATGGGGTGGTGCCGGCGGGGGAGGCGGGGGTCGCGGGGCGGCGGGCAGCGCGGTCGTGCCAGGCTGGAGGAATGTGACCATCCCGGCTCTCCCGGGACCGCGGCCGCCCCGTGTGCTTCCCGCCCGGGGCCGCGGCGGTGGGTGTGGGAAAGCTGCAGGTGTGCGCTTGGGCAACCGCCCGCCGCCACGCCACGCGCCCGCCGAGCCCCCCGCGGCCCCCCACGCCTCACATTCAAACAGGATTGCTTTTAATTCCACCCCCCGCCCCATTTTAACCTCAATTTAGGCAAAAAAATAGGGTGAGTACCCCCAAAACCTCCAGTTAAATTGGGGCTCCAGGGATGTGGGACCCCCACTAACCAGCATCCCTAAGTGGGGTGGGAGGATGTGGACACCCCCTGAGTGCCCCCCACAAACGCCAACACCTCCTGGGTGGTGAAAGAGCAGGGTTGGCATGGAGGAGCCGAGCCTGGGACACCAACATTTTTTGGGGGGACCAAGGGGAGGGGGTTGGGGGGCTGCAGCCGCCCTCCCCAAGTGAAGGCTCCCGGGTTTCTCCTCTCTCCTTTTCTCCTTCTCCTTCCTCCCCTTTGGGCTTGACGTGCCCGGGCAGCTCCTGCTCCTTCAGCTCCCATTGATGTTCCTCCCAAACAGCCCCGCTGCCTGCCAGCAGCCTCCCGAAAAAAAACGATTTGGGAAGCTGGGGGAGGATCGGGGAGGGGGGGCGGAAAAACCGAGGCGGGAGAGCGGGAGCGGGACAAGTGAAACCGCCGCAGGGCAGCTCCGACTCCGGCGCTCCCCCGACCGGCATCGCCTCGGCGGGGAACGGGGCTGTGTCACCACCGTTGTCCCCACTGCACCTCGCCACCGCTTCGAGCACAAGGTGCCAGCCCTGCACACACCCCCCAACACCCCAATATCCTTCAGAGACCAGCCCTGAAGGGTCCCCCCCAACCCCCACCCGGGGTTCTCCCCCCCTCTCTCCGTGTCCGCCCCCCGGGGCTCAGCGGCTCAGTTTGTGGGGGTGGCGTTACCCCCCTCGGACTCCCTCTTGCCTCCCTTGCCGGTCGCTGTGTCCCCGGTGCCTTTGCCCTCGGGGTCGCCCCCATCTTTGCCCCCATCGTGTGTCTTCATGTGCTTCCCCAGGTGGTCGCTGCGCATGAAGACGCGGCCGCAGACGGGGCAGGCGAATTTCTTGGCCCCGGTGTGGGTCTGGAGGTGCCTCTGGAGCTCGTCGGAGCGGGTGAAGCGTTTGCCACAGAAGAGCCAGTTGCAGACGAAGGGTCGGTCACCGCTGTGCCAGCGCAGGTGGGCTTTCAGGTGGGAGGTCTTGGCGTAGGCCTTCCCGCAGCCGGGGATGTGGCAGTTGTGTAGGTGTTTGCGTTTCACCCCCTCGGGGCAGGGACCCCCCCTTTCTGCCTCTTGGCAGTTGGGGCAGCGACACGCTGCTTGCCCCCCACCCCGTGGCACGGCACGACGGGCACCTTTCGGTCGCCCACCACCACCCTCCACCTCTGGCCCTCGGGGCTCGGGGGGTCCCTCCAGCGCCTTCGCCCCCTCTGGTCCCAGGAGGTGTTGGGTGGGGGGGGGGGGCAGCAGGTGGGTAGGGGGTGCACAGAGCTGATGCTCCCCCCCACCATAACCCCCTAAGGTGGGTGGCAGCCCTGGGTGCCCGGGCACCTGCAGCCCCCCACCCTGCCCAGGGGGCAGCTCCATCCAACTGGCTCCAGCGTGGAGATCCCACCAGTTGACACTTCCTTCCTCACCGGGGGCACCAGGATGGGGGGGTCGAAACCAGGGCTCGTAGGGATGCGCCATGTCCGGGGCGGCCGGTAGCAGCTTGGCATAGGCACCGGGGGCGGCGGGGCCGTCGGTGGGCAGCTCTAACCTTGATGGGCCATGGGGCTCGTAGGTGCCAGGGTTGGCGAAGGCGGCGGCTTCGGGACCCGCCAACGGCAGCTCCGGGGGTGGCAATGGGGTGGTGAAGTCGGTGGCCCCCGCCGCGGTGCTGCCGTGGGGCTGGAAGGGCTGCAGGGGCTGCAGGTCCAGGTGGTTCGGGGAGGCGCGGGGCGCGTCGGAGGGTTGGGTCCCCAAGGAGCCGCAGACCGCTGTGAGCATTGCCGAGCGGCGCGGGCGGTGGCACAGACAGACCTGTGGGACCAAGGAGGGTGGGTGTGGGAGGGGGAGAAAAAGAGCTGTGAGAAGATGGGGGGGCACATCTCCTAACCCCCCTGTGCACACCAGCACAGGGAGGGGTTTGGCACCGGCGCCAGCCCCGGCACCAATTCCCATCCCGCATCTCCATGGTCTCACGCAGGTGACAGCGTCCCCAGTGCCCATCACCCTGTCACCTGCCATTCAGAGAACACCCCTGCCCCGACAAGGGGGTGTCTCAGCTCTGTAGCTCAGTGTGACACCAGGACAGTGGTGCCAGGCAGGGGGACACCCCTGAACACCCATCCCCACACCCCCTGTGCCAGCCCCTGGTGCTGGTGGGTCACGTTTGTGCCTAATTCCAAAACCTAAGGAAGCCACCAGCATCTGTCTCGTCACCTCCCCAGCCATGTCCCTCCAACACAGCTGGGGTCCATGAGGGGACATGAGTCCCCAAGCCCGTGCCCCAAACAGGGAGGGACACAGCACCCATGAGGCCACCCCAGTTCTCCCACACCCTGGCCAGGATGGGGAACCGTCACCCCAATCTCTGCTCCTGCCCCAAGCCCCCAGCTCTGCAGGGAGCACCCAGGCTGCCGGGGGGGCAAAACGCAGCTGGGGGGTGGGTGCACCCCCAGACTGGTTGGCAGCAGGATTGGGGAGCAGAGCTGGCTGTGGGGAGACAGCGGAGCCCCGGGGTTGAGCCACCGGCAGCTCTTTGAAGCCCGGCTCTGGGCTGCTTTTGCCCGCAGCCCTGGACCCCCCGGGGCACCCACTGCACCCCCAGACCCCCAGGCACCCGCTGCCTCCCCAGCACGGCAGCTGTGACTCACCAGGAGCTGTGCAAACCCCACTGGGGATGGGCCCCACCCCGGTGTCGAAATCCACCTGCCGCCACCGGCTCCCGCCCCCCGACTTCCCACCGGCGCCGTGGCGGGGGGCGGCTGGGACCCCCCTTCCTTGCAGACCCCCACTGTCCCCTCCTGCCACCATTGCCTGCTCCCAGCCACCCCCATGCTGTCCCCCCTTGCCTCCCCACCAGCCCCAGCCCCTGTGGAACAGGAACAGACCCCAGGGAGACACTCAAGGGGTGCTGAAGTTTTTGGGGTGGGGGACCCCCTGCACAAAGGGGCCAGACCCCCAGAGCCCCCTGATCCCCAGCACTATGAGCTCAGGGCAGGGAGGGGGTCCTCAATGCTGAAGACCCCCCCAAACTGCATGGGACATCGTTTTTTTCCCTTCCAGGTGGCACCAGGGAGGGTAGGGGGACCCCAAGGAGAGGGGTGGGAGCTGGGGGTGCCAAAATCCCCCCAACAGGACCCACCTCCACCTGCCACACCGGCACTCACGGGGGCTCGGACTCGAGCAGGGGCTGGGGTGGTCGCAGGTGGGACAAGCTCCCCTGGTCCATCAGTCTGAGCTGGTTTGGGGGTGCTGCTCCCCAGGGTGGGGGCTCAGCTCTGCCCAGCACACCCTGGAGTGGGTTTGGCACCAGTTTCAGAGCCGTATTCTGGGGTCTGTCCCCCCGTCCTGGGGATGCCAGCAGGGTAGGTGACATCTGGCACCAAGGGGGGTCACAGCTGCCAACCCAGCACAGGTCCCCATCAGGGTCCTGAGTCCCCCCAAGCCCCCTGCTTCCCGTGGTGCCAGACTGGGGCTACAACCATGAAATCCCTGGTGATGGCCCTTTGTGGGGCTACAGGGTGGCAGTTTGCACTGCACAAAGTCCCCCCAAATCTGGGGACAGAGGGGATGTCTCCCAGGGATGTCCCCCAGCCTTGACAGGAGAGAAGGGACCCTCTGTGGGGTCCCGAGCAGGTCCCACCCAATGCAGACCCGGCACGGCCAGATGAGCTCCGGCAGCGACAGCCCCGACTCCCCTGCTGCACCCCACTCCCAGACACCCCCCTCAGCTCGGGGGTCACCAACCTGTGACCCCACCACACGCACCGAGACCCCACAGCCGGGTCACACCGCGGCTACACCCTGTCCAGCTCCAGAGCCAGGGAACGGGGACCAGCGCTGGGTCAGGGGGTGCTGGGACCCCCCACCCTCTCCGTGTCCCTGCCCTGCCCGACTGTCCCAGCCACGCGTGGAGTCTCCCAGGGGAGTTTTTTCCATCCGGGAATGACGACAAAAATCCCCAAGGGGCTCCCAGCGTCCCCCCCTTGGCGGGGCTCGACGACGCGTTGGCCATTTCACCGCAGGGAAACTGAGGCACCGGCGAGTGATGCGTCCCGTGAGTCACGGTCCCGGCTGGGCAGAGGCGGCTCTGCCCGTCTCCCGGCCCCAGCCGGTGCCTCGCCCCGCGGCGGGGCTGGGCGGGTGGTGCTGCCCGCAGCTCTCAGCCCTCAGCCCCGGTTCCTGCCCGGCCGGACTCAGGGAACCCCGACGGGCGGCTCGGGGACGAGGGTCGGGACCGGTACCGTGGGTTTGGGGTGATGCTGCGGGTTTGGGGTCGGTACCGTGGGTTTGGGGTCGGTACTGTGGGTTTGGGGATGATGCTGCAGGTTTAGGGGTGATGCTGCAGGTTTAGGGGTGATGCTGCAGGTTTAGGGTCGGTACCGTGAATTTAGGGGTGGGTACCGTGGGTTTGGGGGTCGGTACCGTGGGTTTGGGGACGATGCCACCCGTTCACCGCGCTCACCCCACTCCCCAGCCCACAGCACCGCTCCCCCAGACCGGAGCGAAACTCCCCGGGGCTTTGTTGGGGGGATCACAGCAGCGCGGGGGGGGGGATCCAGCCCGCGCAGCCCCCTGCACCTTCACACCGGGGCTTGGCACTGTCGTGGGGGGTTCCGGTCCCACGGGATGGGGGGGCTTCGCGCTGTAAACGGAGGGTGAGGGCAGGGAGAAGTGGCCGGGAGCCTCGAGGCTCGGTGGCTAGTGGACGCGGCGGGATGGCAAGCAAAGACTTGCCGGGGCTGGGCCGGGCCGGGGCGGCGCAGCCGGCAGCAGCACGTTCCCAGCCGCCGGTCGGGGCGGTCGGAGTGACCGGTCCCGGCTGAAGGTCTCCATCGGGGGGGTCCCCGCGGGCGCCCACCCTCCCGCCGTCGGGGCTGGGGCAGCGAGCAGCGGCGGGACGCGGCGGGGTACGTACGGGTCTAGCGGTGACGAGCTCCCGGTGGCTCCGTCCTCATCGGCGTGGCGAGGGGCGCTGGCAGCCGAGGGGACCCCGAGGGACCCGCGCGGTTCCCCAGGGACGGGGCACCCACTGGGCCGGGCGAGCAGGAATGGCTGGGTCCTAGCCCGGCTCCTGGCTCTTCCCTCCTCCCCACCGCCCCAGCTCCACCCTCCCGGCCCAGGTGATGTTTAACCCTTGGAGGCAGAGCCCCAGCCCCGCCGCTCGCCAGGAGCCTGGTCCCGGTCCCAGGATCCGGCTCATGAAAGCGGAGGGAGGGGACGGGAAGTTCGCAGCAGACACCGCAAACAAGGGGAGGGGGAGGGGGGGGGTAATTAAAGAAGAAAGAAACAAACCGCCTCCCTCCCGCGTCCGTGGCTGCCCTCCTCCTGCCAGCACAACCCCCCCCAACCCAAGGGACCCCTCAGGCACCCCATTGAGCCCAGCCAGCTGTCCCCTCACCCAGGAGTGGCACACAGAGGTGGCTGTCTGCTCCTGCCCCCAGGGATGTCACCCATCCCTTCTGGGGGGCTATGTGCCCCCCGTTGTGGCTCAGCCCTGTGCCATGGGGTAAAGGGGATGGGGACAGGCACAGGGGATGTGTTTTGGGGACAGAGCTGGACCCATGGTGGGAAGGAGCAGGATGCTGATGGCAGCACCCACCATGACCCAGATGGATTCAGGACACCCCAAAAAGCTCCAGGAGGTCCCAACTGAGCCCCCACTCACCTAGGGGGGTGTCTGACCCTCCTGGTTCCTGTCCCCCCACCACCGAGGCTGCCAGCACATGGGGCTGCCAGGAGGGAGAAGCCCTGAGAGCTGCCAGGCGGCACCGCCACAGCCAGAGGAGCCACTTAATCACCTTGGCGTCGTGTCCCCATTTCCAGCACCAAAATCCCCAGGCAGGCCAGCACAGGGCTGGCTGCTGGTGGCCACAACCCCTTTGAGGACCCTTGTGAGACCCTAAGGGAAGCCCACCCCATTCCAAAGCTCATGGGGAAAGGTGCTGATGCCTCTCCAGAGCTGGGACCTCAGCTGGCAGCACCCTGAGCTGGGCTGGCCAAGCCCGGCGCGTGGGAGCCCGCATCTCCCCGGCGCTTGCCAAGCGCCCGGCCGGGCGGAGGGCGAGGGAACTCCTTCGCCTTGGGGAAAACTCTCCTGGTTTTCATCATCCCAGGGATGGCTCCGTCGCCGCCACCACTGAAACGTGGCTGCTTGTGGGGTGAGAGTGGCCCCACGGCTCAGCCGGACACCACCGGGATGGGGACCCGGGGATGGGCAGGGACAGGGAAGCAGTGGGGCAAGCTGCTGGTGGCTGCACGTAGCTGGTGGTGGCCAGGTGATCTGATGCTCAAGTGCTCTGAGGGGCTCATGGGGGACATGGGGGGCACCCCAGCCCCAGGGTCTCACCACTCTGCTCCCTTGTGCCTGCCCAGGAGGTGCCGGGGGCCATTCCTGTGACCACAGGGAAGGGGGATGCTCCAGCTTAGGGATGACCTAGTGCTGTTCAGACCAGGGTGGTGGCCCTGGACTCCCAGGTGCCACATGGCAGCCACCAGCAGCTCTCTGGGGCAGGGAACACTTTGCAGATTTTGCAGGTGCAGCTCCAGGCACCGACCAGATTCCCAGCCGGATCCCAGTCCCCATCCCGGCTGTGTCATCACCGGGAGCAGGGACTCCATGGTGTCTTTCCCTCTGCATTGTGCACATGGTGGGGACGTGGCTCTTCCTGTGCCCCTTCACTCTGGGGTCTCCTCCCAGTCTCCCCAGTGCTTCAGGGACTGGTGGTGCTGGAAGGAGATGGGTCCCTGCCTGGGGGTCCCAGGTGCCCACTGCTGTGGCTCCTCTCCCACCTGGTCCTGGTGTGGCCCCTCTCCCCAGGCCATGGAAGGGCTGCATGGCAGGAGGATGTAGGACACCATGTGCCTCCTCTGGGGACAGGGACAAAGACCTGGGGAGGTCCCAACCTGCTCACGCCACCAGCGCCCAGCCCCAAGACCCATCCCAAAACACCGCTCCTGGGCTGGGGGGGGAGGAGCTGCTGGGATGCAACTGGGGGCAACTAGGGGGGGGGCTGAGAGCATGTGGCTGGATGGGGCAGTGGCACAGAGCCGTGGGGACAGTGGGGACCGTGGAGACAGGGGGTCTGGGGTGCGTGAAGGCTCCTGGAGCCACCTCGAGAGGAGTTGGAGCCCTGGCTGGGGCCACACATGAGGAGGAAATCACCCCGATGCTGGAGGATTCCGGGGGGGGCATCTCCTCACCACTGAGTGTCTGAAACCCAAAGCCGTGCCTTGAAATTAGAGCTAATTACAGAGCTCATTTGCATAAATTACAAGGCGAGAGCCAAACGTCTCCAATCCCTCCCCAGTGCTCAGGCAGCAGGAGCCACTCCAGCCGCTTGGGATGGGGGAACTGAGGGAGGGACAGGGGGGTCCTGGGTCCCACATGGAGCTGGGATGAGGACAGGAGGGGGTCAGTGCTCCCCAAAACTGCACCCAGGACCCCAGTGTGTGGGTGGGCACGAGGCAGCAGCCCCCCCACCCACCACGTGTCCCCAGAGCTGGGCAAGGTCTGGACCTTCCAGGGGGGACACGTCTGCATCTGCACCCCGATGGGTGATGGAGGGACAAAAGGGGCACGGGGCACAGGCAGGGCTGGGCTGGGGGGGTACAGCCCTGTGGCAGGTGGGGGCTGGGGACAGCCCTGTCCCCAGGGGGAAATAGGGGTGGAGGGATGGAGGGACAGAGGGATGGAGGAGGAGAGGCACCTCCTGGTCCCCCCAGGGCCAGGGTGATGGAGTGATGGAGGAGCAGAAATGTCCCCTCACACCCCGGGAGGATGTTGGGGGACAGAGGGACAGCCGAGGCCCCTCCCAGCCCCTGAGCAGAGCAATTCAAACAGCTCCTGGCTCGGGGGAACGGACAGCAATTTCCTCCGCTGCCATAAAACAAATTGGTGTCGGGGGGGTGGGAGCGGGGCTGGCTGGGTGCTGGGAGCGTGTGCACGTGTGTGCGTGTGTGTGCACGTGTGTGCGTGTGTGTGCATGGGTGTGCACGTGTGTGCGTGTGTGTGCATGCGTGTGCACGTGTGTGCGTGTGTGTGCAGGGGGTGTCGTGTTCATGTATGTGCTCCCACGTGCAGGGCATGAAGTCCCCCACGTTGCACCCCAGTCCCTGCGTGCGTGCACGTCCGTGTGCTGCGTGTGCACCCGCTGCCTGCGTGCACCCACCCACGCCTGTGGGTGCTGAGCTCTGCAGAGGCTGGGTGCCCCTGGGGCGGGTGCCTGAGGGGGGTCTGTAGCAGGTGCCAGGGGGCTGCGCCGTCTGGGTCGCCCCAGCTCAGGGGGGAGCCCCGGGGGTGACTGTGAGATCTCAGACAGGGAGAGCTGAGATCCTCCCCCGAGGTTTTGGGGGGTGCTGCCCCCGGCTCTGCACCCAGACAACCCCCGGGGGGGGCAGGGGGTGGGGAGGGTGACGCTGTGTTGATGCTGAACCCCTTAAGGGGCACAGCTGGGGTGCTGGCAGGAGTTGAGAGGGGGGGGGACACCCCAAACCTGTCAGTGCTGGCACGATGGGGACAACACCAGGTGGGTCAAGGGATCAGGGTGGTCCTGGGGTTCTCACAGCCCTGTGGGGTGGTCCCAATCCCCATGGGGGTGTCACAGCCGTGTGCACCCTTGGTTGAGCAAACCTAGGGACCAGCACCCAGTGTGGGATCCTATGGGACCACCATGGTGCTGTCCCCAAGCTGTGCCATCACGGGGATGAGGCTGCGTCCCCAGGGGCACGACGGCTGGCACGGGGCTGTCCTCCCGGTCCCTGGGGACAAACTGAAGGCAGGGCACATGCCTGCCTGGCAGAGATATCTCCCAGGATTATCACGACGGGCTTCCCCTGCCCGTGGTACGTGCCAGGACCGTGCCGTGCCCCCAGGGAGCGTTTCTCACCGGGAGCAGGAGTCACTGTCGGGACTGGAGCTCTGTGCCGAGGTGGCTGCTGACGGGGGAGCTGGTGGCTTCGGTGTCCTTTTAAACACAGCTTTTAATTAAACCTCGTGTAATCTCCCTGCCTATCTGCACCCAACCGAGCCGGCTGGCAGTCACCACGCAGGGAAACCTGCCTGGTACGGAGAGCCTGGCACCGCACACCGGGGATGGGACATGGGGGTGCACTGGGGATGGGACATGGGGCTGCACTGGGGATGGGACACACAGATGCAGCGGGGATGGGACATTGGGCTGCAGTGGGGATGGGGACATGTGGCTGCACTGGGGACAGGGAAATCCAGTGGGGATAGGGACTGCCAGTGGGGATGGGGACACATGGCTGTACTGGGGGTGGGACATACAGCTGTACCAGGGATGGGACACCAGACTGAATCAGGGACAGGGGCACATGGTCACGGTGGGGACAGGGACACAGTGCTGCACCAGGGATGGGGACACATGGCCACACTGGGGACAGGGACATGTGGCTGCCATGAGGGACAGAGCCACACAACCAGGGACAGAGTCCAGTTGGTTGTGCCACCACCACCTCCCCCGGGCGCAGGGCTGTGCCAGGACCCCCTCAGCACTGGGGATGACGAGGGGCACCCAGCCACCCCCCAGCCCACGGAGCCCCACGCCAGCCTGTCCCCATCCCCAGTGACCCCGTAGGGAGGAGGGAGGCGGTGTGGGAACAGCGCCAGGGGGACACCAGGCCCATGGGCAGTGGTGACAGCACTGTCCCCTCGCTGGCTGTGCCCTGGAAGAACCACCACAAAACCACTTTCTAATTCTTTGCCAAATCCATCGGGAATGGTGACCGAGCTCGGGCGGGCGGTGACAGCGACAGTGACGGTGACAGTGACAGGCTGGGGCTGAGGAGGTGCCGTAATTACCGTAATTAAGCGTGGGCCTGGGTGCGCTTCCCACGCCGGGTCACATCCAGCTGGCACGGGGCACGGGGTGGGTGGCAGGGGGCTCAGGGATGGGGACTGCAGGGGACAGTGTGGCTCCAGGTCCCCTGGGTCCTCCAGGTGCCCTTGGTGCAACCTGGCTCTGCAGGGTCCCTGCCTGGCTGCATGGACCTGTGTCCCTGTGTCCTCATGTCCCTGTGTCCTTTTGTCCCCATATCCTCATGTCCCTGTGTCCTTGTGTCCCCCTACCCTCGTGTCCCTGTGTCCCCATGTCTCCATGGCAGCCTTGCACTGCCAACCTGTGTGTCCCTGTCCCTGCCTCGCTGTGAGCACCTGCACCCCTGTCCCAACCTCACTGCAAGGACCTGTGTCCCTCTGTCCTCATGTCCCCATGTCCCCGTCCCAGCCACGCTGTGTCAACCCAAGTCCCTTTCTCCGACCTCGCTGCACAAACCTTTGTCCCTGTGTCTCCATGTCCCCGTCCCAGCCCTGCTGTGCCAACCTGTGTGTCCCCATCCCCTGTCTCACTGCGCAGACCCTTGTCCCCATCCCAGCCCGTGTCCCTGTCCCCACCCCACTGCACAGATGTGCCCTGGCTGACACCATGGGGACGGCCCTTTCCCAGGGACGGTGACAGCGATCGTGCCCGCGCTCGCGTCCGCGCCGGGCTCACAGCCGAGAGCCGGCGTCACTGCCTGCCTGGGGAAACTGAGGCAGGGAGGGGCAGGCTGGGACTTGTCCCGGCAGCCGGGGCGGGAATGCCGGGAGCGGAGCCGAGGCCGTGCGGGCGCCTGGCCCTTGGGCATCGCTGCCTCCCGCCAACCTGCGCCTGCCCGGGGTCCCTCCGCGGGGCGCTGCCTCGCCCCGGCACAGCGGGGGTGCAGCCTGCTGCGGGCTGAGCCCGCGGGGACCCCCGCACCGGTGTCCCCACCGCACCGGGGGGCGATGCTGCATGGAGACCCCAGGGTGGGGCTGGGGGGGGGTCCCACTCCTGGGGTGCCAGGTCAGAAATGGGGTACGGGGCAGGCAGCGCCACCGTGTCGCCGTGTCCCACACATGTCCCCGTGCCACCAGCACACGGGGGACGACACCAGTGTGGTGTCAGGAGTGTTGGTGGCCGCGGTGTCTCCCGCATCGTTTATGAGCTTGACCCCCCATCCCCACCCTGAGCTCACCCCACCCCACAGCTGAGGAGCCACCAACCACCCCATAACCAACTGAGGGGTCCCGAGTGACTCCTGCCCCCCAACCCCATGACCCCCCCCCCACCCACCCACCCACCTAGGGGACCCCGCTGGCCACCCATCCCCAAACCCTTCCACCTGCCTTCACCCCACGGCGGGCTGAGAACCCCGGCGTGTTGGCTGCTGTGTCCATGTAAACACAGCACCAGCACCCCCCAAGATGCACCCTTGGGACCCCACCATGGGGTTGGGGTGGTGGGGGGCCGGGGTGGGGGTCGGAGGCGCCGGTGCCAGGCGGTGAGTAAGCAGGAGCAG
Source organism: Caprimulgus europaeus (assembly GCA_907165065.1). Next base: position 6,076,119 of record OU015549.1, read on the forward strand.
GAGGAGGGGAGGTAATTAAAAGGGAGGCACTCGCCACAGCAAGTTCCCACAAATGGAGGCCCCGGGGCCACAGACACCGAACAACAAAGCACCGAGCAATTATTTGGCTCCAGTGGGAGGTGCTGGTCCCGTGGGGGCTGGAACCAGCTGGGCACCCCCCCCCACCCCGGGTCTGTCATGGGGTTGGGGGGCAGGAGTCACCCAGGACCCCTCAATTGGTTATGGGGTGGTTGGTGGCTCCTCAGCTGTGGGGTGGGGAGAGCTCAGGGTGGGGATGGGGGGGTGACAGCTGCTGGGAATCCTGACCCCCACCTCTGGCACCCCGACATCTGTGAGGGGATGGGGGACCCTGACCTCTTCTCACACCCCAATCTCTGTCAGGGGACTGGGGACCTCAACACGCTCCAAGAACCCTGATTGTCCCCAAGCACCCTGACCCCTGCAAGGGAACTGAGCACCTATCACTCTCCAACAACCCTGATCCCCTTTGTCGCCCCAGCACCTGCAAGGGGACCCCAACACCCTCCAGGCACCCTGACCCCTGTGGGGGCACTGGGGACCCCAACTCCCCCTCTGGCACCCTGAACCCCTCTGGCACCCCGACTCTTGCAAGGGGACTGGGGACCCTGACCCTCCCCAAGTACCGTGACTGCTGGAAGAGAACTGGGGACCCCAACCCCCTTTGGGACCCCAAAACCTCCATGTCACCCCAGTCTCTGCAGGGACCCAGGGCACGCTGACCCCCTGGTGCCCCCCAGCCCTGGGGGAGCTGGGGTCCTTCAGGAGCAGCAGGGCTGGGAGCCACCAGGCTTGGCCCCCCCTCTCCCCTCCCCACGTTTCTCCGCTCCCCGCACCCCGCGATCCGGGGCTGCCCGACGCCGCCTCTACAGGGGAGCCCCGAGGTGACGGTGATGGGTCCGCGGCGGGGTGATGGAGCCAGGGGCGGCCTCCCCGGAGCTTCCCCACCTGTGGCGCCGGGGGGTGGTTGGGGGTGAAGCCCGGACCTGGCTCAACCTCGGGGCCCCGGAAGAGCCCCGGGAGCGGGGGGACAGCACCGGGGACACCCCCGGCCCCACGGGCCCCCGCGGCGGCTCAGCGCGGGGGAGGGAGGAAGGGAGGGTCTCGGCCCGGGGCACCCGCATGGGGCCGAGAGGGCGTAAGGAGCGGCGGGGCCGGGGGGGATCGGTACCGGACCCCCCCGGGGATCCCCGAGACTCCCCGCCCCCGCGGGGACCCCGTTGCCGTCATCAGGATTCAATATTTTAGACCCGCCCCTTCACAGGGAGCGTAGCCAATCACAAGCAGAGCTCGGCTGCTTCGCGTCTTCTATTGTCTTCTCCGCACGTCAATCAAAATGGTCACGACCAATCGAGAGGCGGATTTTGGGCGGCTCCCGCTCAAGAGGAAGTCCACCTCCCCCGCCTCTAGGGCTTGTCAATCAATCAGCAGATGGCGACAGACTGGACTTGTTCCCATTAGCCAGCTGCGCTGTCAATCAAAAATCCGCACTCCCATTGGATCGCTGCTTCCGTCCGTCACCATGGACACCCGCACCCATTGGCGGAGCTGTCACTCCGTCACGGTTCCTATTGCTCGGCGGGGCTGCCCATCAAGCGTTAATCCGCGGCTGATTGGCCGATGATCGAGTATTTCGCCGTCGGTTGGCCAGAGTGCCGGTAAACCGGGTGACGATTGGTCAAGAGGCTACCGAGGGGGCGGGTCATTTAGGGCGGTGCCCGAGCAGCCCCGGAGGAGGAAGATGGCGCCGTGAGGGGGTCGGAGCCGCCGCCGCCGCCGCTCCGGTGGGTCTGTGCGGGCCCGCGGCGGGGGCGGGCGCGCTGGGGCGGGGGGCGGCGGTACGGAGGGGCGGCAGTGCCAGAGACACCGGGCCCGGAAGGGGCGTGAGGCCTCCCCGGCCCGCCCTCCCCGATCGCCGGACGGGCGGCGCTTCCGGGGCCGGGGCCCGGTCGTGGGCGGGCCCCTCACCTCAGCCCGCCTCCCCGGGGACCGCTGCCGCCGCCGGGAGGGGCCGGGCGGGGCGGCCCCGCTGCCCTGCGGGGGGCTGGGCCGTGTGCGGGGGGTGCCCCGGTACGTGGCGGGGGGTGCCCGGGGGTCCCCCCGGCGCTCCGAGGGGTACCCGGCTCTGGGGGCGGGGGGCGCGGCGGCCCTGCCGAGGGTCTTTGGGGACGGTGGTGGCGGGGAGCGAGCGCAGGGGGTGCCCGAGGGGACCCCCCCTAGGCGTGGGGTCGTGGGTGGGCGCGTTGCCCAGCGGGGTGGGTGCTGTGGCCGGTGGGACCTGTGCGGGAACGTGCCCCGGTTTGCGGGGAGGGAGCCGGAGGGGTGCGAAGTAGGTGGGTGCTGCTGCTTGTTTGGGTGGGGAGGGGCGATGCGGCCCCTTCCCCTTCTGTCCCCGGGGGTGTGGAGGGAGATTGGGGTGGCACCGGGGGGGCTGCAGGGAAGGGCAGACCCCGCCTCCCCCGGTCCCAGGGCTGGGGGTGCAGCGGGAGGTGGGGACCCCGGTGATGCTCTCAGGTCCCCGGGGATGTGCAGCACGGTGGGATCTCGGCGGCCCGGGGAGGCACCGATTGACGCTGCTGGAAGTTTCCAGCGGGGGCGTCCCGCGATCCCGCCACCTCCTTGCTCCCGCTCCTCAGATCCTCCCCTTCCTTGTGAGCTCAGAGCCCGGAGCCGGTCCTTCCGCACAGCGGCTGCGTGTCCTTAGCAGCGCGATTGTCGCGATTCCTTTTATTTTTGCTGCTTTTGCTCTTCCTCCTCCTTAAAAGCAGCCGAAGCGCCGGGGAATTCCCCGCCCCCAGCACCAGGGAGGGAGGAACCAAGCTCTGATGTTGTTGGCTGTGAGGTCGGAGTCAGACCAGGAGTTCAAACAGCAGCAGCAGCGATCCTGGGCGGTTTATTCAAAGCCTTGACTCGATTTCTCGCTGTTATGATGTAAATCTGCAGGTGTTTGAGCTCCTTTCTGCCCGCCTTGGAGTGACAAATGGGGCTGTGACCATCGGGGGGTGTTTTTTCCCCTGTGACTCTGTTTCCCTTCATCATCCTGAGCGTTTTTTGTGTAGTTGCCAAGGAGTTAAATGGATTTGAAGGGACTGTGATTCACCTTCCTGCTCAAGGTGCTCATTAAAACCAGGGTTAATTCGGATCAGGTGTGTTAATTTGGAGCAAGTGTGTTAATTTGGATCAGATGTTTTGCTCAGCACCGACACCAGACCCAAATTCATGGTAACAGTGATTTTCCCAGCCTTGAAAAACACAATTCTGTACCAAAACTGTTCTGTTGAGATTCCCAAGGTTAAAAAAACGAGTGGCAGGGAGGTGGTGTGAGCTGGGAAACGGGAGGCTGTTGGCAAACTGGGCTTGTGGGCCTCTGCTTTGAACTGGGGGGGCTCTGCAGGGCAGTGGGGGTCTCAGCCCGGGGGGGCTGTGCTGGGATGCAGGCAGAGGAGCCAGAGCTGCAGCTGGTGACCCACCACAATGGTCATTTCCTTCTGGTGGGGAGTAAAGGGCAAAGGAAGGTGCAGGGAGAGGGTGATGAGATCTCTCTCTCCCCTGTGTACCCCCCTGGGAAGGCATGTGGGTGAGGTGTGACGTTGGGGGTGATGCGGGGAGACCCTGGGGGGGTCCCTGGGGCACCAGGGCCCTGGGCTGGGCGCTGAGGAGCCGCGATCTCAGCTCTTGCTGCTGATTTCAGTCCCGTGTCTCTCTGCTTCCCTCTCCCAGGTCAAGAGGCAGCATGGCTGCCACTGCTGCTGTCAGCCCCAGTGAATACCTCCAGCCAGCTGCCTCCACTGCCCAGGTGAGTCCAGGGACACCAGTGGGCTCCCAGTTCACTGCTGGGACAGAGGGACACATCCTGGAGTGCAGGACAGCGCACGCCGCGTCGTTGAGCCCCTCCTGCCTGTGTCACAGCCAGCGCTGCCGCGTCAGGGGGAGGGCTGCCTGCAGGACAGGCTGGGGATCACGCTCTGGATTGGTTCCCAGCCCTGACACCAACTCTCCCAGAGCTGTTGTGTCTCTTCCCAGTGCTGTGTGTTCCTTAAGGACCTCGTGGGTCACGTCAGCAGCTGATACCACAGCGTGGTCCTGGGCTGGAAACTGCCCGAGAGGCCGCGGGGTGTGCGGGGTGGGTGCAAATCCCAGCAGCCTTGCAGGGTGTTTGCAGGTTTCTAGAGGCTGTCAGAACGTTGGGACAGGATTAAAAGGCAGTCACCATCCTGATGGCTAACAGTGTGACTGGGGTGAGCTAAAGGCACACGTGGGATGGGTAATTAAGCACTTTCCTTAATGAGGGGTGTCTCATTAGCCCGGGCTGGATCCCTTGCGATAGCGTGTGCCCTTTCCTTCGCCGACTCGCTCTGCAGACGCTTGGCACAAGCCCCTGTCTCTACCTGACCCCTGTCCCTCCCGACTCCCCAGGACTCCCAGCCGTCCCCTCTCGCCCTCCTCGCAGCCACATGTAGCAAGATCGGTCCCCCCGCCGTGGAAGCCGCCGTCACTCCTCCTGCTCCTCCGCAGCCAGCACCTCGCAAACTTGTCCCCATCAAACCTGCTCCTCTCCCTCTGGGTTCCAGCAAGAACAGCTTTGGGATCTTGTCATCGAAAGGGAACCTCTTCCAGATCCAGGGCTCTCAGGTTGGTGCCTCCTACCCCGCGGGGCAGCTGTTCTTGGCCATTCAGAACCCAACTGTCATCAACAAGGGCACCCGCTCCTCCGCCAGCATCCAGTACCAGGCGGTGCCCCAGCTCCAGGCCGCGGGGGCACAGACCATCCAGGTCCAACCCAACCTCACCAACCAGATCCAGATTATTCCAGGCACGAATCAAGCCATCATCACTCCTTCCTCTTCCTCTCACAAGCCTGTGCCCATCAAACCAGCTCCGGCACAGAAGGGTGGAGCGTCCCCGGCGCAGGGCACGAGCAACGTGGTCAAGTTGGCCGGTGGCAGCAACGTGACTCTTACCCTGCCCGTGAACAACCTGGTGAACACCACTGAGGGGGGTGCACAGGCTCAGATCCTTACAGAGAGCCCCTCCAAACCCATCAAAAAGACTCGAAAGAAAACTGTGTCCCCTGCTGCTGTGGCCGTGGCCGAGCAGGTGGAGACGGTGCTGATAGAGACCACGGCGGAGAACATCATCCAGGCGGGCAACAACCTGCTGATCGTGCAGAGCCCGGGCTCCGGCCAGCCCGCCGTGGTGCAGCAGGTACAGGTGGTGCAGCCCAAGCAGGAGCCCCAGGTGGTGCAGATCCCCCAGCAGGCTCTACGTGTGGTCCAGGCTGCCTCTGCCACCCTTCCCACCGTCCCTCAGAAATCTTCACAGAACTTCCAGATCCAGACCACGGAACCTACTCCTACCCAGGTACCACCCCTGTGTCCTCCTGCAAGCTCCCCCTGCCTTCTTTCTCCTCTGAGCTCTTACCCAGCCTTTAAAAAGCAGAAGGGTTTTGTGTGCTACCAAACATCCTCAGCTTGGCATCCAGTTTAGGTGTCCTTTGTGTAGGTTCTCTGATGTCTAAGAAGGGTTGGGAGCACTGCTCTCTCCTCCACAGGGCTTTATTAGGTTGCTTTTGCTGATCACCTGCTTTTAGAGGACCCATAGGAGCACAGTGTCCTTGGAACCTCTGCTGTCCCACCAGCTGGGGTTTGGTTGAGCCAGTGTGCTCAGAAGCTCTTGGGAGGGAGGTGGGAGAGTGGGGCTCACAGCCTGTAGGACAGTGTCTTTAGTGTCACCTTTGGAAACCAGGCAGCAAGGCCAAAGCAGCCCTTTGCTGGGGCAGGACCTTTCTTCAGGATGCCCACAAAGAGTCATCAGATGCTCGGGCAAATTCTCCTGCTCTTTGGCTCCTCTCAGGCCCAGCAGGTCGAGGGAGGGGATTCTGCCCTGTGCTCCACTCTCATAAGGCCCCACCTGGAGTGCTGTGTCCAGTGCTGGAGCCCCCAACACAAGGGAGACCTGGACCAGTTAGAACGAGTCCAGAGGAGGCCACGAGGATGATGCCAGGGCTGGAGCAGCTCTGCTGTGAGGACAGGCTGAGAGAGTTGGGGCTGTTCAGCCTGGAGAAGAGAAGGCTCCAGGGAGACCTTCCAGTGGCCTCCCAGTACCTGAAGGGGCTCCAGGAAGGCTGGGGAGGGACTTTGGCCAAGGGCAGGGAGTGACAGAACAAGGGGTGATGGCTTGAAACTGGCAGAGGGGAGATGGAGCTGAGATGTGAGGAAGAAATTCTTTGGTGTGAGGGTGGTGAGACCCTGGCCCATGTTGGCCAGAGAAGCTGTGGCTGCTCCTCCCTGGAAGTGTTCTCGGCCAGGTTGGATGAGGCTTTGAGCAACCTGGTCTAGTGGAAGGTGTCCCTGCTGCTGGCAGGGGGGTTGGGACTGGATGAGCTTTAAGGTCCCTCCCAACCCAACCCAGTCTGGGGTTCTGTTCCTGGGTTGTGTGCAGTGGGGTCTGCCCAGTGACGGTGACTGGTCTCGTTCTTCTCCTCCCATCAGGTCTACTTCAAAACACCATCAGGTGAACTGCAGACAGTGCTGCTCCAGGAAGCTCCATCCATGACAGTGGCTTCATCTGGGACCTCTTGCAGCAGCCCCGTGTCCCGCAGCTCCGTCACGAGCGGCGGCAGCAAGAAAGCGGCGGCGCGGAAGGAGCGGACCCTGCCCAAGATCGCTCCGGCCGGAGGCGTCATCAGCCTGAACGCGGCTCAGCTGGCGGCCGCCGCCCAGGCCATGCAGACCATCAACATCAACGGTGTGCAGGTCCAGGGCGTGCCTGTCACCATCACCAACACTGGAGGTGGGCTGTGTCCTGCGCTGCCACGGGGTGGGAGGGACAGCGGGGAAGGAGGGGGACAGAAAATCCTCCAGTTTGTGAAACAATCCCTCGTACCCCTGAGGCTGAACGTTGCTGAGTGTTCAGTGTTGTCAGCTCCAGCAGGCCCCAGAGTGGTTCCCAGGGTGGCTCTTTGGTGGCTCTGCTGGCTGTTTCCAAAGCTGTCCTGGTGAGTTGTGCCAGGGAGGGTGGGTAACCGAGACAGCCGCCCGCGGGGTCAGGCTGTGTGGCCGTGCGGAGCTGCAGGACACGGCTGAGAGCAGAGGCTGAGGCTGCCCGAGAGCCTGGACCAGCTCTGTTTGCTCCTGGGCTCTGTGCAGGGGGACAGCTGAGCTGTGTCCCAGCTCTTGGGGTGTGACAAGTGTCTTTGGGAGAGCTGGGACCCCGCCAGGCAGAGGGACATGGTGCTCTGGGGCTTCCCCCCCTGCAGCCCGAGCCACAGAGAGCCCTGCCAGCTCCCCACGCCGGGGCTGGGCCATCTCCCCTCACAGCTGCTGGCTGAAAAACCTGCTGCTTTGGGTTTCCAGCAGCTGAACCAGTGATTTGCATTCACACACCCAAGCTCTGTGCTCCTGCAAGTTCTGGAGCAAGGGATCACCATTCCCTGGGACAATCCAGCCCCTCACCTCTGTGGGACAAGCATCTTAAGCCCAGAGCAGCCAGACATGGCCCTGGCCAGTGGCTGGAGCGGTCTGTGAGCCACAGACAGCCCTGCTGCACGTCTGTCCCCACGTCCCCGCTTCACCTCCCTGCTGCCAGGACAGACATGTCCCAGCAGCTGCTCTGTCCTCCCCTCCTGCCCAGCAAAGCCCTCCCCAGCCCAGTCCTGGTGGTGTGGGCTGCTGACAGGGAGCTGAGGGGAGGAACCTGGGTGTTATCTGCGCCCTGATCCGGACAGACCTGCTGCCGCGCGGCGGTTTCTCCCTCAGCACAAAGCCAGCAGTTGGAAGCTGTTCTTTCTTGCTTGACTAACCCCTGTCAGCATAAAACACGGGCCAGCGTGGTGTGGTGCTCCACAGAGGGCTCTGGCCTTGCTGGGGTTACTTCTAAAGGGGTTTTTAATTGCTGCTTGGGGTGTAAATGTGGGAGCAGCCGCGAGCGTCGGCGAGATGCCACGGGCTGATGCTGCTGCTGTCTGTGCCGCTGCCCACAAGGCTGGTGGGGTCTTGCTGTAGCCCTGGCTGTGAAGGGGACTGGTAGGACCTGCTGGCTGCTGCTGCTGCCCATGGATGAATTAACTGAGTCAGGTCTCAGCTTGGGTTCAGCCAGGACGTGTGTCTTGCAGTGCTGCCAAAGAGCTGCCCTGACCCTTGGCTTTGCGCTGTCCCTCCCTATGGATTTGATGGCACCTTTGCTCTGCCTGCACCCCCCCCATCCCATCCTCCCTCTCTGCAGTCACCCCTTCTTCCCTCTGCTGCCAGATCCCACTCCTCCTTCTCTTCCTCCTCCTCCTCTTCCTTCCCCACTGCCCCCAGAGCAGCCATCCCGCTTGCTGACGCTGACCCCATCTTCTTCTTTCCAGCCCCCCGTCGCGGCTGCCGGGTGCTGTGCGAGGCCCAGGCTGCCGCCTCCGTGAGCGCCCGAGCGTGGAGCAGCCCTTAGGGTCTGGGGTAAGTCCCGTTTTTTTGATCAATATATTGCACGTTTTTTCAAAGTTTCTTTTTTGTTTCCTCTTTGGTCATTTCCCCACCCCGAAGGATCAAACCAAAAACTTTGAAAAACCGCACAGTATATTCAGAAAAAAGGGACTTACCGGCCCCGCTTGGGGACCCGCAGGTGGTGGGGCAGGGGAGGGGGGGGCTGTGGCAGCGCTGCATGTGGGGCTGGGGGCTGAGACCCAGGGTGTCCCATCCCACCTATCGGGGGGAGGGATCTTTCCTCCAGCCAGCTGCCTACGGAGGGTTTCAGCAGGACCCACATGAGGAGCATGGATGGAGGCGTTGGGCACCGGCGTGTGGGTGCAGTGCAGCCCCCCAAAAGCAGAGGAGCAGAGCCTGATTCCAACCCCCCCCCCCCCACCTTATTTTCCTCCCCAGGCCAGCACCAGCTGACTGTGCAGAACATGTCTGGCAACAACCTGACCATCAGCGGCCTGAGCCCGACCCAGATCCAGCTCCAGATGGAACAAGCGTTGTCTGGAGAGGTTCAGCCGGGGGAGAAGCGGCGGCGGATGGCGTGTACCTGCCCCAACTGCAAGGACGGGGAGAAGAGGTGAGCGTGGAGGGGGAGAGGGACCACCCCTGTGAGACCACCACCCATCTCCAAGGCTAACTCATGATTTTTTTCTTACCAGGCCAGGAGATCCAGGGAAAAAAAAACACATCTGTCACATCCCTGAGTGCGGGAGGACCTTCCGGAAGACCTCGCTGCTGCGCGCCCACGTGCGCTTGCACACGGGGGAGCGCCCGTTCGTCTGCAACTGGGTGTTCTGCGGGAAGCGCTTCACCCGCAGCGACGAGCTGCAGCGGCACGCTCGCACCCACACAGGTCTGTGAGCCACCCCCTCCCCTCCCCGGGGCACAGCTCAGCACCCTCCCTGCCAGGGGAGCCCACTCCCCCCACAAAGCGTGGCTGAGGAAGGTCCTGAGCCGTGCAAGAGACAAAGGGATGGGCTTGAGGCAAAGAGTGGGGTGGTCTTGGGCCACCCCAAGTTGTCCTTTGTGGTTTGGCTGAGTGCCTGGGAGGGATTTGGAGGGGTCTCTGCTGCTTTTGGGCTCTGCAGGTGATGGTGGTGACAGAGGTGTCATGGGAAGGGGCTGAGGTGGAGTGGCTGCAAAGGGGATGTGTTGTGGGGGGTCACTGCCACCTCAGGGGGTCCCCACTGTCCTGAGCGTGGCTGGTTCAGGGGAGCACAGGGACGAAGGTGGCTGAGGGTGCTGGCGGGGCCGTGTCACGCTGGCTGCCACCCCTTGACCCTCTCCGCTCATCCCCACAGGTGACAAGCGATTCGAGTGCGTGCAGTGCCAGAAACGCTTCATGAGGAGCGACCACCTGACCAAGCACTACAAAACCCACCTGGTCACCAAGAACTTGTAGGGCTGGGAGCTGCCCCACGGCTGCACAGACAGACCCCGGCCAGGGCACCAGCCCCTGCGACACCGCAGCACTCCAGCGTCCCTGGCCACGGCTGCTGGCGGAGAGGAGCCCTTGGGGACATTCTCCTGCCCTTCTGCTGGGTCCCCACGGGGGAGAAGCCCTTTGTGAGCGGTGCAGGGGGTGAATCCTGCACGTCCCCAGGGCCACGGGGTGACACGGAGCCCGGTGAGACGTCCCACGGCCGCGCAGGAGCCGGGGGCAGAGGGGACCGCACGCTCGGGTGCGGGCGGGCCGGGAGAGGCTCCACAGCACATTCCTACTTTATATGTAAAGTCTATAAATAGCTCTAAATATCTCTATCCCCTTTGGAGAGTCCCTTTTTCTATGGAGATCGTTGCCTTACGCTCCCCGCCCCCGCTGCAGACCCTGCCTGTTGTCAGGCTTTTCTTATTTTATTTTTTCTTTAAATCTTTATTTAATTTTCCTTCCACAAACTGCCCATTTTCTTGCCTCCTTTTCCTCCTAACATTTTTTTTTCCAATACTGAAGAGTTTGTTTGGGTTTTTTTTCTTCTCTCTGATGATTTCTCTCTCTGTTTCCAAGTGACGTGGCGTTTCCTTTTGAATTTTGGGACTTCAGCCCCTTTTTTTTCCTTCCCCGTGTGCTCCCTGCCATCCCCCCTGTGTATAGTGTACATTGTATCATAGATTATATTGCTTTTGTGTTTATGATATGTTTAAAAAACAAACCAAAACCAAACCCATATGGCTTGTTATTTTTTTGAGCTTTTAAATTAAACAAATCCACTTTATTTTGGAGTTGTAACTGCCCGAGGTTGTTTCTGCCTCACGTGTTAGACTTCTATTAACTGTTAACTGGTGTGGAGGCAGCCAGGAGCTTTCCTTGCTCAATAAATTGAAGTCACCAGAGGTCACTCCAGTGCAGCGTGTGCCACCGAGGGTCCTTCCTCTCCCACCCTGCCGGGCCAGGCTCTGCCATCACTGGGACGTGGTGGTGGTGAAGAGCTGGAGGTGAAACGCTCAGCGTGGCTGCGGGGAAGGTGGGAGCTGCTGGACAGCTCGAGCAGAAAGTTACTGCCAGGAATCCCCAATATCCCTGGAAATGAAGTTATTGACAGGAAAACAGCCCTGGGTGTCCCTTCAGTGTCACCCACCCCCATGTCTTGCCCCCACCTTCCCTGTCCCTAATGTCCCCAAATCCCTGTCCCCTCATCTCCCAGCCCCTGTCACCACACCCTCAGTCTCCCCCAGACCCAAATGCCCCCTCCGCACCTTCCTGATGCCCCCATGTCCCCAAGTCCCTGTCCCCCTGTCACCTCAATGTCCCCCCAGCCTCTGTCCTCTCGGTGTGTCCCCCGTCCCCTCACCCCCGGCCCCTGTCCCCGCATTGTCCCCCCGCCCTGTCCCTGTCCCCGCTCCCCCTCGCCCCCGCCCCGGGGGACACTATACCTTTAAGAGCCCCTCCATGTGCCTGTTTACAGCCCCGACACCGCTTCCGGGTCCTCACGCCCCGCCCCCTTCGCCTCCTCCAATTGGCTGCCAGCGCTCCTCCCCCTCCCCGCGGCGGGCGCGCTTCGCCGCTTCCTATTGGCTGCGGCGAGGGGGCGGGGGCGAGATTCTCCACGTCCAGGGGCGGGGCGCTGCGGGGGCCGCGGCGCGAGGCGGGGGCTCAGCGGTTCGGCTGTGGTCGGCGCCCGGCGGCCGCGGTCGGGATGGACCTGGGGCCGCTGCGGAGGAAATACCGGGGGGACGCGGAGGTGGGGACGGGCCCCGCGGGGGAAAGGAAGGGGCCGGCTCCTGGGGGCAGCGCGACCCCCGGCCCGGCTGAGTCCTGGGGCGGGGGGGACCCCGGATGTCCCCAAGGCCCAGGGTGACCCCCCCAGCAGGGTGTCCCCAAGGTCTGAAGTGGCCCCCCTACCTTGTGCTGGTGGTGACCCTGGAATTGACGTGCCCATCCCCCGGAATATCACCAAGACCTGGGGTGCCCCCCCACCTTGTGCTAATAGTGACCCTGAAATTGGGGTGGCCCCCCCAGGATGTCCCCAAGGCTCAAGGTGACCCCCCCCCCACCCTAGGGCTGGTGTCACCCTGTCCCCTGTGCCCCCCCCCACCTCCCCATCCCTCAGTGCTGGCTGTGTCCCCAAAGGCCAGGGTGTGTCCCCCCCCATGACAATGTCCCCCCCATGACAGTGTCCCCCCCGTGACAGTGTCCCCCCCATGTCCCCAGGCTTTCGAGGAGCAGCACTTGGCCTCCCATGACCCCATCCAGCAGTTCCAGGTCTGGTTCGAGGAGGCCGTGGGGTGTCCGGACATCGGGGAGGCCAACGCCATGTGCTTGGCCACCTGCACCAGGTGAGACCAGGGAGGTGGGGGGGGACGACACTGGGGGTCCCCCTGTCACCGAAGGGTGGGCAGGGGACACACGTGTCACCCCCTCCCCTGTCCCCCTGCAGGGAGGGGAAGCCCTCGGCCCGCATGGTGCTGCTCAAGGGCTTCGGGCAGGACGGGTTCCGCTTCTTCACCAACCACGAGAGCAGGAAGGGGAAGGAGCTGGTGAGCCATGTAGGGGGGGATCCTGAGGGGGGTCCCCACGGAGGGGACAGTGACATTCCAACCCCTTCACACCATGGCTGAGGCTCTTGGAGGAGCAAAGCAGCCCCGGGGTGGGTCGAGGCTGTGCCTGGTGGGTGTGCAGGCAGGTCCTGGCATGGGTGTCTCTGGTTTGTGGGGCTGGGGGTGATGGTGATGGCTCTGCTGATGGCTCTGCTGATGGCTCTGCTTCCCCCCCCTGCCAGGACTCCAACCCCTTCGCTTCCCTCGTCTTTTACTGGGAGCCCCTCAACCGGCAGGTGAGTCCCGGTCCCCGGGGACGTGGCAGAGGGAGCACGGTTGGGCTCTTGGCACAGTGTCAGGCTGTGGGTGCTCCCCCCCACCCTGCACCCCCTTACTCAGGGTGGGATGTTTGGGGCTCAGCTATTTGGGTGGGGGGGTCCCCACCTCTGGGGATGACCCAGGATGAGGTTCCTGGTGGTTTTTTATCAGGGAGAGTTGGGGAGCGGGTGGGTTCCTGGCTCAGGAGCCCACAGCAGCCCTTTGGCACCTGTGGGCTGACGGTTCCCGGTGCAGGTCCGGATCGAGGGCTCGGTGAGGCGGCTGCCGGAGGAGGAATCCGAGCGGTACTTCCAGTCCCGGCCCCGGAGCAGCCAGATCGGGGCTGTCGTCAGCCGGCAGAGCAGCGTCATCCCCAGCAGGGAGGTGAGGGACCATCCCTCCCTCCCTCCCTCCCTCCCTCCCTCCATCCCTCCATCCCTCCATCCCTGCCATCCTTCTCCCCACGGAGCTGCCATCACCCTCCTCACCTTCCTCACCTTCCTCACCTTCCTCCCCCTCCTCCCCCTCCTCACCTTCCTCCCCCTCCTCTTCCCCCCAGTATTTAAGGCAGAAGCAGGCGGAGCTGGAGGAGCGATACAGGGAGACCGCAGTGCCCAAGCCACCGTACTGGTGAGTCACTGGGAGGCTGTGGTGCTGCCCACCAGCGTGACACCCCCCCCCCAAATAAAACACCTCCAACACCCCTCAACCCCCCGTGCTGCTGTGCCCAGGGGGGGTTACATCCTGCAGCCGGACGTGGTGGAGTTCTGGCAGGGCCAGACCAGCCGCCTGCACGACCGCATCGTCTTCCGGCGCCCGCGGGACAGCTCAGCCCCCCTGGGGGACATGACCCACCAGGGGGAGGGACAGTGGGTCTTCGAGCGCTTCTCCCCGTGAGCCCACCGGCTGCCATCACCCCCTCGGGAGTGTCCTTGGTGCCAAAGCTGCCCCCCTGCCTCCCACCTCCCCGTTGTGACCCATGGACCCTGGCTCTGCCCCCCCCCAGGACACCCGTGCTGAGCTCTGGGGGTGCTGGTGGGGGGCTCTGCTCCAACCCCAGTGACCCTCATCCCCCTTTGCCTCTCCCTGGGGTGGGCAAGAGCTGCAGGTGGGTCCCAGCAACTCCCAGTATGTGGGGAGTGACCATTCCCAGTGCTGCTGGTGGTTAATTAATCATGTTAATGATTGTGAAGGGACCAGGAAAGCCCCCAGTGACCCCCCCCAGCCTGTGCCATGCCTCGTGTTTTCACCAGCACCGTGCAACGTGCTCCCCCTGTTCAGTCATCCATGGAATCGTGGTTTTAATGTCACCAGTCTGTGCAATAACTGATTGAACTCCAGCTTTAATGTCACCACCGTGTCCCCAGTGTTCGTGGCTGGCTCTATGTGTTGCCACCAGCACATCCCACCCCCCCAGGGCTGTGGGACTCAACCTGCTCATTTAGGGTGGGTCAGGTGGCCACAGCTCCTTGTCCCCCTCCCCAGCTGGATATCTGATCTTGGAAATAATAAATCCCGGTGGGTGTGGAGCTCTGGGTGACTCTGGGTTAATATTTACCGGCCCGGGGCCGGGCTGGGCGCTCGGGCAGCCGGGGATCCTGGCTCAGGGACCTGGCAGAGGCTGCTGGCAGCGCTCTCTGCCTGGGTCACGTCCCAGTGAAACTGGCCCCTGATAACCTTCGCCCTCCCTGGCTCTGTTTGCTGTCCCCATCGCTGGCTCTCGGGGCAGGACGGTGTCCCCAGGGCTTTGCCGTGGCTGGAAGCGGGGGTCTCGGTGGGTTCCTGGCTGTGCTGGGCAAAGAGATGGGGGGGACAGTGGGGAGGTTGGACCCAGGGTGGGGTTGGGTGGCTGTGGGGGGTGTCACACACCTTGTGCTGGTGTCACAGACACTCAGTGGCCTTGGTCCCCCCTCGGCTGTGCTCATCCCTCGGTGAGAGACACCATGGTGGGATGGGAGGGGTTGGTGTGGGGATGTCACCTCAGGGGGACAGCACAAGGTGGCAGTTTGATGTCCCATGGGGGCTTTGCTGGGGTGGGGATGGCAGCAAAGCCAGGTCTCCCACCTATCTGAGCATTAGGAGTGTGACAGGAGCCCAGACACCACCGTGATGGGCGTGAATGCGCTGGTGGGCACCGGCTGCGTGCTGACAGCTCTCCTCCTCCCCGCTCCCTCCCTCCGTCCCCTCCCGGGCAGGATCCCTCCGGCTCTGCCAGCCCGGGACAAAGAGCAGGCTGTGACCAGGCAGAGCAAACAGAGCCGAGGGCGGGGGCTGGCGGGGGCACAGGGTTTGTGCCGGGGAAGGGGGTGGGTTTGGCACCGTCTGGCCTTTGTCAGAGCTGGGAAATGGTTGTTGCTGTTGATTTCGGGCACGGCCGCACCCTGCTCTGCAGGGAGGGCACCCCGGCTTGGGGACAGCCACCCCTCTGTGTCCCCCTCACCGCAGGGTCAGGGATCCCCTGCGTTGGTGGCAGTTGGCCAAAGGGACCTGCAGCCCCTTGACCCTGCTAAGCTTGGGCCGGGGGGCGGGGGGGTCCGCTGAGCTCTCCCCCTGCCCACGCTGCTCTGCTGCCTTTGCTTCCAGACCTGCTTTATTAACAACAGTTAATTATCAGCAGTCCCGTGAGCTCAGCAGCTTCCAACAACCCCAGCACACCCCGGGGCTGTGGGACCGGCTGTGGTGGCTGCCACCGAGGTTGGTTCCGGCACCGTGCTCCGTGGGGGAGATCCCAGATCCCAGGGGGATCACGGCTCCTCCTGGGGAGCCCAGAGATCTCCCCCATCCCCACCGAGGCAGCTCAGGGGGGACTTTGTCTGTGGGGTCGTTCCCTCAGGGCAGGGAAGTGTCACATCCCCTGGTTTTGGGGTGGCTGCTGGCAAGGACACAGTGTTGGTGGCTCTGTCCATGGCCACGTGGCCCCCTGGGCTTGGGGGACAAGCCAGGGGGGTCCCCCAGTCTCACCCCCACAGGAGGGGATTGGGAATGGGATGGGGTTTGTCCTGCTGGGGGCAGAGCTGGCTGGGCTCCAGTGGTCCGTGGCAAGTGACCAAACTGGGGTGATCATCCTCATCCCAGTATGAACCAGTCAGCCTCGGGGGGCTCCCCATGCCCGTGGGGGGCTGTGAGGGATGGGCTGTGCCTGGCTCTGCTCCCCAGTTCTCCCTCTGCCCCTTCCCGGGGGGCTGTGATTAAACAGGTTCCTCGTTTCTCCCTTAAATAAACTCCAGTCCGAGTCCTTCCTCCCTCCGAAGCCCCACGGTCCGGTGTCCCCAGGAGGGACAGAGCCACCCTGGCCAGCCAGAGATGGTGGCCGGAGGGTGACAACCACCGGGGTCATTTCTCCTCCCGCTCGCCGGTGGCACAGAGGTTGGGGTTCTCGGCCAGCGTCGCCCTCACTTTCTTCTTCTCCTTGAAGCGCCCCGAGTTGGAGACTTTGACGTGTTTCCCTTTGCTGCTCTTGTCCACCATCTTCTCCAGGCGGGTGGCAAAGCCGGGTGGCCCCTGGTCACCGGGTCCCTCGTGGCTCTCGGTGGCGGTGGCAGCGGGGGCAGCGGGGCTGTCGGGGCTCTCGTACAGAACCGCGGGTGCCGACCGGCGCTTGCGCAGGAAGGTCAGCTTCCACCAGCCGTGGCTGTCAGCCATCGCCCCCCGCCCCTGAAACAGAGCTGAAGGTCTTACTCATTCCAGAGGAGGGGGAGGGTCTCCCTTAGTGTCCCCCCCCCCAACCCCCTGTCCTGCCATCCCGGAGCTGATGGGACATGGGGTGCTGATCCGGTAGCGCCGGTGAGGAGCCCGGTGTTTGCCGAAGGCTCTGCTGCTCTCCCACCATCTTTACTGGGATGTGGTGGGCACATGGGACCAAGATTGGGGGGGGGTCTGGGGCAGGAGGACCCCATGGGTACCGGGAGGGGACAGTCGGGTGACTTGGGCACGGCTGAGCCCGGGGGAACGGCTGCTGGCACCGCCGGGAGCTGCCGGATCAGCCGCGGGTAGCGGGGCAGGGAGGGAGCCCAGTAAGCAAACAGGAACAGGAACTGGGAAGCAGGTGGGAGCCAGGGAGGTGCTGGGGTCCCTGCTGGGGGGTCACCACCACCCGCTGCCCTCACCACCACCCCGGGGTCAGGGGTCTCGTTATGCCCGTCCCTGCCTGCAGCAGCATTGCTGGGCTCCGGCAATCCGGGAGGGCTCCGGTAACCCGGGAGGGCTCCGGTGCCGAGCGTGGCTCCAGGGCAGGGACGGGAAGGTGGCTCCGGAGCGGAGAAGCCAAACGTGTCCCCGGCAGCGAGTAGGGGGGATTCCCTGCACCCCATCCCGGGGTTCCGCACGGCTCCGTGCCCCAACACCGCTCCGCCGTGACCGACCCCTGCCCGGGTCCCCCCGGATGGTGCCTCCGGCATCGCTTTGAGGTGCCAGCACAGGGGGACAAGGACACCAAGACTTGAGCCACCACCCTGGAGAAGACAACTGGTGGCCCTTGGGCTAATTTACCATCTCCCCCCTTCCCTGCCACCGTGCTCCCACCCGCCTCTTCCTCATGCCAAAGCCGGGTGGGACCCATCGCCGTGCCGCACCGTGACCCCGGTTGGCAACGGGGCATGGGGCGGGGGGTCCATATCCCACTCCCCACCATGGGCACCCCATCACCCTACCTGCACCTCCCACGGTGCGGCCACCCAGCCTGCCCAGGGGGTCCCGGGGGTGCCGGGGGGGTGGCTCCGGTAGCGGGTGCCGTGTACCTGCCGCTGCCCCGTGTGCTCCGAGTCCAGGTGAACCCGCCCCCAAACCCCTCCCGCCAGAGCAAACAGCGGGGCCGGGCCAGCGCCCCGGGAACGTTCGTGATGGGGGAACCCATCCTGGAGTCCCCTGGGTGGCTCTGGGGGTGACACATGGCGCGTGTTTGGGGCACCCAGGGGGTCACCCAGGGGTGGGCGGTGGGAGCGTTGGCGGTTGTGGGTTTTGGTGGGATCAACCGAAACCGGTGACCGGGTTGGCCAGGCTGCCAGACCGGTTCCTGCCTCCCGCTTCTCCCCGCGGGCAGCCACCGGCCCACGTTGGGCTGTCCCCTAGCTGTCCCCAAGCTGTCCCCAGGGTGTCCCCAGCATGTCCCCAGGCTGTCCCCTAGCTGTCCCCAGGATGTCCCTAGGATGTCCCCAGGCTGTCCCCAAGCTGCCACCGCCCTCTCAGCCACTACTGGGCCTGGAGATGGGGTGATGCCACAAGGGAGAGAGCCACCATGATGTCCCCAAGTGAGGACATGGTCCATGGGGACGGGCTGGGTGTCACCCATGGGTCCCCCCACTGCAGAGAGGTGACATCCCCGGGGTGCTGCCCCCCCCCAAATCCTGTGAGCACTCCGGGGGGGCTGATCCCAGCAGGCAGGTTCCCCAAGGATCCCAGCACACAGTGCTCCCTGAGAGATCTGGGATCTGCTCTGCTCCCCATCCAAGGGACAAGGCGGGGGATTCCTGGGGGATCCCAGCTCTGTGCTGGGAGGGACACGGCCCCGTGGGATCTGGTCAGGGGCAGCTGGAGATCCTCAAGGGATCTGCTTGGGGATCTCCCAGGGATCCCCTCGGGAGCAGCCGGGGATCCCCGGGGGATCCGGTCTCTGCGCCGGGGCTCCCACAGCCCCGCTGGATCCGGGATCGGCCCCGGGGATCCACCGCCAGGATCCGCCGCACTGCGCATGCGTGCGCCTCGCCCCCCCGCTCCCGCCTCAGCCAGTTCCGATCGCTCAGCGGCGCCTCCGCCCCCTGCCTCCTTTCAGCCAATCAGAACGCCGGCACGTGGCGCTGTGCCGATGTCTTTCCCTTCTGATTGGTAGTAGGGCGGGGTCTATGGGACCAAGCATGTTTGGATTGGCTAAAAGGCGAGGGTTGTGCCAGGGGATTGGCTGAGGCGAGGCGGGGCGTGTATAGGGGAAAGCGGAAGCGGAGCGGTAGGCGCGCAGCATGCAGGTGGGACCGGGGACAGGCTGCGGCCGGGCGGGGGGAGCGGGGAATGCGCCCAGGTTCGGGGGAGCGGGGACAGGCCGGGCCCAGCCGCTGGGGTAGGGAGGGGCCCCGGTACCGGCATCGATCCCGGTACCGGCCCCGGTCGGGCTCGGCCAGGCTCCGCCATGTCCCGCCGCTCCACAGGTCTCTCCCCAGGATTACCAGAACGTGCCCATCGACATCCAGACCGGCAAGCTCCTGGGTACGGTACCCGCCGTGCGGGAGCCCCCCCCGAGGGTGGCGGGTGGGGGGTGGCCGTGCCGGGACCCCCCGGTCACTCGTGTCCCTCCTCCCCGGGTGGGTTTGTCACCCCGCTTGTGGCCTCAGCGCTGCTGCTCTCGGTGCCGTGTTGGGTTGTCCCAGTTCAAGCAGCAGCGGGGTGACCCCACCTGATACCTCCCCCCCCGCCAAGGCCCCCTCCCCTGGCCGGGGGAAGGAGCCCGGCTTTGGTCCCCGTGTTTGTCCCCTCTGCTCGGTGGAGACAGGACACGCAGGGGGGGGTCTCTGCTCCCCAACCCCAGGGCAGCCTAAGGGGGGTGACCCCTTCCTCCTGACCCCCCCCAAAGGGTCTCTCTCCTAGCTGCCCCCCTGTTCCTCACCCCGCTCCTCGCAGACTGGCTGGTGGACAGGAGACACTGCAGCCTGAGATGGCAGAGCCAGGTGCTGAGCATCCGCCAGAAGATCAACGCGGCCATCCAGGACATGCCCGAGAACCAGGAGATAAAGCAGCTGCTGGAGGGGGCCTGTGAGTGTCCCTCAGCACTGTGTCTACACGACTCTTCAATCCCTCCAGGGATGGGGACTCCACCCCTGCCCTGGGCAACCCCTTCCAATGCCCCAGAACCCTTTCAGCAAAGAAATTCTTCCTCACATCCCATCTCCACTGTCCTGGCCACAACTGGAGCCCATTTCCTCTTGTCCTATCAGCCCAAGCTCCCTGGGCTGAGCTGGGAGAGGGTGGCACCCAGCAGCCACCCCGGTGACCGTGTCTCTCCCTCTGACACAGACCTGCACTATTTCCACTGCCTGAGGATTGTGGAGATCCTCAAAGGCACTGAGGCCTCCACCAAGAACCTCTTTGGGCGCTACTCATCCCAGCGCATGAAGGTACCCGTGGGCTGGGGGCACGTCACTGGTGGTCACTGGTGGTCACTGGTGGTGACTGGGGTGTGTGCAGCTCCCCTCACCCTCTGCTTCCCCCTCCCCAGGACTGGCAGGAGATTGTGTCCCTCTACGAGAAGGACAACACCTACCTGGGTAAGGCAGCTCTGGCTGTGGGTGGGCTCCAGAGAGCACCTTTGGGGTGTCAGGGAATGGTTTTTGGTCTCCAAACGGGGATGAGGGTGGGGGTGGGCAGGGAAAGGGACAGGACGTGACGAGCTGGCAAGTCCCACTGTGGCTGGGTCACCCTGAGGGCTCCATGGGGGGCTGACAGGGCCTCTCCCCCCACTCCAGCCGAGCTCTCCAGCCTCCTGGTGCGCAGCATCAGCTACGAGATCCCCGCTCTGAGGAAGCAGCTGAGCCGGTGCCAGCAGGCGCAGCAGGACTGTGCCCGCCGCGAGGACGAGTGCCAGCTGCGGGCAGCCGAGCTGCGGGAGCGCTTCCTCTGCTCCTGCAGGCAGTACGGCATCACCGTGAGTCCCCACGGCTGGGGGGCCCTGCTGTGTCACCTCCCCTCCCACAGCAACCCCCCCTCTGTCACCTCCCTCCCCCCAGCAACCCCTGCTCTGTCACCTCCCTCCCCCCAGCAACCCCTGCTCTGTCACCTCCCCACCCACAGCAACCCCCCCTCTGTCACCTCCCCACCCACAGCAACCCCCCCTCTGTCACCTCCCCACCCCCAGCAACCCCTGCTGTGCCACCTCCCCCCCCCAGCAACCCCCCCTCTGTCACCTCCCCCCCCCCAGCAACCCCCCCTCTGTCACCTCCCCCCCCCCAGCAACCCCCCCTCTGTCACCTCCCTCCCCACAGCAACCCCCCCTCTGTCACCTCCCTCCCCACGGCACCCCCCCTCTGCCACCTCCCTCCCCACAGCCACCCCCAGACACCTCAGCAGGGCTCAGGCTGGGACTGTGTGTCCCCTGGGATGTCCCCACGGTGCAACCTATCACCATGAGTCCCCACTGCCCAGGGGGGTCCTACTCTGTCACCTCCCTCCCCACAGCAACCCCCAGACCCCTCAGCAGGGCTCAGGCTGGGACTGTTGTGTCCCCCATGGGATGTCCCCACGGTGCCACCTTACCTGTGGGAGGAGCTGGGGGGGGGGGTGTTGGGTGACCCCACTGCCCTCCATCCCCTTCCTGCCCGTGCTGCAAGCAGAAGGTGCAGCCACCCCGGGGGTGTTTTGGCTGCCAACCTCTGTGCCCTGCCACGTCCCTGCTGTGTCCCCAGGGTGACAACGTGCGCCAGGAGCTGCTGGCCTTGGTGCAGGATCTGCCATCGCTCCTGTCCCAGATCGGGGCAGGAGCCAGCGCCCTCTCCGAGGCCATCGAGCTGTACCAGGCCTGTGTGGACTTTGTGTGTGAGAGGTGGGTTTGGGGACACAGGGACAGACCCCCCCAAATCCCCTCTGTGCACGTGTGGGGACACTTGAGCTGGTGGCTGCAGCCAGACTGGGGCTGTCTCAGAGGGACCCTGATGGGTTTGGGGGTACTGGGGTGTGTGTGTGGGTGTGTGATCCCCACCCTGTGCCTGGTACTGATGTCCCCGTGGTGGCTGCCAGCCCTGCAGAGCTGGTGGTGCCTCTGCTGCGACACGTGGGGACGAGAGGCAACACCACAGTGCACGAGTGGAGGACGGGGCTGCAGCCCCTGCGCGTGGAGCGGCCCCGGCGGGAGGAGGCACCGGAGCAGCCCGAGGAGGACACGGTACCACCCAGCCAGCCCTGGAGCTGGGGAGAGACACCCCAGCCAGCTCTGCTGTGTGTCACTTGGGGGTCAGGCTGTTTGTCCCCAGGGTTTCAGGGTGGGGGGTGTGTTGTCCTTCTCCCCACAGATCGACTGGGGGGACTTCACGCTGGAGCCCACCGGGGTGGGTGACGGTGCCGCTGCCAACGGGGGAGCCCAGGGTGAGGAGATCGACTGGGGGATCACACTGGAGCCTGATCCCCAGGTGTGTCACCTCTGACTGGGTGGTCCTGGGGTCCAGGACTGACCTGGGGGACTTGGGGGTGTCCCAGGTAACCCCCATCTCACCGAGCACCCTTCCTTCTGCAGCAGGGTGATGGCATCGATTGGGGCGATGTTGAAAGCGGGGAGGTGCAGATCACGGTGCTGGAGGCTGGCACTGAGGGTGAGCATGGCTGTGAAGGGACAGGAGGGGTCCCAATGGGTGGCAGGCACCCCCCCTTTCCCTGCCTGCATCCCCCCCCTTTCCCTCCCTGCACCCCCCTTTCCCTCCCTGCACCCCCCTCCCCTCCCTTCCCTCACCCTGGCTCTGCACAAAGACCTTTTGGAGACCCCACCCAAGGGTGCTGTGTGGGGTGGTGCTGAGCACCCTGTGGGGGTCATGACCAGACTGTCCAAGCCATGGAGCCCCCTTCCCTGCCCCCCTCACCCCCAGCTCACCCCCCAGTGCCCGAGGGAGTCGCCTGTGGCCCCGATGCCCTGACCCTCCTGGAGAACAGCGAGACCCGGGGCCAGTTCATCGATGAGCTCATGGAGGTGAGGCCAGCACAGGGGCTGGGGCTGGGTGAGGGGCTCTGCCACCGTCCCACCGCAGGGACAGCACTACCTGAGTGTCCCCCTGCCCTGCCCTGTCCCCACAGCTGGAGCTGTTCCTGTCCCAGCGCTTGGTGGAGATGGAGGAGGAAGCCGACGTCGTGGCCATCAGCCAGTTCCAGCTGGCCCCCGCCGTGCTGCAGGGCCAGACCAGTGCCCATGTGGGCTCCCTCCTGGCCACCACCCGGGCCCTGCTGGGCCAGCTCTGCACCCGCAGCATGCAGCACCTCTTCATGATCCTGGCCTCCCCCAGGTCCTCACTCAGGGTGGGGGGCAAAAAACAGGGGGGCAGGGTTGAGGAGGGACCATGGGGCAGGGATGGAGGTGTCATGGGGGGTGGGGATGGCACCTGGGTGGGTGATGGGGGTCCTGGCTGTCCCCACACAGGTACGTGGACCGCGTGAGCGAGCTGCTGAGGCAGAGGCTGAAGCAGGCAGAGCTGCTGCTGGCCAAGAAGGAGCTGATGGGCCAGAAGAGGCTGGAGGCCCTGGCAGAGCAGGGCACCCTGGAGCCCAAGCTGGACCGGCTGCTGGAGAAGACCAAGGAGCTCCAGAAGCTGGTGAGGGAATGAGGGAGGGAGGGAGACTCTGCTGGGGCGCTGTAGGGACCCCCCTGCACCCCTTGACCCCCCCTGCACCCCTTGACCCCCTGTTTCTCCCTGACAGATCGAGGCAGACATCTCCAAACGTTACAGTGGGCGACCAGTGAACCTGATGGGGGTCCCCCTGTGACCCCCACCCCACCCTGGAACAAGCACCCATGGAGTGGAGCAGCGAGGGGCTCTGCTCCCCAGACCCCCCCCCCCCCACCCCATTGACAGCTCTGGGGCACCAGTAACGTGGTGGTGGCCTCACTGGGAGGGGGGGATGTTACTGAATAAAGCCCAAACCCTTCTCCCACCCCTCGATCTTGCTGTTCCCCTGCAGCTTCTTGACTTTGGTGTGGGGATGGGTTGGGGGGCCTCAATCCCCTTTTGAGGGGGAGATCAATCCCCTTTTGCGGGGGGGGGGGGGGGGGGGGGGAGTCAATCCCCTTTGGGGGGTGTCAATCCCTGTGGTGTTGCCTGCAGGGTGACCCTGGGGACATGAGAACCCTACCCCATGTCCTTAGGGTGGCCAAAGCCACCCCCCCCCCCCCCCCCCCCCCCCCCCCCCCCAGGGCTGCCAGCCCTCACTGAGGGGGGGTGGGCACAAGGGGGTAGTGGAGTTGGGGGGGTGGGGGGCAGCAGGGGGAGGGGGAGGGTGATTCGATTTTAATTTCATAGCAGAGCAGTTGATTCATGGGCGGGTGTCGCCGCCGGGGGGGGCCGGTAATGACTTCCCATCAGGATGAGGAGTGGAGTGACACCGCTCATTATTCCTGCGGCTCGTTAGCGCCCCGTCAGGGCCCCCCCCCCCGCCCCCCGCCGGACAGTGAGCGATGGACCCCCATTAATCACCCCCACCCACCCCAGCCCACCCCAGCCCACCCCCCCACATCCCTGCCCAGCAGCTGGTGGGAGGGAAGCATCCACCCCCCCACACACCTCCCTGCTCATACTGGGCTTTACTGGGATATACTGGGCTGGGTAAGGTTGGACGCCCCCCACCAAGAATCTCCTGGGTGGGGGGGGGCTGCCACACCCACTGACGTCATACACTGGCCCCACCCCTGCAGACAGCCCATTGGTTGCTGTGTGGCTCTTGTCCCACCCCCCTGCCACCTTCCAGTTGCTCATTGGTTTGGGGGGGGTCTGTTGTGTCTGGGGGTGCAGCCCTGGGGGTCCATCCCCACCAGGGCTGGATGTGGGGCATAGGGACCCCCCCATCCCTATGGGGTCTTGGGGGTCCTGGCCCTATAGCATCTAGTTGTGGGGCTTGGAGGGGGGGTCCCATCCCCTGTGGGCCTATGGGGGATCCTGTCCCCTACAAGATGGGCTGTGTGGGGTCCTTGTCCCCACCCCTGTCCTTGTCCCCACCCCTGTCCTTGTCCCCACCAGCCATGGGGTGATGTGGGGCAGCCCCCTGGCTGCATCATGGGGATGTCCCAACCCATCTCCAGCCTTTTCACCCTCTGGTCCCCCCACCCCCTCTCAGCAGCCGTGCTCAGTGGCCCCCCCTGTGCCACCACCACCACCACGTTGGTGACACGTGTGGAGGTCACGGAGAGACAGCCCGGCTTCGGGGAGCCCCTCATTACCCCACTAATGGTGATTAACGGGCAAATTAAATGGTGTCTGTAACTCCTCCCTACCCAGGGATGGAGCTGGGAACCATGGAGGGTCCCTCCCCGAGGCTGGTGAGTGCTGGGGGGGTCCCCATCCTGCTGGGGTACCCCCAGTATGGGGTCTGTGGGGGAACTGGTGCAGCTGTGGGGTCACCATCACCATCATCTCCATAGCGGTGGGGAAGGCATCCAGCACGGGGGGGTCTCAGCCATAAAGCCCCCTTTATCCACCCACCCCACTGGAACTAACATCCCCCCGCCGTGGGGCTGCCCCCCGGCCCCTGACCCCACCAGCCACCTCCCCAGCCAGCCCCACAGGTCACGGTGGCCCCAGTGGGGGCAGAGGGCAGTGCCCCCACCTCAGGTCACAGCTGGCGGGGGGCTGGGGGCACCGGGGGGGGCTTTAATGGGGAATTAAACGAGTCAGTGGCAGTGGGGGGGCCGGTGGTGCCCCCCACATTAGGGGCTTCGTTAGGGCAGCAGGGTGGGGGTCGTTGTTAATATCACATCTTGGGGTCCCCCCCTGCCCCCCATCCCACTGTAGGTGAAACATTGTCCGGTCGCTGGGTGGGGGGGATCGAGGGGGGCTGGGGGGTATTTGGGTTGCAGGGAGTCCCCCAGAATTCTGGGGTCCCCTGTGGGTCCCTGTCCCCCCTTCCCCACCACTGGGTGACCGTCACCAGCTGATGGGCTGGATTTGGGGGGGGTCCACGGTCCTGGGGGGGCTCGGGGATGGGTTTGCTCTGAAATCAGCAGACAAAGGCATGAGGCAGGGCTGGGGCTAGGGACCCCCATCCCGGTGCCTGTGTCACCCCCCTCCTCAGCTCCAGTGATTTCAGGGTGGGGGGGGCGGCTGCTGCTCCATCTCACCTGCCAGGGAGGAATTTAATTACCAATTAAGGGCCCTTCCATCTGTTCCAGGGCTGCCCGAGCGCTCCCGCTCCCCTTTAATTACATCGCTGACAGCCATTTCACTCAATTAGCTGCGAAGCGCCGCAGAGCCGGGGCGGGGGGGGCTAGGGGGGGATTAGGGGGGCTCCCCGCTGCACCAGCTGGGGGGCCGGGCTGTGACATCCCCCCCCGTGCCCCTCCTGCTGTCCCCGACCGTCCCCATGGCTGTCCCTGTGTCACCCACACCTCGTGTCCTTGCCTGTCCTGTGCATCCTCCTCTTCATCCTCCCTCCAGCTATCCCTGCATCCCTCTGTCCTTCCATCCCTCCCTCCAGCTCTCCCTGCATCCCTCTGTCCTTCCATCCCTGCATCTCTCTGTCCTTCCATCCCTCCCTCCAGCTATCCCTGCATCCCTCTGTCCTTCCATCCCCCCCCCAGCTATCCCTGCATCCCTCTGTCCCTCCCTCCATCCCTCTGTCCATCCATCCCCGCACACTCTCCTTCATCCCTCAGTCCATCCCTCCATCCTTTCCTGCATCCCTCTCTCTATCCCTTTGTTCATCCCTCCCTCCCTCCTTCCATCCTCCTTGTCCCTCCCTCCATCTGTCCTCACATCCTCTCCTGCATCCCTCCTTCCATCCCTTTGTTCATCCATCTCTCCATCCTTCCCTCCCTCCATCCATCCCTGCATCCATCCCTGCATCCCTCTGTCCCATCTCTCCTGTCCCTCCCTCCCTCCATCCCTCCTTCTGTCCCCCATCCCTCCTCCATCCCTCTGTCCCTCTGTCCCTCCCTCTATCCCCTCTCAGCCAATTTTTGGGGAGAAGCAGCCAGACCCGAGGCCTCCAGGGGGTGAGGAGGGGAGAGGGGCTGGGGCTGGTCTGCCCCCGCCTGGATCCCCCCATAACTGTGCCTGTGCTTTCCTAGGGGCAGCCCCCGCAGCTGCGTAACGGGCTCTAAATCTCCTCGTTCAAACAACACAGAACGGGGTGACAGACACCCCAGGGACCCGTGTGTCACCCGGGGGTGACAGCTCCATGCGGGGGGTGGGGGGGGTGGGCCGCTGGTCTGTGCCCCCCCTGGAGCTGCCCCGGGGTCCCGGGTGCTCGGGGTTCCCTTGGAGCTGTGGAGGGAAATAGAAGGGAGGAGTCGAGGCACCGGAGAGGGGAAAATCCTGGGGGTTTATTTTTGGGGGGGGGGATTCGGGCTGGAGAAGGAGCTCTGTGTGCAGCCCCCCCCGGCCAGCAGCACCCGTGGGTGTGATGAGTTGTGGGGGGGCCTCAGCCAGGGTTTTTTTGGGGGGACAGGGGCTCAGTGTGTGGCCAGGGAGGGGGGGTTGCCCCCCCCATACCAGGGTGTACAGCCCCTGGCTGGTCTCTAAGGGCTGATTGTGCCCCCCAGTGAGGATGCTGCAGCTGAGCCATCCATCACCGCGACAGCCCGGGGGAAAGGCGAGGAGGGGCCCCCTCCCTTGGCACCCCAAGCCCTGCTGCCCCCCCGCCCCGGGGTCCTCTTCTCCCTCCTCTTTCTCTTTCTCTTCCCTTCCTCCCCCCGGCCCGAGACAAAACCCGGCTGACAAGATGGGGGCCGGGCCATCAATCAAGGCGGCCGCTGGAACCACCTCTCCCCCCGCTAATTAATCCCCTTCCCGACCCATCGCTGCGGCACCCCGGTACGGCCACCCCCCGGTATGGTCACCCCCCGGCACAGCCACCCCTGTCACTGTCACCCACCAATGTGACCACCCCCGGGCATGGCTGTGTCCCCCCCCTTCCCAATACCCTGCACCCCCAGACATCCCCATCATCTCCCCCCCAGAACTGGGGTCCCAGCTGGGGTGGGGATGGAGCAAGGGGGACAGAGTGACCTGAGTACAGGGTGACATGAGACTGGGGGTGATGTGGGAATGGGGGTGACATGGGACTGGGGGTGGTGTGGGAATGGGGGTGACAAGGAATTGGGGTGACATAGGATTGGAGGGGTTGCATGGTTAGGGGGTGGCAGGTTTTTAGGGGTGGTGTGGCCCCAGGCTGGCAGGGTTCTGGGGTGCACAGTGACAGGGGCTGCCAGGTTTTTGGGGTGTCATGGCCGTGGGGACAGTGTGGGGCTGGCAGAGCTGTAGGGTGCTGTGGGTCTGGCCAGCGGGGGTGTGGGGCTGATGGCCCCCAGCCCCGTCTCTCCCGGGGAAGCCCCTGGCCCAGTCAGTCCCCCTGTGCCTTGTCCCCCACGAGTGACAGTTCGGGGCCCCCCAGCCCCACAGTCGCCGGGGACCGAAGCCCCTTTGTCCCAGGACCCATCGCCTGCGGCGGTGCCTTTGTCCCCGTGTCACTTGGGGGGCACCAGCTGCCATGGCCGGGGACAGTGAAGCCTTCGCGCTCCTCCTCCTCCTCTTTGTTCTCCAATCCCACACTGGGGGCTCCTCGGGAGGGGGGATTTGGGGTCCCCACCCCAAGGGGCGGCTGGGGTCACACAGCCCCTCCAGGATGGGGCAGCCCCCTCCTCGCAGCCCTGACACCCGTGGGGAGCGGACCCTCGGGGTGGGCTTTGGGGGGGTTCACGCCCTACCCCTGGCCGGGGACCCCAGGCTTGGGGTGCCCCTGGGTTGGGGACGTGGTCCCCGGGGCTGGGGGTCCCCAGGGTGGGAATCACCAGCTCCCAGCCACCCCATTTTGGGTGGGACCCCCCAAAGAGGGTAGATCCAGGGCAGGGGGGGCAGCTGGTGGGGGGACCCCAGGGGACTGCGAGATCCTGGGTGGGATGGGGCGCGGGGGGGCTTAAGGGTGCGGCTGGGACTGTCCCCTCCTCGGGGACACGCGGGACAGGAGGACACGAGGGACTCACCCAGCCCCGAGGGTGTGAAGGGGCTTTGGGGACCGGGGGTCGGGCGGGTGACAGTGGAGACACTAAGGGGGGGTCCCGGCTGGGGCGGGGGACATCTGCCTGGCCCCCCGGGGGGACGCGGACAGCGCTGCCAGCTGCTCTCCCTGCCAGACCCTCGCGGGGGGGGGCGGTCCCGGGCCGGGGCGAGTCCATCCATCACCGTCTGCCCGGGGCACCGCCCCCCTCACAGCCCCCCCGGGCTGGGGGCGACCCCGCAGCTGGGCTGGGTAGGGAGGGATCGCAGGTGGGTGGAGGGGGGGGACTTTGGGGGACACACACACTTTTGGGGCCCACGAGGCTGCGGGGTGACCCCGGGAAGGGGTGGGGAGGGGTTTTTTTTTTGAGGGGGGGGTGTCTCAGGGTGGGGACCCCCAGGCTGGTGGGGAATTCTGGGTGGGGGTCACAGCAGGGGGGGGCGTTGGTGGGTGGGTGTCCCACAGCAGGAGCGTCCCTAGGATGGGGAGAGGTCCCAGGGGAGAGGGAGGGGTCCCTATGATGGGGGGTTGGGGCGCCAGGATTGGTGGGGGTCCCCCCCAGGGGGAGGAACTGTAGGATTTGGGGGATCCCAAGATGGAGGGGGTGGGACTAGGGGGGGGGGTCCCAGGGTGTCCCGGAGTGGGGGGGGTCTCAGGGAGGGGTGCTCCTGGGCGGGGTTAGGGGGGTGTCTCAGGGCGGGGCGGGGATTTCCCAGTCAGGGGGGTCCCGCGCGTTCCCCAGAACCGCCCGCAGGTGGCGCTGCAGGATCGTGAATGGGCGGACGGCGTGGGGTGGGGCATCCAGAATGGGGCGGGGCTAATGCGGATACGGGCGTGGTTATGCACCATATAAGGAGCGTGTGCGCTCACGAGGGGCGGGGTTATGCAAATATTGTCGGGATCTCACCAGGGAGTGGCGCGTAAGAGGCGGGGGAGGGAGATCCCAGGGTGGGTGGGGGGTCCCCAGCAAAGGAGTGATCCCAGGGTGGGGGGTCCCAGGATGGTGTCCCAGGGTGGGGGGGTCTCCAGGTGGGTTCAGTGTGACCGTGCCCATCAGTGGGTGAAGGCACCACAACTGCCCCACATCTCAAGTGTGGGGCACCACAACCTCCCGCCAGCCCCAGGTCACCCTGTGCTGGACCCCATTGATCTGTGGTGGCTTGAAATTGTGAACCTGGAGAGTGAGATTTCACAGGAAAAAAAAACAACCATAAATGTCACTTTTGCCTCCAAAGGAAACGCCCCACGGAGTGAAAGAGTCCCCAGAGCCTGGCCTTGGTGGGTGACGTACCCAGGGACACCCACCCCCCAGCACAGGTGATGGAGAGGACACTGACTTGAGGAGGAACATTTTATTTGTGAGTGGCTCCAGCTGGGAGTGAGCAGCAGCGGTGAATCAATTCTCCTTCATTAGTGCTTAATTATTCCCTTGATGTTATTAATGCTGGGGGCGGGTACAAGAGCTGACAGGAGGTGGTGTGGCCGGGGAGGAGCTGCCCGGGGAATCCAGGCTGGGGTGTGGGGTCGGAGGATGCAGGGAAGGTCCATGTGTCCTGCTGCCCGGTGCCCCCCAGCACTGGGGGGTCCCCCTTTTCCAACCAGCCCCTCCAAGGGGGGGACCCTGGAGGTATCACGCCAGTGGGGATGGCTTGATGTCCTTGGTGGGCTGCAGGACCTGGTGTGAGACCCCAGGGCTGGGGCCAGGCTGACCTTGGGGTGCCCATCCTGGCCGGATACCTGGGTTCCCTTGGCTGGGGAGGGGGGCACACCTTGTGCTGGGCAATTGGGGGGGTGTGGGACCCTGTGCTGGGGTGACAATGGGAGTGGGGTCCCAGGGTGCACCCCATCTCCATGCTGCTGGGGAAAGCTGGGAGCACAGCCCCTCATTAGGGAGGTTAACGAGGCCCTGGGACAGAGGGTTGTCATCAACCCGGGGGAGCAAAGGGACCGCTGGCAGCTCGAGGGGGCGATGGGTGCAGGGCACCCACTGGGTGCCTCAACGTGGGGCGCATCCCCTCGGTACCCATCCTGCTCAGTGCCCATCACCCGTGAGACCCCCACGTTGGGATCTTCCCAGCAGCGGCCGGACCCCCACCCCAACCCCTGTTGATCCGGCCGGACCCCCGGGGGTTTCCACGTCCTATTGACGGTCACCAGTGTCCCTCGTGTCCCTCCGCTCCGAGCTGCCCGCCAGGTAGTCGAAGAGGACAAAGCCGTATGCTGCTGGCTCCGGGACCTGGGGGGGGCAAGAGAGGCGGAGGAGGGTCGGGGGAGGAGGCGGAGGGTGGGGGGAGGCGGAGGAGGGTCGGGGGAGGCCATGGGATGGTCGCACTCACCCGCAGGCTCAGCCGCTGGATCACTTGCTGGGGGTCACTCTCCAGGATCACCCTAGGGAGCAGCGTGAGGCTCTGCTGATCCCACCAGGACCCTCCCAGCGCAGCTCCCTCCCAACCCTGGCTGCACCCCACGGAGTATCACCGCCCCGTGCCTCAGTTTCCCTCCCTGTGCAAAGCCCTGGGATGCCCTGAGGAAGAGCTGGAGCGATGGTGGCAAACTGGGCTGCCCAGCTCCCCTGAGATGGGGACAAAGACGGGGTCAAGCCCTTCCCAGCACCCAGGGGGACAATGCCACCCCCTGTCCCTGCAACCCCCACTCCTGAGGGTCCTGAGCGCTGCTTCTCCCCCCTCAGCAGGAGCTCACCCCCTGTCCACGATCTCGTCCACCACCAGGAACGTCCCCTCCATGTTGTCCAGCAGGCAGCGCTTCTCCACCTCCTTCCTGCGGGTGAGTGGGTGGGAGGTGTCACTGCACCCCCTCCCACTCATCACCCGGGGTCCTGAGTGAGGTGCTGGCACCCAGACCCTCTGCCATCCCAAAGCAGTGCTGACCCCACCCCACCAAGGCGTTTGGGGATGGGGGTTTCACACCAGCTCACCAAACTCCTGCCTCAGTTTCCCCACCTGAGACACGTGGATTTGGGGACACGTGGCCCCAAGGACTCACCGCAGGAGGTGGCTGAGGGCGTCGAGGAGGCAGCTGAGCACGGCCAACAGCATCAGCTGTGGGACAACGGGGTGTCAGCGGGGTGTGGGGGGGTCCCCGAGGCTGCCCCCCACCTCACCCACCTCGTTCTCCTGGCAGCCCCCCACCACGTAGAAGATGAGGTCAACGCTGCTCCTGTAGACCACGGTGAGTCCTTCCAGAGAGGCGACCTCACCTGCAGGGCGTGGGGACACGGGGGGTGTCAGTGTCCCCTGGGGCTGCACCGGGGGGGACACAGCTCCAGGGCTGCTGCATCCCCCTCCCCACCCATTGCGAAAGCTCCCGAGTGGGACCCCACCCCACTCACCACCCGCCCGCTGGGTCTGGCTGAAGATGTTCCTCTCGAAGGCCGCCTGCTCCCTGGCCGTGGGGAAGGTGCCATCGTAGTACTGGGGGGACGGGGAGGGGGTCAGCACCCCAGGGTGGGCAGCACGAGTCCTGCCTGTGTGTGTGGGGGAGTCTGCAGGATCTCCCCAAGACCCCATTGGAACCCCTCAAGGTCACTGCCAGGACCCCCCAAGACCCCACAGCCTGGTGGGAGGGGAGATGGCTGAGCAAATTGGGGGGGTTAGGGGGGATGTGGGAAACTGAGGCGGGGGGGGTCCGGGCTTCACCTTGGCCAGGAGCCGCTGCCCGAGGCTGTCCAGGATGAGCAGAGCCTTGACGGTGTACAGGGTGGGCTCCTGGGGGGACAGGGGACAGAAGGACTCAGCCCCAGGGGGGGTCCGACCCCCCCCCCCCCCCGCTCCCCTGGGGCTCCCCTTGGGGTCTTCCCAGGTCTGGATTTTGGGGACCTCCCTTTGATTTTGGGGACCCCCTTTGTTCCCCCATCCCCTCTCTGCTCCCTGCTCTGCTCCCCCCCCGTTTCTCCCCATTCCCCCCAATTCCATTTCCCCCTTCTTCCCATTTCTCCCCCCCGTCCCCCCACTCCCTGTCCCCTCTGTCCCCCCGTTTCACCGTGGTCCTCCCCCTCCTCCCACCACCACCCCTCTCCCCTCCCCTTGCTCCCCCCGGCCCCCCCCCCCTTTTCCCGTGTTTTTCCCCCGTTTTTTTATCCCCGTGGTTTTTACCCCCCTATTTTTTTTCCCCATTTTTCCCCCCGTTTCCCTCCCCATCCCGCCGCGATCGCACGAAGTTCCTGGTGGGGTTGAGGAGCCCCGATCCCATTCCCTGTCCCGGTCGTACCGGCCCCGTGGGCTCCATGGCTCCGCCGCCCGGTGCCCGCCCCACCCCGTCCCGCTCCGCCCCGGTCCCGGCTCCGCACCCCGGGCTCAGCCCCTGCAGAGCCCCCCCCACCCCCCACAATAGGGGAGGAAAGTGGCGTCCCCCGGGCCAGGGTCCCGCACCCCAATGTGCTGTGAATGGAGCGGGGGAGGGGGGATGTGTGACACGGGTGGCCGTGGGGGGCTGTGCCCCCATTGCCCCCCAGGCACCTCCTTTGGGACAGAACAGACCTGGGGGGGTGGGATAGAGACTGGGACCCCCACAGCCCCCAAATTGGGGGGTTCAGGGAAGCCCCTGGGAGGAGGAAGGCTCAGTAGTGGGGTGTGGGGGGGTCACCCCTCACCCATCCTCTGTTGCCTTTAATTTGGGGAGTCCCCCCCCAGCCCAAGTGACCAGGGGGAGGCTGGGGGGGGGACACAGTGGGACACATCGTGCCCAGAACACCCCCCCCCCGGGCTGTCCCTCACTGTCCCACAGCCAAAAAGGAACCCGGGGGGGTGTGTGGGTGTGTGGGGGGGGGTCAGTTGTCCCGTGGGAACACCGGGAAAGGGGCTCTGTGCCCCCCAACCGGTACAAAGCACCCGAGGGATGGAGGAGGGCTGGGGACAGGGACATTTGCCAGCCCTCCAAATAGCCCTGGAATGGGGCGGGGGGGGACACTAAAAATAACCGGGTGGGGGCAGCCGGGCTCGGGTTGCTGAGCCCAGCCCCGGGGAGGGGCAGAGGGAGGATTTTAGGGCACACCCCCCCCCATACACTCATTTTCCTTGTGGCCCCCAAATACCCCTCAGAAGCCCCATGACAAGCCCTGGGTGGCCACCGGGGTTGGCAGCACCCCCAGATTTCTCCAGGGGGTAATGGTGTTGAGTGGGAACCGCTCTGGCCACGGGGCTGTGTCTGTCTCATTAATTGTTGCCTCAATTAATCACTAATTATGGCATGATGTGGGCCAGGGCTGCACTCCGTGGGTGCTGGGTGGGTGCTGGGTGGGTGTTGGGTGTTTGTTTGGTGGGTGTTTGTTTGGTGGGTGCTTGGTGGGTGTTTTCTGGGTGTTTGGTGGGTGTTTGGGTGTTTTCTGGGTGTTTTCTGGGTGTTTGGGTGTTTCATGGCTTATTTTCCAGTAGGAGATGAGGGAGATGGAGCAGCTGGGGGTAGACTGAGCCCGTGACCCCAAACCTCTTGGATCTCGGGGTGTTTCCAGGCTCCTCAACACCTTTCCCATCTGCTCCAGTCCCCCTTTCCCTGCCATGCCTGTCTCCTTGGATGCTCTGGAGCATCCCTGCTTGCAGTGTTGGGGTTCTCCAGGTTTGGGGGGGACACACAGCCTGTCCCCCACCTCTCAGCCACACCAACAAGTTGGATCTTGTCATAAAAACCCAGCGCTCTGCTCACGCTGCTGCCCTGGGGAGACACCTCCAGCTGGGAAACCTCCCCCTCACCCTGAGCCCACGCTCATTTTCCACTGTTTGTTGTGTTTTTGGGGTGGTTTTTTCCACATGAACCATTGTCTCTGGCATCCTGTTTGTCCCGGGTGAGTTTCTGGGAGAGGGAAGATCTGGGGTGTCTGGTTTGGGCAGGTGTGGTGTGGCAGGAATGGCAGGCAGGGGTGGTGCTGCCCTCGCCTCCTACCTGCCCTCACCTCCAGCCCTTGCTCCGTGGGCACTGGCATGGATTTGGGCAGGAATCCCACAGGGATCCATGTGGAGAGGGGTAAAGAACCTGCTCTGAGGTGATGGGTTTGAACCCCAACCCTGCCCTGTCCTTATTGATTTAAGGGGTTTGTGGAGTTCATGGGTCTGGGGGTTGATCCTCACCTTGAGGTGAGGGTGGGATGGGGCGGCTGATGCCAGCCCTGCTCCTCACAGCACCGCTCCACCTCTGCTCCTGCAGCTCTGCCCGGAGATCCCGGGGCTTTTGGAGTGGTTCAGAGCCACCAGCAACACGGGACAGGTCCCTGGGTGCCCGGTGAGGTGGTTGGGGTGAGCTGCAGCCTCTCCCTCACCTTTACTGGGTAATTATGTCTAAAAGCATCAACCATCAAGACCTCAGATGCTTGGACAAACCCAAACCGGCCGGTGGGTTCCCCTGTGATTAGCAGTGGCACTTGTGGGGTGACCCACAGATAATGTGACAGTTTCAGGCTGACAAGTGACAATCCCTGGCACGGGAGCTGCAGGTGGCTGTGAGCAGCTTGGAGGTGGTGGCTCAGTCTGTGTGGTGGGGAGCCCTGTCCCCACTCCAGGCACCAGCCCCCCGGGCTCTGCTCTTCCCCAGGTCGGGGTGGGGGTTCCGATAGTGGAGGGATAGTGGGGAACACTGGGGGATACTGGGAGATCTTTCGGGGGGGGTCCTGGGGAGACATGAGAGTACTGGGAATATACTGGGGAGGGTCATGGGAGGTACTGGGGAGCACTGAAAGGGATACTGGGAGATAGTGGGGGACACTGGGGAGTTCTGGAAGTGCTGGGGAAATACTGGGGGGCACTGGAGGATCCTGGGGGGGTTCTGAGGGGTGGGGATTCCGGCCATTCCCACCTCCAGTAGCTCCCACCACCGTGGGCGAGGAGCAGCCGACCAGGAGAGCTCCATGTTCTCAACCCCAACCCAGACCTGGGCGTAGCAAGCAGGGATCTGTCGATGGGCACCTGCCCGAGCGTGCAATTAAAGACTCTTAATGAGCCAAGGGCTGGAGCAATGAAGAAAGTGAAGCACGGGGCTGGCGGGCAATGGCCTGGCTGCGCTCCCAGCCCCACCACTGACTCATGGCAGCGCCCGAGGCGAAGCTCTGGGTTCGGCTTTGACTCAGTCCTTCCATCTGCAAAGGGCTCCGGCCGCCGCCGAGCGCCTGCGCCGGGCTGGGCACCTGCGAGGGCGGCGGGCGAGTGTCGCGTCGAGCCGGATTATCGGCCCCAGGGCCTGCGGTGGCGCTGGGGAGGCCCCCGGGCAAGGCCGAGGAGCCGCTCCCCCGCCGTGGTGGGGCCCCGGGAGCCCCCAATGCCGGGACTGGGGGAGTGAGGGACCCCCCCGGGGCGGGGACGGGGCCTGCGGGGTGCTGGAGGCTCCGCCACGGCGGCCCGGAGGCCTCGCCGTGCGCTGGGGGCCTGGGCCGCCCGCTGCCATGGCAACAGCTGCGGGGCAAATGGGCGGTGTCTCTGCCTCGCAGGGATTGGTGCGCGTTGCTGCCAGTCAAGCGCCCAGAAAGGCGGCCGGCTGCTGCGCGTCGTCTCATTGGCAGCTGCCGCTGTCGCTCGTCGGAGGCTTCGTGTTCCATTGGGTAGACGCGATGTCACTCAGTCGCTGAGGGGGGGCGGGATGTGTTGACTCGCTTCTCCTCTTCGATTGGCCCAGCCCGCGGCCGCCGAGCCAAACACAGGAACCAGCGCCGCTATCCGCTCGCCGATTGGCTGCTCAGCCTGCCTATCCAGGCAGCGGCTGGGGCGGGAGCAACGCCTCACCGCCGCCTTCCATTGGACCACCGCTTTATCCCGCCTTCTTTTCCCGGGCGCTGATTGGCGGCTGCGCCGCGCGAGGCGGGAGGGGGAGGCGGTTGGTCAGGGCGGGGAGCGGGAGCGGGGCCGGCGGCGGCGGGGCCGGGAGCGGCGGCGGCTGCAGCGAGCGGGTAGCGGTGGGTGGAGGGGCCGTGGCGGCGCGGGGGGTGCGGGCCGGGCCTGGCTGAAGGGCGCGGGGCGCTGAGGGGCCGCGCTGAGGCCTCGCGCGCGGACCGCGGGGGGGGCGGGTCACGCGCCGTGAGGGTCTTAAAGGGCCCCGCGGTTGAAGGGGGGGGCGGTACATGATGGCCCCTCCGCGCCCCCCCCCCCCCCCCCCCCCCCCTCCCACTCGGGACCCCCCCACACTCGCACACGGGAGGGGGGAACGGCCGGCAGCGGGAGCCGCCCCGGCGGGGCTCAGGGCGGGCGGCCTGGCGAGGTCGGGCCGGGGCAGGGGCAAGGGAGGGGCGAGCCCGGGGGTGGGTGTGTGATTGGGGGCGGGGAGGGGGGGGTACCCCCCAGCCGGGCGTGTTTTTCCACCCGTGGAAAAGCCCCTGGCGGGGGCTGGCGCCTGGGGTTGAGGAGTGAAAGGGAGCCGGGAGCTGGATTCCTCCAGAGAAGGGGGGAAGTTGACGCACCAGCCTAAGAATAGCTCAGGGAGGGGAAACACGGACAATACCGTCGCCGAAGGTAAACTCGGCCGGGTCTGCTGGGGGCCGCGTGTTGTGTCAGGAAAAACAGCTTTTTTTTTTTTTTTTTCTCCCGAGTGAAATTCTCCGCGGCTTTGCAGGGGCCCGCGCGCGGGGAAACCGCCGGTGCCTGGAGTTGGGTCCATGTGCGATGTTCAGGGTGGAGCCTCGTCAGCTCGTTATCACGTTTGCTCTTTGGTTCTATTTCAGCTGCTGATGAAATAGCAGCCAGAAGCAGAGGAGTCTTTGGACCTTCCCATGATCGGGACCTTTGACTTATAAAAGGTTCCTTCAAGAAGCTTCACAGACCAGAAGAAAGGGAAGAGAGAGCAATCAGAGCAATCA
The DNA here is from genome assembly GCA_907165065.1 of Caprimulgus europaeus. The sequence goes on from OU015549.1 coordinate 6,113,343, forward strand.
GAGGGAGCAGACCCCGTCCTGGACCCTGGGGAATTGGGAAGTGGCTGTATGTGGAGTTTTTGGACAGTAAGTCACATGAATTTTTATGTAGCTGCATGGTTTGTGTTTTCAAACAGTTCTGAAGAAGAGGAAAGGGCAAGAGAGGGTGGAGGCTGCTGCTGGGGAGGGTTTGTTGCTTCTCAAGATTGAAATCTTTAATTACACTCTGCTGGCCGACCAGGGAGTTCTGTGAGAAGAAAAACAAAGTCGTCCTGGACCCAAAAGTCTTGAATATTCTTTAAACTTTTATCCTGCTCTTCAGTTATAACCTGAATGCTCAAGTGGCTGCTGCTGCTTGATTTTCTTCCTTGGAAAGTGGGGCAGGAGAAACACAAACCCAACCAACCTGTTGTGTGGAGAATTCCTCTTGACACAGCTTTCTTTTATTTAATTCCCCACACCTTCCACCTGTTTTCTTTTCTCCTTTGCCAGAAATGCTTTCTCTGAAGAAATACTTCACCGAGGGCCTCATCCAGTTCACCATCCTGCTCAGTCTGATCGGCGTGCGCGTGGACGTGGACACCTACCTGACCTCCCAGCTCCCCCCTCTCCGAGAGATCATTCTTGGCCAGAGCTCTGCTTACACCCAGACCCAGTTTCACAACCTAAGGAACACCTTGGATGGATATGGCATCCACCCAAAGAGCGTAGACCTGGACTATTACTTCACAGCTCGTAGGTTGCTCAACCAGGTGAGGGCCCTGGACAGGTTTCAGGTGCCCACCACCGAAGTCAGCGCCTGGTTGGTGCACAGAGACCCTGAGGGTTCCGTGTCTGGGAACCAGCCCAGCGCTGGGATCGCCCTCGAGAACGGCAGTGGCCTGCAGGATGGGAGCAATGCTGACACCGGGGTGAGGGAGAGCGGAGCTGAGCAAGGGTTTGGGGAAGAACTGGAAGATTTGGGAGCGGTGGCTGCCCCGGTGAATGGAGATCTGACCAAAGAGGTAGGCAGGACCTTCCTTCACCTGGGGGTGGGAGGGAAGGGAGCCCTTGGGGAGGGTAGGGGGGGAAGGGAGCCCTTGGAGGGGGTAGGGGTGGCTCTTGCCCTCTGGTACCCACCCGAGGACACCGTGCTCCGTGTGTTTAGCACTTGGGAAGAGTGAATTCCTGCTTGGGATGGCGTAACCTGAAATGTGATGCACTTGGAGGGCTCCAGGGCTCTCCCTGGAGCCCTGGGCTGTGTGTCCAGGGCTGTGACAGGGCTGACACACAGGGCTGTGTGTCCAGGGTTTTTTTTTTCCCCCCCTTTCTGTTTGTTTTATTTTTGGTTTGAAAGGAAGAGTGAAAGGGTTGTTGGGGTGGGGGGGGAGGATGGGGGGTGGGAAGATGTCAACGTTTCAACCTGTCCTCATAGCTTTGTGTTGTGAAACCTAGAGAAGGAGGCTGGGAAATAAACAGGAGCGTTGGGTAACAGCCTCCCCCCCCCCCGGTAACAGCCTCCCCCCGGTGTGGGCAGGCGGGGGTTGGGTTACCGGGCCCTGGAGTTCATCCAGGGGCGATGTTTATTGCCGGGTTTTCATCACAGCCGGGTGGGTGGGGAGAGGTGATCTGAAGAGCAGTTTATTTAGTTTTTTTCTCTGTCTGAGCACCTTTCCGAGCTGTGATGCAATGTTAGTCCCCAGCAGCTGCTGGTTTAGGGTTTTTTTTCCTCTTTTTTTGTGTTTCCCCCGCTTTTTGGCACCGCTCTTTGTCACCGCGCGTTCGGCGTCTCCCTGCCCGCGGCCTGGGGAGGCGGGGGGGGGGGGGGGGGGGGGGGGGGATGTGAACACTCTTTTGCAGCGTCCTCGCTCTGAACATCTTGTTAATTACATCTGGGATGAGCTGCTGAGGTGTCTGAGCACCAGGAGAGCCCAATTCAGCTCCTGCCACCACCCCCTGTCCCCCCCTCCCAACCCTGGCAGCGAGGGGCTGTGGCGGATGCCTGGAGCTGTTGTCCCTGGGGGGATGGAGTGAGGGGAGCGCTGAGACAATGACGGTTGTTTTGGGGCTGGAATCGAGGGAATAAGCAGCGGTAGGAGGTGTGGATGGTGTTTTGGTTGTACCTGTGGGCAGCTTTTCCCCGATTTCCTGAGGATTTCCTGGCTCTGGAGGTGTTTGGGCTGCGGGATGCAGGGTGAAAACCCCGCTTGCAAGCGGCCACCGCGGAGGTGTCGGGAGAGGAGCTCCCCACGCTCAGCTTGGGCCCTGGTAATGGAGAGGAGCAGTTCCCTGCCTGGGGAACAGGGAGGAATTGGATGAAATGTCCTGTCCAAGGTCACACAGGAGACTTTGCTGCCCTTGCTCCTGTCTGGTGTTGGCTCTGGGGAGCTTCTCCAGTGCAGCACAGAGGACCCAGGGTCGGATTTGCCCGAGGACGCTGCTGTTGGCCACAGGCCTCTTGATTTCTGTGTTCAAACAGAGCCACCCCTGCCCGGGGTGCAGCTGCACACACAGCCAGCTCCAGTCAGACTCACTGGGAGGGAAATTCCCAACCAGTTTGGGGGTTGCTGGGTGGGAATCACACTCCCCCCCGCCCCACGCCGCAGTCACTCCTCCAGGGCAGGGTGGGGAGAGGCCTCGCTCTGCACCGGATCCCCGGGGCTCAGGGATCTCTGTTCGTCCTCAGATCTCTTTTCTTGTCTTTTTCTGTGTGTTTTCCCCCAAACCTTGGGCTCAGAGAGGAGGGGAGGGTGTTAGCACACCTGCAAGGTGTGCCACGCTGCCAGGGGCACAACACCCAGGTACCCAGTGCCAGGAAATCCCCTGTGCTGAGCCCGCCTCGCACACCCACGTCACCCTGTCACCCACGTCACCCTGTCACCCACGTCACCCTGTCACCCGTCACCCTGTCACCCTGTCCCCCAGCACAGCGCCCTCCCCTCCTCCGGGGACCGGCACAGCCATCCCTGCTCACTGCCAAAGCATTACCCCCAGTAGGTTAAAATAGTATTATTATTATTATTATTATTATTATTATTATTATTATTATTATTATTATTATTATTATTACTCTTATTCTTATTTTTATTCTTTTTTATTCTTATTCTTTTTTTTATTCTTATTCTTTTTTTTATTCTTATTCTTTTTTTTATTCTTATTCTTTTTTTTATTCTTATTCTTTTTTTTATTCTTATTCTTTTTTTTATTCTTATTCTTTTTTTTTATTCTTATTCTTTTTTTTTATTCTTATTCTTTTTTTTTATTCTTATTCTTTTTTTTATTCTTATTCTTTTTTTTATTCTTATTCTTTTTTTTAATTCTTATTCTTTTTTTTAATTCTTATTCTTTTTTTTAATTCTTATTCTTTTTTTTTATTCTTATTCTTTTTTTTATTTATTATTAGTAATACTATTTTGGGGGTATCTTTGTCTGGAACCCTGACAGCCACCCAGTTTTTCCAACTGGGAATATCTTGTCAGCTCTGCAGCTCCTGGCACCTGCAAGGCTCTGTCCTTCCCCCTTGCCTTAGGTGATGATGATGATGAAGGTGATGAAGGTGATCACACACAGATGGCTTTAGGGGTTTACATTTTTTTTCCATGACTTTTTTTTCCCCCTGGTGTTGAAAATATCGGGATTCCCAAGGGGCCAGGCGTGACCTTGCTCAGGGAATTGGGGTGTTTATTCATAATAATCATAATAATAATTTTAGGAGGTGGAGCTCGCCCGTGGGTGCTGTGTGGAGATCTTGGGTGGGGGCTGCAGTGGGTGCTGGCTGACAGCTTGGGGGGGGTCATCCTAAAAAATGGATAATTCGGTTTGGGGATCATCCTAAAAATAAGTATTTTGGCTTGGGGTTCATCCCCCCAAAAATGGCTAATTTGGTTTGGGGTCCATGCCCCCAAAAATGGATAATTCAGCTTGGGGATAATCACAAAAAATTCATAATTCAGTTTGGGGGATCATCCCCCCAAAAAAATGGATAATTTGGCTTAAAGATGATCCAAAAAATGGATAATTCCGTTTGAGGACCCCCCCCAAAAATGGGTATTTCAGCCTGGGGCTCACCCCCAAAATGGGTCATTAATTGATTGTTTAATGTCCCCGGTGCCGGGGGTGCCCCGCTCCCCGTGAGGTGAAGGACAAAGCCGGGTTCAATCCCGACTCGTTTCCTCCGCAGCATTGGGGGTGGGGAGGGCGGGAGGCACCGCTGCCCCGGGCCCTTTCCACACCGGGAGTCAGCGGGTGGTGGGCGGCCGGTGCTCAGCCCGGGCCCGGGTGACACCCCCCCACCACCGGGGGGGTTCTCCCTACACTCGGCCTCTCCTCCCGCCGTTACCGCCCGCTCCCGGGGGGCCCGTGCCCGGTCTGAGGGTCTCCGGGGAGAGGGTGAGGGGGGGGGCGAGGAGCGAGCGGAGGTTTTACCGGTTGTACTGGGGAGGGGCTCCCAAGGTCACCCCGCCGGCCTCCTCCGCCTCCCCCCGCTCCCGGGGACCCCCCGGGCCGATCCCTCATCCCCCCCCGCTCCCGGTGTGGCGCAGGGCGAGGCCAGGCCCGGGGCGGGGCGGCGGGGGGGGGGGGGGAGGGGGTGGCCCGGTGGGCACCGCGCGGCCGTTCAGCCCCTGCTGATTGGTCAGAGCGGCAGCCCCCATTGCCGCAGATTGGCCAGGGTGGTGTCCCTCATCAGCGCGGATTGGTCAGGGCAGTAGCTCCCGTCTGCGGTGATTGGTCAGAGCGGCGGCTTCTGTCGGCGGGGATTGGTCAGAGCGGCGGCCCCCACCGCTGCGCATTGGTGTCGGCCGCCGCCCAGGCGCGGGGCGGGGTTTGGCGGTTCCATTGGCGGCGAGGGGGGCGTGGCCCGGCGGTGCCGCCGCATCCCGTTGGGGCGGGGCTGGGGGCGGGGCTTGGCGGTCGCCGCAGCCACGGTACCGGCGGGGGAGGGGCGGGCGGGGCGGCCGGAGCGCGAGCCACGCCGAGCCCGGCCCAGCCGAGCCGTGGGGCGGGGGGGGGCGGGAAGGACCCGCCGCCGCAGCAGCCGCCGCACGGGGGGGCGGGGGCGGCTCCTGCCGCCGCAGCGGGGCCGCGAGCACCTGTAGCCGGTGGGGCGGAGCGGAGCGCGGCTCCACAGCCGCCCCGGCCGGCGATGCGTGCGCGGTACCGCGTCCCGGCCAACCCGCCCCCCCTGCGCTCCCGGGGACCATGATCGGTGTGTGCCGCGGCCCGGGCGGCAGCTGGGGACATGAGAAAGGTACCGGGCGGGGCGGGGAGGCTGCGGGGCCGGTGCTGGGGCAGGGTGCGGGGTTGCGGCGGGGCGGGGGGGAGATCGGGGGGCGGAGGCGGTGGCGGCTTGGGCGTAGGGCCGGCTCGGTGACCGGGGAGGGGCTGCGGGCAGCTCGGGGATGGTCGGTGTCGGTGGCGGCGGCGGCTCAAGTTGCATCAGGTGGGTGGAAATGCGGGGATTTTCCTGCCGGCGCACCCCACCCCTTATGCAAATGGCCGGGATGGCACCACGGGCTGATGCAAGGCGGGCACGGCGCAGCCACCGCCGCGGAACGGGCCCGGGCGGCCCCCGCCGCCGCTGCCTCTCCCGGCGGGCGGTCATGGGCGGTGGGAAGCGGAGGGCCGGTTTCATCCGCCATGCAGATCCCGCAGAGCCCATCCCGGGAGGCAGAAGCAGAGCGGGGTGCCCGGCGGGTGGGCTGCGGGTCAGGCCGGGGGTTGGGGTGTGCGTGTGTGTGTGTGTGCGGGGAGGGGGGGGTGCGGGTGTCTCTTGGGAGGGGCCGGTGGGTGGGGACGGCCCCTGCCCGGGGTGGAAGGAACCGTGGTAAATCCGGTGTGTCTTTCAGGACATCGATTTGATTGACATCCTGTGGAGACAGGATATTGATCTCGGCGCTGGGCGAGAGATTTTTGACTACAGCCACCGTCAGAAGGAGAGCGAAGTGGACAAAGAGCTGAGCGATGGGAGGGAGCGCGGGGACGGCTGGAGGAGCGCGGGGCACGAGATCCTGGATAGAAACCTGGTAGTGGATGGAGAGACCGGGGAGAGCTTCCCTGCGCAGGTAACACCCCTGGGCTGGCGGGGCTGGGGGCTGTGCCCGGGGCCATGCAGCGTGCGGGGGGTCTGCGCTCCCGGGGAGCCCAGGGGGGTCTCTGGCTGGGTGCTGGGGTGAGCAGTGTGGTGTGTGAGCTGCTGGCTGAGGTTTTACCCGAGGGGACAGAAAGGATTTGATGCTGGGAGAGCAGAGGCTGCCCGCCAGGCCGGGGAGCCGCAGCGAGGCGGGCAGGGTAATGGCTGTGTCACCCTCGGCAGTGCCTGAGGACGAGGGAGGGCGGCTGCTTCTCCTTTGCCTGGTGTGGGGTGGGCACAGAGTCCCCTCCAGCCTGGAGCTGAGTCCTTGTGCTGGCAGGAGGTGACATCCCCACGGGCAGAGGCAGCACCTTTCCCTCCCCACCAGCAGAGCCTGCGAGCGCTGGGTGGGGCCTCGGGCTCTCTTTTGGCTGCGCTGTGCTGAAGCTCTGCTGGGAAGGAGCTTCCTCGCTCGGCGCCGCCTCCCTCAGCCCCGCGGTGACGGTTGCTGGTGCTTCCCATCAGGTGCCTGGTGCCGAGGATCAGACAGCCCTGTCCCTGGAGGAGTGCCTTAGGCTGCTGGAGGCCACCTTCCCTTTCGGGGACAATTCAGAGGTGAGAGGATGGGGCGATGGCTTCTGCCCCCCGGCAGAGCCCGAGGCAGCGGCGTCTCTGTCCCCCGCGCTCCGGTGCCGGTCGTACCCCGGCCCCAGACTGCAGAGCCGGCAGGAAATTGGGTTAGGCTGCTTCAGGAGGCTCCAGGCATGGTGCCTGCGAAACCAGCAGTGGGGAGTGGGGTGGGGTGGTCACAATTAATTAAAGACTTCTGGCTTGGCTTCTAATTAGTTCCTAGCGAACTGTTGGAGAGGAATAACTGCAACCAGTTCGCTTTGAACAAAGGAGAAGCGAGGGCCTGCGCCGAGGTGGAAGGGCATGCGGGAGTGCTGGCTCCCTGGCTGGGGACTGACTCTGCCTCACGTGATTAGTTTCCAGCTGCAGATGTCTCCACCCTGAGCGAAGCTGTGCCTGGAGAGAGCAGGTCCACGGGCATCCAGACCAACCTGCTGTCTCCTCTCCTCCACGAGGCCGAGTCGCCCTTTGATCTGGAGCAGCAGTGGCAGGACCTCATGTCTATCATGGAAATGCAGGTGAGCTGCAAGGGGGGTGCTGGGGAAGGGTTTGCTCACCCAAGGGCACGTTGTTCTTCCATCAGATTGGAGTTCAGTGCTGTCCTGAGATCCCTGGACACTCCTGATCTGGGGGTGGCTGCAGCTGCTTTGGGTTTCTCCCAGCCTGGGTGGTGACACCGCTGCTGCCGTCTGAACCCTCCTGCAGCTGCTGGGTGACGCTGGGCAGCGGACAGAGCTCCTTCCCTGGGGTCTGGCAGCCTTGTGCTGTGTTGTGGGCAGGAGGGCAGGGCTCCAGCACGGCTCCTTCACCCAGCTGTGCCACCTCTCTTCCAGGCTATGGAAGTGACCAACACAACGGCTGAAACCCTGTACAACGGCACGAGCGGAGACCTGCTGGCCTCTAACTACAGCCTGGCTCCCAGCACTCCCATCACTCACAATGTCAGCCTGCATCAGGCCTCTCTGGGTAGCTGCTCACAGGACTTCTCCCTCTTCAGCTCAGACATCGAAAGCCCCTCCATGGCTGGCAGCTCGGCCCTGCTCCAGCTGGCGCCGGACAACTCCACCGGCCTCAGCACCACTTTCGGCTCCACCAACCTGAGCGGCATCTTCTTCCCCCCGCAGCTGAACAGCACAGCCAACGAGACGGCCGGCCCCGAGCTGCCAGACCCGCTGGGGGGTCTGCTGGACGAGGCCATGCTGGATGAGATCAGCCTGATGGACTTGGCCATTGAAGAAGGCTTCAACCCGGTGCAGGCCTCGCAGCTGGAAGAGGAGTTTGATTCTGACTCAGGTCTTTCTCTGGATTCTGGCCACAGTCCTGCTTCTCTGAGCAGCTCAGAAGCCTCCTCTTCCTCCTCTTCTTCTTCCTCCTCATCTTCTTCCTCCTCCTCCTCCTCGTTTTCTGAGGAAGGAGCTGTCGGCTACAGCTCAGACTCTGAAAACGTGGACTTTGAGGAAGCAGAAGGGGCGGTTGGATACCAGCCAGAGTACAGCAAGTTCTGCCGCATGAGCTACCAGGACCCATCCCAGCTCCATTACCTGCCTTACCTGGAGCACGTTGGCCACAACCACACCTATAACATGGCACCGGGGACCCTGGATCCCGAGGAGCCCAAAGCACCCAGCGCAGGGAAGAAGAGCAGCAAGGAGAAACCCTCTGAGTTCCTGGACAAGCAGATGAGCAGGGACGAGCATCGAGCCAGGGCCATGAAGATCCCTTTCACCAACGACAAGATCATCAACCTGCCCGTGGAGGAGTTCAACGAGCTCCTCTCCAAGTACCAGCTCAGCGAGGCGCAGCTGAGCCTGATCCGTGACATCAGGAGGCGAGGCAAGAACAAGATGGCTGCTCAGAACTGTCGCAAGAGGAAGCTGGACACCATCCTCAACCTGGAGCGGGACGTGGAGGATTTACAGCGGGACAAGTCCCAGCTGCTCAGGGAGAAGGTGGAATTCCTCAAATCCATCCGGCAGATGAAACAGAAAGTGCAGAACCTTTACCAAGAGGTGTTCAGTCGCCTGAGGGATGAGAATGGCCAACCCTACTCCCCCAGCCAGTACGCCCTGCAGTACGGCAGCGACGGCAGCGTCATCTTGATACCTCGCGCCGCGGCCGACCAGCAGGGCCGGCGGCAGGAGAGGAAACAGAAGGACCGGAGGAAGTGAAGGGACGAGGGGGTGACGTGGGAGCAGTGGGACACTCGCTTCAGTGAGAACTGGAGAAGGGCTTGAGCCTGGAAGTACTTCAGAGAGGAACTTTCCTGCCTTCTTACCCGATATATCTTCTCAAAACACACACAGAAACAAAACAACCCCAACCCTAGCGGTGTGGCTGCGGCCGGGCCGCGGGCGGGAGAGACTGCGGGACCTGCAGGCTGAGCTGGTGGGCTTTTTTGGGGGGGTGGGGGGCTCCCTGTGAGGAGGAGGAGGAGGAGGAGGAGGAGGAGGGATGGGGAGGAGCAGACCCTGCACTGGTGAACCCGGCGCCTTCCACACCCCGGAATCCTCGGAGCGCAGGACAGGAGCTGGCAGCGCTGGGGTGAGGTTGGCAGCAACCCAACACCAAACTGCTGTTAGGAACTGGCTTTAAATGAGAGATTTAAGCAAATGAACTGAAACCAAGTTATTAGGAGAGACATTTTCTGAACTTCCAAAGTTCTGTGATTTCAGGTAGTTCTTTTTTTTATTATTATTATTATTTTTCTTTTTCTTTGTTTTGTTTTGTTTTGGTTTTTTTCTCCTTTTCCTTGAAGCAGTTTTGCCATCGCTCTGTGTGATTCAATCCGACTCAATTCCAGATTAACCAACATCCCTGCCCAGATCAGACCAGTGCACACATGGACACACAGCAGGTGTGGGTTCCATTAACCCTTTCCAGGCTGCGGAGGCTGTTCCTGCACAGGTGGAGCGGGGAGCCTCGAGGAGGGGGGGGCACAGGTAGAGCTGCAGGATTTTAAAGCAGGGGGGGATGTAGGAGCTGGGGAGGGTTAAGAGAAGCAGCACAATAGGTGTCCCCTCACCACACTGGGAGTGTGTCACCGCTGTCCCCTCACCACACTGGGAGTGTGTCACCGCCACCGAGGTGGCACCGAACCGCTGTCACCTCCCGCTGCCTGGCTGGGAATCTGCTGTGGGGGTGAACAATGGTTGGACCCCCCCAGGTCAGCGTTCAGCACAAGGGGAGCAGAGGGTTCACACCCCAGGCTGTGGGTTCATCACTTCCCCAGCGGGGAGGATTCCTGTTCTTAACAGCGCTTTGATTTTTGGGGGTGTTTGGTTGGGTTTTTTTTAGGGTTTCAGCCCTGTTTTGTTTTGGGTTTTTTTTTTAATTTAATTTAATTTTTTTTTCCCTATAGGGTCTAGAGTGCTTGTGTTGAGTAAAAGGGAGAAGCCCAAACATTCAAAGCTGCTAAATGTTCTCTTTGCCATAACGATTCAGTGTAACCGTGTGATCACATTATAGGATTCTCTTCTGTCCCGAGGTGTCGGTCTGACTTCCTTTGGCTTTTCAAGGAGGGGGGTGGGGGTAGTGCCTTGATCACTGTCGGTCTCCACCACATGGAGATCATCCTAGAAGCTGTATTTACAATATAGCACAGCTGGGAGTGTACTGACTTTACCAGCAACTGAAAAAGCTGAAAAAAAAAGAAAAAAAAAAGAAAAAAAAAGAAAATAAGGAAAAAAAAATAAAAGGCTTTTCGTAGCCAGTCCTGTGCATGAGCTACAGGGTGAGGGCAGCGTGTGGAGGGAAGATTGGGGTGGGAACTCAAGGGAAGGAAAGGGGGTGAATGCAGGAGGGGGGCCTGGAGCTGCGGAGGGGACGGTGGCCGTGCTCCAGGCTCCGGGGGAGGCGGTTGGAGCTCGGAGCATCACGGGGCGCTCACCCACCCCAGGCTCCTGAGATCCAACAGCTTCACTTACACATGAGACGAAGCACAAGAGGTGGAGCTGTGGCTGGGGGAGGTTGGAAGGGAGCCCTGTGTGTATGGTTTAAATTATTATTATTATTTTTTATTTTTATTTTTTTTTTCCTCTTAGAAACTTTTTATTTTAATGATCTGTGACCTGTCAGGGAAAGAAGAGAGATTGTGTGAGCACAGGACAAAAATAAAGAACAGCTTATTCACTGTACAACCGTTGGTGTCATGGAGTTGGTTTTTATTTTATTTTAATTTTTTGGTAAAAGATGAAGCATTTTGGGGAATGGAACAGCCTCTTCTTGTGGCTCCTTCTCACCCTCAGTAGCTCCTGGCTCGCTTTGGCTGTGCTGAGCTTGGAGCTGCTCTGGTTTTTGCTTCCAGCAACGGTCTGGGGAGGGAGGAGTCGCTGTCAGCCCGGCCCGCAGGTGACTGCCCGGGAGGGAGGAGAATGAGCAGCGGGGAAACCTCAGCTCTGGCTCGGCCGCTTTGTCCTTAATTCCCACCAGGACCTTCTTAAAAAGGCCGAGGAAAAGCACATTCCTGGTGACATTTGAGCAAGTCGCGGGTCCCTCAGCCAAAGCCACCGACGCTGCTGTGACTCCAGGGGTGGGGGCAGCCCGTGGCCGTGGGGCAGCGCTGCCCGGGCTCAGCCCGCTCCGACTCCGGCACCGCCCGTCCCGCCCCCAGCCCCGCCCTCCCCGCAGGTCTGGGCTGTAGCGGTGGGTTCGGAGCCAAAGTTTATTCCATCACGGGTGGATTTCTATCAAACTCTGCAGCCAGCTCCTGCCCCGGCCCCCTCCGTGTGGAACCAGACCCAGGCAGACGCGAGGAGACCGAGATCTTTGTGCCGGGAGGGAGAAGGGTTCCGAGCCCCCCGGTGCCGATGGAGGGGACACTGCTGACCCCTCGGTGCCGATGGAGGGGACACTGCTGACCCCTCAGTGTCGATGGAAGGACACTGCTGACCCCTTGGTGCCAATGGAGGGGACACTGCTGACCCCCTGGTGCCAATGGAGGGGACACTGCTGACCCCTCGGTGCCGATGGAGGGGACACTGCTGACCCCTCGGCCGTCCCCCCCTCGCTGCCTGTCCGGGCAGGCCTGGCTGGAAGCTGGTGAGCAGTTGCCAGGCTGGTGTTGGCTCCAGCCCCAGGTTTGCAGCCCCGTTCCCCAGGCAGAGCTCAGCAGAGCTCAGTTTGTGCCCAGCCGAGCTCAAGGGCAAGGCCCTGACTTTGCTGCTCTTTTGTGTGAGGGATTGCGCTGCCGGGGCGCGGGCAGAGCTGGGCAGACACCGGGGAGCAGCACGGGGAGGGACCAGGCTGCCCTGGAGCCCAGCTGCTGCCAAAAACCTCTCCCTGTGGCCGGGCAGGAGCCCCAGCCCTGCAGAAGGTGCCACGGGCAGCTCGGGTGGATGAACTGGGGATGGAAAAACCACTCCTGGGAGCTGGCAAGAGCCTGGGCTGGGGCTGAATCGCTGCACTGGGGCAGCAGCATTTTGGGATGCCCTCCCCACAGCTCAGCACCCCACCAGCTCTACATCATTTTTCACTGTCAACACCTTCCCTCCAGGCTCCACCAGCCCCCGCCTCGCTGGCGCTGGCAGGCGCCGTGTTTTCTCACCTGGCATCGTTGTTACGTAGCAGCTCCTGCAGCCCCACTTCAAGTCCTCCATAAAATCGCTCAATAAAACCCACAACACCTGGGTGTGATGTCACTTTGGGGACAAAGTGGACACCAAAGCCTCGTGTCCATCAGCCTTGGCCAGAAACAACCAGAAGAGCCACGTAGGAAGCGCTCTGCCAGCCCTGCTCCCCAGCAGTCTGGGGTTCCCATGGGCAAATGTCATTTTTCTGGGGATTAAACCTCTCCTGAAAGCCCTGGAAGAAGATTTCGTCCGCTCCCACTGCTGGAGCTGAGCCCAGATGAACTCCACGATGGCAACAGCTCAGCCAAGGGGAAGGTGGAGCATTAAAACACACTCTGAGGTGCTTCTCGTCTCCTCCTGGGCTCTGGGGTGTTTATTTCAGATATTCCTCCAGGGGCTGTTTCACAGTGTAACACCAGCTCCCAAAATAACCCCACCAGGAGCTCCCTGCCCTGGGGATGCTGGGAGGTCACAGCCCTCCCGGTGGGGTCAGTGCCCCCTCCCTGGCTGGAGGAGGGAAGCCACGGCCAGAGAACGTAGGGGCACAGGAGGACACATCGCTCTGCCCAGGTTCTACTCTCCCTTTGCTGCCTCTTCCCCGCAGAAGGGACCTTTCACTTCATGTCTCTGCTCTGCGCTCACACACGTCCCTGCTCAGGGACAAACCCGCCAGCAAGCTCCCTGTCGTGGAATCATCGAATCATTTCAGCTGGAAAAGACCTTTAACATCACTGAATTCACCCATAAACCCAACACTGCCCAGTCCCCACTAACCCCTGTCCCTCAGCACCACATCTGCCCGCCTGTTAAATCCCTCCAGGGATGGGGACTCCACCACCCCCCTGGGCAGCCCCTTCCAATGCCTCGGAACCCTTTGGGTGAAGAAATTGTTCCAATCTAAACCTTCCCTGACAGGACTTGAGGCCGTTGCCTCTTGTCCTATCGCTTCTTGCTTGGGAGAAGGAGCCTGGCAGGAGGCTACAGGTGAGCAAAACCAAGCCCAAGCTGAAAATGACCCTGACAAAATCCATTCCCCTCTGGCTCCCTGCCTGTGCCCGTCACATCCCGCCCCGGGCTCCGGCCCTTTGCAGGTAGCGAGGAGGGGACGGGTGGGACGGGAGCGGAGGCAGCCCCTGACCCCCGCTGCTGTCACCCATGGGTGGTGCCAGGCGCTGTCAGAGGCGCAGGCTGTTGCCAGCCCCTCATCAGGTGCAGTGCAGAGCTCTCATTTTCCCAAGCAGGAAGCTCTCAGCCCCCAGCAGGGCCTCGTGGCTCTGATCTCGGCCAGAGCCGCGGCTCAGCAGCGCTTTGAACCCGCGTCCGGCTGCTGCCCGAGCCCCCGGCGCCCGCTGCCGGGGACAGCCCCTGCTTGTCTGGCAGCCTCTGCTGTGCTACGAGGGGATGGAGGAGCTGCCCCTGCCCTGACTCACTTCTGAGCTGGGGGAGACCATCACAGCATCACCCCCACACATCTCTGAGCACGTTAGGAGGTGGCTCAGACCCTGGCCCAGGTTGGCCAGAGAAGCTGTGGCTGCTCCTCCCTGGAAGTGTTCTGGGCCAGGTTGGATGAGGCTTTGAGCAACCTGGTCTGGTGGAAGGTGTCCCTGCTTTGGCAGGGGGGTTGGAACTGGATGAGCTTCAAGGTCCCTCCCAACCCAACCCAGTCTGGGGCTCTGTGATTTCCCTGTGCCTCAGTTTCTGCAGAGGTGACCCATCCCACTTCCACAGTGACACAGCCAGGGACAAGCGGTCCCCAGAGCCGTGGTGCCCACCCCCAGCTCACACGGGAGCCCCACGTCCCCGAGGTGGTCACAGTCCCACCCCCAGGATGCAGCAACGCCCATCTGCCAGCGTCCTGCTGCGATCGATGGCTTGGAGCCTCCCCAGGGACCCGCAGCCTTCTCATGCCCAATTAAGTGGACGCTCCCCCTCCCATCTCCAGTGATTAACACAGGTTTAATTGCTGCTTCTGCTGGGCCAGGGCAGACTCTGCACTGCCCTGCTGGGTATCGGCTGTGCTGTCGGGATTTCAACTGGCTGTGTTGGTTTCCAGCCCCGAGTGTCAGTGAGGGGCTGTCAGAGCCCTGACCACCACACAGAACCTCCCTGCTCCATCCTGCACCCCACAAGCACCCCAAATCTCTGAGCCAGGAACCACAATCCTCCCCCCAACGACGCCCCAGCCCGCTCTGCTCGCCGTGCCGCTGCGGGAGCGCCGGCTGGGCTGAGCAGAGGACAGCTCTGCTCTTCCCCACACACAGGAGCTTTGGCCTTCAGCAAGTCCACACAAAGACTCAGGTGAGGCCACCTCCATCTTCAGCCAAACAGTCACCAGAACCATTGCCAAAGCTTTAAACCCCGCCTGGTAAAGGCAGAGTGACAGAGTCTGCTCTGAGAACTGAAGTCACTTACCCCACCCACGGCTGGATCCTGGTTAGGAACACAGGCAGCACCTTGCTACGTCAACCGAGGTCCCAACTCATGGCCAGTCCTCTTGTCTGCATGGGTGAGGCTTGACCCAGGCCTCTAGACACTGATCTCCACAACACTTCTTCTCCAGATGGAAGCCAACATCAATCAGAACCTGCTGGCAGCTGCTCCAAAGCTCCTGCTGCTGTGGACACCCCAATGGGAGCCAGGGGCTGAACTGGGCTGGGTGTGAGCTAAACCCTGCTGGGAGAGAACCACAGCTGCAGCATCACCTCCAGCCATGACCTGCTCTGCACCTCCTCACTCACCTCAGGCACAGAGAGCTGGAGGGAGGAGTGAGGTAGAGAAGGGAAAAAAAAAAAAGAAAAAAAAGAAAAAAAAAGAAAAAAAATCAGGATTATAAATCTAAAATTTTATTGAGACAAAAAAACTGACAAGAGCTCGGTATGAAGTTAAAATCCAAACACGTACTTTACATTTAAACAACGTTTTCACAGAAACCTAAACACATGCTTTTAAAAAAAGGTTTGTACAATGCAAGTCTAGATACATACCACCCTAGAGGAGGTGCCAGGAGTCTGGTGGGGCTCGTGACTCCAGGCATTAAATAGTTCATTATTTGTCATAAATTTGATTTAAAAAGAAGAGAAAAGAAAAGGAAAGAAAAGAAGATTCAGGGTGACACATCCAGCACCAACGTTTGGCCTCTGACAAACAATCACTTGTGATGGAGAATATGGAATTGAGAGGTTGTGGTTTTTTTTCTTGTGCTGCTGTTGATTTCCTCTCCCTCCTCCAACTCAAAGTTTCCTAATGCTGCTGGCTGGACAGTCAAATTAAGGTGAGAAAAGGAATCAGGGAGTCAGAAGTCTCTGTTCCCCCCCTCCTCCCTCCCCCCACCCCCCATTTTGAGAAATAGCACCTTAATAACGGAAAGAAGGGCAGAAAGGCTCTGAAAGGGTTAAAAATCCATTCCCCACCCTCCCACATACAATGCACGTGTCAGTGACTGGCAGTTCTGCTTCAGGACAATACGAATCACAAGTTTGCATTTTCACAAGTCTCCCCTCACCCCACCCCACCCCCCTCTTCTCATCCCCCCCCCCAAATTGCTCGCAGGGTTCGGAGGATCCCGGCTGCAGAGATTTGGACATTCACAGTTTGTGTCTCGTGTCAGTGTCCCTGTCTCTCTGGTTCTGTCACCAATCCTGGGCTTCCCAACCCCCCCTGCCTTTTTATTTTTATTTTTTTAATTATTTTTTTTTTCCTTTTCTGAATTCATATTCTAAAAAAAAAAGAAAAAAACAAATAAAAAAAAGATCTGGACTAGAATATTATCCCCAGATCTCATCTCCCTCCCTCCCCAATGAAACAAGAGACCAATTTCCCCACATCCCTCCCTCCCTCCCTCCCTCCCTCCAACCCCCCCCCAATCAATACACCAGTAAATAGCAAAAGAAAAAAGAAAAAAAAAAAAGAAAGAAAAAGAAAAGACCCAAACCTACACACATGCTACGCTGTAGAAATGCAGAGTTAACACTACTGGGAGAAGGCTGTGGGTTGCTGAGATGGTCTTTGAAGAATAAGCAGTATCCATCTGCACTCCCTTTCCCCAGCCCACCCATCACCAGTGATAGTCCTTCATGGAAGGGGCTTTGCTTCCTCTCTCACAAGCTGCACCATCAGCAGCCTTGAAACAAACACCCCCAATTCTTCCCCCCCAACATCCCCAGTAACCCCTCTGCCCTTCCCTCCCCATCCCCACCCACCCACCCACCCCCCACACACTAAACTGAGCCGGGCTGGTTTGAATCTGTACACAGCATGAAGCTGCAGAAAGCAGTTGAGCAGCTGCAGGGCACAGAAACCATACTGGTCTCTTCAAAGGGCATCTTCTCCAGCCATCTCTACGCTCCCAACCGAGCAGAGCTGCGTTTCCTCCCTCTTGCTCAAACCCACAGTTCAGATCTTTACACAAAAGCTGGCCAGAGCGGGTGCCAGGGCTTTAGTTCTTGTCCTCTTTCTTGTCATCGTCCTCTGAGGGGTAGGAATGCCATGTCAACCTTTCCTCATAGAAGGAGATGACCACCTGGGGGCACTTGATGTTGGCTTCCTTGGCAGGGACCAGGTCAGCCTCGTCAGAGTTCTTCCTACAGGCCAGAGCAGAGGGGAAAGTTAGGGGTTGTGGAGGGGAGGTGGAAGAAGTGGAGACCGGAGAAAGATCAAGAAGTGGCAGGAAAATGAAGAGCCCGAGCTGCTCAGGGGATCCAAGTGACACCTTCCTGGGTGGCTCTGGAGCAGGGAGAAGCAGCACATGAGCCCAGGAAAAAAAACCAGGTGTGAGTTCAGCTCTGGGATGTCAGGGATGGGAAGAGGAGCTGAATCATAGACTCATAGAATGGTCTGGGTTGGGAGGGACCTTAAAGCTCATCCAGTGCCAACCCCCCTGCCAGCAGCAGGGACACCTTCCACCAGACCAGGTTGCTCAAAGCCTCATCCAGCCTGGCCAAGAACACTTCCAGGGAGGAGCAGCCACAGCTTCTCTGGGCACCCTGGGCCAGGGTCTCACCACCCTCACACCAAAGAATTGCTTCCTAATATCTAATCTAAACCTGCCCTCTTTCAGTTTAGAGCCATCACTCGTCATTCTATCATTAACTGCCCTTACAAAAAGTCCCTCCCCAGCCTTCCTGGAGCCCCTTCAGGTACTGGGAGGCCACTGGAAGGTCTCCCCAGAGCCTTCTCTTCTCCAGGCTGAACAGCCCCAACTCTCTCAGCCTGTCCTCACAGCAGAGCTGCTCCAGCCCTGGCATCATCCTCGTGGCCTCTGGACTTGTTCTAGCTGGTCCATGGCTCTCTTGTGTTGGGGGCTCCAGAATCAAAGCTGCAGCCCTGCCCTCAGCCACTCTGTACTTCTGAGATGGTGTAAAAGCAAACAGCTCCCACACCTGACTGGTTCTGTTCCCACCTGCACCAGTGACAAAGCCCTGTGTCACTGCAGCTGAAGGGGACACGGCCATGGTCACGGCTCTCCTCTGGGTGCAGCCTTCCCAGACTGCAGCCTGCACCAGGACACCGTGCCCCTCTCCTTCCCTAAGCTGTGGGGGGACATCTTAAGAGCCACACAATCCCGAGGGCCCTACCTGCTGGTTTCACATCCACGTTAGCCTCAGCGCAGAGGGTCACCTCAGGCGGCAGCGCCATCGCGAGAGATTTCACGCCAGGTAGCAGGGACTCCCCAGGCGCAGGTCCTTCCCTCTCTGGCACAGAATAAGTGAAGAAGTGACAGACACAAAGACAGACTCACCACTTCATCAGGAACATGAGCTCCCCGCTGGAATCCGTGGCACCAATGATTCGCTCTGGCTCAAATCCCCGAGCGAAGCCTCGCGGTTTCTCCGACTGGAAAAGAGACAAGTTCCCATTTTGTAGCGTCACAGGGTGACAGCCACAGCCCAGCTTCTGGTCACCAGGACACACTGGTGGCTGTCAGAAAGGTTCTGCCTATCAGACACTCAGACTATAATGACTGAGGTCAGCAGGGAACTGGGATGAGTGCTCAGGTGTAAACCCAGCACACTGCGGTGAGCCAGGAGAGCACAGCGGAGCAGCCCGCTCATGCTCCAAGCAGAGGACCTGATTTCCAAGGTCCTGCTGGTCAAATTCTTATACTGGCCAAGATTCAGCAGCTCCTGGGATGAAAACCAGACTGCAGAGCCTTTTACTGTCCCTTTTCCCAAGCAGCTATGAGGTTCTCTCTGCTCCACCTCGTTCCTCCCCTTGAAGGGGCAACAGGCAACCCCTGTCCTCCCCCGTGTGACCCCTTGTGTAGCTCCTCCAGAGAAGCTGGGGTTCTGTACCCTTTTGGTTCAAGAACTGGCCTTTCAATTTAGTGCTAGAACTGGCTCTGGCTTGACTAAGAAACCTGGCTTAAACAACAGCTCACACCTCCTTTTGAAAGCTGCAGCTTTCCAGAAGCACTTCAGCCCTCTCCAGGAAGGAGAGGAGCGTGACCGAGGTTTCGGAGCGCGGCTGCTCTAAGCTGCTCGACACCGTGCCACACACAGGGGTAAGGAGTGAGCACAGAAACCCCACCCTGCCTCACCTCCTCCTTCTTCTTCTTTGGTTTGCTCTCCTCCCCTTTATCCTCCGTGTCAGACTCGGCTTTGCGTTTGCTCCCCTCAGACTTCTCGCTCTCGTGTGCGGTTTTCTGGGACTGCAGGAACTCGGCGATGAGGTCTGGGCAGTCGAGGTTCTCCTCTGGTTCCCATGTGTTATCTTCACTGCAATCAAGGACAACAAACTGAGTTTTTACACAGGGGCAGAGCTTGCTGCAGCATTCCCTGCCAAGAGAAGTCCTGGACACCAGGTCAGGTGCAGATGCAGTCTGGACGCAGGTGCCCTCGCCCCGAGAAGCAGGACCCTGCGCTGATCCAGGCACAAGGCAGGGCAGTGATTTCCCTTCTTGGCAGAGAAATGCAATTCATTTCATGTGGCTGGTTGTTTCACGCTAGGTTTGAGGTGGGGAAGCCCCACCAGGGCACTGCACAGCCTGTTTGTGAGACAGAAATGGGACTTTCTCACCTAGGCTGTGCTCTCACCGCCCCGATCAGAGCTCGAGGCATTTAGCGCTGCAGTTTTTATCATCCCAGCTGCCCTTGGCCCGTTAGCTCCATTTTACAGCCAAGGAGAGGCACAAGGAGACTGAGTCACCTGCCTGGAGAGGCTGCAGGAGCCAAAGGCAGAAGAGATGCTTGCACTGGAGCAGCCCAGCACCCACCCCACAGCAGCAGGCCCCCGGGACGCACTTACTCCGAGAAGCCTTTCCATTTCAGCAGGTATTCCACTTTGCCCTTCACCACTCGCCGATCCAGGACCTTCTCCACCACATATTCCTCCTCCTCTTCCTCTAAGACCTCTTCCACTTTCTTCTTGTTCTGTTTTTTTCCCATTGTGCTGGCCAGCTTTTCAGCTTAGGGGCGACGCTGCTAAAAGAAGAGCGAGACCCCCCCGTCGGTGCCAAGGTCGGGTTTGCCCCTGCCAGGCAGCAAACAGGGGAGTCACAAAGCAGAGAGCAGGGACGCTGCTCTGGAATGAAAAAAGACACAAACCAAGCAGGTAACACACAAAGAGATGGGCCAGGATGGTCCTGCCAGGTGGAAAGGCAAATGGGATCTCCAGCAGCAGCTGCTGTGTTTACCTGACACCTTTTTAACCCAGAGCTTTGGCCTTTTTGTCTCCCAGCACCTTATTTCACCAAATCCACCCAGACTCTGCCTGATTCCACCCATCCCCTGTCCCTGTTCCCAGCACACCACGCCTCGACCTCGCTGCTCCCATGTGGTGCTCACCAACCTCCAGAAATGAAGCAGCATCCCACCTCAGCTGCTCCACACCTTGTCCTCCCTCTGCCGAGCCCAGCACGTCCCCTCAGCCTGTCCTCTCCTCTTCCTCACCTCGCTGACCTGCCCTGCAGCTCAGCTGGACCCTGCCTGGAGCTGCAGAGAGCATCTGTACAGCAGCAGGAGGCAGGGAGTGCAGCGCTGACATTAACTAGAAGTTAATAAATGGTTAATCCAAGTTAAATCCGAGTCACAGTCCCTGATTCCGAGCTCTCCAGATCCATCTCTTTGCTGGCTCCTGGATGTGCACGCTGAGATATTTATCTGAATTAACCAATCCAGAAAATGTTGGGGGTTTTTTTTATTTTTTCCTTATCTTCCAGAGCTGTTCAGATAGTCAAAAATTCCTGCATATAGATCCAGTGCTTGCTGGGAAGTGGCAGAAGCCACCCAGAGCCAGGAGAACTCTCCAGCACGACACAGCCCAAGGTTACCTGCCCGTGACACACAGGTGACGCGTGACCCTCAGCACAGCGCCCTGGCTTTCCACTCACCCAAAGGGACCCGGAGCAGAGGAGGAACAGCCCTGCCCACACACCCCCAGGCTGAAATAAAACACCTCAGAGAGCCAAAAACCACAGAGAGGCCCCACTTCCCTGCTGAAACCCAGCGCAGAGCGCGGACAGCACCGCAGCCGGGCGGATCCGGGGCAGGGTCTGTCCCTGCTGCTGCTGGGGACGGGTGCCCACCTCGTCCCTGCTCTGTGGCTCTGCCAAAACCAGCCCCAGTCCTGGCAAAAGCTCCCCAGCCACCTCTTGGCTGGTACCAGTTACCCTGACAGGTCCCAGCCCCACAGGTGAGATCCTGAGCCACGGCACAGCCCCGTGAGGGGAAACCCCGAGGGAGCACCTGCCCGTGGGGGAAGGGGACACGGGAAGGGTTTTTTTTTCTTAAAGTTCAAGAAAAATACAGAACCCTCAAGTACCCTGATCTCATCACCAGCCTCTCCTCCAAAGCATTCTGCCTGGCCAGCTGAGCAAGCTGCACTGATTTGGAGCAACCCAAGGGTCAGGAGGTTCCCAGTCTCCCCGCCTGTTTTCCCTGATAAGCAGCTCCACCGTCCCCGAGAGCCACCGGCAGAGCTGGCAACGAGACCCAGACTGCCTGAAACCAACTGTGGACCTCAGCCTCCCCAAACCCCACCCTGCTGAGCTGCTGCCCAGGGAGCTTGCACAGCCCTTAGGAGGAACAGAATTTCTTTTTTTTTAATTATTCCAGTAAAATATATTTTTTCTGCCAAGCCAAATGACTGGTGAGCAGGGCAGACACTACCTCCCTGGAAACTTTCGCTTTGCCACTCAGGTTATCATGAATCTTCCAGAATAAATTTCAGTTGACAAAAATCTAGGCAGAGTGGGGCTGGTTGATATGGCAAAACAAAAACCCTGCAGACTGACACTGGCTGTCAGAGCTCAGAAACAGCCTCAGCTCTCGGGGTACAGCTGGGTGAGCTCCCTTCTGCACCAGATGCTGCTGAGCTGAGCTGCTGCCGAGGATCCTTCCACGGGGAAGGCTTAAAAACAGACCCCACAAAGCTGAGAGGAGGCACCACCAGCTCAGAGCAGCAGAAGACACACTGGAGAGGATGGGAGGGAACCACCCTGTCTCTGCTGCTCTCTCACAGACAAGGACTGAGGGCAGCTGAGGAGCACAGAGGCAGAAAGCAGCACTCAGACAAGGGCTGAGGGCAGCTGAGGAGCACAGAGGCAGGAAGCAGCACTCAGACAAGGGCTGAGAGCAGCTGAGGAGCACAGAGGCAGAAAGCAGCACTGCTCTGCTTGGCAGGCACTGCACCAACGTGTTTACACTTTGGACCCCGCTGCTGCACTGGTTTCAACCTGCCCTGGGTGTACAAACTGTGCCAGCACCCGGGCTCTCAGCCTCTGGCCGTGCTCACTGCTGGACAGACATCTTCCCATTACACTCCATCACCAGCTGTGAGGTGACCACAGCCTCTTCACTCACTGGTAACGTTGGGGTAAAAGGGGGAACAAACACCTTCCCCCTCAATCCAGAGCTGGGGCTGCTCATGAGCCAGGCAGAGGACTGGCCATAAGGGCCATGCCAAAGCAGTTGCTGGCATCTCGGGGTGTTTGGTGGTCACTGAGCAAGTTGGGAGGTCCCAGAACCCGGGCTTTGCATCACAAGCCTTCTCCTCCTCCTCCTCACCTTCAGCACCAGCTATCTCCCCTGCTTTTCTGTCAACCAGTGGTCTCAGCAGAGGGGTTGGCACCTGCATGGGCTGCAGAGCAGAGAGGGAACGAGGGAGGAGCTCATTCTGCTGCTGCACACGCTGCACCGTGCTCGCAGGGCTCCAGTGCCCACCAAGGGTGAAAACAAAACCCACTCTAAGGGTTAAATGAAGTGAGAACTTCCCAGCCCTGTAGAGCCCAGCAGCTGAGGAGGTGGTAGGGATGTTCCCACAGACAGGCAGTGCTTCCCCCATGGATTCTTTATTCAATGCCAGAGAACCCCCAGCCCCCCCCAAGGATGAAGTTTTATTGCCTGATTCAAAGAGGGGGGGGGAAAAAAACCCCCCCAACAATCACCTGGGAACAGCCCACTAAAGCAGAGCCCTCCAGGAACGTGCATCAGGAGAGGCTTTTCCCTCCTCAATTCCTGAAATACACTGGCAGCACCTTTAGAATCAGAGGGCAGAGGGAAGCAAACCAAAGCAGCTCAGTGCTGGTTGCCTGGGGGGTGGCGGGGGGGAGGCCAGGCTGCCTGGCACCGCCTCAGCTGGGGGGCAACACAACAATGCCAAACCCCCAGACCCAGCCAGCATCTAATCCCCAGCTGCAGCAGGAAGCTGAAAGATCCTGTTTCACTCTGGAATTCTTCTGGCAGTTCCTTCCTCCCCTCCATCCTCCTCCTCCTCCTCCTCCAGCACCACGTGGCTGATGGAGACGGGCCGGAGCCGAGCGTGCCATGGCACAGGAGGTTCCCAAGAAGCTGGGACTTGTAACTCTGACTACAACCAGCAAATAAACTCCAAGACAGCCTGGAGGGACGAGATCTTTTGTTCAGCTGCAGCCAGAAGGATTTTAGTTGGAAGTGTTGTGGTTACTGCCTGGAGATGGACTTGTTTTTAAGGCTCAGCTGGATCCTTGGGCCTATTGAGCAGCTTCCTCAGGTGGTGACTGGATCAAAGAGTCTCAGGGTAGAGTCTGGCCAAGATGAGCTCAGAGGGGAGTTGCTAAAACTCAAGGTGGTGTCAAACAGGGAGGTGTGGAAAGGGAAATAGAGGTGACAGAGCAATGCAACACTGCAGATCCCTCATTTTATTGTGGTAAGCGCTGGGCAGAGAAGATGGAAATCCAAGGCCAGGAGCACTTTGAGAAAGAGCTTGTCAAGGGGAGGGACAAATACACCAGTGCCCAAAGGGTGGGGCAGGCAGCACCCTCTCCCCAGTCCCCAGACACTGGGGGTCTGTTCCTTCCAGCAGATGGTTCCCTGTTTGTGCTGGAGGCCTTCACACCACAGCCCCAGTGTCACCCGGCGCAGGGACCTGCTCTGCCTCGGCGCGCTCTCAACATGTCCGCTCCCCCGCGGGCACGGGGCTGGCACCCCGCTGGCGAGCGTTCCCTGTCCCCTCAGCATCCATCCCCGCAGCAGGGACAACGTCTGGGTTTTGCCTCAAGGCCTGTGAGGCAGAAAGGGCTCGGGGTGGGTCAGGCCCAGCCTGGTTCACAGTGGCTGCTGCTTGTCACGCCGGAGCCAGCGGCAGAGCCGAGCGCTGCGCCGGCCTCTGGCTGCACTGCAGCCACAAACACAGCCCCAGCGTGAGGCAGGGGCTCCAACCCCCCCGGGGGGAACCACCACAGCGCTGCCTTTATCCACCAAGCATCTGAGCTGCTCCCCCCACACCCTTTCCCTCCACCTCCCTCCGTGGAACTGTGTGGTTGGACAAAGATTTCGGCCTTCTGTGACCGGGAATATCTAAACTCTCCAATTTTAGTTATTAAAACCAAACCACAGCCACCCAAAGTACAAACTGGTTTGTAGTCTCTGGAGGAAGGGGGAGAGGTGGAACCATCCTCATCTGGGAGGACCTTCCCTGTGCTCTGCTCCCTCATCTCCAGAGCTTTCACACCCGCCTCACTCACGCCGAGGCGCAGGACGAAGCCGTTTTATTGTGCTGGGACGTTTGGGGGGAGCACAGAGAACTCCTGCCTGAGAGAGATCTGATCAGCAGTGTGTTTCCTGAAATTCAGCTTCAATCTTCTGTGCTTAATGTGTGAAAAAAGCTGGCTTTTACCAAAAAACATGATTTCAAGAGAAATTCGAGATGGGCCTGTGCCAAATCTTTCCATTTTCATTCGCTGTTTCTTACCCAACACTCGAGGCAAAGCTGAAATCCTCTGTGCAAAGGAAAGCAGAACGGAGAGAGACCAAAAGAATAACTTCTTGGTCTGCAGTTAAGAGGAAAAGGATCCAGGACACACCTAAGCCACTTGAAAAACATCCAAACCCTGGTAAGAGACCACGGAGAAAGAGGCCCAGCACGAAGGTGTGCACAAAAACTCTCAATATTGGGGCAGGAGGAGCAGGAGGAAGAGCAAGAGCTGGAGCTGACAGCATGGCACAGCAGTGAATCTGAGTGAGGAACACGCTGGCATCATGAAATCTCCTGGAGATCTGCATCCAGGGAGTGAAACCACTTCCTTCAGAAGATCATGAAGCTCAACCCAGCACTCATGATGCCTGGCACTGATCTTTTCAGTAAAAGAAGTTTAACAGAGAAGAGGAAGATCAGCCTAAGAAGAAAAATGTGGAGACCCAGAGATTTCATTTGTGTCCAGACTAGTGCCATTAGCTGCATCCTACAGGATTAACAGCTCAGCTTTAATGAGTTTTAAACTTAAAACTGTTTCCTCCTCCTGCCTTTCTCACACTTGGCTGGGATCACTTATCTCTGTAAAGACTTATGAGCACGCCAAGCTTATTCCACACACACCAGGGAAGGCAGCAGGCATCTTTCCTTTGAAGTGGGAACAAGCATGTTACGTCTCCCACCCTCCAGAACCTGAAAACAGCAAAAAAACATTGCTGGGAAGTTGGAGTGAAAGCTCAAGCCTTTGAGGAGAGACCAAACTAAAGACAAGCCACAACCTTCAAGCTCAGCCACATCATTTCCAGTTAAATGCACAATCCCTGTGAGAACACACTGTGGATGTAAGAGAAACCCACGTGCAACGGTAGGAACATCACCTCCCCGCAGGGAGAGAGAACCTGGAGTGAGGAATCCCCTCCTGCAGGCAGGATTTGTGGTGGGAAGGCAGACACAACTTCTGGAACTCTTCAGAGCAGATAAACACTCACTGGGTCAGAGCAGGGATTTACATTCTTCTTCCTCCTCTTGTATAAAGATGAGCAAACACTGTCCCAAGTGCTGGTGCTGCAGCTCTCCCTGCTTCTCAGTGTCCCCAGCGCTCCCTCTCCATGAGCCACCCCAAGTCCCTGCAGCACCTTCCCCTGCCAGGCTCCATCCCCAGGGGCAGGAGGACAGAGGGACAGCAGCGGGGTGTGTTTCCCCCAGCAGCCCCCTGCCCAGGAGCTGGGTGATGCTGCTCACAGACCCCTCACCTGGGGGGGGTCAGAGCAGCCACAGCTGTTTGTCATCGTTTTCACTAACCAGGATCTCAAGCACTGAGAAGAAACTGAGCTCAGGGTGCAAACCCAGCGGGGACTCTCGACTCCAAACGCACCCATCACAAACATCTCCCTCCCTCACACGTGCAGGGTGTTTTTTGGGATTTTTGGGGGGTTTTTGGTTGTTCTTTTTGTTTGTTTTTAAGTTAATAAAAAAATTCAAAGATAGAGTCTGTCATTATTCATCCCCAAAGCCCTTTTATACTTTGATTTCTCCATTTTATAGGAACAATATACGTGCCTGCCACTTCCAAACTGATCAACCCCACGGCCACCAGCACTGTCCCAGCTCTGGGATCCTCACACTCAACCCCCAACACTCCCCATCCAACCTCAGGCCACTTTCCAGTCCCTGCCACCTCCTTTGCCACACAGGGGAGTGGGTCAGCACCACCCCGAGCCAAACCCTCTGCCACCCCCCACCAGCCCCACATCCTTAGCAAAGCTTCACCTCTTCCTGGTCCAGGGACACAAATCCCACTGCAGCTCCATCTCTTCCCCTTCCCAGAAGTCCAACTCGTCCCCCAAACGCTTCACAACTCCCATTTCCAAGCTCAGCTCCCTTCTCCCAGTTCCCAAACCTCCTCCCCAGCAAAGGAGCTGGAGAAAGGCAGCAGGGACCAGGGAGCTGCCCCACACCCACCCCACACCGCGGGTGAGCTGGGCCTCACCCCAAACACAGCTCCTGCTGCACCTCCCCTTCCCCAGCACATCCCCCCTCCCACCCGCACCCTCCCGCCAGCCCCACGCCGAGGGCTCCACAGCCGAGCTCTCCCCCAGCTCTGAGCCCCCACATCTCCCCAGTTTGCTCCCCAACAGTTCTCCTCCCGCTGACCCCCGCCCCACCCCCGGGACCGGCTGCTCCATCCCCGTCCCTGCCCTCCCGCAGCCTGCTGAGCCGCTTCCCGCTCATTCTCCCCGCCAAAAGCCGACACTCATCCCCCTTCCCGCTCTCAGAGCCGCCGGAGCCCGGATCCCCCCCCTTCCCCGGCCTCCCCCCAGGGACCAACCCCCTCCCTTTCTCCTCACCCCTCCACCAGTGGATTTTTTCAGCCCCTGTCCCATCCAAATGACACCTTTTCCCCCCAGAACAGGGACTTTGCTCCAGCTTCTTCCCTCCCAAAGGACAATTCCACCCCATAACCCAGACCCCCCCCCCCCATATTCCCAGACCCCCCGACCCTCCGCAGCAGCCCCTTGTTCTCTCCTCATGCACCAGCCCCCTCCCAGCACCCCAGGACACGTCTCTCCTCTGTCCAAAGGAGGACACCCCTCACCTCTCCCCCTCACCTCTCGGGGCCTCTCCTCAGCTCTTCCTTCTCCCCCAAGGACCACCCGGGCCCAGCTTTGTTCCTGGCCCAGCCCCTCCTCACCCCCAGACTCAGCTTTATATCCCCCCGCTGGGGCTTTTTTGAGGGGCGTGGCCCTGCCAGCACCCCAATGTCCCCACTAAGGTTTCTCCCAATGTCTCAAACACCTCATCTCCATAACCACCCCCCTCCCAGCACCCCCAAACACCCCATCTCCACTATTTCCCCCTCCTAACACCCCCAAACACCCCATCTCCATTAACCCCTCCTCTCCCAGCACCCCCAAACACTCCCCCTCCATTACCCCCCCAAACACCACCCTCAATAACCCCCCCTCTACCCCCCACTGACCCCCCAGCATCCGACCCCCCACCATCTCAGCGCCCTAAACACCATCTCCCATAGCAACCCCTCCTCCGCCCAGTAACAACCAGTTCCCCCCCCAACCAACCCCAACGCCCCCCGCCCAGCCCAGCCGCCCCTCACTCACTCACACCCCCACTCCCGGCCCAGCCCCGCGGCCCGCGCTCACCTTACACAGCCCCGCCAACGGTTGCCGAGGGGAAGGGGCGTGCGGGGCGCGGGGGCGGGTCGGGTGGCGCCGCGGGCCTGGCCGCTCTCCGTCCGCCTCCCTCGAACAAAAGAGCCCGGCCAGCCCCGCTACCCGCCGCGCGCAGTGCGCCTGCGCCGCGACCCGCGCCCGGGCCCTCCGCCGCGGGGCATGCTGGGAGCTGCAGTCCGTTACACCGGGGCACGCTGGGAGCTGCAGTCCGTTACCGCGGGGCACGCTGGGAGCTGCAGTCCCCTGGCTGCGGGGCGCACCGGGAGCTGTAGTTTCCCTCCCCACCCCCGTCCCGTTCCGTCCCGCCGCGTTGTTTCCGGTGAGATGCGATCTCGCCGCCTCGATGGGGATCGCCCCGCGGCCATGGTGTGGCCGCGCCCCGCGGGGAGGCCGCTCGCAACGGACGGGCCTGGGCTGGGCCGCGCCGCCGCCGCCGCCGCCCTCGGGGACAGACTGCAACTCCCAGCATGCCCCGCGCGCCGGAACGGGAAGCGCCGCCCTCCGTATAAGGCTGCCGCGCTCTCGCGCCGCTTAAAGGGGCCGCGGCCTGCGCGAGGAGGTGAGGGGCCGTGCCGGGGCGGGGGCACACCCGGGATCGGGTCCTGCCGGTGGGGCTGAGGGAGGGTCCCCTGATCCCCACCCTCGGCGGGCAGCGCCCGGTCCCTCACCAGGGATCCGCGGGGCAGGGCCGGGCCGGGCCTCACCCCACCCCCTGCCGCGGCCTCTCCCGCTGGGGCCGGGCCGGGCTCTGCCCGCGGTGACCGGTCGATCCCCGAGCGCGGTGCCGGGTGCTGCGGGGGTTCGGTAGCGCTGGGCTCCGGGGTGGCTCGGTTGGGTCGCTGCCCCCCGCAGCGAGGTGACCTCAGGGGGGTCTCGCTGTGGCGTGGGGCTGGCTGGGGACACCCCCTCCCCGCGGGCAGCGGCGGTGGGTCCCGCTTTGGGGCAATTGTCTGGATGGGAAAAGAACCTCGGGAAACCTCCGGTACCGGTGTGGGCGGCTCTGGCCAAGCACAGGCGGGAGCGAACGGGACCCGATCCCCTTTTCCTGCCGTCGAGCTCCTCTCTGAAACTTCCCTCGAATCTGGGAGACTCCAAAAGTCTGGAAGCCGGTGCCGGATGGACCCGAAGCCTCGGCCGGCCGGGAGCTGGGTAGGGAATGGAGCTGAGGGAGGGAGAGCTCCGAGCTGGACTCGGCGGTCACTGGTATGTGCTGGTAGGAAAGAGGATTCGGTGCAGGACCTGCTGTTCCCGAGGGGCAGAGACCGCTAAGGATGGGTCTGAGTCAGTGAGGAAGATAAACAGGGCAAGAGAGAAAACCCAACGCTCCCTGTGCGAGGACAGGGCTGGGGGGCTCCGTCCGTCTGTCTGTGGCTTCTTAAATCACAGAGTCCCAGACTGGTTTGGGTTGGGAGGGACCTTAAAGCTCCTCCAGTCCCAGCCCCCCTGCCAGCAGCAGGGACACCTTCCACTAGACCAAGTTGCTCAAAGCCTCATCCAACCTGGCCGAGAACACTTCCAGGGAGGAGCAGCCACAGCTTCTCTGGCCAACCTGTGCCAGGGTCTCACCACCCTCACACCAAAGAATTTCTTCCTCAGCTCTCATCTCAGCCTCCCCTCTTTCAGCTTAAAGCCATCACCCCCTGTTCTGTCACTCCCTGCCCTTATAAGAAGTCCCTTCCCGGATCCTGGGCAGGTGAAAGGTGTGAGGCTCCAGGAGCTGGACCTGGGGTGTTTCTGTGTGGCTTCCACCTCTCAGGCCCTTCTACCTAGAAGACATTGAAAGCCTGAGCCCTGGAAACACTGAAATGCAAACTGGAGGAAGATTAAACCAAACCCAAACCAAGGATCCCAGGGCCCCTTAAACTGAGGCTTTAGTGAGAGCCCTGAAAGAGGATTGGTGTAACTGGTTAAAGCTCACTGGAGCTGCCTTCTCCGCTGGGTTTAAGTTGATTTATCAAGTTAAGATCAATTAACTCCAAATAAAACATCAATAAGATTAGCTGTGTCTCAGTACAGCTCTGAGTAAGAGTGTGGGGAGAGTCTGTGAGCGCTGGGACGCTCTGAGCTGGGTTTTCCTCGCAGCCTGTCCGCTCCTCGCTGGCTGCACTGAGCCATCCTCCCCCCTCCTCGGGGCTCTGCTCTTTGGAGCACCCAGTTCAGTGGCTGGGAAATTAAATTCCTCTTCCTGGCAGCCCCCTGCTGTGCCATTAGGTGGTTTCTGAGTCTCTCTCTTCTCCCTCCTGCATTTTTAATCTAGACAGGGCTGTTCTGCAGAGCAAGGAGCTTTAAAAGCAATAGGAGAGCAGCAGAGTCCCCTGGGGAGGCTGAGGAACAGAATGGTCAAGTTTTGCTGCTGGACTGGTTTTGGCTGGGAGCCCCCAGCATGGTGGTGGGGGGGGGAGGATTGGAACTCCCCCATTACCACGCTGAGCAAAGTGACTCATGTCACATTTGGCTCTTTCACTCCCTTCCTTCCCCAGGGGAGAAGAATCATGTGCTGAAGCGTGGGGGGGGTTGGTTTTGGGTTGGTTTTCTTGGGAGGTTCCCTTTGCCCTCCCCCTTTGACAGCTCAAATTGGAAACAGCAGCAGCCTGACCCGACTCCAGTGAGATCTCAGTTACTCAGAGACATCTCAGAGCAGGCCTGAGCCTTTTGTTGTCTATCCCAAAACCTCCTCTCCGCTGTTGCTGACACTTTCTGTGCTCTCAGGGTGGAATGGGGTGGCTGAAGTCTTGCAGAAAGCACCTGCAAACCGGTGGAGCCAGATTTTTAGAGCGTGGTTTGTGGCTCAACCCCTCCCCTTGTCCCAGCTAAAATTAGCTCTGTCTTCAGAAGAGCTTTGCTTCACATCTGAGCCTATAAATACAGGCTGAGTTCCCAGCCCTGCCTGGCACTTGGCAGCTCTCATGGCCTAAAAGCCAAGACTCCAGGAACAGGTGAAGGGTTGTTTTGTCTCTGTGCTCACGCAGCCGCGTCCCTCGGGAGCCTGGGCTGTGACAGGCGCAGTCCTGTGCTGCTGCTTCATCCCAGGGGCTCCAAAAATCCCCTGCAAACAATCCCACAGAGGAGGTGAAACCAGGACATGGGACATGTCTGGTCTTCCAGCTCCCCCTGACGAGTGTTCCTGGTCTGTGTCAGCACAGTGCATGTGCTGGGGGGTGACTCTGTCTCAGAGGGGTTTCGCCGGCTGGACTCGGTGTTTATTGGGTGTGGAGGGGGTTATCTCGCTGTCCCACCCCCACAAGCCCTGGCACTGTGTCCATGGTGTTGTTTCAGGACAGGAATTACTGCAGGAGCACGCAATGGTGCAGCAGATGAGCTGAGAGCATCCAGGAGGAGCTGGGAGTGCTGGGGGGATGTGGTGGAGGCTGGTGGGATGGGAACGTGTGAGCAGCTCACGGCAGAGCTGAACTGGGAAAACTGGGCAGCACTGGGGGGCACTGGGCACCTCTGTGGCTCCCACTGGGAGAGGGGGATTTAGGGAGGAGTGTGAGGGAGAGAGGGCACAATACAGACACAAAACCCTCACGTGGGGTGGGGAAATGTTTGCTGCTTATTCAGGTGAGTTGTGAAAGAGCCGGAGAGAAACGGGGAGAGAAACGGGTCTGTGTGGGGTGCTGATGGGAACCCTGCTGAGGTGGCAGCTGGGGAACGGCTCTGGTGGAGGCAGGAGGAGAAGCAGCTGAGGGGCAGCGAGCTCAGGTGGTGGGAGGGGGAGGTCTGGGTCTGTAGGAGAAGGAAACTGTGACAAAAGTGGTGTTTTCCCCTCCCCAGCTGAGCCGGCTCCCCTGGCGTTTCAGTGCAAACCTCCCCGTGCAGGGAGGGGGCCGGGCCCTTCCCACCCTGGCTCCCTCCTGCTCTGCCAGTCCTGGTTCTGCAGGAGCAAACTGGGGGGATCTGGGGTCTCGGTGCTGTGCAGTGAGGAGGCTGTTCCTGGCTGATGGGAGTTCACTGGGGTCAAAGCTCTCCCAGAGACCCCCCTGATCTGCCCAGGGGCAGGGATGTGATGTGCAGGCGGCTCAGCAGGAGCAGCTGGCTGCCTCATCCCACCCTCGGGTGGTCACAGCCCCTCTGAGCTGGGAGCCCTGCTCACCTCTCTCTGTGATCCAGGGATGTTTGAGTGCTGTTCCAGAAAGCCTCAGGATCCCAGTCCCACTCTGTGGGTAGGGGTGACCTGAGATGAGCCATGGAGGAAGGGGGTGCTGCAGGCTCTGGCTCTGGTCACGGCACACTCTGCACAGCCCAGGGAGAGCCCAACAGGCCCCGTTGCCTCAGGAGCACACGGGAGATGAATGCTGGGTGCTCTCTCCCCTGTGGGCTGCTGGGTTTGAACACATCCTCTTTATTTCATGGTGATGGAGGGGGAGAGGTTCAGGGAGGGCAGCTGAGCACGGACATCGGGGCTGGAGAGGTGCTGGCTGGCTGGGACAGAGGTGTGAGGTGCTGGGGGGGGTGTGGGGTCCGTGGGACACTCTAACTCATCTCTTAATAAATCCTTTTTTTCTCTGTACAGATGTTTCCTGCTGGGCTCTGGCTCTAGGATGTTGGAGACCCGAGAGGAAGTAAGAACTTTTCTGTCAGGGGTTTTGCCTGTTCCTGGCTGGGGTTTGGCAGTGGGTGGGCTTGGCTGAGCACTGGGCAGGGTCCGTGGGGCAGAGCTGAGGGGTGGCTGGTGAAAGCTGGTGCTGCCCCTGGGGCAGGATGGCTGGATGAGCCAGGGTGGTTGTGTCCCCAGGAGCCCCTCTGAGCCCTGTGGAGGGGTGATGCTGGCAGGGGGCGGTGGGTGCTCCTTCCCCAGGCTCAGGGGGGGTTTGTGCCGCAGGAGCTGACCACGGTGCGTGTGCAGGACCCCCGGGTGCAGAACGAAGGCTCCTGGAACTCCTATGTGGATTACAAAATCTTCCTCCACGTGAGTTGTGGCTGAGGGAGGGGGGGGAGAGCTGCAGAGCTCAGTGGTGCTGCACATGAGGCTCATGAGCAGAGCAGTGCTGGGTGGGGATGGAAGGAGGAGGGAAGGGGGGACCCTCAGCAGCCCATCCCTGTCTCTGTGAGGGTCTGAGGCTCAGCTTCTCCCCTGGAGCCTGCTCAGGTCTTGTAGGCACTCTCAGCTCCCCCAAAGCCTTGAGGGGATCCCTTAGTCACCCAGCTCAGGGGTCTGTCTGGGTGAGATCCTGCCCTCCTCTGCCTCACTGCCCTCCAGCCATGGGAGTTGTTTTGTTTTTGCAGACCAACAGCAAGGCCTTCACTGCCAAGACCTCATGCGTGCGGCGCCGGTACCGGGAGTTCGTGTGGCTGAGGAGGCAGCTCCAGAAGAACGCTGGTTTGGTGTAAGCAGGGCTCCTGCTCCCTCCTGTGCCCCACCTGCAGCCAGGCGCTGTCCCCATTGCCCTGGGGTCCCAAGTGCTCTCTGAACACGTGTGCATGGAAACCCCAGGCACTAACACGGGATGGCTGAGCTCTGCACAAAGCAGGGTCCTGCCTGCTGCTGCCACCATGTTCCTGTGTGTTCTTGCTCTGGTGCTGGGGTGATCTGACCCTGAAGTGCTGCCTCTGCTCTGTGCCTGCAGGCCTGTCCCAGAGCTGCCCGGGAAATCCACCTTCTTCGTGGGCAGCACGGATGAGTTCATCGAGAAGCGGAGACAGGGGCTGCAGCAGTTCCTGGAGAAGTGAGTGGCGCATTTGTGAGGGCTGGGTGAGGGGAGGGGACACCCTGCTCCAGTCTCACTTAGCAGATGGTGTCTGTGAAGCAGCAGTGGAGCTGTCAATGGTCACCCTGACAGCGTGGGGCACACGAGCTGGTGACAGGGCAGGGCTCAGCATCTTCTGTGCACCAGCCTCACTCACCCCCCTCCCTCTGTCACACAGGGTTGTGCAGAACGTGGTGCTCCTCTCCGACAGCCGGCTGCACCTCTTCCTGCAGAGCCAGCTCTCAGTGCCTGAGATGGAGGCCTGTGTGCAGGGCCAGGGCCCGCAGACGGTGACAGGAGCCATCCTGCACTACGCCATGTCCCACTGCGGCTGGGCGCAGGAGGAGGAGAGCCGCCCCGCGCTGCTGCCGGGGGCAGGCCTGCACGGCAGGTAACGCGGCCAGGGGAGGGCCAGCCCTGGGGGTGCCACCAGTGGGACATCCCCAGCTCCCTTGCTGTGCCTGGAGCTGTGTTGTGTTGGCTGGAGCAGACCTGGCTGCCGGCAGAGCCCGGAGCCAGCTGGTGACTTGCTGCCTGCACCTCCCTGTGTCAGTGCTCGCAGCTGCAGGGCTGGTGACAGCCTGATCTGAATGGTGAGTGTGTGTGCAAGGGACTGTCACCAGTAGGGAACAGCCTCTGGTGTGTGTGCAAGGGACTGTCACCGGTAGGGAACAGCCTCTGGTGTGTGTGCAAGGGACTGTCACCGGTAGGGAACAGCCTCTGGTGTGTGTGCAAGGGACTGTCACCAGTAGGGAACAGCCTCTGGTGTGTGTGCAAGGGACTGTCACCAGTAGGGAACAGCCTCTGCTGTGTGTGCAAGGGACTGTCACCGGTAGGGAACAGCCTCTGGTGTGTGTGCAAGGGACTGTCACCGGTAGGGAACAGCCTCTGGTGTGTGTGCAAGGGACTGTCACCGGTAGGGAACAGCCTCTGGTGTGTGTGCAAGGGACTGTCACCGGTAGGGAACAGCCTCTGGTGTGTGTGTAAGGGACTGTCACCGGTAGGGAACAGCCTCTGCTGTGAAGCCAGAGGAGCTGCCAGGCTTTCTGGAGACCCCTGAATGTTTTGGAGCTTTCTGTCCCATCCTTGTCAGGGTTGTGTTAGGGAATGCAGTTGAGCACGTGTTCCCCAGCCCTGCACACTGAGTGGGCAGGATTCCTGGGGGTCAGCACGTCTCAGGCTGTCACCAGCAGCCTCCTGTACTGTCCTCCAGGCTGCCCGGGAGGGTGACCTGTTCTGGCTGTGGCTGAGGCTTAGTAGAAAAGAGCTCGAATCTCAGAAGAACTTAAGCTGATTTACAAAGGTCTTCAGCTGCTTTCTTCCCTTAATCTCTGGGGAGCAAGGAGCCTTTGGAGGCTTTCAGAGCTCAGGCTTTCTCTGCATCTTGCCTTGGTCCCTGCAGTCTGAGTGGGTTCTGCAATTCCTCACGCTCATCAGAGCTTCAGAGTGCTTGCTGTGTGCTGGGGAATTAACCAGGCACCTCCCTGGGGGGTGGCTGCTCCTCCCCTGCTGCCAGTCCAGGGTTTTCTGCACCTGGGGAGGCAGCTGAGCTGGTGGGAGAGGGGTGGAATCCTCAGTCTGCCACTGCTGCAGCTCCCTGCAAGAAGCTGAACGAGCACAGACGGGTTTTGAGCCCTGTGGCTGGCGCGGGGTCCTGGCTGTGCTCGCTGGCAGCCCAGTGTCCCTGGCAGAGATGTTTTGAGTCCCCTTGTTCCTCAGATGAGGTATTGACCTGCTGTGCAGGAGGTTGTGTCTGGCCTCCTGCACCACCCACTGCCCACGCTGCTTCATCTTGGTTTCCAAAGAGCAGGAAGAAAGAGGTGTCTGGAGTCCAGCCAGAGACCTGTAAATCGAGCCCTTGGGATGAAGGAAGGGGTTTGGGGGAGCACAGCAGCCCAGCCTAAGGTGTAGGCACCCAGGGAGCGCGGCTCTGTGCGTCCCTCTCCGCTGCCAGCACCCTCTGCCTCTGTCTGGTGACACTGTCCCCCACTGCCCTGCTCTGGGCTCGTGTGCCAGGGCGAGCGGCCGCTCCTGTGCCTGGGCTGGGAGCTGAGGGCTGTGGCGGGGCTGTGCAGGGGGGCAGCAGCGGCTGATGTGGAGACACGAGGGCACCTGCCTTGTCCCAAGATCCCTCCTCTGCTCTGAGCTGTTCTCTCTTTCCAGCTGTGCTGGCCTGGGGAGCCCACGGGGACCGAGCTGCCTGGAGCCCTTCCCGTACTGGAGCGACTTTGGCGTGGACGACACCGGCCCGGGCAGCCCCGAGGAGCCGGCCGAGCCCCGGGGCAGACGGCGCGAGGTGCAGTAACGGCTCTGGCGACCCTGCCTGCCCCCCTGGGACCTGCAGCCCTCGCTGGGAGAGGGACCACTGCTGAGCCAGGGGGATGTCCAGGCTGCACGGGGAACGTGGCCTTGTCCTGGGCTCTGTGGTGTCTGGGGCTCACGTGGTCTCTCCCTGCTGACTCTTGACTGTCCTTGGTGTCCCCGGCAGCGTTCGCATCGCTCTGCTCTTTGGAGAAGAGCTCTCGTGGTTGGTGAAACCTGTGTTTGCTGTTCCCATGGCCTTTGCTCTCTGACTGGAGCAGCAGCAGGGCTGAGTTAGGTTGCAGTGCCAGCGAGACCCCCGTGTTCTTTGCACGTCCCTGGCCTGGGACAGCGTGGGATGCACTGGCTCACATCCAGCACGATGGAGGGTGGCTTTCCTCGGTGGAGCAGGGGCTGGCCCCAGCCCAGCACGGCTCTTCAGCCCCCCATGTTCCCCTCTGTGTCGCAGGCAGGAGTGGCTGCACTGCCCTGGTGATGGCTGCTCTGTGCAGCTCCTGGGGAGGGGGATCTCAGCTGCGTGGAGCTGGAGCCCAGACCTGGGGTGCAGAGACCGTGTCCACACCTGGGGCCTCCTGGCACAGCTCACCCCGCAGGTTGCCTGCAGCTGGGAGGAACAAAGAGGAGCTTCCCCCTGGGAGCACGGGGCAGGGGAATGAGTTGAGGGAGGAGGTAGAGGGGGGCAGTTTGTCCCTCCTGCCCTTTTGAGGGGATGCCCCTTCCAGATGGGCTTCTTCCTCACACACTGGTTGCCCTGCACAGGGTTGATGGGGAGGGGGCTGCTCAGCCAGGGCCTGGTTTTGGCAGGATGGAGGAGCGTGTGGCTGCCTTGGAGCCGGTGTCCTGCAACACTCGGGCTCTGGCTACTCCCAGTACCACTCCCTGTGCTCTCCTGCACTTTTTCTTCCCACTCTTAGCACTGATGAAGGCAGAGCCAACGTGTTCTGACTTGGAATAAAAATGAAGTAGAAGAGACTTGCTGGTTGCTGGCGATGTCTGTCCTCGCTGTGTGGGTGGAGGGAGCGGAGCTGAGGCCAAGCTCGTTGCAGATCGATGCTTTAGGGAGAAGAGGGGGTTATTGCACCTCTCACCACAGGGCTGGAGCTGCTGGAACCATCAGGGCTGACCCTGCTCTGGGCAGCAGAGTGGTCCCTGGGGCCAGCATGGGATGCTGGGACCAGCCCCAGGGTGGTGGCAGGGGACAGGCAGGGCTCAGGGGTCCCACCTTGGCCCTGAAGTGAGTTTTGCAGAGCTGGGCCTGGCTGTGGGGGGAAGCTCAGCCCCACACAGGGGCCAGGACCCACTGGGGAGGGGGAGGGAGGGTTGGAAACCCATCGAGGCGCATCGGAAATGTCAGGAGAAGTTCACTGCGAAGGCTGGCAGCTGCTGGCGCGCCAGAGCGCCGCTGTCATTGGCTGCCCCCCCTCATGCATATTCATGTCTATTCATGAGTGTGCAGCTCCAAATGGCGCAGCTGTGAGGCCAGCTGCGCCCCCCGACCCCGCTCCGGCGCCCACCGACCCCGCGCCCACCGACCCCGCTCCGGCGCCCACCGACCCCGCTCCGGCGCCCACTGACCCCGCTCCTGCGCCCACGGGTGGCCTTTGCCGCAGCCTCATACAGGCACCACACCCTCAGCCGGGGCCATATCCTGTCCCCCAGCTCCCCGTGGTCCCCCAGCGTGGTTTGCACCACGAGCTTGACCCGACACTGCCACCTCCTTCACTTGATGCCTCGCCAGGAGCCAACCAGCCACGGGGCTTCCATCTGAAGGTGGATTTGGAAAGGACAACTCCTGGGGCTGCTGGAGCGAGGGCTCCATCCCCTCTCCTGCCTCCCGGCAGGGCCCGTGCTGCCCAGCCTGCCCCCGCTGCTGGCTGCGTGTCAGAGCCGGGAGGAAATTATTTGGAGTGGCTTTGATCAGCTTTGCAAAGCCGAGGGGAAAACAGTGACTCAGAGGCAGCGGTGGCCGTGGCGGGGGCAGCAGCCTCGTTCCTGCTTGTAGGGAGCTGAGTGTCACTGTCCCCAGGGCTGCAGAGAGTCCCCAGGGGTGGGAGTCCTCCGTGGGTGACACTGTCCAGGGCTGTTTGGCTGCAGGTGAGTGCCACACCGGGGGGGTTATGGCAGCTGTGGGCACAGAGGGGCCACTCCTCACCTGCGTGGGGTCAGGGACACGGTGGGCACACAGAGCCACTCGAGGTTACCTTCCCCTCCCTGCACCCTCGCAGCCTGGCACTGTCTCTCTCCTCCCCACCTCCTGCCAGAGAACCAGCTCTGCCACTCGGAATCCAGCCAGGCTCCCCCGCCAGCGCATCCTCACCCCTGGGCAGGCTGGAGCTCCAGTCTGGGCCAACAAACCACTCTGCTTCCCCTCCCCACGCCGTGCACCGTGCCAGGGGGTCCTGCTCTGACCTGGGGCTGAGGCTGGGGCAGCCCCTGCTTGGCCAAAGGGGCCAAGGTGGGTGCTGGGGAGGCTGATCCGGTGCAGCCCAGGGGGTTTGGGCACCCTCCCCGGGAAGGCTGCAGTCAGCAGGTACTTACCACCATCTAGTGGCCCTTCAGCCAAGTGCGGGAGGAGGAGAAGGAGGAGGAGGAGGAGGAGGAGAAGGATGCGCTGGGTTAATCCTCAGACATGGGCTGTGATGGGCCTGGACCAGGGGATGCTCAGAGCTGGGGCTGGAGGTGAGAGCTCCACTGCCTGCACCCAGCTCCAGCTCCAGATCCGTGATGAAGTCTGGAGCAGCCAAATGTGGAGAGGAAAATGGTTTTATTATGGGCTGCCAGCTCCCCCCCGTGCCCCCACCACGTCCCCACAGCATCACAACGGGTACCACGGGGCAGAGCGGGGCTCCGGGACACCGCGCGTGGGGCAGGTGATGGATGTGGGTCTCCTCGTGTTCCCATAGCAGGGGGAGGCTGGTGGTGGGTCCAGTCTTGCTGGTGGCTCAGCACAGCCAAGGAGAGAAGAACCTGGATTTGGGGAGTGGGAGAGACATGGGTGACAGTGGGGAAGGGGACAGCAGGACACAGGCACACGTGTCGGTGACTCGCGGGCACAGAGCAGATCTCCAGGTGAATGTGGAGGTCTTGCTGCCCCAGGCAGGTGTCAGGACTCTGCCTCTAGCTCAGCTGCAGTCCCCTCCCACTTTCCCAGCCCTGCTCTGTGCCTCAGTTTCCCCATTTGCCAGATGCCTCCATAACGGGTTTTGTTTGGGAGAAAACGGCTGCGTGTGCAGCGCTCGGTGTCACGCAGCCGGTGACACGCAGCTCCCCAGGGCTGACCGAGGGGGCTGCCGTGGCTTTAGCACGTTTCTCCCATGGAGCTTGAAGGACTTGAAGTCCAGGGAGGGACACCGGGCAGGGTGGCATTGTCCCTGAACCGTGACTGTGGTTTGTGCTCTCTCCTGCTCCCATGTGAAATGGAGACCAGGAGATGGAGCCAAAGACAGTCCCAGACTCAGCACCCCAGGAATGGAACCTCCACCCCAGCACCCACCTCTGTGCCTCATCCCCAATGGGTGCCACCTCTCACCTGGGATGCCCTGGTCCTCATCGCTCCTCCAGGTCGTAGGCAGCCTCCAGGTAATCCCTGGGGACGATCCCCACCACGCTGTTGAGTTCTCCCACCCACCAGCCATACACGTTGTACTCCTGGGGAGACACAGCCAGAGGGATGTGGGGTTAGAGCTGGGGCAGGGCACACGGCTCAGGTCCCTTCCTTTGGGACCTACAGAGAGCAGCCACCCCCAGAAAATACCCCAGTCCCACCCTTTAAATCCTTCACTGTCCTTCCTACACCCTCCTTCCTCCTGCCCCGCTCTCCCCCTTCGCTCTGGGTCCTGTGGAGCATGGCTTGGGGCTTGCTCTGAAACTCAGCATTTAATTCACACCGGGATATTTTGGGGTATTTTAATGACAGATGTCAGCCCTCGGGATGTCCCAGGCTCCAGCCTGCAGCTCTGGAAGCCCCCTCAGTTCCATCCTGCCCAGGTAACCCATCCCCTTCCCACATTTACGTGTGATTTGCCCTCTGATAGCAGATGTTAGAGGCAAATAATAACAGAGACAGCCTCCACCCCACCGTGCAAGCGAGAGGAGGAGTCAGGGACACACAGGCTTCACAAGTTCACCATCAAAATAGGACATTTTTTAATTTATTTTTTTTAATCCACACCCCAGCAAACGCCACCAGCTCTGAACCAAACCCCCACGATGCTGCTGGGAAGGAAGGAGTGGGGAGGGCTGGGGGCTACATCCCTCTGCCCCTCTGTCCTCACCAGCCAGGGAGGAACAAATCCTGCTGCAAAACCAAAAGGAAAGAAGAAAAAAAAATTGAGTTTATTTGCCTGGAGACCCCATGGGCAGAGGGGCTGAGATGCACCCCAGGCGTGATGGGGAGTCCCCAACCTCCACTCCCCCCATCCTCCCTAAACCCCAGCTCTGCTGTAGCCTGAACACTATGAGGTATTTTAAAATAATTTCTGCTTTGATGAATCGCCGGGTGCTGGGCGATCGCTCATCATCAAAGGGAGGGAAATGCAAATGAGAGCCAGGCGAGGACTCGCGGCGCCCAGCCCTCACTGCACCGCGCACTGCCAAAAAGAATTAAAACAACATTAAACTCCCAGCAATAATGTTTAAGTCCTCGTTTCCAAGTGCCAAATTGCACCACTCTGGATCATACAGATGTTCGTTAATTATGCTAATTTTTATTAAACTATTAAAAACGAGGAGTGCACTGGCACAGCAAGGCAGAGCCCAGTGCAGGGTGAACTCTGCTCTCGTCTGGAGATGCTCATTTACATCTCGCTAACGTGCTGCTGCCTGATAGCGGGGGGTTTTTTTGGGGGGGTGAGGGGAGATGAGGAGAATGAGGGAATCTGAGGAGGTTTTTTTTTTGCTGGAATCTACCTAATTACACACTAATGGGGCCTCTGTGCTCAGTACCTGCCTGGACTGGGTTGGGGAGTGGGAGGGGGGAGAAGTAATTTAGCTGAGAGTTTACAGAAGGGACTGAAAGCCCACTAATTGGGAAGATAATTGCTCCAGCGAGGTTGGTGGGTCCTGAGCGTGCCAGGATGGTGGCACTGGGTGTGGGGAGCAGGATGCTCTGCTCCCTCCACTCGCTTCACCTCCATCAGGTGTTGCATGGCAGGAGCTTGGCAGGGTGCTGAAGGCAGCACCCATGGGTGCTGATGCCATAGCTGGGGGTCCTGGCACGCAGCACTCAGCATCAGCCAGGAGACAGAGCAAAGCCACCCCTCTGCCCTGTTCCCAGCAGGAACAAGCAAACTGGGAACCCAGTGCCCTTTCCAGGCTGACATGTAACAAGGAACTGGATTTGGGGGTCACCCCAACACCCCAGTGACCATCTCCCCTGCTCAGCCACCCTCTACACGGCCACAATGGCCTCAAAATGCTGCAATTTTCTCCCAGAAGGAAGAAAAACCCTCAAAGCATTTCTCCACGTTTCCTTCCCGAGATCCCCGGTGCCGAGCGAACCCGGAGCGGACGCTGGCTCAGACAATCACCCGCGACGGGGGCGTTTGTGGGGGGTTGGTTGGTGCACAGGGCCATAAAAGGCTTTCTGCTGCTCATCTCCATCCACATGGGAGAAAGAAAAGAGGGGGGAAAAAAACCCAACCCAACAAGATGACAGCCACAAGCTGGTTTCTCTCCTGCCTTGCACCATAGCTCCTCCAGCATCCCCTGGGAGAGATGATGCTCTTCCAAAGAGGGGGAAAGTGGAGCCCCTGAATGACCCAGCTGCAGATCCCCCTTGTCCCCATCACAGGGCACATCCCACAACCCAAGCCCGTGGTCACAGAGGTGGTGACAGGAACGTGCTCAACCATCTCCTGCACAACCTCAGATGGACAGCTGCCTGGTGGGACCCTAAACAGCAGCCACATCTCTCCAGCAGCACTTTTCCTGCTCCCCCAAGCTCAGATTGTCCCCTTCGCCATCCCCCCTGCCCCTCACCCAGGACCATAGTCTCTCTTCCTCCACCAAGTACCACAGGGATGATATTTTCTCCTCACCAGTACTCCCAAACCCTCCTTGCCACCACACTCCTTCACCAGCCCTCATAAACAACCCCATCGGGCTGCGGGAAGGTCATTAATCACCCCCCCTTCGCACAGAAGATCAATGACGCTTTGATGGATGCCGAAGGAAAAGCCAATCAATCAGGGACTTATCGGTTTATGATTGCTCAGCCCCATTATTAGTGCTTGTGTCATACATTATTGTTAGGAGCACGGGGGGATCTCATTCCTGGATGAGCTATGGTGGGCGTGCGAGGGGTCGCCTGACACCGGGGAGTTTTACACCAGGTCAGCCATACATCTCCACCTCGAGAAGCAGCTCGGGGCTGTGGCAAGCTCTGAAATCAAGTGGTTACCTGTCCTCAGGGGATTCAGAGCCGGTGACAGATGAGGAACACCGGTTCCTTGGCACATCACCCAGCCTGGTGCATCAAGGAGTCATTTGGGTGATGCTCACCCTTTGCTCCAGATCTTGGCCTATGGTGACTCGCCCTTTTGTAGGGTAAATCCCTATAAAAATAAACAGTTCCCACTTGATTCCAATTATTTAATTCCCAGCTGCTGTGAGGAGCTGAGGACACACAGCTGGGGCACTGCTCCTTGTCCTTGTCCTGTCTGCTCCAGCATTGCCTGGGGTGTCCACAGTGTCCCATCCCACCAGGGTCCAGATGTCCTATCCCAGCAGGATCTATGTGTCCCATCCCACTGGGGTCTGTGTGTCCTATCCCATTGGGATCTATGTGTCCAATTCCATTGGGATCTGTACATTCCACCCCATTGGGGTCCATGTGTCCCATCCCACCAGGCTCTCCATGTCCCAGCCCAGGAGGAAGAAGCTCGCAGACACATGGGGCTCAGAGCCAGCAGTACTAGGGAAGATGGAAGGAGAGGAAGATGATGGTTCCCAGCTGAGGAAGGCCAGGTAGACATGACCACCTGGACCTGGGGGAGGCACGTGGGCAGTTTTGGCAAGGATGACAGCACAGCTCCTCCTCGAGATGAGATCTTTCCATGGGGACATCAGCCTGATGGAAGATGTTCAGGATTTAGCCAAATTAGCCATTTCCCATTAAAAACCCTCAACCAGACACCCAAGCAAGGCAGCACCAAGGCTCCTGATGACAAACCAACCCTGAGCACAGCAGGGTGATGGCACAACACATCTCTTTGGGCAACCCTGGGGCTGCGAAAAGAGGGGGGGACAGCACAGGGGACACATAGCTGGGACAGACAGACAGACAGCAGCGGTTGAGTCCCCGTTCAACGTGGGGACGAGCAGAAGGTGCAGCTGGAGCCCCGCTGGGGCCGAGGCGGGAGACAATAGCGGCGGCAGCATCCGATCCGCGGCGCTGCCGGGATGCGGAGCCCACGTGAAGCTGCCGGATTAATATTGATTCCATCAACGCGCGGCTGGCGGCTCCGCGCGGCTCCGGAGCGCTCTGACCGCAGCACCAACCCTCAGGCACCGCAAACACACACACCCCATTGGAAAACAATGTGACGGAAATGTTTAATCTGCTCAGCCCATCTGTGCTGCGTATTTCTCCAGATCTCCCTGAGAGAGGCGCCTTCGAAATCTCCACATCGCCTTTAATATTCTCCTAAATCACCTCCCCACTGCACTTCAAGGGCCATTGCTACAATATCACAGGTTCATCGAGAGTGCACGGGAGAAAAAAGGGGGGGGGTACAGGGAGGAAGAGGGTGAGGGATGGGGGTGTCGCTGGGATATTTTTTATTTGAAGATATTTCCCAGGGATGGTGTTCCTGTGCCCCCCAGACAGGCCAGAGAGAGGAGAAATTGATATTTTTTATTTTTTTAATTTTTTTTTTTAAAGAAAGGAGACGGGGGGAGGAAAAATCAGAGTGAAGTGATTGTGTTGCTGCCGGGAGGTGATTAGCAAGGCTGTTCGGAAGCAAACAGGCTGCAATGGAGTCAAAATCATTGCCAAAGAACCGCTTTTATTCATCTCCTTCCTCGGCTGCTCGCTTTTCGCCTGTGGCTGCCGCTGTTTCTCTCTCTGGAGGGCCCCATCCTGCTCCG
Organism: Caprimulgus europaeus; assembly: GCA_907165065.1. The sequence continues at coordinate 6,157,021 of OU015549.1, forward strand.
AGCTTCCCATACTCCCATAAAAAATGGGTGCAGGATGCTCAGGTGTGGGAGGACACCCCAAAGCAGTGTCAGTACTGGGTGGGGGTGACTGGTCCCACCGGGTGCTCCCCTGGCTCCCCTCAACCTGGCACATCTCTGACCTACAGCCAAGATGCTCCAGCTCAGCTGCATCCCTGCAGCTCCTGCCTCAGTTTCTCCATCACACCAAGACTGATCCCTGACACGTGGCCTTTCAGTGCTTGAAGGGGGTTGAGGAGAAAGATGGGGACAGACTTTTTAGCAGGACCTGTAGCGACAGGACAAGGGGTGATGGTTTGAAACGAAAAGAGGGGAGATTCAGACTGGATAGAAGAAATTTTTTCCAGTACAGGTGGTGAGACACTGGCCCAGGTTGCCCAGAGAGGTGGGAGAAGCCCCATCCCTGGAAACATTCCAGGTCAGGTTGGACGGGGCTCTGAGCAACCTGGTCTGGTTGAAGATGTCCCTGTCACTGCAGGGGGTTGGACCAGGTGACCTTTAACTGTCCCTTCCCACCCAAACCCTTCCGTGATCGTCCCTCCCTGGGCTGTTGGGTGCTGCCACCCCTAAATCACCCCACAGCCGTGTGCGGGGTCCAAGGGGATGAGCGGGATGCAGAGGGGGTGCGTGGGGTGTCCGGGGTGCAGTGGATGGATGCGCGGGGTCCGGGTGTGCGGGGTCTGCCCAAGCTGCAGGGTGGGGGGTGTGTGAAGTCCGGGTGTGCGGGATGCGCAGGATCCAGGGGGGTACCCGGGCTGCAGGTGCGGGTGTGCCGGGTCTGGGAGGAATGCGCGGGGTCCAGGGGGAGTGTGTGGTGTGCGCAGGGTCGGGGGAGGATGCGCGCGGTGCGGGTGTGCGGGGTCTGGAGGGGATGCACGCAGTCCAGGGAGGTTGTGTGAGCTGCGTGGAGGATGCGCGGGGTCCAGGGGAGATACGCGGAGTCCGGGTGTGCGGGATCGCGCGGCGTGCGGCCATCCCCCCCCCATCAACGTTTTTCTTTTTTTTTTCTCTTTTTTTTTTCCTTTCCCCCCACCGTTGCCATGACAACCGCTCCGGCTTCGCGCCCCCCCCTTCCCGCCCCCCGGGGCGGTGCAGCGGCTCCACCTGCTCCCCCCGCCCCGCCGGGGTCACGGGCAGGTCGGGAGAATAAATGAACGGCGGCACTAATGATGTGTTTGCTGCTGTTTATGCTCTCCGTGTGTCAGGGGCACTCACATTTAGAGAGCTCATTATGGCTGCAATTAGACTGCACCATTGCTGGATATTTAACTCCTTTTTCTTTTAAATTAGCATTTTAATAACGTGCTTTGAGCAGGGGGAAACAAAATGACCATTTTTCACGGACAAACTTCCTAGCTGTAGGTGCAACTTTAATGGTAAAGTTACAAAGGAGGTAAAATAAGCTCAGGCTCGTTCCCTTCCCACCTCTCCCCGCCACCGGGAAACGGGGAGGGGGGAGAAAAAGAGGAAAAAAAAGAGATTTTTATTTGCTTTATGGCACACTCCATTTCCTCAATTTGTTATTTGTTCTGCAGCCGATTATTTTCACCTTTAAAGTCCGGAGTGCTCACGCCTGATGAAAATTAGGTAGAGTTAAACTCTACCTGCAAAGAGGGCTCGTAATAATTGTACACACGCGTATGCGTGTGTGTGCACACGCGTGTGCAAGGAGCCTGCCCCCCGCCCCGAGCGGGAAGATGAGGGGGGGAGCAGCCAGTGCCGATTATGTGATGGGCATCATCAAAATATCTTTATATAGAGACCCCCAGGGTCGCTTCCTCGCAAAGGTCATCGCAATTATTTCCTCTCGGTTCATAACTCTTCGATTGCGTTTCTGGGACCAAGGGAGGCAGAGAGGGACACGGGGGGACAGCCGAGGGGATGGGTGTGGCCACTGGGCCAGGAGGAGGGATGGGGACCAGTGGAGGGGACACGGGGAAGGCAACGGCTCCGTGACTTTACCGGGAACTTGGAAAACCGCCCGTTTTCTTCACACCCGCTCCACGAAGTGTGAAGCCCAACCCCAGCCAGCCCGAAAGTCACGGCTTTATTCCTCCATTAGGATTTATGGAATTAATCCTAATTAATTGATGACTCCTCAACCACTCATTTTACCCCCAGGGATTGCTGAGAGAGCAGTGGGGAGGGGGCAGTAGAAGCCCTGGGGTGGGTGTACCCACTGCTGCTGGGCTGGGAGAGACACCCGAGATGGGACAAGAGGTCACTGGGAGCCCGTGTCCTCCTCCAACCCAGGACAGAGGGTCACTGGGAGTGGGTGTCCCCCTCCAACCCAGGACAGGGGGTCACTGGGAGTGGGTGTCTCCCTCCAACCCAGGACAGGGGGTCACTGGGAGTGGGTGTCCCCCTCCAACCCAGGACAGGGGGTCACTGGGAGTGGGTGTCCCTCTCCAACCCAGGACAGGGGGTCACTGGGAGTGGGTGCCCACCTCTGCCCCAGACCCTGGCCCCAGCCAAGGGATGGGGCCAGGAGCCAGAGCTGGGACCCCAAGGACCCCCAAGAAGCCAAAATGACAGTGAGGGTCCCAAATCACATCAGGGAAAGGCAGGAGAGGAGGGGCTGGGACTCAGCCTTTGCGGGAGCGATGTTTGAAGCGTTTCCTCTCTCGCATCCGCTCAGCTGCACCTCAGACACCGCCGTTTCATAAACACAATCGGGTAGTGCAGGCTATAATTTGGTGATAGCTACCCCAGGACATATCTAGATACACTTCTGTTATTTTAATTAAATACTGCATTATGGTTTGTGACAACTTCATCGCTGTAGCGTAAATGAATTTGGAATTAAAGTCTTACTTAGGCATTTCACTACTTCTCCCCCCCCTCCTCCCCTTCACCCCTCCGTGTTACAAAGCAAAAAGGCCATAAAATCAAGATGTTTGTTCATTTACAGATGGAGCAGCTTGGAAAAGGGAAAAAAAAGAATAAATAAGAGGGGGAGAGGAGGGGGAAGGCGAGACGGTGCAGAAGCGAGCGCAGAGCACCGATGGCTTGTGAGCATCCTCGGGTGGAGGAGAGCGCAAACGAGGGATGCCGAGTATTAATTGTTTTACTGTTATCCTCCAAATCAGGCTCCTCTGAACCCCCTTCCCCTGGCTGTGGGATTTCTGCCTTATCCATGATTCTCATATTTTTAACCCTTGATTTGTGCCTGCTGCGGCGAGGACGAAGCGCTGGAAGTTTGGGAGCTTTGGGGATGGGGTCTGTGGGAAGGGGACGCCGGACGGCAGCGGGAGAGCCTGAGTGATGGCAAAGGGAAACTTTTTATTTTATCCCCAGGCTTGGGAATTTCAATTCCATCCATCTATTAACTCGTCTCTAATGAAACTCGAGCGTACGTGACATTTTGCAAGACAACTGCTTTAAATGTTACCACAGCAATTGGTGTAAATGTTACCCGCGAACCGGGAGATGGCTTTATAATTATCTCCGTCTCTCTCTTAACGAACAAAGATTTCCACTGTCTGCTGGTATGTGACATTAGCAAAGGAAACAAGGATGCCTGCTCCACAGGCTCAGAGAAATAAACCCCCCCCCTCCCAAGTTGTGAGGGTGGCAGAGGTGTCCCCTGTCACCTTTCTGCCCAGTGATGTTGGATTTAAACCCTTCCAGGTTTATTTTGCCGATGTGCAGTTGGGGTTTCACCCTCAGGTCTTCTCTCCTTCCCTCTATCATCAATTAACCACCACCCCCCAAATAGAACTGACCCACTCCCATCTCCCCACATCCACATATAGATACATATAGGATATGTGGATCCATCAAATGAGGGCAGCCCATGACCAGGGAGGGATGGATGTAACGAGGCTCCGCTTTAATATTTCCCCTTGTCACAACCCCAAGTGAAATTTCCACTTCCATTTATGAAATAAGCTGGGAAATCATCAGGCATTTGTTATGCTGGAAACAAAAAGCTTTTTTAAATTTTATTTATTTTATTTTATTTTTTTCTTTCCCCAGCACCCATTCGAACCAGAGCATCGCAGCAAATGTCACCCCCACCTCCCCCGGCAGCTTAGCGAGGGGCTCGTTACTAAATCTCTGTCTAATAAAGGCAAGAGTTGACTCTGGAGGAGCTGCTGGTTCTAACGCTGCCTTTGGAAAATGGCAGGATTGTCACACTTAAAGACACAAATTTCCCCTGTAATATATTCGAATGGAAACCTCTGAATCCAATACTACATGGGCATATCTAATAAATTCACAATATTTCAGCCTCAACAGCCTACAACGGTTAGTTTTAAAGATTTATGTGGTAAAAAATTACTGGGTGATGAATATAGTTTATTCTGTGCAGTATTGGAGGGTATAAGGAATTAAACTACTGTCTTTAACAGTGAATTTATTATTACCTCTGTCAAAGCCAAAGTCTTTAACAGCATTTATTATAAATTTCAGTGCAAAATAAATGGTCAGAAGATGCCTTAAACCTTAAACCCCCTCAGTGGAACCACGTGCTGGCTCAGAAGTTCATGGGCTGGGGGGGCAACATCTCAGCAGCCCCCCGAGAGCACCGGGGCCAACACTGGGGTACCATGACCACGGGGAAGTGGCCACCACGTGTCCCTGCCATGGCCACCGCTGCCCTGTGGGGTCCAGGGTCACCCACTGTGGAGGCAGGATGGCACGTGTGTGGGGTGTGGGGTGAAAGCAGTGGGGTTGGGGTAAAATTTGGGATGCAATGAGGATGGGCTGTGGGTGAACCCCCACGGATGAGGCAAAATTTGGGATGCAGCAACGAGGATGTGTGGAAAATCACCCATGGATGGGGCAAAATCCTGGGTGAAGCCACAGGAACGTGTGGGTGAGTTCCTGTGGACGGGGCAAAATTTGGGGTGCAGAAATGGGGATGTGCAGGTGAATCCCCCATGGATGGGGCAAAATTTGGGGTGCAGAAATGGGGATGTGCAGGTGAATCCCCCACGGATGGGGCAAAATCTGGGACACAGCACGTGGGCATCGTCGGCGCTGCCTCCCCGGCGCTCGGCCACCCTTTTGTCCTCGCCTGTGATGGGTGTCCCCTCATTTATAAAAATTACCTGGGAGGAATGAGGCTGCCAGGGGCTTGTTCTGGACGATTGGTTCCCGCCGGGGGGCGAGGGGGGCCGGCGGGGGAAGGATGGTCCTCGCTTGAATTTGACCGGTGGGTGACCGTTGCCTTCCAGCTGACCCCGCCATCCCATCCCCATCCCTCCCAACTCGGGAGCCTCCCAGAGGGGTTATTAATGGGAGTCCAATGCCATCCAGCCCTGGGGAGCCCATCTCCACAGCCCACCCCATTGGAGACCCCACGGAGCTGAACCCACCACCCCACCCTGCAGCTGCGTGCTGAGCCCCGATCAGACTCATGACACCTTGGCTCCATCACCCACCAGGTTCAGCACATCAAGGGGGGCCGTCACCACCCCCGTGGCCTCTCCCCACGAGTGAGATGGCCCCCAAATCCAGGAACAAAATGCCACTAGATGTCACCACACGCCTTTCACTCGGGGTCTGGGGTATGGGAATAGGTCCCCCCCTCCCCTCTTCCCCCCCTGCTTTCATTGAAAGCAATTGAGAGAATTAACTTATCCGGTTTTATGGCCTGCTTGTCACATCCAACTAAGCCCACTTAAAATAGGAAGTCTCGCTGCATTCAAATAATTATCATAACATACAAATCACTCAGCCAAGGGACAAGGGACCAGTGCTGGGGAAAGGGACACAGTGTCGGGGTTTTGCTGGGATTACTGCATCCCCCTCCTCAAATTAATCTCCCCGTGTTTTAGCCTGGCTGGGCTGCCCTGAGCGGGGTCGTGGTGTTTTGGGGTCCCCGTAAAGGAGGGGGATGAGGTGGGTATGGGCTCTGCAGCTCGGCCAGCTCTGGCCATGACCCCCCTGGCCCTGTTATCCCTGCAGCACCGGGGTCCAGCAAAGCACTGGTGGCACTGGAGGTGCAAAAAGGAGCCTCATCCCAAAGTTGAGGTGACAATGAGAAAAGTCCAGGACAGTGGCATTCCCTGGACTCACAGTCAAAGCTTCCTGGTGCTGGCACAGGCACCCAGGCGAGGGGTCAGGGCTGTGGGGACCACTCCAAGGAGGGATGGGCTGAGTGACCACGCTGCCCATGCCCCAGGCAGGACCTTGCAGACCTCCCACCACAGCATCTCGCTGTGCCCACAGCCCTGGAGCTGCTGAGTCCCCCCCTGCCCCAATCTACTGACATCCACGAACCCCCAAACCGCTTTTCCCCGCTGTCAACACTGGAAATGGCAGGCAGGAGCCGGGCAGCAGCCGCTGGGTGTTTCAAACACACCAGATGGATTTTTATACCAGCCACTATTTCATGTGCAGACAGAGCGACCGCGCCGCTCACACGGCAGCAGCCTCCGCGCTGCCGAGATCGCTTCTGTGAGATTAATTCTGCGAAATTAATTGGGACAAGATTGAAAAGGAAATTAAAATGCAGCTGAGTGAACAGGCTTTTCAAACACCTTTTCTTCCCCCCCCACCCCCTCCACTTCTCTCCCTTCGCCTCCTCCCTCCTTTCCCCCTCCCCAGCCCCGGGCCGCCTCCGTTCTGCGGCGGCCGCGAGCATCCGGCGCGGGAAGTAATTTACGGGGGAAAAGCTCTCAGGAGCGATCGGTTCCGTGTGAGGGAGCCGGCACAAGAGTCGCAATCTGGAGCCGCTGAAGAGAATGAAAACCCTGCCGCGATGCCAAGCTGTGTCCCCGAGCTGGCGCAGGGGGGACTGAACCCGCCTGGCCGTTGGCACGATGGACTGAGGTGCCAGCGTGGGCACTGGGGCCGGTGGGTATCGCCCCCAGGGACATCCGTGGGTTCCCTCTGGTGTTATTCCCCCTGGATAAATGAGATGATGAGCTGGGGCTGTGGGATCAGTGCCTGGAGCACGTCAGTCCTGTCCTGGGGGGGAAGCGAGTGGCTAAATGACTCCATAAAGTGCTTTGAGATCCACAGATGGGGAATTCTCAGCCTTCCAGGGATGCAGCTGGGATGTGCAGGAGATGGCCCCAAATATGTCCATGCCACACTGGCTGCAAACCTTCGAGGAGGTGGATGGGCAGCTGGCAGCCAACCCATGCCAGGCTTGGGGCTGCCACAGTGCCAGTGGTGCCCAGCTCGGAGCTTGCCAGGGCGAGCTGTGGTCCTGGCCCCACTGAGATGCGGACAGGACCTGCAGGTCCAGCCTCGAAGGCTCTGATGGATGGGACAAAACCTCCAAGACTCTGCTGCTGTGGCTCTCCAGCCTATCACTGCGCCCATCCCACCATCCATGCCCACCCTGGGGCCACCCTGTGGCTACCACCAGGACACCAGACTAAAGCTGGTTCTTCTTCTCAGCTATAAAATGTGACCTTGGTCTTAACAAGCCCAAGACTTGGAGATGCTCATCTCCAAAGGCCCATACCCACCACAGCTGAGCCACTGCTGCATGTGCCACCCTTCCCCACAGCGGGTCCACTTGACCTCCCCTGGGTGGGTGCCCACCAGGGGCACAACCACCAAGTTCATCACTGTTCCCATGCTGGATTGGGTACAAAGCACGTCACAAACCACCATCCACACTATGCAACCCCCCAGGTTCTTCACCATCCTCGGGGTGCAAAGCACGTTGCAAAACATCACCGACAAAATGCAACCCCTGGAGCTCACCAAGGGTGCAAAGTGCGTTGTGAAAACATCACCCATAAAACTCAACCACCCCAGCTCAGCGCCGCCAGCTGGGGCCACCATGGTCCGGTGGGGACCGGCCGGGAGCCAGGACAGAGCCCTACGGGGACAAGCACAGGGCAGGTGAGGGTCACAGGCACCGGTGACTCTGCTCTTCCCCGCTTTGATTCATTAATGCAAACACTTAATTTATTCACCTGCACGCGCTGGCCGAAGGGAGCCCTGGTCACACCCGGCTGAGCAACCCAATTACCCCTGCAGTGCCCGAGCAGCAGCACGCACAGGCTGCACTACAGGCAGAAAAAACCCCAAATGAAAGAATCTTGCTTTGGGGCATCTGAAATGCCACGTGTGAAGGCAGCAGGAATGGGCAGGAGTGGCTGTGATGGGCCAGTCATGGAGTGGGGAGTGAGATGCTGGGGTCCCCTCCACTAAATTGCTAATTTAACTCTCCTTTGGATTTTGATTTTTACTAATTTCATCAGTTCTTGACCTTGTCATTGAGCCCCAGCCCCATGGTGGTGAACATGGGGCTGCCACCAACGCTCTTACCTTGCTCAGGATGTAGATGAGGTCTCCACGGTGGAAGGAGAGCTCGTCGGGGTGCTCGCTGCTGCAGTCCCACATGCCCTGGTAGTAATTAGCGTAATCTCGTCGGAGACCTCCTGGGGAGACAAAAAAAGAGAGGTCAGGGTGCCAGGGAACTATAGGGGGATATATTGGGGTGGTGGGGTGGGGTGCTGGGGGAGGGGGAGGGGGGTTATTTCTTGAGGAAAAGAAGAACTGTTGATGTCATTCATTTTGCATTGCAATTAAAAGGCAGGGGCCAAAGAGGCACCACAAGAAAAAGGAGCTGGTGATAAATGAATCCAATATCCACCAGTAAACACACAACAACACCCTGGCAAAGGTTTCTGTTGCAGAGAACCCTGAATTAAAGCTCTTCACTACAAACCACAAAGGGAACCAAAGATGCCTTCCTTCCCCCTCTCCCACATCCTTCATCTCCTCCTCAGGCTCAAACCAAGCTGTCCCCGAGGTGGACATCCATGACCTGGTCAAGAGAGGACTTGTGGCACCAGTGTCCCCACCATGGTGACAGCCATGCCACAGGCCATGGAAAAGGAATTAATTAACATGGGTGTTTGCACAGGGACTCTGGGAGGACGCTGCTGGGGAAGTTGATAGCCAAGTTTATTAATTAATTAAAGAAGCCAAGCAGGGGATTGCAGTCGATGGAGCAGGGACTGCTCAGCAAGGAAACAGCACCAACTGCTCAGCCAGGAACATCCAGAGCAGGATCAGGGATGGGAGGAGAGCAGGGAGCAAACATCTGCCTTCATCCCCCCTTCCTGGGAGGTCAGAGAAGGTCCCAAACCTTCTACTGTGTGACACAACCTGATAGCTCAGGTCTCGATCTTCTCATGGAGCTGTGAGTTTGGGAAGGCAGAGCCTTTGCTTGATGCCTGTGATCACAGTCTGCTGAGGCAAGAGAAGGGAACAGGAGCCAGAAAACTCTTTTTTCTCCCTTTTTTTTGGAGGGAGGCAAATGATCTGTGTGCTGCAAGCTGTGGGCTTGGGCTGATGAGACTGTTGGCAAATCGTGCCAAGGCTGGGGACCTCCCTGGGCTAAATGTGCACGTGGATTTTCTGGAAAACATCACAGCAGTGTTTCCAGAATGAAATATTTCCATCTTTGCCATCTCAGAATGGCATTTCCCACCCAAGAAACTGGCCCAGAGACCAGAGACACCATGAAAAGTGGATCCCCGTGGCGGGGGCAGAAAGCATCTCGCCTTGTGATGGAACCAGACAAGTCTGATGCCAAGGTCTTGCAGAGCCCCGCGACTGGAGAAGATGCTGCTCTGCCCAATTTGCAGACTAGGGAAGTGACTTGTCCCAGGACATCCAACAGATCCTTCACAGCATCAAAAAAACCCACCCCAAGCCCCCCAGATTCCCAGTTTTCAAGCACAGGAGATGACTTAAACCACGCTCCTGGCCCAAAGGTTTCAGGCAGGAGACTGCTCTGATGGCACAGCACCAAAGCAGGGGTGAATCCAGATGTCACAACATGGACATCTCCATGATGTGACCCCTATGGATAATTAAACCCAGTAAAACCACGTTCTGGAGGGGAGGGATGGAAGCACTGGGGCCGTACCAGTGATCTGTGCTCCTCTGCCACGAGGCTGAACCAAGCCCAGGAATCATAAATAGAAAATATCGAGCACATGGTGGAGGAAATGTTTCTAATATGGTGTAAGGGACCGAGTGATAAGGGTGCATCTGGAGTCCTGTGCCCAGATTTGATCACCTAAATATGAAAAAGGACATTACAGAGATGGGTAATGGCACAGCAGGGAGCCACGGGAATGACTCAGGGACTTGGGGAACTTAAATAGAAAGGCTGGAAAAAAAAATAAAAAGAAGGAAAAAAAAAAAGTAGGTCTGCATCCTTTAGAAAGTATTAAAAGGGGAGCACACAGTGGTGAGGAAAAGATTGTGAAGGGAATAGGAGGAGTAGGAGCTCCTGAGTTATTTAAGCTTGTGCTAAGTGCAGGAACCAGAGGTTATGAACTGGAGGCAGAGGAAATATCAGGGTGTGGGGGGCGCTGGGCAGGAGGAGCAGCCTGGGTAGGAGCCAGCAAATTGTGTCATTAAAACAAGAATAACCCAGTACAGGGAGACAGTGCTTGGCACTGAGCTGCTTGTGTCCCCTGTGAGACAAGGCTGGGGACAAGCTGCTCCTGTGGTATCTAAACCACCAGGAATTCTGTGGAGCATCATCGTTAACGTGCTGGCAAAGAGGCTTAAACACAGGGAACCCCCACATCAGCCCCTGCTCCTCATCAGAGCTCTGCTCTGTGTCGCCAGTGCAGTGGGAGGGGAAGGGGGTTTAGGGTTGAGATAGACAGCACATCTTCCTACAAGACATTCCCAGAGCTCCAAGTGCCCATTTTACCCCTGGACCTCCCCTGGGACAGGGACCCATGGTCTGCTCACCGCAGCAAGGATGCTGCCTCGATTGTCCCTCATCAACCACAAACACTTGGGAGTTGCCTCCCTATCCCACATCTGCTCTTTCCCATTTTCCAAAGGAATGAGAGGACCTTGGAGGCATCTGGACACCCCACTGAGGAGCAAAGGAAGGAGAAGCCATTGGGAAAACAGAGACTTTGCAGAAACCCTCTGCATGAGCCTGGCCACGATGCTCTGCGAGGACACGGGGAGAAGATTTTCCAGCCCACAGGAAGGTTCGTGCTCCCAAAAGTTTGTGTGTTTTTTTCCAGCTATGCCAGCTGGTTGGATGGAAGGTCTCAACCCCTCCCTCCAACCCCTGCCTTCAAAAGGTCAGAATTAATTGCATCAGATGAGGAAGATGCCTCACGATGAAAGCGTGGTCGGGCTCTGCCCCTAATTCCCACCTGCAGCTTCAAGAGCAACACAGACATTTGTGCTGGTTATCAAGAGGATCTTGTTAAAATTAAGACCCTTTGCAGAAATAGGTTCCTGGCTCCCATTTTAGCACTTAAAGATAAGGCTGTGCCAGGGACAACTCCACTCTGCAGCTTCCACATGGGCCGGTGATGCTCCTGACCTGCTGGCTCCAGGCTCACGGGATGTGGGTCAGATCCAGACAAGCAATCCCAGGAGTCCTGCATGACCAAGGCACAACAGGGCTGCCAGCTCCATCCCACACACAAGAAGAGATTTTGTTTTATAAAGCCCTAATGCCCCGTCTAGACATCGAAATCTGCGTTCAGGGCAGAGCCGGGATTTCAACGCGACTGATTTACACTGATGGAAGTGGGACGAGCGCCTGCTCCCGTGTGCATGGGCCTTGGGGTCATTGAGAGAAAACCAGCCAAATGTGACAACTGCATCATTTCCTTCTGCAGCCTGAGCAGCCCCAAGCAGGGGCTGTGGGAGAGGCATGATCTGTCCCAGCCCCTTTGCTTTGGGCGTGTTGCTTCTGAAGCCTGTTGACACTGAAACCTAATGACAGCCGTCTGCAGCTCAGGGGTGTTCACTGCTGTGCTCGTGCTAGGTGAAACCTCCTGCCACGCCAAGTGCCAGGGACAGTGACAGGAGGCAGGCTGTGAGGGTTTTTTATTTCCTAAGTAGAGGAATTTGGCTCTGTTTGTCCTCGACTGGAGCGCTCACACTGCAGCAGCAGCGCCGAACCTCGTCCGGCGCAGAAGGTGGGGATGAAACAGCCTTGAGCAAAGCAAAGGGGTGACTTGTCAGGAGCAGCCTGAAGCTCTCAGCTGGATTTGCTGGGCTGCTCCAGCACTGTGGCATCCTTGTGGCTCTTAGAAATTAGAAACAATAGTTTTCCATTAGCCAAATGCTCATCTGGAGCTTTGGCCGTGGGATAGAATGAAGAAACAGCCCCTTGGCTCCCTCCCTGCAGCCCGGCCCTCTGCTCAAGGACTCCAGCATCTCCTGCTTGCCCTTGCTCCAGCTGGACAGAACAAATGACCAAGGCAAAAAGGACGAGGGCTGGGGCTCCTGGCTCTGCCAGAGCCTTTCCCTCTTGAAATGCAGCCCAGCATTTCAAAAACAAGAGTCTAAATCTCTTATTTGGTGTCAAAACAGACACAGGACTTAAAGCAATCATGACAATGCTAATAACGAAACCAGTTATAACGATTAACAACAATTACAACCGCCAGGCAGATGCTAATGAGGACGAGCAGGGTGTTTAAATGGCTGGCAGGGCTGTGAAAGGCGAGAGCCAAAATCCTTGGGGTGGCCTTGGGGTTCAAGTTCATCATGACACTGCTGGCACCAGCCTGTCACAGAGCTGAGCTCTGCACCCCGCTGACCCCTACCTCGAGCTGGAAAACCCACGGGGGAGCTGCTCTCCTGCTGCCTGGTTCTTTGGATGGTTAAATGCTGGGGAAGTTGTGAAAGGCAAAGAAAAACACGTGTGTGTGCGTGTGCACGTCCCATCTCCTCCTGCTTTCCTCACCCCTGCCGTGGATGAGCACACAGCCCCACGTTAAGACCACAGTGTGGTTGATAAAGATCAGGATGTTGTTTTTTCCAAGCTCTGGGTGTTGGTACCGGTTGCAGCTGCCACATGGTCCAGTGGCCAAATAATTCCTAGTGCCAGGAGGTGGGAAACAAGCTCCACAAAACCAGGAGGAGTAGAGAAACACAAACTTGCTCCAGTCCCTGCAAACAGCTGGGACTCAACCCTGTCTGTGCTATCAAGATTTCAGTAGAAACACACCTGAGTGTCCTCCTGGGCTGGGGATGATTGCCCAGGAAACATCCAAGGGGGTTTGGTGTTGGCCAAAGGGAACTGTTGGATCAGGCTTTCCAGAAGTGCCAGGAATCATAGAATCAGGAATCATAGAATCATCGAATCATTTAGGTTGGAGAAGACCTTTAAAATCATCAAGTTCAACCATAAACCCAACACTGATAAGTCCACCACTAAACCACATCCCCAAGCACCACATCTACATGTCTTTTAAATCCCTCCAGGGATGGAGACTCCACCACTGCCCTGGTCAGCCTGTTCCAATGCTTGCCAACCCTTTTGGTGAATAAATTTTTCCTCAGATCCAATCCTTCAGCGAGGATGGAAAGGAGCAGGGTTTCACCTTCAGTGTGTGCAGCTCGCTGCACAAGCAGTCAGAGAGCTGAGGGGAAACTGAGATCCTCCTACAAACAGGAACATCACCGGGGTGAGACCGTCTCCTCTGAGCTCTGGAGCAGGAGCAGGGTGTGGGAAGCTCTCCTGAGCTGAGCTGTTCCAGGAGGATGTGTGTTCACCAGGAGCAGGGCAGCAGGAAGCCCCCAGCCAGCCCAGCCCCGGCTGCTCGGACACAAGCGCTGCTTTCCTGCGCCGGGGCGGAAGCGGCGATGGAAAGTGAAGCTCTGGGACCGGGGAGGAAACAGATCTTCCGCTCCCAGCCACGGTGAGGGTCCTCAGGGAACAGCAGGGTGGGGACCCTGGCGACCACAGCAGGCTCCTGGGCTGCCGACGCTGGTTCCTGGGGTGGTGGTGCGCATCCTTCCGGCTTCCCACGCCGAGATCCCTCCCTGCAGCAGCTTCCTCTGGGTCGTGACTTGCTTCCTGCCCTCTCTCCAGGCTGCTTCTGCCCCAGATCCTCTTCCTGGCCCCTTGGGATGCGCTGGGAGGGCTGGCTCCCTCTCCACCATGCAGGATGGGATGAGGGACAGGGATGGGAGTGCCTCCATGGGCGATCCATCAGCACACAGATCTCATCAGGCAAGAGAGGGGATGATGTTGGGGCTCCTCCATGGAGAGCTCACTAAGGCCACCCTCCATGGCATGCCTGTCCGAAAAGGAGAGGGATCCCCTGTGCCCATAGCATGGAGAACATGGGGAGAGCTCCCCAGGCTTGAGTTGTCTGAGCTTCACCAGCTGCAGAGTCTCCTCTGTCACCCACCAATCTGCTCTTGGAAACCATCTCATCCTCCACACACCCCTCCATCACCACCTGCACCCCAGGATGCTGAGAGGCAGCTGGACTCAGACCCCCACAACCACCACGACTTGGAGATCCTTTGGGTTGGCCAAAGGAGGGTGGGCTCTTACCGCTCCTCTGTCTGCTCCCAGCATCTCTGCTGTCCTCTGGGAAGGGGGGCTCCAGCTCCTCATCTGGGGGGGGAAAACAAAGCAGAGAAGTCAGGGCAAGGACTGTGAGTGTCACTGCTGCACCAACCCCCCGGGCAGGCAGAGGGTTGCGAGAGCATCCGACTGTCAGAATAATAAATTCCCAGCTTAATTGTGAGGAGTGGAAGGGAGGAAGTCACAGATAATATTTTAAAACGTGTTGCATAAAAATATGAATTGTTGTGAACACTGGTAAAAACAAATCACTGATTATAGCCCCATAAATTGAGGCAGCACTTTGCCGAGTGCCCTATAGGAAGAGAAGCTTCCTGTGCAGCACTCACAGCCCAGAGAAAACAAGAAATACCAGGACAGAAGAAATATGAGGAAGGATGGGAAATACAAGCAGAAATTAAGGAGGAGAAAGAGGACCCTGGGCAGCAAAGGACAGGCAGGATGGCAGGGCTACGGAGGATGGAGAAAGAGGATGTAAGAAAATAATGAGAGATGATACCATGGAAAAGGTTGAGGACAGAGAGGCTGGAAATCCTGCAAAAATGGCTAAAGACTGATGGGAGCAGGGATCCACACACAAGGAAGTTAAAATAAAATTATTGAACACAAAGACAGGTAAAATCCATCCAGTCTGGGCTGCTCTGGGTGCTGGGACAAGTCAGGTGCACAGCACCCACGTGAGCTGCTACCACAGCCCAGGCTTCCTCCTGCAACCACAAAGACTAGAAGCAACCTAATAAAAGATTATAAATAAACCCCAATTCACTCATGTTTCGGAAAGCCAACCCTGGCACTGCTGCTGGGGGGCACGGGGCAGCCCTGGCACAGACGAGGTGTCCCTGTCCCATCTCAGGGGACGTGGCTTTGCTGTCACCTTTAGCCAGAGCCGACAGAAACCAAGCCTGGGTCTTCTGCTGCTCCCTCACCGGCTGATCTGCTGCTGGGCGCTCTCCGAGGCCGCAGCCCCAGCCCTCTGTCCGCCCCGGAGCTGGATCAATGCAAACCAGGTCAGAGCTCCGCTGCCAGTTACCCACTGCAGCCCAAGGTAGGGGGTCACTGCAACTGCTCCCCCATTAGAGGGGAAGCGGCACCACAGATCTTTTCTAAATAAATCAGACTTTATTGTAAAACTCGGCCCCTGACGAGACAGGACCTCATTAGCATTGATTTTAAAATAAATTATTGAAAGTGGCTTTTGCCTGCTCTTTGCATTTGTAAAAGAGAAGGTAAATGTACCAGTGACAGCTCCCTCCCCCCAGCATTCCCACACAGGCACCCCAAACCCTCACAACTGGCTCCTCATCCCACCTTGGCATGAGGTGGAGACCAGTCAAACCAGTGCCTACGTGCCATGAAAAGCCCGGAGCCATCCTCCAAAGCGGGGTGACACCCGCACCCAGGGTGTCCCCACAGCCACCCCCTCCTCCTACCCATGCTGTGCACATCCCTCCAGCTCACGTTTCCATCCCAGAGCCAGCCTGTCCTCAGGAAACCTCTTCCCAGAGCCCTTCTCACACCTCTTGGCACAGACACAAGCTCCTTGGGAGGCGTCAGCCGGCGCTGGCGCAGGAAAACGCGGGTGGTGGAGGAAACGCTGCCGCTGGGCTGCCAAGAGGAGCAAAGCTGTGGGGATCCTGCACACACAGGGAGGGGCTGGCACTGCCAGCTCCAGCTCCCTGCCTGGACACGGTGCTGGGCAGCCACGGGTGCCCCAGTGATCCTGGGGAGATGTGCCCATCCTGCTTCCTCCCCATTTCCCTGGGAGCCCCCCCAGTTGGCAAAGCTGGTCCCCTTTGCTGGCACAGCTAATGGGGAGTCACATCAACAGCCCCTAACGAGCTCAGGCAGCTCTGGGGGTCCTGGCCCCTCGCCCCACAAAGAGCTGCTGCCCCCCCCTCTCTCCTCACTCTCCAGGACCCATGTGAGGCTGCCAGGCAGGGACTGGGGAGATTTTCCAGAGCAGTTCCCTCTTCTTCTTCCACCTTGGGCCATTTTATTCCATATTTTATGGAATGAGGCATATTTCAACCCAAAATCAAAGCCACAGACCACCTCCCTGTTTGCATCACCCACCCGAGACATCAGCTAGGCTTGGACAAGGTGATCTCCCATGTCTCAATCCTCTGTGCCTCAGTTTCCCTTTCTTTCCAAAGCCTCTGCCCTGCTGACCACTCACTCTGTGCCTCACATGGGATTTTCCTCAGGAAAACATAGTGGGGAGGCAGCTCTCCGGTGTGGTTTCCCCTTGGCTACCAGCAGCCAAACTCTGCTTGTCCTCATACACCCCATAGAGAGGTGGGGGTGGGTCTGTTCAACCAAGGACCAAGGGAGAAGACAAGAGGAAATGGGCTCCAGTTGTGCCCAGGGCAGTTGAGATGGGATGTGAGGAAGAATTTCTTTGCTGAAAGGGTTCTGAGGCATTGGAAGGGTTTGCCCAGGGCAGGGGTGGAGTCCCCATCCCTGGAGGGATTGAAGAGTCGTGTAGACACAGTGCTGAGGGACATGGGTCAGTGGGGACTGCTCAGTGTTGGGTTCATGGTGGGACTTGATGAGCTCAAAGGGCTTTTCCAATCCAGGCCATTCTGGGATTCTCCTGCAACGCTGCAGCAGGGCCAGCAACAGCCCCTCTGAGCCCCCAGCGTGGGCAGATGCCCTGGCAGATACCTTGGGGTGAAGGCACTGATCCTGGGGTGCTGCTGAGCCCTGTCTGCACCACGGCTCGTGCTGCAGCACACTGGCCTCAGGCCCAGACCTCGCAGATTCTGAGCTGTGTGATTCAGGAGCGGGGCCGTGGGGATGTGAGAAGCTCCGCTCCACACCGCAGCCTGTTGCAACCAGGTGCTGTTCTGAGTCAAGTGATGCTCTGCCTTCCCAGGGCCTGGGTGTTTGATCTCAGCCAATATCTGGATTTTATAGTGATGAATCAACAGAGAAATGCTGAAAAATGCATTTCCTGGGGGCTGTGCAGCTTCCCCCTGTGTCACCTCCCTCTGCAGAGCATCCCAGCCTGGACCACACCATCCTCGAGAAAATGCTTTTACTGGGGACAGCACATCCCCACGGGCAGCCCTGGGCACCCACAGCCGGGGTCCAGAGCCCCCCAGCAGCCCCCAGCCCCAGGCAGGGCCGGGGAGCCGGCGGGCTGCGCACCCCGCCCTGTGCGGAGCAGCCCGGGCGCGGGGCGGATTCTCAGAGGAGCTGTGTTTTAATGTAGCAATTTGATTCAATTTTCCACTCTATAAAATTACCCATCACTGCTCGTTGCTTCCTAACAGACACCTTCACTCTTAATTTAACAATCCTATCGAATTCTGCCAGGGAAATTGGAAAAATTTATCACCTGTGAAATTTTATTTTTCCTTGGTTGTATCTGTTTTTGTAAAACTTCATTAACGACGATGACTTGCTGAGGAAATTATCTCTTCATCTCCCCCTCCTTTCTTTTTCCTCTCTCTCTCTCTTTCCCTCTTTTTTCTCTCTGTTTTCACTTGGGACATGGGGGAGGCAGCTGGGCCCAGAGGAGACCCCAATTTGGATGGTAACTTTCCCTGCCCTTGCTGGGGGGTCCCAGGGGTGTGGAGGGCTGAGGTGAGGATGAGCTCAGGGCAGAGCAAACCTCTCCTACCTGTCCCTGAGCCCTGTGACTGGTTTCTCACCACTCTGCCTCTACAGCAACGTGCCATCACCACCTACCTTCAACCTGGCAGGGAACTGGGGTCTGCAGAGGGTTAGAAATTTGCCCAGATGGGAGAGATGTGGTTTTGCTTCCTGCTGGCAGTGTCCTGCACGGTGTCTGAGCTGTGTCCCCACGTGTCACTGTGATGCTGGTGCAGGCAGGATGCTCAGTGGCTGGGGAGCAGAGGTGATGCCGTCCCACAGCTCCTGCCCACGCCTCAGCTCAGTGACCGTGATGCTGGGTGCAGGATGCTTGGCCCAACCCCAGGGACAGCAGGTCCTGCACGGCAGCGAAGCCCCTGGGGTGCCCACACACCAGGACCAAAGGATAGAGAAAAAGCCCTGCTAAAGGGAGGGGCTCCCACCCCGCTGCTCACAGGGTTGGGCTGCCTGGCAGCCAGAGACACAACCCTTGGGGCTGCCTTGGGAACCTCTCACCAAGCTTTTAAGAACCTGGGGTGGGCAGGATGGGAGACACAGCAAAACCTTGTAACTAAAGGAAAGGTTTGGCTGAGATGTTCCCTCCTCCACCACGATGCTCTGCAGCTCCAGCACCAAAGCACTGACCCGTGTGTAGGAGCCAGAGAGCAACATCCATGGGGACCAAGGGTGAACCTGGCTGGCAGGGTCAGCTCCAGCTCTTTTGGGACACTCTGTATCCCAGAGTGGTGGCAATGGAGAGGTTTGTCCCTAAACCAGCACAGCACAAGCTCCTGGCAGGATCACCACGTGTGGAACAACCTCACATCCAGTATCTGCTCTGCAGCCCGTGCTGGCAGCTGCAGGGCAGCGAGGAGTCGGGCACAGCTGCCAAAGCAGCCAGGGATGCTGAGCCCTGGGCCTGACAGATCATCAGCACCTCACCCACACCAGCCTGGGGACCAGAGGCTCCTGCTGAGCTCAGGGATCACTGTAGGGAAAGAAAGCTGCTGCCCAAAGAGCTGAGGATGTAAACAGAGGAAGGGAAGGTCAGGAAGGAAAGACAAGAGATGGAGAGAGGCTGAGAGTTTGCTCAGGCAGCTCCAGCTCCCGGCAACTGTCTGGATGCCACTTGCAAACCACTGAGCAGAGATTTCCTTTGGCAGCAATAACGAGACAAAGATCTCGGGCACCATAAAACTTTCTGGTGCATTTAATTTATTTTTTTTTTTAAATCACTATAAATATAAATTTCTGAATTAAATAAGAAGAAACATGGATCTATTTTGCATCTCTGAACACAGACACCAAAGGACCCTGCTCTCAGGGATGGAGAGCAGAGCTGGGGGATCTCAACCTCAGCACAGAGGTAGAACAGCACACGGGTTTGAACAAGGCTCAGGTGACCTGTTGCCCAAGCCCTGGGGCATGTCACACCATAATTTTCTGCTGTAATGGTAAGAAACGTTGCAGACCGTGTCACCCTCGCAGGCTGTTTGATTCTGTGCCAGGAAGATTGCTCCTGGCTCCTTTAACTGGCAGCCGCTGCCCTGCTACCTCCAGACCTCGTGCACTGGCGGTGAACAAGCTCTAGTCTTTAATGTAGTTATTTTATCATCTCTTGCAAGGCCAGTAATTGTGTTACAGCCATGACTGCATGCCCAGGAGGGAGCATTTTCATCATCTAAAGTCTGATTTTCCAGGTAACACAGCCCAGAGATTCCACTCTCCCCAAACTTAATATTACTCAGGCTGAACGAAGCACAACCTCTAAAAGCTGTCCCACCTGAACTGACAAACCCTCTGCCTCATCAGAGCAGAAAGGGTTTGCCCTTGTGGTCCATCAACCAGTCTGAACAAAGAAATGGGGTCAAACCTTTGTGTTATGGGTCTGCTAAGCTCAGCAGAGCCCTAGATGTTCATTTCCACCAACATGTTGTTTGGCCAAGGTCTCCTGCTGTGTTTGCAGGGCTAAGGCTGGTGGATGTTTGGGTTTTCACCTGCTTGTTTGGTTGCTTACCTGGCAAAACCTCGTAGATGTCATCCTCTTCCATCTCTGGCTCATCCTGATTCAGGGTAGTATTGTGGGATGATGTGTTCACAGAGTCAGAACTGTCCACATCATTGTAGAGATCTTCTTCACCCTCCTCATCACATGGGATAGTGAGGGAGCTCATGTCTGGCAAGGAGAGAGGAAAAGCACAGTGAAAAAGAGCAAATCAGGGAGTTAAAATCAAGTAAGAAATCCTGTGCCACTCTACTTTGTGCCCACTATGGATCTTGCAGGGAGTGAAGTCCCCTTGCTTGGCCCATGAGAAAGAAAATGGGATGGAAGCTGAGAATTGGCTAAAACAAAGGAAAAGCCCAAGAAAGGTTGGCAAACACCAGAGAACAAAGACAAAGTCAACAGTGCCTCAAGGAACCGAGTCTGACCCCTTCCTGGGCAGCTGCTTGTGCTTTCCAGAGAGTTTCCACATGCAGGGCTGGAGTCTTATCTCAGTATTGCTGGTTTCAAACTGGAGCAACTCCAGTAGAGCCAAGCTCCATCCTTCATCAGCCAAGGACAGAACAGCTCTGCAACCCCAGCAGTGAGGAATGATTCCCACCCTTTTATTTTCTCACTTGGTGGCACTTGCAGCTTTTGAGAGATCACACAACTCTGTGCTCTAAAAGCAGCCAAAACCTCTGCAGTTGAAACCAAATGCCTGTGGGCTTCAAACAATCACTTCTTTTTAAACACCTGCTTGAAAGAGCAAAGCCCCAGAACCTCTCTTGTTGCTAAGAGAAGATGCTGGGACCCCAGCAAGGTCTTGGCAATGAGCACAAGCCCACCCATTGCTGATGGGAGCAGCCCAAACTGTGTGGGAAGATGCTGCCAGGATCTGCCCAAACAAACATGATGTGCTGCCAGACTCACCCTTCAGGAGGAACTGGATCTGATCCACCCAGGCTTCAGCCTCTGCTGGGCTTGGAGCTGTGAACTGGAGAAAGGTTCATTTGTTATCAGGCTGGTTCTTGTGTGCAGGAAGAAGAAAAAGATTTGCAGCTAGAATAGCGGATGGAGATCCTGGATCTGCCATTCCCTCCCCTGTGACTTTGGGAAAGCCACCTCACTTCTTTGTTTCCCTATTCCAGACAGGGAAACAGAATGGGAATGAAGCTAGGCCATCCCAGGGGAAGGCTGTCAAGCCTAATTCATCCAAACAATTCAGATGGAAACCACAATCCCCACTGAATATCCTGTACTGACCAGGAACCAAGACTCTACATCCAAAATCTCCCTGAAGCTCAGGAAGGTTCTCATGCACACTTAGTGGGCTGGGCCAGGTTTTTCATGACACCAGTTTTTAGGCTCCTAAAAATGCTCAACAAATTGAAAGTTTAAATTTCACCTGGCTCTGAACTGCTCATTTAAAAACAAGTTTTCCAGACTCAGTCCTTTACTGCTTCTACCCAATGTTCTCGCTTAACCCTTGTGTCCCACAAGTGCAAAGAGAGCCCAGGATCCCTTGTACCAAGGGAAGGTCCATGGTGAGATAACCTGGGAACAAGGAGAAGCATCAGCACTTTCTGCAGTGCCTTTCAGTTTGTTTTTCCTGAGGGGCTGGAGATTCACAACCTCCCTGACCCTTCAGGTCCAACCTCCACCTCTGCCTTCAGACCTGGGACCAGGTGCTTTTGCACCTAGTGCTCAAAACAGCACAGAGGGTCCATTTCTCCTCCCAGTTCCTACCTCGTAGGTGCGTTTGCCAGGGCAGATTAACTCGAAACAGCATCTTTTCCGCGAGTCTTTGCGCAGATGAAACGCCAGCCGGGCACTGTAGTCCTCGATGGAGAAGTTGCCTTTAGGTTGCTTACCTGGAAGAAGAGAAACAAGCTCAACCTGGAGTCTGCATCTTTTCATCAAGCTCCCAGTACTGCTGCGTGGTGCAAATGTCAGTGATCCACACAGGGAAACTGAGGCACACCCTGTGTCAATGGGAAATGGCCAGAAAAAACCCCTTTGGTCTGAGCACCTTCACCCCCAGGAGATCTAAAGGAAATATTAAAAGATTTCATGAAGACACAGTAAAGAGGATCCTTGTGAGCATCAAGAGATTGCAAACAGCCAGCGAGAGGTGGCCAGGGTCAGGGGGCTGCATGAGCTGAGCTGGTTGTGATGAAGCAGGGACCGCAGTGTACTTGGGGAAATAGGATGCTGCTGACAATTCTGCTGGCAAGACATTAACAAGCCCATGTGCAGGGAGAAATCCTCAGGGGAGCTTTGAGAACTGGTCTGTGGATCTGGCTGAGGCACACGCACGGCCGATGGCAGCCGGGGTGGAGAGAGGGAACTTGGCCGCGGTCACTGGAGGTGGCTTTATTTACCCCAGCTCATTATCTCCTCATGGATCTTCCTGAGGAGGAGTGGGAGCACGATCCAGGCAGCAGCTCTGAACCTTTGTTTGATTTGCAGATCCTTAAGAAACTTCCCAAGGTGAGGTCAAGGACTATGTAAGGATTTCAGCCCATCAGTAACAGGTTTGCTTTCATCTCTTGTCTTCTAGAGACCATTTGGAAGTTGGCAACTGCTCATCCCTCACAAAAACAACCAAACATCAACCCCTGCCTTCAACACCAACCTCTGCCAGCAGCTCACTGGGAAAGCCCAAGCAGCTCCTACCCCTGCACATACCCTGCCAGGGTGAGAGGAGCTGGGAAGCTTGTTTGGAAACAAAAAGTCCTTGAGATCCTCAGACAAAAGATGTGGAAGAAGGACAAAGACCCAGCTTCATCTCCACGACCCACTGGAGTGAAATCCTGTCCTAGGTGCAGGCTGGTCATTGCAAACCAAGGCTGTGTGTTTTGTAAGCTGTTAGCATCCCATGTTTCTGGACTGGGTAGAGCAGAGGATGGCCATAAATCTAATGACACCAAACTCTGCTGGAGATATTAGCTGTCTGTTTATATCTACCTGATGGAGCATGACTGCAAAATATTTATATATGCTGACACATGGATTATATACAGTCACTTAGGGGGTTGAAGCCCAGCTGACAGCTCATAGAAAACTTGGTCCATCGTTTTATTTACACACAGCTCTGTCCCTGTGTCTCTCTCCTCTTGTTCCATACCTATAAAAGTGTTTGAGGGGAAATAAAGAGAGCAGGCTGAGCTGTACCTTTGGAGGACCTGCATGTTATTACCTTTTCCCTTGTCAGATATGAACCTGTCCTTCAGCAAGGACTCTCTCTCCCCTTCTCTTTTCCAGCCCTGTCCATGCCCTTGGCCACCACTCATGAGTTGGAGACTGGAGGTGGATACCTCACCCACTTACTTTTCTCACTGGCGTAGTAGTAAAAGGTTTTTCTGTTGAGGACACACCACCGCTTCTGCCACTCTGACCCAAAAAAGCTGTGCTCTAGGAAGGAAAGGACAGCAAAAGAGTGAAAACTGTTAATTTCTGTTCTTTCATTCTACGTTTCAGATGAAGATTTAAGGGAAAAGAAGAATTTTTTCAGCACAAAATCCTGTAGATTTCTGGCATGTAATTCAGGCAAGCAAATTTAGGTACAGAACCTCAACCAAGGAAGAACCAGCCTGTCCTACCAGGCTGGAGCCCCTGCAAACCTTCCCCAGCTCTCCAAGCAAGCTGAGCTGAGCTGAGCTGCTCTGACCTTAGTTCTACTAACTGGGAGGGAACACAGCTTTGGGTTAAACCTTCTCTAATTGAGGTTTAAGCAAATGTCTTTTACTCTGTAATTGGAGCAAGCTAAACCATGTACAGAGCCAGTTACACAACTCAGCTGATGGCCATGAGGAAAAAAAGGGCTGTTCTTGCCTCATACCACCTGTCATACAGTAAATAAATCAAGATAAAATCTGAGGGATGAGGAAATAATTTGTAGCTTTCACAAGAGCCAGTAAAATCAAGATAAACCTGAGGCTGACTCACAGTCCTTATCTCAACTTGCTAATGTGTGTGATGCTACGAACTACCTTGTCTTCACCAGGATTTCATCCTCATTAGGTATCCCTGGTTAGAAGGGCACATCTTGCCTTAGAGGACTGGGCTGCTGCTTAATTCAATTTCTGGGTTTTAATCTTTGTGCAGTTTGATGATCTGCAAAAGAGAATAAATAAAGGCTGTGCCCTCCCTGTGTTTATGGTGCCTAAGAAAAGCCTGAAACGTTCTGCGTGTGCCTACAGACAAATCTGCAGAAAAGATGGATTTTCCTGTTTGTTCTTCGTTGGAAAACTTGCATTCTTGGTCATTCATCCCCAAATCTTACGGTGTAGTTGTCAGGCCTTACCTCGGGACCTCTTCTCCAGATATCCTTGCTTCAAAATGTTCCCCGTGTCTTGAACAGGCTTTGGTGTGATCTCTTCCAATCCTAGAGAGAGCAGAGCAGAGCAAAGCTTTGGGATTTCCCATCTGCACAACATCTTCAGCCCCTTTCCCTGCAGAAGAAGCCTGGGAAGGCAGACCAGCAGCTGGAGGTGAAAATCATGGTCTACTATGATCTCACCAGCTATTCCCAGTCCTGGTTGCAGGCTCCCAGAAGATGGTCCTGAAGGAAACCAGGACCGTGACACATACAGCTAGAGTAAGAATGCTCCTCCCTGGAAGTGTTCTCGGCCAGGTTGGATGAGGCTTTGAGCAACCTGGTCTAGTGGAAGGTGTCCCTGCTGATGGCAGGGGGGTTGGGACTGGAGGAGCTTTAAGGTCCCTCCCAACCCAAACCAGTCTGGGGTTCTGTGATCATCAAGTCCAACCATAAACCCAACACTGATAAGTCCACCACTAAACCACGTCCCTAAGCACCACATCTACATGT
This sequence comes from Caprimulgus europaeus, assembly GCA_907165065.1. Next base: position 6,181,753 of record OU015549.1, read on the forward strand.
CTTTTAAATCCCTCCAGGGATGGGGACTCCACCACTGCCCTGGTCAGCCTGTTCCAATGCTTGATAACCCTTTTGGAGAATAAATTTTTCCTCAGATCCAATCCTTCAGGGAGGATGGAAAGGAGCAGGGTTTCACCTTCAGTGTGTGCAACTCACTGCACAATCAGTTGGGAAGCTGAGTAGAAGCCAAGACCTTCCTACAAATAGTGCAGAACATCAGGTTTATTATATTCCTTGTCATGAAAACAAAGAGGGATGCTGAAAAGGACCTAAATTCCCTTTCAGGCTGCAGACTGGTCAGTATCAAAAGATTTTTCCCACGGGGTAGGAGGTGCAGAATAATGTCCTGAGGAGCTTCTGCACCCTCCTCAGGCACAAGTGGCCCTGGGAACCCTCAGAGACAGGACCCTGCACTGCCTTGGACCCTAACAGCACCCATCACCTTTTGAGTTTGGGGTGGGGCTTTGCAGCAGACAGCCCATGGGCTCCAGGGGGGCTGGCAGAGTAGCTGTGAGCAGAGACCACAATGTCCCCTGTGCTGCCACCTCCCCGGGCACCAACCTGGCATCCCTCCTCCATGCAGAGGTGAAAGCACCAGCCTGGCACAAACACACTCCAGCTTTCTCCTGTGACTCTGAGCATCTGACTGGGACAAAGTCACGTTGTCTCCTCAAACCCAAGCCCCGACCCCTTTTGCACTAATGCAAATCTAAATATCATTTTATGGGACATTTATAACGATGACAATGGGACGGTGCTGCCGGCTGCAGAGGGAGACCCTGCCAGGATGGATATTACATTAATGTGCCCAACGCCAGCTCGCCGACCCCGCTGGCAGGAGCATAAAAAATGCTTGAGTGAAACTTTTATGTCGCCGTGAAGAAGCCGGGCCCCAGCGGGGGGACGGAGGCGGCCCCAGCGGGGGGACGGAGGCAGCCCCGGCGAGATCCCATCAGCACCAGCGCTCGGATTGAATTACCCAGGGGGGGGAGGCAGGAGCTGCCAGTGCTGCTTCGCTTGTTTAATTTCATTTACTCTCAGTACATTATCAGCATGGGGCTTCCCTCTGCCCCCCGCTCCCCCAAGACAAACCAGCCATGTAGGATGCTGCTGGCGCTTAAGGCAAGGCAAGGACGTGTCCAGCCATCCTGGTTCCCCCTCCAGACGTGCTTTCTGCTCTTTCCTCACTTGCCAAGAGAGATTTGGGGGAGTTCAAGGATCAAAAACACCACAAAGAGTAACTGAAGCAGCACAAACACGATGGGAGCCAGAACAGCCTCTTCCAGCCCCACATCTTCTCTCTTTGCCCATCATTTCTCCTGCCTGCAGAGGCAGGGCCCCTGGGCAGCTCCTGCCTTCTCAGCCGTGCTTTGCCCCGTTTGAGATCAATTTTCCACACAAGCAGATCCCATGTTTCAGGTTATTGGTGGCCCTGGATCCCATGATCTGCAGCATCACCTCCAGAACACCATCAGGAGCCCAAATCTCTCCCGGTTTGCAAGAGGCACCGTGCCTCAGTTTCCCAGCAGGAAAATCAGAATAAAAGGAGACTCTTTCCTTCTCAAATCCTCAGCGGCTGCTCAGCCAAGCTAACACAATTAGGGAGGGGTGGTGAGGGCTGATTTGATTGCACAGGGCTCTGGAAATTTTAAGTTTTACAGAATATGACATGAAGATGGCAGCTGTGCCCTGCGTGCTGCACGCAGCCCCGCTAATGCAGCCCTGGAGATTAAATCTGTGCGAGGTGGGCGAGTGGGGGGGACGTGGTGCTCGAGGCTCTGCCTGCTTGCAGATGGGGCTACGTGGGGTGTCCCCATCCCTCCCCATGTCCCCAGCTTGCCCCCTAACAACAATCCAGATGGCTTTTGCTGGCAGCAAAGAGCTAAATTAACCTGCAAAGACAGTCCCTGGGGTTTTTTTATTTCTTTAAATCTAATGGACACCCAGAAGATCCAGAGAGGCTGGGTGGGAGCTCGCTGGTCTCTATGGGTAGAGGGTTTAGTTGCCAAGGCAGCCTCTGCCAGATGCCTCAGCCCCAGGGTCACACAGCTGGCAGGTAAAGCACAGCTCACCACATCTTCTAAGACTCCAAGTGATGGAAAAGCCAGCCCATCTCCTGGTCATCTGTTCCAGCCACTAATGGCCATTCACCATTTATAAAAACAGAGAAAGAAAAAGCCTTGAATTCATCTCAGAGAGACATCTGTGCTCTCCCAGACACACAGCTCCTCTTCAGTTGCTCCTGGCATGGTGTGGGAGGGCTGTGGCTGTGTTTGGATGGTCTCAGTGGTCCCTTCCACCTTGACATGTCCCCCAGCCCACCCTTCACCCAGAAGATGACTGTTTCTAGCAGCACTGCCCATTGCCACCAGCACCTCAAACACCTCGTGGCCTCTCCTCCATCCTTGGCAGCATCTCAAACCCGGCTCCCAAGGGAGCTGCTCACCCCCAAGGGTTTTCCTGCAGTTGAATTTCCCAATCCACGGGACACATTGCTTCATCTGGAGCTTCCTGCACACTGGCAGCACTGGGAACAGCTCTGTGCCTAAATCCTGGAGACCACATTTCTGAGAGGACACAAAGCTCTAGAGTTTCAGGAGTGGGAGAAAATGGTGGCCAGAGACCCAGACCCACGGGTGTAGGAGAAGACACCAGCTCTTTCCTTTCCCCTCTTCATTGCACCCCAACCTTTACTGTGATTTGCATCCCCCAGGTGCTGCCCGAGGATGCTCTCAGCCTCAGAGTCTTCACTTCCACCTCGAGCTGAAGGCAGGTCACCCCCGAGCCTCTGGCTTTGCTGAGCAAATGGCATCTTTTGGGCAAAGTTTCTAGGAGTTTGGTTGCCAAGCACCGTGCCCGTTCCACCCCATCTTCTCCATGTCCTCGAGGACCTCTGGATTTCAGCTCTCACCCCTCCAGTCTCTGACTCATGCACACCAGCTGCACAAAATGTCACAGTAGCTGCAGCCAAACATGCCCAGGGGCCACGTCGGTGCCCACGCTGTCACATCAACGACTGTTCAAAGGGCCGGGGCGCGGCGGTCACAGCTCAGCCCCCAGCCCCCAGCCCCCAGCTTAGTCACCAGGCTCAGACGTGCCAAGAGCAGATTCTGCTCCCGGGGACTTCGCAGGGAACACCCAAACACATTTCAAACCAGAGCACAACCGGCTGTGATTTCCCAGAGCCCTCTCCGCGGTGGCTGCACTCTTTTTTTTTCCTGTTGAAGCTAATGAGGAAAAAAACCCAAAAAACAATCAGGAAGAGACAAACAACCCCTCCTGCTGCCTCCAAAGTGAGCTGAACTCGGGAAATGCTGAAAGCTTTTGGAAATCTCACCCACCACCAAGGTCTGACACGGCAAATGAGTCCAGGACGTGGCTGCTGGGGCTAATGGCACTGGTGGCCACTGCTGAGGGGCATCTGCGGGTCCATTCAGGCACAGATTTCATACACACGTGTTAGAGTTTAACTTGGTCAGCAGCCAAGCACCACACAGCCGCTCGCTCACTCTCCCCCCGCCCCAGGGAGTAGGGGAGAGAATGGGAGGGGTAAAGGTAAGGAGACTCAGGGGTTGAGATAAGAACAATTTCATAACTGAAATAAAAGAAAACTTAAAATAATAATGACAATAATAATAATGATAATAATGATAATAATGATAATAATGATAATAATGATAATAATGATAATAATGATAATAATGATAATAATAATAATAATAATAATAATAATAATAATAATAATAATAATAATAATAATAATAATAATAATAATAATAATAATAAAAAATACAAATGAGTGATGCACAGGGCAATTGCTCACCACCTGCTGATCGATGCCCAGCCTATTCCCAGATTGTGATCCCAGAGGACCAAAAATGTTTATACCCTGACAATGCCATTATAGATGGAATATCTCACTGGCATATCCAAATGCCAGTTTGAACCCATCACTCTCCCCTCGCCTTCTGCTGCGCTTGCAGCCTAGCAAAACATGGGGAGTTGGAAAGTCCTTGATTTTCTAGCAACAACTAAAACCATCAGTATGTTATCAACACTCTCCTCGTACCAAATCCCACACAGAACCCAAACCACAGCTGTTCCAGCTACCGAGAGAGGAAAATCAGCTCTGTTCCAGATGAAACCAGGACAACACCAAAACAAGGAGCTGTGTGTGAGCCATGCTGCTTTCAGTCTCTGATGGGAGAATAATGCTTCCCACATTTAAACCATTACCTTCTCCCAAGATCAAGCAGATCCTGAAAGCATCTCTGCTTTCTCACATCATGGTTCACAGGGGTACAGATCCCCCCTCAAACCCTCTTCCCAGGTACCCTTAATCAAAGGTACCAGCAAAGATCTACCCCGTGGTGCAGTCCCTCGTGGGAGGACGGGTGTGAGCTCAGCCCCTTGGCTCCAGGCTCCAGCTGATGGAGGCTGGAGACACCAGGCAGAGCTGGGCAGAACTTTTTCAGTCCCATGCAGACCCTGCAGCCCAGCAAAGCAGCCAGCAATGGGCACGGAGTGATGTCCCAACCAGATGGAGCAGGAGGTGTTGTGGGAGGTGAGACACTGTCCACCAGCCTGCTCCCTTCTATCCCTACCTCCTCGTCCTCCTGCTCCAGGTCACAGCACATCTCCTCGGTGGCTCCCAGGCCCGTGGTGCCCCTCGGACACGCTCCCCTCCACGCCTCGGGAATGTCACCGGAGCTTTCAGCGCCTTGGAGGCGGCTGGAGATCATTAATTACAGCAGGAACAAAATGAGCAACTATTGCAAAGAAAATGGGGAACTAAACAATTGTCAACATGGCCCAGATGAAATAGATCTTGTGCCAGACTAATTTTATGGCATTTTTTTGAGCAAGAAAATAAGAAAGTAGATGAAGAAAAGGCAAAGCACAGCGGAGAAGATTTATTTAGGCTTCAGCTTGACTTTTCAAAAGAGGCCAGTAAGCAAAATTCAGGGTGCAGGCATCCACCCTGGGATAACTGCCTGGATTGAAAGCGAGTCAGCAAGCAGGAGGCAGCTAAAAATCAATGGCAACAAATCATCGAGAGGAAATGATCACCTGAAATATCTCCACGTTCAGCTGGGGGATCGGTTTGTCCTCGGGCTCAGGAGCCCTCGGGTGCTACAAAACACCCCAACTCAAAAAGCTCACCCAAAAACTGCAGCTAATCCCAGAGCTTCCTTCGGGACAGGCAGGGAATTGCTAAATACTCCTGTAGCAGCCAGTACAGACCAGTATGGAAGGCAGGAACCAAGATTAACTGGTCCCAGGCAACAGCAGAGGCTTTTGCCAAGTGCTGACAGTCAGGAGTGAACACAAAATCCATGGAAGTTGCTCCAGAAAACCACAATTCTCACCTGGGGTTGGACAGTGCTTAATTAACTGCATTGCCCCTAACGTCCTCGTTGGACCACAATTAATGACCAAACACAAATGAAGAGGGGACAGACAGACAGAGCTTTGTTAAACCCCAGTTAGTGTTGGATTGGTGGAGCTTTATTCAGAGGAGTCCACCACTGAGGTTTTGATGATTGAGAAGCAAAGGAGAGAAGAGACAACCAATGGCAAAGAGTTGAGTGGAGACTGGGTTGGGATTTAGCCCCAGAGGGTGGAAAAAAGCCCCCAACATTTTATTGGTGTGGGTTTGGTTGGGTTTTTTTAATTCTGTCTGGAAAATTTAACAGTAAGTTTGAAGTTAAACCAACTTTGCCAAAGGAAAAAAAAAAAGGAAAGAAAATTCAAAGAGGAGGCAGAGCCTTTGGCCCAAAAGTTTCCTTCCAAATCACCAAGTCTATAATTGCAAAATAAAAAACCCCACTAAATCTCAATATCTATTTGCACAGCTCATTAGCCAAGGGCTCCCACTCAGCAAAGAGGGAGGGAAGGGAAAAAAAAAAACCAACCCAACAACCCTTCAGAACCAAGTGGATTTGGGGAGTTGCTATGGAAACCCTTTGCAGCCACATCTCCCAGAGCTCTGCTCAGATGGGTCCGTCTGTCCAGCCGCCACCCGCCTCCCCAGGACGCAATTTTTTAAGGTCCTCTTAAATAAATAAATGGATAAATAAATAAATAAATAAATAAAAGCTTAATGTATGAAATATAGAAATATATCATCTGTGTAACTCACTCCCCTGTTCTTTCTCTCCCCCAAACACAACGTGATGTCAGGCACCCGACCTGCTGTGCTACCGGGACACCGTGATTTACAACGTGAAAAGGGAAAACCTAAATCATCCCGTAATGAAAACATTCAAGTTAATGCATCACAAGTGAGGAATTTATTACCATTAACTCCAACCAACAGTTATAAACCACCCGTCCTTTCCTGTCCACGCGCAGGGACGCGGGCGCGGGGACTTCATTAAGCTCAACTTTCTTTTCCTCCTCACCACACCGCTCATGTGTGTTCCACCGGCCACCACTCCTTGTTAACTGGACTGGCTCATTTTCCAGGGGCTGGAGAAGCTCTGAAGGCCTCATCCATTTCTTTCCACGGGTGGCTCGGCGCAGACAGATGGAGGAGGAAAGTTCCCGAGACGTTCAGCTCGATGAGTTTATTTAAAGGCCGCTGAAATATCTGCTCTGACAAAAGCCAACCCCGGCCCCGGCCCCGCGCGCCGTTACTCGGAGAAGCTGATGGATAAGTAATCACAGATGGGCACGCTGGGAGGTTCCACCGGACCCCAGCTACCTCAGGGTGCACTTGGCCAAATATTTGCTTCTTACTGATGTTCCACCACCACCTTGGGAACCCAAACCTGACATCTGAAGCACTATTGAAATCCCCTTGGTGCGGGGATGGACGGTGAGGCTGGCTGGTCCCTGCAGTGGGATCATCTCCCCCCGTCCCCCTTTGCCCTGTAGGGGGTTTCAGGAGGGGTCCTGGGGGATTTTCAGGGATGGGAGCTGTGGGGATGCAATAAGAGGCACCACCAGCCAGTTGTTAACTCCTACCTCAATCCTGAGGTCTTTACATAAAAATATCACTTGGCTTCAACGGGAGCTGCAGGTCGGGTCCATTAACTGCTCTGATGGGTTCGTTACTGCAGGGCTGCCAACGAGGACTCTAACGAGAACATGCTCATCCCACACTGCACAAACAGGACCCACTCCATGTCCCAGTACTTGCAGTGCAGCAGCACCCTGGAGCTCGAGCCAGGACCCCACCACAACTGTATGAGCAAAGAGATGGTCCCTACGATGACCAGTGCCACACGTGTCCCCTCATTGCACATTCCAGGAGCTTTAGAGATGCTTCTCCCTTGCTGCCACTGAAAGCAAAGCAGTGGAAGAGTAGGGATGGGACATCACAGTGGGGGGACCTCAGAGCTGGCAGGAGATACAGCCCAGCCACTATGTGCTCGCCCTTCTCCTCCCCAACACTCCTCACGCAAAGGCACCGGGGGTTATGGGTGCAGGATGCAGCTGAGCAATGTTTGCTCCTTCTGCCAGAAGGAAGGTCCTCCAAGACCAGGGTCCCTCCATATCTTTCTTCCATGAACTTTCCTGCCAGGAACAAATGATGAAGATGAAGGGAACCAGAGAAACAACCAGAGATGGGAACACCAAGAAGGGACTCAAGCAGCAAACGCAAACTCTTGGTGCCTACAGCAGCGTCTCAGGCCACTGTGACATCTGCTTGGGCTCGAGGGGGATATTGGCTTTGAGGGGACAAACCCCATCCTGTTTCAGCATCCTGCTGGACCTCCCCACTGTCCTATGCCATCAGCACCATCACACCGTGCCCGAGAGCTGCCCGACTCGAGCTCCTTGGTGAAGCCACAGATCAGTGCAGGAAAATTCCCGAAAGGTGGATGGGATTGGAAATCCGGGGTCTGGGCAAGGCTGTGACAAGAGCAGGCACCTGTTGGCTACAGCTTCTGGCTTTTATCCCTATAGATATTCTGCACCACGTCATCTCCAGCCTTGACACAAACGGTTCCTATAGATCACGGCGGAAAATCGAGGGGATTTGAGGAGAGAGGAGGGTCAGGAGAAAGGGAAAACAAGCGACACGCGATTTTTCAAGCGGAAACAATGGCAATATGAAGATATATCGGTGTCAGCCCTTCTGCAGGAGGCAGGAGGCTGTGCTCTTTTACCTCTTACAGTGTCACTCTCATGACCTCTACCATTTGAAATGCTTTGATTCCACCTTGCCCAAGGGACCTGGGAGCGATGAGGAATGCCCGCGCCTGACCTCACCTCCGCGTTGTCTAACGGCTGACGGCATAAATCAGTTTTTCCCCTCTGCAGACCCGAGTGTCAAGAACCCATGTGAGAAGGCTGGAAATATGAAATGATTTCCCTGAGGGTTTTCATTGTTACTCGGTTTCTCTCCTGGAACTGTAGAGCTGTGTTTCACATGAGGAACAACTTTCCCTGGAGACCTTCATTTGTGTATAAAATGAGCAGGAGGGGGTTGGGAAGAGGGATGTTGGCAGCCAGCATCCACTTGGGAGGGGAGCAAGAGGGGCACAACCAAATCCACGGCCCAAACTTGCTGTGCTCATCCTTCCCAGCCTTCTGCAAACCAAAACCAGTGCGAGTCCAGTAAAGAGACCTAAAGAAGAGGTCAGTGAGGCTGCTCGGGTGAGGGGTAAGGAAGGCAGGAGCCACCCTGGTGCTGGGGACAAGGTGAGTGAGCAAATCCCAGAGAAAGAATAAAATCAGCCAAGTGGTTTTGGCGTAAATCGGCCTGTTACCACCTCAGGATGTTCACACAGAATGGCCTGGATTGGAAAAGCCCTTTGAGCTCATGGAGTCCAGCCATGAACCCAGCACTGACCAGTCCCCACTGACCCCTGTCCCTCAGCACTGTGTCTACACCACTCTTCAATCCCTCCAGGGATGGGGACTCCACCACTGCCCTGGGCAACCCCTTCCAGTGCCTCAGAACCCTTTCAGCAAAGAAATTCTTCCTCACATCCCATCTCAACTGCCCTGGGCACAACTGGAGCCCATTTCCTCTTGTCCTGTCCCTTGGTCCTTGGTTGAACAGACCCACCCCCACCTCTCCACATCCTCCTTTCAGGTGAAAGATGCCCAGCTGGTGGGATAACAAGGGATTCACAGACCTCATGGAGGGTCCTGGAAGCTGCAGACCATGGAGAAGCAGAGCCAACACATGGGCATGGTGAGAGCACAAGGGATCTGCTTCACCCTGGACCTTCCCCCATGGATATTTTCCTGTGTCTCTAACCCTGACACTACCACGCTGCCACATCCCCCTCGGTCACTGAGCACCAGGCCAGGCACAGCCCTTCTGCTCCTCCTCCTGAATTCAGAGCATTCAGCACCCAGTGTGGTTACCCCAACAAAACTGGTGGCACCTATTCCCAAATTACCAACAGATTGATTCCTTCCAGGCACTAACCAGTCTGGTGCCATCCCTGCCAGAAGCTCCTTCCACAGCCAAGTACTTGATCCCAAGCACTGGATGTGGCAGAGGGAGATTTTTAAGAGAGATTTGGGGTAAGAGCAGGGCAGGCAACAAGCTCTGGAGGCAGGAGCAGGCAGCTGGTAGGGACGAGCAGATGACTGATGAAGTTCTGAGTCCCAGGTTGGGGTCTGCACACCCAGACTGGGCAGCAGAACAGCTCAAACCCCCTCCTGAGCCTCCTGCAACGGGTGCTCCTGCCCAATCCCACCCAACCAGGGGTATCCTGGTGAGCTGAGCCACACTGGCTGGTTTTAGTCTTGCTTTCATGTCCACAGCAAGCTCAGAAGCTAACGAGAAGTCTTGGGGAATGGAATTAGCTAATTTTAGGCATTTTTAACCCAGTGCTCAGCAGTGTTTCTCTCAAAAGCAAGTAGCCCACCTTTACCTGGCCACTGATGCTGAGAGCATCATTAGCTGCTGTTTGCACAGCCTTCCCAAGCCTAAAACCCCATGGAAGCGCTCAGTGGGATCATTATTCCATCATTCAAACCCAGCATCACTCTTTAAAATCCAAATTTTGCAGGTAATTAGTCCCAACTGCTATTTGCAATTGAGCCATGGGATTGTCTCAGCTCAAAAGCGAGTCGAGGCACTCTGGCAGTCAATTCCTTGGCAAAATCTTCCCAACATCCCTGCAGACCACGCTGGTGGCACCCCTCAGTGGTGGGGAGCACCGTCTGGTGACACCCCACAGTGATGGGGAGCACTGTCTGGTGACACCCCTCAGTGATGGGGAGCACTGTCTGGTGACACCCTTCAGTGATGGGGAGCACTGTCTGGTGACACCCCTCAGTGATGGGGAGCACCACGGTGACCCCACGGGCACAGACCCTGCTGCAAACACCATTTGTTAACGGGTCGTTGGCTGTGGGTTGGGACTGCATCCAATGAAACCAAAGGCAAAACACATTCCTGAGTTCCCTGGCATGGTTTAAAGGGCCCAGTTTGATGCTGGGAATCATGGTCTCATCTGTGGGGCTCCTGGAATGACAAGGAAGGTCCTCGTTGGGGCGGGAGGGAGCCGCCCTTCCCATATTTATCAAACTCTTCCCTTTCCAACGCGCAGCCTGATTCTCCCCCTTCCCTTTCAGCTCAGCTCAGCTCTATTTTTTCCTTGCTTCCTACTTCTGAGTAATTGTTAGAAAAGTAAAATCAACAGGTCATAAAATGATAAAAGCACATTCTCTGGTAAATCCTCCCCCTGGGCTCACTTCTCCTCTCGTTTTACACTGATAAAATGCCCCTGCCTTCCCTGGAGCCCTCTTGATTTACATCACACACCTTGGATTATGAAAGAAACGTTGATTTTCCTGATATCAACACAACATGAATCTAGACACACCCAGCCTAGCTCTGCTAGTCAAATAAATCAGGAGCAGAGCCAGGAATAGCTTATATAGGAGTAATAGAGCTTCAACTACACCATACTGATATGGGGAGAGCAATCCAACCTCCTTAATGTAGATAGTTATATCCAAATAAAGGTGCTTTATGTCAGTATAAATTATTCTCTTCCCATTTAGGGATGCCTTTCTACAAAATGGATGTGCTAGAGCAACTGCCAATCTGGATACAGATATATTGTTTAGAAAAAAACAAAACCACAGGCGAAGCCTCGCTGCGGCACAAGCTGGTATTTGACAGCTCTTTCTCCTGGATCCAACATCTTGGGGTCCCCCTGGCCCCTTGGGACACAGGGCTGTCCCACTCCAGCTCCCTTCCATGCAGATCCAGTGGGGATTTGCAGAAGGTAGCAGGATTTTAGGAAAAAAAACAAAATAAAACAAATTTGCTGCCTTTTCTGATGCATCACCCCAGGTCTGAACGATCAGGACCCCGCTTGCAAGGAGACACCAAGCGCTTCCCACGATGGGAACACAACTGAGAGGAGATGGGGACGCCTTCAGGGGCCACCATCAGATGGAAGAGGATCTCCAGAGCCACCAAATGGATTTCAGACCATACTTAATAACCCCAGGATTATTTCTGCCCAGATTTGACTCAGTCCAGGCGATCTGCACTGCCAGGCTTTGCACCACGTGGTGCTGCTGCTCAGTCCTCAGGACCTGACGCTGCTTTTTGGTCTCTCCTCAGTCCACAGCCACCATTAAACACGTGTGGATTGAGGAGTGGGACCAGCAACAGGGTCTGATGAAGGACACAAGAAAGGTGGAGCAGGAACCTGATGTGACCACATTCCCTCCGCAGCATCCCAGGGCCTGGGGCTGGGACTGCCAGGACTGAGGAACCCCTCCCTGGAAAAGAGCTGTGGGCCAGATGCTCTGGTTTTTAATCAGAGGATTTTTTAATTAGATGTCAACTCTGCAAAATTGAAAGAGCTTAAGAAATATTTGAGTGTCTCCTTGCCTCAGTCAGAGTGAGGTCTCAGTCTGAGGTCCATCCACAGACCCCTCAGCTCTCTGCAATCAGGGAAATAGGCACTTTCTCCCCATTGAGCACAAAAAAAGTGCTGGGGGTGCACAGCCAGAGGCAGGTGATGGGAATAATTCCTGCTCCAAATGCCCCCTGCCATTCCCAAGACTTCACTGCTCCTGGTGCAGCTCCAGAAGGAGAGGAGCGAGGGCACGAGGGTGTCTGGAGCTCATTAGAGGATCCTGCTTTGGGCTGGGCTGGGACAAAGATGTTTCCTTTTAAAGCCTCGAGGCTCCCGTGGGCAGGAGCCCAAGTGATGAAAGAAACGTTCTGGGTGGTGGTGGTGGTCCCAGCAGAGATGCAGGAACCAGAGCCTTGGGTGGGTTGATTCAACTCAAAATGATTTAAATCCTCAATTTTCGTGATGATTTAAATCATCCAGCAAGACATCTTGATTGAAAGAATCCATTTTAATGTTGTTTTGCAGTTGTACTTTTTATTCAGTTCCTTAAGGAAAGCTGGAAACCGTTAAAACACGTCGATAAAGTTCACTTTTATGGTAAATTTAACATTCTCTTAGCTAAGCAGCAGAACAGACCATTTCTATGCAATAATATTTCGGTCATTATGTAGCTTAACAAACATTTATTTGGGTACTTAAATTTGGTGTTATGTCACAAAATAGTGAAAGATGTGGTTTTTAGGAAGTGATTATTAACTTTTATTCATGGCTCATGTTCAACAGTATATGGCCTGAGACTGAAATGCAAATAAAAATATACAAAAGCAACGTTTTGAATTTTATTGGTAAAATAAATTTCCTTTTAACTTGATGGATATATGAGGAAGAAAAATAATTAAATCCTATTAAATTAAAGCTGATTTATTCAACAAAGGAAGTATTATCAGTAGTGATGGGATGGGGTTTAAGGTTCCTGGTTATCACATCCTTCCCCTTGGCAGATCTCATCCTCCCAGACCTTGTCTCCCTCTTCCAAATTTTGAACAAAACCAGAAGTTGCCTTTCTCAGACTTCTACTTTTTGGTTCTGCACAGGAATGTGAGCTAAGCTGCTGCAGTGCATCAAATAAAAGAGAATATTCTCCCTGAGCTGCTGTGTTAAGTTTGGATCAGGATTGTTCAGAAATCCTGGGACTAACGGGGCTCTCCAGTGCTGTGCTTAAGGGTTTGGCCAGCACCGAGTTGCAGGTTTGAATATTTGTTATTTTTGAGTCTTAACAATTCTTTTAAAGTTTCATTTTTAAAGAAAATATCTTTGGGTTTTAAAAATACCCCCATCAACTCCCTCCTCAACGGCCCTGTGCCTCGATGGCATCACCCGGTGAGCCTTGGGGTGGCTCAGGGCTGGCTCCCCGGGGGGAGCATCCTGTAGCCACAGCCCCTCGGACCCTGGCACAGACCCCCAAGCCCCACACCGGGGTGCAAAGATGGGGCATCGCCCCCCTCCACCCTCCCTGAGCACAGCCAAGAGCCGGGGCTATTGCAGTGAGCGCAACCCGGGGCTTCTCACCTCATTTTTCCCAACCCCACACCGTTATTCCAGCATCTTCCACCCCCCAACTGCTCTGGTTTAACCCCCCCACTCTTGCATTTCCCGCTCCCCAACTCTTTCCAGGGTCTGGCACCCTGAGGTGAGGCTGACACGGGTGAATCTGGTGTCTGTGAGTCCTCCCAGGCTCCCCCCTCCCGTGGTCCTGGCTCGGCTGGGCATGGAGCCATGTGGGGACTGGGAAATGGGGACGTGTCCCTGCAAGCTGCTCTGGGCTGGCTCTGGGCTTGCTCTGGGCTGGCTCTGGGCTGGCTCTGGGCTTGCTCTGGGCTGGCTCTGGGCTGGCTCTGGGCTGGCTCTGAGCTGGCTCTGGGCTGGCTCTGGGCTCTGGCTCTGGGCTGGCTCTGGGCTCACTCTGAGCTGGCTCTGGGCTGGCTCTGGGCTGGCTCTGGGCTGGCTCTGGGCTCGCTCTGGGCTGGCTCTGGGCTGGCTCTGGGCTCACTCTGGGCTCACTCTGGAGAAGGAAGTGAGCTCTGCCTGCGCTGCCGTGGGAGGAGGATGCTGGAGGCTCCGGTGTTGGGTGATACGGGGCAATTAGATTAAAGTTTCTTCCATTAGTGAAGAGTGAGAGTTTGCTAAGTGTGGGATCTGTTAGGCCAGAGTCATAACAAACCCACAGATAAATGAAGTGCCAGTTACCTCCTTCAAAAAAAGAGAAAAAAAACCTGAAAAAAACCCCAGAAACAGGAAAAAAGAGCGAGCTGCTTCCTCTTGGAAAGGCTCTGAACTCCCGAGTCCCTGCCTAAAACTCAAATATCAGCACGGTTCATCCCTGCAAACTGATTTCTAGAAAACTGGTGGATTTAATAAAAAATTAAGGATGTGCATTAAAGAGAGACAGCTGGGAAATGACAAAGTAGGACAAATTTTAGGGAGCACTGAATTGCAACGGGAACTGGGATCAGCACAACACGGAGCAGGGGGTGCAGCGGCCCCGTGCAGCCAACACCACGTGAGTTTAGACAACTTTCTGCAGAACACAAGAAAAATCACTGGAAAGAGAGAGTTTTCCCACACAAAGTTCATGGAACCACACTGTCCTTCAGCTGTCAGCTAATGTGACTGACATTTATAGGCCACTTTGCTCGTGCTGGTCCAGCTCAGCGGTGGTGTGAGTCCTTCTGCCGCCGTGGTGAGCTCTGCTCCATCCTCCAGCCCCTCACCAAGTCCTGTCTTCCTCCAGCCCACAAGTCCCACCAGCCCCACACAGTGATGCAGAGCCTCACTGTGGCTGTTGGAAGCCTTTGGCTAGTGATGTCCCCAAGGGCCAGTGCTGGGTCTAGTCTTCAAAGTACCCCAGAATGGCCCAGATTGGAAAAGCCCTTTAAGCTCATCGAGTCCCATCATGAACCCAACCCTGACCAGTCCCCACTGACCCATGTCCCTCAGCACTGTGTCTACACGACTCTTCAATCCCTCCAGGGATGGGGACTCCACCACTGCCCTGGGCAACCCCTTCCAATGCCTCAGAACCCTTTCAGCAAAGAAATTCTTCCTCACATCCCATCTCAACTGCCCTGGGCACAACTGGAGCCCATTTCCTCTTGTCCTGTCCCTTGTTCCTTGGCTGGACAGACCCACCCCCGCCTATGGAAATGGAGGAAATTTAGTGTTTCTTGCACTTTACATCAGTGCTGGAGCACAGAGCCGGGGAACAGACCAGGGTCTCTGTGTTGAGCTGGTTACACGTTCTCCTTCACTCTCCAGCCACCCCAGGCAGTGCCGAACACGGCGGCATCACCTCGCTGCCCCGAGCATCCGGGCGGGAAGCAGAGATGAAACTTGGCCACTGCTTTTTCTTGTTCCAGATAAGAAAATCATTCGTCACCGTGGGGCGGGGTGGGTGTCAGGGTGGGCTTTTATCGGGAAAGTGTCAGTCTGTCCACACGACCTGGAGAACAAATGGGTGTTTTATCATCCGCCCGAGCAACCCCGCCGAACACCTGCAGCAGGCGTGTGCCCCGGCCCCGCGCTCGCCCCCGCCGCCGCCGAGGGAGAAAGTCACAGTGATGGATTTGCCCATCTTAATTAATGTAAACAAACAAAAGAGGAACATCAAATAATGCCCTTGACAGCCTGAAAACGGAGCCGGGAGAGCAGAGAGCGCTTTATAAAAGAAACCCCTTTTGATGTGCAGGCCACAGGATCAAGGTTTGTAAATAGCAGCAGCTCCCTATCACGGCTTATCCAAATATTTTCATTTCCCATCACAAGCTGAGAGCCAGGGGTTGATGGTTTTGTACTCTTCAACTTTCAGCTTTCACCCTGCAGCCCCGGAGTGAACAAGCAGAGGAGGACGGCGGGGGGTCACCCGCTCCCCACCCCTCCTGGCTGCGCTGTGCTCCCTCATTTCCCTATGGAACAGAGCCCGTCGCTGATACAGGGCACCTGGGACCCCCAGCCCAAAGCCACCAGTGCTGCTCTCCCTGGCACTGTTGTCCATCCAGGGGACACTGAGTCCCACCAGCAGACCTGGCTGGACACAGTCTCATCCTTTTCTCCCTGCAGACACGAGCGCAGGAAGGGATCTGAGGGTTCACGAGCCGAACATGAATCAACGGTGTCACACCGAGGGGATGAGGCATCACCCGGTGATGTATAAACAGGATTAGCGTTGCTGAGACATGGAAAAAAATCCTTCCCCTCTGCTCAGCTCTGGGCAGGACCCCCAGGACCCCAGACCTCACTGGGGCTCCTCCTGCCTGGTCACCCTTTCTCCTTGTCCCCACTGGGCACCGTGACTGGGTCTCTGCAGTGAAAGGAGTGTGCCAGCCCCAAGAGCTGCTGCAGGACCAGGGCAATCTGGGACAATACCCCCAGTTTTGGGGAGCAGAGAGGGGGTTACCACTGAGTGTGTCAGACAGAGGGGAAAGCCCACGTTAAATCCCAGGAGACAACACCACTTAAATTTGGGTGAAAAGGAAGCAAGAAAAAAAAAAGCTTTACACCATAAATATCCCGTGAATTCCCGTCTTGACATCAAGGTTACATTTTGGGTCTTTAAAAACACATACGACTCAAATCAAGTGCTCCCATCAGCTCCTCTGGCATATTTACAGTCCCTGGGAAGGGCTCCCAGACACAAATCCCACTTTGACTTATAAAGGACCCAGCAAAGGTCAGGGCGGGGATGGAGAGGGGTGAAGCGCTGCAGAGCGGGGGGAGCCCGACCTGGGGGCAGGGGGTGCAGCCTGGACCTGGGACTCAGGGGATGCTGGAGGAGGAGGGGGGGGCGGGTGGGAGGGTCTCCTGTGGGCTGGGGTCACGGTGGCCGGGCAGGGCTGGGGGAGGATGAGGAGGGAGGTGAGGAAGGACCGTGTCGTTGCGGGGTTTGGCCACAAGGAAGCAGCAGAAGCCCAGGATTGAAGGAGCCCAGCGCAGCCCGGGTCAGTCCCGGGAGTAGCAGCAGAGGGGCTGGGTCCCTCTGGTGGGACCCCCACCCCAAATCCACCCCCCCTCCCCGAATTTACCCTCCCCAAAGAGGAGCTGTGCTGATCTCCCCCCCTAAGCGAGCACCCCAGCACCCTGTCCCTGGGGACCCCCAGGTTTTGGGGTGATCCCTCAGGTGCAGGTGATGCCCAAGAGCACAAAGCGGGTGGGAGGATGGGGAGGGAGGGGGTCTGTTCTGTCACCTGGAAAAAGAATTTTCAGAGACTTTGGTCTCAATCCTTAAGTTTTTTATCCTAAAAAGCCCAAAGAGAAGGGAACTGGTGAGGAAATAGATTTGGGCAGAGTCAAAGAGGTGTTAAAACAAGACCTGGGGGGGCAAAACTGGGCTCTCCCAGCTCCCAGTCTGGTGTTCTACAGGTTAGACTGGCCAAGTCCAACCTCTCCCAGCTTCCCCTGGTCCCAGGTCCCTCCAAGCCACCCTCAGCCCAGCCTGGGGGATGTGGGAGGGTTGGCAGGGCTGGCAGCCTGTGTCCAGCCCTGTCCCACTGGGGGCCAGAGGACCCCAATAACCCCGAATGGGTCGGTTACGAGAGGCTTTGCTGCAGCTTTTGGAGTCGAGGAACCTTCATGTCCCTGTTTCTGCTGGTGATGGAGATGCCAAGGTGAGCAGATGGCCCAGCATGCTCCTGCCCTTCCCCTCTCCTGATTTCATCCCTTTTCCTCTGCAGACTTCTCTAAAAAGTGCTGAATGCGGCATTGTTTCACTGCAATTATTTATCCAAAGGTGGGAGATGAGAGAAACACACTATGATTAAAAAAATTATTGGTAAAAGGAGATAAAATAAAATATTGATCTTGTTGACTGTATCCCACCTCTGGAAATAGAAGAAAGTGACAGGGCTCCATAAAGAATGCCAGGTCCAGAAAAGAAGCTGCTTCTTATTACATCTCAGATACCCACCAAATGATAAATCCAGAACACTATAAATCAGGAGTTTATTGTAAAAAACACCAAATGTGGTTAATCAGATGAGTCCAGGCTGGCTCAGGACCCAGGGGTGACATTTGGACCTTAACCCAACCTCCAGCACCCCACTGGGTAAAGGCTGTGATCAGGGATTTGGCATTAACCACATGGAACCTGCTCTATGAAAACGGGGAGAAAAGGGCCAATTCTCAGTGCTAGTTCTGCACCCCTTTGATATGAGCCTCAAAATTCCTGCCTGGCAGTGGGGGAGCTGAGGAACAGCAGCACTGGGCTCCACAATCCCAATTCCCAGCATAGAGACAGAGCTGAAATGTTTAGGCAAAGGTGAGAGAGACACTGAGACCCTTGAAACATCTCTCATCAAATCAAAACACTGAGCTTAATGGCTCTGGCTACCTCAGAGACCAATAAAAGCCCCAAAACCGGTTATGAGCCTGTGATCTGAGGTTAGAGGAAACCTGGCAGAGTGCTGACTGATTGGAGAGTTATTGGAAATAAATAAAAAGGTTGCATTAAACCTAACGGAAGGTCACAGCGCGAGCGTATCTCACGGAAGGTGACTGCCCTCATTACCCAGGCCGGGGTACCCCCCTGCACCTTGGGGATGGTGCTGGGGCTTTCAAGTCTCTTTGTGGAAAAAGAGATTTATATAAAACTGATTATTGTTGTTTTTGCAGTGGAGGAACAGCACATTCATCAGGCTGCTCTGCCTTCCCGGGCTCTCCGTTATTTCACTTGAAGCACCTGCAACCGACCCCTCTTTCCAGCCTTGAATTTGTTCAGGGATTTAAAAAGATAATTTAAAAAGGCAAATAACAGCCTTTGAGGGGGAACACAGCAGTGCTGCTCAGTCCTTCCCCCCCAGGACCTGCCTCCAGCTGCCCCTTATCCCATCTGACCCGGCTGGGCAGCATCGCTCCCTCTTCTCCATCCCCGGGGCGTGCGGAGCCTCAGCACCAGCTTTTCTGCTGACCCTAAAACGTGAGAGGACGTGGGCTGCATCCTCCTGAAAGGTGTCCAAGGTAGGATGCAAAGAGCTTATCTCCACAGGAGATACACCTTATCTTCACAGGAGACACACCTGATCTTCACAGGAGACACACCTGATCTCCACAGGAGACACACCTGATCTTTTACCATGTGAACATTCACTTTTTCAGGCTCCTTTGAAAATCCCGGCTTTCTAACCCAGGGAGGACGCCCAGGCAGGACAGATGGGAGTGACAGTAAAACAAATTGAACCTCCAAAAATATGAGCACAGAGCAAAAAGGACTCACACAGCTTCCTATGCCACCATGGTACTCATGGAACTTCACATCCCACCACCCTGGGATGTGGTGGGATGGTAAATTTCCAGCTTTTCTTCAGACCTTTGCCCAAAAGGTGCCACGTTCTCACCCGAAAGACATTAAAAATAAAGTTCTACCCAGCAGAGTTGAACTGGAAGCTCCTGACAGCTCGACTCTGAACAACCAGGGGCCGTGGCAAGCTTGCTAATTTGCCCCAGAATCTATAAATCTGAAAACTACAAGATATATTAACTCTGTAACCCCAGTCCTTCCAGCCCCGAGAGAGCTCTCCCACGGGACTGCAGCATCCTTACAGCACGGAACGGAGCTGGGATGGGTTCACTGCAAACTTTCTCCTCCAGGAAGGGAGATGCTGTGTGTTCCTCCATCCCTGAGGACCCTCTTGGTGTTGGAGGGAGGGAGGGAGAGGAACACCAGGAAGAATTTGTAACCGTGCATGTAGAGATGACATTTATAGGGCTCTCAAATTGGAAACTGTACATTTTATTGCACTCTCTGTCAAAAAATGCAGCTCCATCAGAGGCGAGAACGACAAGGGAAACAACCAATCAATATCTGGGCCTCTAATATCTGGACTGAAAAAAATCATTATCCTGTTACTTTTATGATGGCGTTATGCTTGAAATATGATAGTTTAAAGTTGTTTCCATTACCTAGACAATTTTTAAAGGGTGTTTCCCTCCCCTCCGCCTCTGGCTCAACTCCCCTCGGGCTGAAAATCAGAACAAGTCACTTGAGAAGGGAGATAGGCAGGTCCTGGCTCCCCCCAGCCCCATGGTGGGTATTTTGGGAGCCCCATAGATCTCAGTCACCTTTAGAGATACCGAAGGGCAGAGGGAGCCCATGGCCAAGCCCTTGTGTTCAAGCCAGGCGAGGCAGATCAGTGTCCCACTGCTGAAATTCTGAACCAAGTCATTAGTCTCTGGCTTCACCAATGCTCCTGTGCAAGCCCTGCAGCCTGCTCCAGCTGTTATTGGTGTAGAGGATATCACACATGGAAACCCACCTAATCACCTTGATTAGAAAAGCCCTGTAAGCTCATGGAGTCCAACCATGAACCCAACACTGACCAGTCCCCACTGACCCATGTCCCTCAGCACTGTGTCTGCACGACTCTTCAATCCCTCCAGGGATGGGGACTCCACCACTGCTCTGGGCAACCCCTTCCAATGCCTCAGAACCCTTCCAGCAAAGAAATTCTTCCTCACATCCCATCTCAACTGCTCTGGCCACAACTGGAGCCCATTTCCTCTTGTCCTGTCCCTTGTTCCTTGGTTGAACAGACCCAACCCCCCCTTTCTGCACCCTCCTTTCAGGGACTTGGACAGAGCCAGAAGGTCTCCCCTCAGCCTCCTTTTCTCCAGGCTCAACACCCCCAGGTCCCTCAGCCGGGAACTCAGCACACTTGTGCTCCAGACCCTTCGCCAGCTCCGTGCCCTTCTCTGGACACACTCCAGCACCTCTCTATTTGCCATCCCAGGCAGCTCTCCGCTGGCTTTTGGTAGCGTGCCATTGCCACCAGCACACTCAAAACATTGGCAACAGTCTGGAGTGAGGAAAGATCATCTCATCCCTCACCCCCAGCACATGGTCCTTGCCCCAAAGAGTTAATCTGCCCACAGACACACAGTGCTGCTAAGGACACAGCTGGGCAAACTCCCCCTCCCCAGGCACAGCAGCTCACCAGGAGATGCTCTTAACCTTGCAGTTTTTCTTTCTTTGGGGGCAGTTTGGGAGCACTGGGGCTGTATTTAAGTTCTGGGTTTGCATTTGGAAGATTATTGATGAAGTTTTGCATTACCCAGGCTAAAAGCCCTCTGCTGCCTCTCTCCTCCAGACTGTCTCGTTTCAGTCCCACAGAGCACTAAGTGGGCCCTTAATGAAGAAGAGAAAGGTTATCAGGACCCGCATGGGGCTCCACTGTCTGCTCCAGTGAAAAATCAAGAGACACCACAGATAAGAGTTCAAAGCGCTGCAGAGACAGGCGGTGCTGGCTGCCGCTCGGCCACGGCGTGTCCAGGGAGATGGTTCCCAGCACCAAGCAAGCTGAGCAGGTAAACAGCCGTCCTCTGTGCAGCCCCAGGCTCCACTGCTGTGAAGTGCAACCCTGGAGCGATGGGCAGGGGAGATGGAATGGTGAGGAGATCCCTGGGGCTCTGCTCTACGACACCTCCAAGCCCCACCACGTGTCTTGCAGAGGATGCTGGTACCCAGCACATCCTGGACAGAGCCAGCAGCCAAAGGTGCTCCCTGCTAAGGGATATTGCAGCTTATAAAGCATGCCATGGTGGCCACAGGACCACCAGAACAGCAGGGATGTGACCCCAGGAGCAACACTCTCTACCTGAGGTCTGTGAGGGGCAGGCATAGACTCCTCCAGCCTTGGCTACTGGAGACTGTGTGATGTGTTTGGGCAGAACCCGCAGTGCTTTGGTCAGGCTTTAGCACTGCAGCAGGGTAAGAGCTCACCAGAGCACTGGCACCAAGGAAAAACTCATTTAATGAGCAAAACAGGCCTTGGAAACTGTCTGCTACAGGATGGCCCAGGAGAACACAGCTGGAACAAAGCCCATGGAGGTGTTCAACAAAAATTCAATAAAAAATCAAGGCCAAAAGCTCATGGAATGGAGTTAAAAATGCCCATTGGCATCTCTGACTCCTCCAGCACAGGCAGTTTTTAGAGGATGGTCCAAAACACACTGTGGGACTCATCCATCAGAGGGACATTTAAGAGACCCTGCCTGGCTCTCTTGACACCCCTGGCAGGGTCACGGGACAATGTCTTCGTGCCAACGTGGAGAACGGAGTTAGGAGACAAATCCTGGCCAGTCCTGGAGGGAGGATGCTGGCTGCACAGCTCCTCACCGGGACCTGGACCACAACTGCCAGGGGATGTCACGGGGGGATGCAGGACAGTCACCACACGTCCGAGCTCCCCCACTCACCGGCATCAGAGCCCCCACGGCAGCGTCCCGAGGAGCCCTGCACGGACGTTTAAGCCGTTACAGAAAGCTGGGAGGGAGAATTTCTGCAAGGCAGAGGAGGGGAGAGCGTCCCTGAAAGCATCTGGGGCTTCAGTCTCCCCAGGCTGCAACAAGCACCAGGGCCAGCTGAGGCACACGCTCATTCTTTCCCCTTTTTTGAAGCAGTTGTGCAACGTGGGTCACCAGTGATGGAGCTGTCCCCCCAGCTGTCACCTGTCCCCAGGGTCAGCTCAGAGCTACCTGCCCTTCCCTGCCACCCCACCTCAGTCTCTTTTTTTCCTCCCTGACAGGTTATCTCAGGGTGTATGGATCCTTTAGCAGCACGTTTTGCACGCCGCGGTGGTTTAAGCGGGACACCCCAGAAGGTGTTAACCTCTAAAGGATTTGTGGTTGAAGAGCAGAGAGAGTTGGGAGAGACACAGGGCAAGGAGCGAACGTGAAGAAAAGACAGATCAATCCCAACGATTCATCATGCCAAGAGCTGTCCAAATAATCAAAGGCATCAGCCAGGTTGATGTATAGCTGATGTCACCGAGAGAGACCCTTAACAAGGCAGCCAGTCCAGCAGCTGCTGGTCAGGGAGTGTCTCAGCACACGCCGGGCGGGGGCACAGGAACACATCCCATCCATCACTGACCCACCTTAATGGCCAACCTTATTAGTAAGCGTTGGCTGGGGCTGACAGCTCCCGGCAGCCGCCCTCGCCCTCCTCAGAACGGGCTGTCCCACCTGGCAGGAGAGGATGCTGGGGGTGGGATGGGCACCAACCAGGCTTGGTGGGGAACCACGGGTGGTCATTGGCCATCAGGGATGGCTCCGGCGTGGTCAAGAGCTTTGGACTCATCCGTAAAGCCCCATCAGTGGGATCTTTTGTGTGTAGAAATAGTGAAAAAATCCCTTATTTTTCCTCATCTGAGGCAACAAGATACATTAATACTTGTGATTAATTAATAACATTAATGAAGGTGACACACAGAGTTGCTACAACACCTTAAAACCTCCTGCCACCGGGCAGGACGTGGCTCCTGCTCCTGTCCACACCGGTGCCTCTAGGAGGGCTCAGCATCACGGCCAGGCGGGCGCAGACCAAACCAAACTCAAATTTTCCTCAAATACCCCTTTTTCTGGCAGACCCCAAGTCAGGATCCCCTTGGATTAACTGGAGCCCAGTTGATTGCTGCAGTTCCAATGGCTTGTTCAGCCATCGATCGCCGTCATGTCACTGGGAGAAGAGGATTAATAACGGGGTGCTCGGGGTGGCTCGATACCGCTGATAGCGCCTGACAAAACCCCGTCAGGAGCACTCCCACCGGAACACTCTCCGTGTAGGGAAGCTGCAAGAAACATCATTCAGGGTTTCACAGAATAATGATTAACTCCAGATCTTCAGCCTAGAAAAATCCAACAAATAGTTTCTATTATTTCCAGATAAATTCTCTCTCTTCTTCAGTTCATTGCTGCTGCACACACAAAGCTTTTCACTGAAACCCACCAGGGGAGATGCATCTTCTCCTGTCTCTCCCTCCTCCTTCTCCCCCCACGACACCTGCATAATCCATCCCAGAGGAAACACACTTCTTAGTAACCCTCACATTTCTTCTGACCCTCAGCTAAGAAAAACGACATCTCTCCGCAGTCCCTGGTGCTGCAGATGAGGAGCAGAGCCTCACCAGGTTCCCGTGGCAGGAGCGCTACCGATGTCCTGCCTGGCCTTGGGCATGTCACTTCTGCCTGTCACCATCTCCCTGCCACTGCTCATGCCTGTCTCGATGGCAAGGGATGGACACACATGTCCCAGGCTCCCCAGGGCCCACAGAGAAGCAGCACAGCCAGGGAGCTGCAATGAGCAGCCCACCAAACCCCACCTCGTTTCATAGAATTATAGAATAATTTTGATTGGAAAAGCCCTTTAAGATCACCACATCCAACCAGAAACCCAACACTGCCAAGTTCACCTCTAACCCATGTCCCTGCACACCACATCTACACGTCTTTCAAATCCCTCCAGGGATGGGGACTCCACCACCTCCCTGGGCAACCCCTTCCAATGCCTGAGAACCCTTCTGGGGAGGAAATTTTTCCTAATATCCAATTCTGAACCTCCCCTGGTGCAACTTGAGGCCGTTTCCTCTTGTCCTGTCACTTGTCACTTGTTTCCAACCTCCCTGGCATTATTAGCACCCAGGATGGAGACTGAGCATGCGACAGCAGAGACGGTTCCTCAGCTGTGGAGGTGCAGGATCCAACCTGCTGTCCCACCTTCCAGCCTCTGTGAGCTGGTGCTGGGTGCAGAGCTGGTGACCTCCCTCCAAATAAAAGGAGGATGGGATTGGGGCAGTAAATCCCATCCCGGTGCACATCAACCCGGCAGTAAATCGGAATCCTCTCCGTGCCCTCTTTATTATCACATTCACAGCATGAAGTTATGAGCTTCTTCACGGCTCCTGCTATAAAAATGTGATGGATGGCAGGGGAACCTCAGGGAGTTAATCTATTCTCCCATTAAATTTTACTTTAATTGGTCTTTGAGTCAATCAGAAACTCACTAGACAGTGAATTAAGAAAAGAAAAAGGAACAAAAAAAAGAGAATGAAACAGGATGGGGGGAGCAAAAGGAGGTGCCTTTTTGCTATGACTGCATTATCGTGCTGGATTAGCTTCTAGAGCAAGGCAAGAGGCTGGCAGACCATGCAGAGAGGTTTCTGCATGGCTTGAGGTATCACTCCAGAGGGACAGAGAGAGCCAAGTCATGCAAAACCAAAACAAATCCCTCAGAAAACTGAGGGGCAGCGATGAAATCGGGTCAGCAGCAACAGCCAGGGAGCAGCGAGCCGGCCCCGCGCCGGCGACAGGGACGTGAGAGGGAGGATGGGAACGGCATCACCAAATAACTGACGTGGAAAACCTTCACGAGGAGGTTGGGGAACGGGGCAGCATTCCTGATTCCTGGCAATCAGCCGTGTTTTGTGGCAGCAAGGCCTGGCGTGGTGGCAAGTGGCACCTGGAGCAGCTCCACCGAGGTCCCGGCATCGTCCACGTCCCCGATCCACGTTGGCACAGCCAGGAACGACGTGTACGGGCCGGGAGGGCAGGTTTGGTGATGGTGGTGCCTGTGTGGTACTAAAACCTTTACCAGGCTCCAGCCAAAGGGATTCAGGGTCCATTTACAGTCTCTCAGGATTTCCCATCTTATTCAAAGAATAACAAGTGTTATCAGCCTGCAGATCAAATATCCTCACCAAAACTAACACTGCAGCAGCAAAAATAAAAGCAGAGGAGAATGGAAGGCGAAGCCAGGCTGGCTCGGCCCAGGAGCAGCGCGCCGGCGCTGACGGCTCAAGTTTATGTCCTGGAATATATGATAATAAGGTTTTATGGGAGTGAGCCCTGGGGACAGGCATTGTCTCTGTAAACAACGGACTTCAGGGAAAAGCTGAGGTTTGAGTAATGTGCTCAACCTTCACTGATGATAACAGGGATGTGCATATATGCATATGTGTGTAGATGTATGCGCATACACACGCATACAGGCACACAGGGCAGCAAGGGCAGGATGTTATCACCCCGCTCTGCCTGCAGACCCCCCGCTGCAGCCTGTGCCCGTCGAGAACAAAACAACTGGCAGCTGGAGTGGGGAACACCTTGTCCTGGGCTGGTACAAAGTACTGAAACCAGTAACTTGGGCAGGGAGGAACCAGTCCCAGATGTGGTGTGGCCCTAAGCAGTGTAACACACATCTGGGGGACCTTTGGGGCAGAGCTGAACCCACAGAGATGGTCAGGATTTGTGCTGGAGTCCAATGGTTCAGCCTACGTGATCCTGGTGGACCTGTGAGGGGTGCAGCACCCCCAGACCCCCATCTCAGAGGGTAAAACCTCTTCCTGGGGAGAGGGTCAGACTCCAAAAGCTTCCCCTTTGACCAGCCTTAGAGGCAGGTAGCAGGCCATGGGCTGGATGAACGATCGCTGGCCAGCAGTGTGATTTCATCACCAGGATTGCAAACGTTTCCTTTAAAGCCCTGTGCTCCTGGAGTCCCGTGAATACACAACACACAGCTCCATTTTCCTTGTGGAGGAAAGAAAAGCTCTAAAACACAAAGCAAAAAGACCACAAAGCCAGAGCTCACACTTAGGACATTTCAGAATTAGGGTCCATTTCGACCTGGAGGGCAGCGAGGGGGCTGCAGAGTACCAGGGTGCACGCATCACTCCATCTGCCTGAACCCACCTCCCAGGCAGCACTCTGACAGCCAAAAAGTGATGATTTTTCATTCTGGGGGAAGCAGAGGAGAAGGAAGAGGACGGGGAAGGCTGACTTGAGCTTTTGCAACACGCAGAGCTGACAGTTTTGCTTTAGGCTCCTGGCCCAGGGAAGGAACAGCCCCGTCCAGGCTGTATTTGTGCGTTCCCAAGTCTCCCCTCTCCAAAAGGTGGACCAAGTGATGCCACTGGCCCTGGACCCTTGGAAACACACCTGCACCAGCCAGAGAGATCAAAGAGCACCCCAGGCTCCCTGCAGGATCCATGCCTGACCCCGGGATGAACTCCACAGCTTCTCGGAGCAGAGGCAGCGATGAGTCCCCCGGGAGCGCGCCCTTCGGCACGGCCTGTGCGTGCGGATGGGTGGCAGGAGGGGGAGAGGGACGGGGGCAGGCAGGAGTGGTCCTGGGTAATTATGAAAATTAGATCTTTTAAGCAGCAGATTGGGATGGACAGCTCATGGAGAGATCATCTGATGCCCTTAATGGGCGAACATGAGTTCAGTGGCTGCATGCAATTAAATCACACACGCTGGTGTTGCGGCTGACACGGGCAGGGGGGGAGAGCCCAGATGTGCTGGAGGGGGTTTTAGGGACCACTCTGCATCCAACTCCCACCTCTGCTCCGCAGGAACACGGGGCAAAGGCATTGCACACACACTCCATGGCCTTCTGCCCCTCTCCACGCCTGTGAGTACTCAGTGCCTGGCTCTCCGCTGGCTCAGGCTGCTTCTGCTGGGGTAAACCCCGGGCTAACGTGCCAGTGGCCATGAGAGTTTGGCCCCACGCAGGCAATTAGTCCTTCTAACAACCCACCGCTTATTCATCACCTTCACTTTGTACTTTATGCAGTTTACAATAAATCAGTGGGCAAAGCCAAGACCAGACCTGGGAAGCGCTCGGGTCCCCGTTCCAGGTATTCTGGGAAGTCTCAACAAGGGCACAATTCACCCTCGTGACAACCCCCAATGCCAAACATCCATCGCTGGAACACCGGGGAGGAAAAAGACTCGAGGGCCATGGGGACGTGGTTCATGCTATGGCAGCAGGTTTCCCTGCCCTGATGCTGTCAGTGACCCTCTGTGGCACAGCAGGGACATCTCAGGGGACTGTCCTTGTGCCTGGGACACCCTTATGTGTGATGAACCCCTTTGCCGACGAGCCCAAAGCGCTTGCGCAGCCCCCGCGCAGAGCCAAAGGGGTTAACGCACCTCAGACCCCATCCTGAGC
This sequence comes from Caprimulgus europaeus, assembly GCA_907165065.1. Next base: position 6,209,314 of record OU015549.1, read on the forward strand.
AGGATCTGCCCTGCCTGGAGCAATTCTTCTCCACTTTCCCCATCTCTTAGGAAAGTTAGAGCTGAGGTGGAGCAGAATCAAACCTCTCCCCATCCCCACATCCACCGTCCCCATCCCCTGCCACCCCCCGGGCTCAGCCGAATGGGCCGCGGCGAGGCAATGAGCACCGTCCATCAGCGCCGGAGCAGGAGCGTTCGAGGGGCGTAATTCTGCCGGAGGAGAATGGACTTCCCGAGCACATGGACCTAAACTGCAGAGAAACAGAGCCTTAAATCTCTGCCTGCAGATTTACGGCCTCCATTCTCTTTCTTTACTGCAAATACAATCCGGCAGTAATGGTCTAACACAGGAACACCATCACCAACTGGCTGATGGCTCACATAAAAGCAATGTCAACCAAAAACTATGAGTTTATAAAAGGGAACAAACCCTCAACAGTGACAAGAACATGAAACCCATTAACAATTTAAACACTCTCCATTTTTTATTCCCCACCTTGAAGCTATTACGGCTGATAGAAGGCTTCACAGCTGAGTTAACCACTTCAAGGGAGGGCTGCGCACACGCACGCAGAAAGAGTTTGCCGAGGTGGGAGGTGATGTGCTTTAAAACCAGCCAGGGCTCTGCTCCTGCAAGATGCTCAACTGCCCTCCCCTCCCAGGATTTGCTCAGCACCTGGCAGGATTCATCCCTTTGCAATTTCCAAGGCTTTCAAAAGCCACCTCGTAACCCCAAGATAGCAAAAGATTATTGCTATGGTTACTGGAGGGGAATAAAAAATCGCAGGTGTGTTATAATTGTTTTTCCTGGAGATTTTCTTGCTGCTCTGGGTCTCTTTTGGCACCTTGTCATATTATGGAGCAAATATTTGTGGAAGCTGTTGTGGAGTCCCAGAGCTGAGAACGGAGCCAATGCAGAGGAGAGGGGAGAGCCCACCTGCTCAGGGAAACTCACATGACTTCTTCCTGGCCAGATTTTGCAGAAAATAAAGGCAAATCTCAAATATTTTGGGTGTCATTTAAAACCAAACCCAATTCAGCACCCCAGTGGTAAATGCCCCTGCATGAGGGCTCACACCCGGTGCTGCCTCCCAGCAAAGTGCAGCAAACTCACCAGGACACCGCTCCCGGCTCTCCACTGACCCTGAAAACACCATTTTACCTCTCTAACTATCAATTTTCTCCAGCTGCAAAACATGGATAACACCAGTTAACCTCTACTGTAAAGTGCTTGATAATCTTCAATGTAAGGTGCTCTGTCCTAACAGGAAAATGACTGTAATTTTTTTTTCCTTATTATTAGAGAAACTAAGATGGGGCTGATCCTCATCCAGCCTGATTTAGACTCTCTTGGGTGAGCTGCCCCAGGAGCAGGAACAGCTTTGACTCCTCCAGATCTAAAGGACCAGCAGCTCCATGCAAGGTGCAATGCTGTTTGCATAGAGAATATCATTGATCACTGAGGATATCATTGATCATTGATAACTGGTTATTGATACAACCAGGTGTTTGGAAAACAGTGAGCAGTGCAGAGGCTCACAGGGCAGGCATGTGCACTGCTCCCCAGCTGCCATATGAACACCCCTGGAGCCCACTTTTCTGGGCTGGTTCCATCATTTAACCTCCATGTATCCCAAATTTGATCCGTGCCCACAGACCCCACCGGGTCCTTGCAGCATCGCTGTCCCCTCCCCTCCTTCCTTCCTGCCCTGGCCCCGGGGCAAACAGCAGGGTGAGCAGCGGGACCACTGGGAACAGCTTGAAATCAGATCTTCATCCCCAAATGGAAGGAAGTGGCACTGGAGGCTCCTGCCATAAAGCCAGTCCCATCCTATTGAAACGCCGGCAGATGGGGCCATAAACGCTTCCTCCTCCCCTCGCTGACAGCCACCGCGGCTTCAGATTCATCTTGATCTTTATCTCGCTGTCAGGCTGTAAATGCCTCTCGCTCTGTCTCTCGCAGCTGGGACGCGCCAGGCCAGCTCCCTTCCTCTCGAGGTTCGTTTGAACCAACAGCAGAGGGGCAAGGAGAGGGGAAGGGTGAAACGAAAATGGGAGCTATGAGCAAAAAGGAAAGAAACCCAAACCTGTCTCCTACACAGGTTTGTGAAATCCCCCATGACATGTCCATGGGATGGAAGCAGCACCAGGAGGACCCATCAGAAGTTCTGATGGGGTCAAAATTAAAACCACCCACAGATCCAGGCACCCCCCTGCCATTAGTAGATCTAAATCACAGGCGACGTGGCAAGAATTAACGTCCCCTCTTGTTTACCTGCGCCGAGGCGGGTTGGATATTTACACAAATAGCACCAACATCTGCAGCTTCATTAGGCAAGATAAAAGTTAAGGACTATAAACCTTTATGCTTCCAGTCGTAAAGCAGTAAGGGTCAGGAGGGGATTTTTAAACATAGGCAAGTTATTCCATCACTGTCCATCACGGGGTTTTCCTGTGACTCCCCAAAGCAGCTGGTGCTGGTCACTTGGCTACTGGACAGAGTGGACCACAAGTCTGATGTGAGCTGGCAGAACCCACGTTTCCACAGTCTTCATTTTATGTTGTATCCCGTTTCCATGGTCTTAGCTTTGTATTGCAACAGCACATGAGGACCTCAGGTAAGATCTGGGTTTGCTGTATTATTGAGCACAGAAAAAGAGAGACAGCCTCTGTTTTGAAGACCTGATGCTCCACAGCTTTACACTGGGAAAGCCACCTTTAGGCTCTGTCATTAATTTTCCCTTGAGCAGGATGGGAAAAACTGTCACCTTTTGGACCTAGTTTTAACATTTGTTAGAAGATTTGGGCAGGCAACTCGTATCACACCAGGGACTCTCTGGTTTGTAATGTTCAATTCTGGACCAGAAAGGACACGGGTATTTCTGCAGGAGGAGCAGCTCATCCAGGAGCCACTGGAGCTCGCCCATCCTCAGCACACACAGTCATTCCTGGGGCTGATGCTTTCCTGCTCGGGCACAAAACCTTAAGTTGGAATTCCACAGCCTAATTCCCTATTTTTTAAATGCCAAGCATTAATTTTCCTTCCTAGCCTGCTGCCATCTCCATCTTCTTATGACAGACATGCCACAAAACCAAAAACCCCACACAGCCATCCCTCCACACACTCGTGGAGTAACCAGGTCAGAGCAGGCAGAGACTCGCACGGGCTCATACATCCAACTGCAGCAACCCCTGCCCCACACGCTGCTCTTCACAGGCAAAGGAATCCTGAGGAGCATACAGCTACGTTCAGCTTCCACCATCCCATGAGCAGAAGCCTCACATGATGATGGTGATTTTGACCCCTGTGATATTTGTGGCAAGGAGATGATCCTCTACCACAAAGCTGCAATTTGGTGATGGGAGACACCGTGCTTCAAAGAACAAATTCTGGGTGAGGTAGTTAAAACCCCTCAACTAATAACAACAGTGACAGGGTGACATTGATTAGGACAAGTGGACTCTTGTACAAACACTTTACTACAGGTTGTTCTGTCCTGCCCAGGGAATGGAAGCTCTGGACTGTTTTATGACACCGGACCCAACCTCTGATTTTAGGAACAGGGAGTTTTGGAGGTAACCTGGCTAAAAGGGTGAAAGCTTTGTAGGAGGAAACGAGCTGACAACAAGGCCCCAACACAGGATGCTCCAGCTCAACCCAGCATCCTGGCTCCTGCCTGAATGCCTGCCCACCACGGAGAAGCCAAACCTCTGTGAGTCCTGGCAAGAGCAGAGCTGCCACCTCAGCCACAGCAGCTACTTTTGCAAAGATCAAATGAGCTTTAAGGACCAAGTGTGTCTCACAAGTGGACACAGCACGTCACGGTCCCTTATGTCTGACATCAGATGTGCCTCAGCTCCCCTTGGGCTTGGGGAGTTGCAGGAGCTGCTCCTGCCCGGGGGTCTGTGCTCTCCCTCGGTCTATTGACACATCAAGGTGTTTTATGCTGGGGTTTCCTGTACTGACTCCCTTTGGCATCGAATCCGCTGCAAAAATGACAGATTTTTTACACCCAGCCATTTTTTCTTGTATTTTACACAAAGTGACAAAGCCTGGGTGCACTTCTGCCACCGTGGTGCCTGGAAAAGTCACCGATCATGTGTGGGGTCAGCCTGTGCCAGGAGCTCAGACAAGATGGGGATCATTAAATAAATCCTTTTGCAGAGGATTGAGGAGCTCTGACCAGTTTTTCCCCACCACAAGCTGGAAAACACGACAAACAAAACTCTCTCTGCTGTGGAAGGTTTGAAGACTTGTCTCCTTGAATGTTTAATAAAGATGTTTTTTTAAAGAAAAGAGTGTAAACATGGAGGAATTTATTTTTATCTTTTTAATTGTGGGAGCCTGCTCCGTGTTTGTGTTTTCCAGGATTAACAGCTAGAGCCAGAGCTCTCTGTTTTCTAAGTCTTCTAATTCTACTCAACATCCTCTACCCTGAAAGGACTCCACAGAATCCCATAAAACATTATTTATCTGTGTGCGTTAGCTGCACGATACTGTAATTTCCAGAATAAATGCTGGGTGTAAATTGTTGTTTATGTTGGAGTCTGACTGTCTTTACGAGAAACAAAGTGAAAACTGAATCTTCACAGCTTTATTTCTTCCGCTGAAACCTCTTCTGCAGAAGGAGAAATGCCTGGTGGAACGCCTTAATGGATGGCTGTAAAGATTGTTGGGTTAAAACAAAGTACAGGGAATCACCTTCACCCCCCCCAAACCCCCCAGCCTTTTTACTGCCAAATCCTCAGCTGGTGTAAATTGGTGTAGCTCCAGTGACTTTGGTTCATCTGGCCCACGAGTGTCATTTAAATCAAGCTAAATTAAAGTGAAAGCAGCGCCGTTCACATGGCTCTAATTAAAGGCCCATCAGCGTTTCTGTCCCAGACCCTGGCTGGTTCAAACCAGGTATTTCCACACCAGTGTCCAGCCCTGAGCCACAGGCACAGCCACCTGAGCACCTCCCAGGTGTCTGCACCCCATCCCTGCAGCGCTGTGGAGATGCTCTAAGGTACCTCACTCCCAAATGGGTTCCACAACAGATCCCTTTTTGTGGATAAGCATCTTTGGAAGAGTCTGAGCAGGCTCCAGGAAGGACTTTGGTGCAGGACCTGCTGCTGTGGAGGGTCAGCCCTGTGTTGGACTCACCCCAATTGACTTTTGATACCCAGGTAAGATGTCTCCATTAGCAAAAACGCCTCCTCCTCTTGTCAGATGCATCCCTGGGGATGCCTCACTCTGCCCCAAGGTCTCAGGGTCTTCACCCAGACTCCTGTCTGATGTTCTTAAGTGAGGGAGGGATGAATCTGAGCCATCTGTCAACTTCAGGAACAGAGAACCTTGAGTTTCATCTCGTCTCTCCTCTCTGGTGGATGTTTTATTTTAGTCCCACTGGGTGAAAAGCACTTGCCAGACTGGACAGTGCAACCTCAGGTGGGATGAAGTTTGGTTGGGAGGATGCAGTTTGGGACAGTAGCTTGGGAGAAGTGGCTTTGTGCATGCCACACAGCAGATGGTGGCACTGTGGGGACTTCACTGCTCTCTCCCATCTGCCCTGGCCTTACGTGCCCAGACTGGGAGCATTTCTAGGTCAGGGCTGCCCTGAAAGTGATGTCTGCACTGAGGCACCGGCTCTAACACAGCTCCTGTGGTCAAGCAGGACCAGCAGGAAAGGGGACGTGTCATCAGCTGTGTCCCCTTCAACCACACAAAACACCAAAGGGTTCAGAGCCCGTCCTGCTCCCAGCTCCCAAAGCTTTGTCCTTCAGCATCGTCACTGAAAACCATCACACACCTGTAATGGTGTGCAGGGATGGGACAAGGGGACAGAGGCTCCTCACACCATCCTGGGGCTGGGTGACCCCCAAGAGCTCCAGGGCTGCCCCATGGGAGAAGGTAAAGCCCAACATCTACACTATGGGACTAACCCAGACACTGGAAGGTCCCTTCCGTGAGGACATCAGTCCTCTGTTCATCTCTCCTCAGCTTTCTGAAGGAACCCCAAGAGGGACACGAGCCCCACACTGTCCCGGTCCCCAAGGGGCTGCCGAAACAGCCGTCACCGCTCCCACACAAACGGGGGAAGATCAAAGTTCAGGGAAACTTTTGATGAAATGCTCTGGCAGACCCATCACCGGGAAGCAAGAAAGGTCAGAGAGTGGAAAAAATAATAAGAAAATATAACTGCTTTCTTATGAGGAAAATATTATGAGTTCTTCCCCTTTTTCAGCTTTTATGGAAGGAGATTCTGCCAGTTCCCTCAGAAAAAAAGAAGAAAAAGTAGTTTTAAAATGAGATTATGCACCTTCAGGGTGCCATTAGGAAGTTTTACTGTACTGAGATGACATGAAAGCTCTGGAATTAATATCCCTGAGATGCTTCAAACCTGCAATAGCAATTATTGTACTACGTGTCCCTGGATAAATAATAGGGCCATTCAGCTAATTAGCTTCAATGATTTCAGCTCCCTGTAAATTCTCTCTCACTCGGCTATAAAAATAACACTAGGCAAACTTTTGTTAACAGAAACTTCTTTCAGGGAAAAAAAAATATATATAAAAAAATCAGGGGGTTCCCCCAGCTCCTAATTCATAACTGCTGTCGTGGTAGCAGTGCAATTCCAAGGACTGGAAATATTAATAGGCTATAATAGGAAATACAAAAGGAGAGCCATTATTAATTGCCATTTACTGGTAATAAACCTATCGCACCAATTTCTGCCCGCGCACATGTGCAACCCCATTAATTTCTATGGGGCTGCACGTGTTAATTGAGAGCAGAATTTAGTCCACTGGTTGTAATTAATTAATCAGGTTTTCAGTATGGTTTGCATACTTCAAGTCTTTCTTCTTCCTTTTTTTTTAATTAACTATTTTATGTCTCCACCTTTCTCCAGGTTTGCCTCATGCAACAGGGACTCGGTTCCCCGCCGCGCCGTGATTCACGCCGGGGGTGAAGGGGTTTTATCTGCCATCGCTTCTTTTCACCAGGTAAATTCACTGCTGTGGATCAGCCCCTGCAAGACCTGCCCTGAACACTGCTCACTGGGCCACATTCTGATCCCATTCAGCACCCCTTGATCCTGAGCACCCCTTGATCCTGAGCACCCGCTGTCCCCTGGGACTGCCCCACCGCACCAAGATCCACCAGTCCCTGGGTGTTTGGAGCAGTAAAATAACACTTTGTGCAAGAGGCAGCACTGCCTGCGCTTATTTTACACCCTGATGCACCAAGAATTTAAAGTACTGACAAATTCCCATCCAATTTGTGCACAGAGTTAAGCACAAAATTGAAGATTTCCTTCAGAGCCCGCACAGTTCTGCCTGGAAAAAGAAACGCTGTGATAGTGAGATGCTGTGAGGTTTTTAAGGCTAAAATACAAAAGAAGCTTTAAGGGTTAAATATTAATAGGGATTTTTGTGTCCCCATCCTGGATCACAGGCGTCCGTGCGTGGCCGTGGCCGTTGCCTTTTCCAAAGACCTCGATGTCTGCAAGGGGATGAAAATTCGTTGCATTTCTGATCTAAGGAAATCTAATTTCCAATATGACAACTGACTAAGCAAATCCAAGCAAAGGCACAGAGAATTTCAGGAAGACAGGAGAATAATAAAAATAAGAAAATATCTCAAGTAGCTTCCCAGGTTTTTTTGGTGTGATTCAAAATAAGCAATGCTCAATTTAAAAAAAAAAGAAAATAAAGAAAAAAAGAGCCTGTGCTCAACCCTCTCACAGTGGGACCCTCTGAAGTCAGAGCTGCTGGAGGAGCTGAGCACTTCCCAGGATTCCAACAGATCCAGCAGCGCCAGGGGATGAGCCATTTCCAGCAGAATACAGCCCAAAAAGCTTGACTGCCCCGTGCCGGAGCCTGGGAAACCCCAAAAGCTCCTGCAAAATCCCAGGGGCGGGTGAGAAGCCCGGAAGCCGGTGGCTGCGTGTCAGGGTGGCAGGAGCCACCGTGTCCCCTCGTCCCAGGGCGGCACCAGCCGCTCGTGCCCGTGCCCTGCACACAGAGCTGGGCTGCGAGAGGGATCTAAAACCCAACCGATTCCTCTGACTGGAAACTGATCCCCGGCGTCCCCCTGCGCCAGCGCGGCGGCGCTTCCCCTCCCAGCACCCGGCATGGTGGCCCTGGTGGCAATATCAGTGACAACCCCGTGAGCAGACACCCCCAATCCCGACAGCACTGACCCCAGGGTTATTTTAACCCTCTCAGATCCCTTTCTCCCCGCTCCCGTTAGCTGCTGCCTGCAAACACGCTCCGTTTTCGGCGGGATCCGCGCGCTCAGCTGATGAGAAGCCCAGGCACCTCGCTCGCCGGGGATGGGAAGTCATAACATTAGTTTGGAAAATTTATTTGAGCCAATATTTCTCAATAAAATAAATTGTATAAATGAAATCAGACTGACACTGCAATATTTCCTAACTAGCTGGCGTCTCCCTGCAGCACTCAGGGACTGTCAGAAATTTTTCCCTGAGGTTTTCCCCGTTTATTTTATTTATTTTTGTGAAGCAGGGGAACGTGGGGAGGTTTAAGCCTGGTGTATTTTTCAAATCAATGCAAAATTCATTACCTAATGAGCAGGTTTGGCATGTTTCACCGTGACACATCCCTCCTGGTTGAGGTATGATTGCTAAATATTCTGATATAATTTTGACCATGATGACAGGTTCCACAAAAATTAAAACCCAGTCTTGAAAAGAATTTCTTGCCCTCCCCACCTTTAGAGTTCTGGGGAATCTGAAATTGTTAAGCTTCAAGCCCAGGTTTGGTTGGGTAAAATTGCCTTTTATTTTTAAGCCTGATAATGGGTTTTGGTCACTGCAAGGAAGACCAGGAACGATTTTTCCATGGGTGACACGCTCTGTGAGATGCTTTGCAAAAAATTAGCTTAAGGAAGAAAGAAAATCAAATATGGTGAAGACACAGAAAAAAATCTGTATGGATCAACATCACCAACAAGGATTTAAACCAGCCAAGCCCCGGGAGCAGACACCAGCAGAGCCCTTGAGCTGGAGAATCACTAAAACTCAGATTTACCGTGGCGGGAAGCGAGACCTTCGTTTCGGACATGGTCCATGGAGGTCAAGAAGACTTCAGCGTACGTTTGCTGACCCGGGACCTGCCTGCAGCCCAAGGCTGCTACAGGGCAAGCTGCTGGTTAAATCACTCATCAGGAGGAGGAATGTGTTCATCTGCTTTATTTTTCAGAGAAGCAAACAAAAGCCCAGCGAGGTTGAGGTCACATAAACTGGGTCTACGCTGGGTTTTGGTGGCACAAGACCCTGGGCTGCTCTACCACCGCTTGGTCTCCACGAAGGAGGAGGTCTGGGCAGGAGCCTCTCCCAGGTTGGAGAGCAGCAGAGCTGATCTGCTTTTCTCTTCCATGTCTCCAGATGTGGAACATCCAGAAAAAGGAACATCCAGACGGCGTTATCACTCGCTACGAGGTTTCTCCTCCCCACTCAAGGACAAGCCCGTGCCCATTGTCCCTATTGCTTTGGCTACAGCCACGTGATGATCTTAAAGGTCTTTTCCAATCTAGGTAATTCTGGGATTCTGGGAAGTTCAAAGCATAAACCTGGAGGAAAATCACAGCGCGGCAGCTGCGCGCCCGGCAGCAGGCTGAGCCCTCGGCAGCGCGAGAAACGAGCAGGCTGTGCCTTGAAAAGCAAGCGCTGGAAAAACATGACAAATTCAGCCCCTAATTCCTCAAGGGTTTAAATTTGTCACTATCGGGGTTAAATTGCTTTCAAGGGGTTGCATGATGTGGATACAAGCTTTGAAAAAGCAGGACGGGTTGCAATGCCTCGTGTTGACCCACTCATGTACCCAGGGCCTTAATCTAAACTTTGCTGGATCTCATTCGGTGAGTAATGATACACACAGGAGGGCAGCTCATCAGCTGGCGTAAACTGGCTTAACTCCACCGAAGCAGTTGGAGCCCAGGCCAGGAGAACGCTGCCAGCCAGGGTTCGGTGCCACTGGGGCTGAGCAGGCAGCGCAGAGAGCCGCAGGCAGAGCCCGGGCTTTTACCGTCGCTTCGGGATCAGCCTTGCTCCAGGGGATTCCGAGCCAGGACGCCTGCACTCTGGCCAGCTCTGTGTGTGTTTCTTGAGCTTGCTTAATTCAGTTTGCTTCTCTCTACCTTTAGTTTCCTTTTGGTTTTGTTTTTTTTTGTTTGGTTGGTTTTTTTTACTCAATAACACTATTATCATCTTGAAAAAGCAGCTGGAATTGTGTAGTGAAAAAAATACAACTCTGAGCATGGCCACATACCAGTATTTATTCCCTACTTTACAACATCCATGCATGGCCAGCTCTGCTCCCAGGAACCCTTCCCTTTTGCCTCCTAAAATCCTCTTTCAGCCTCAGTTTCTCTCACACATGCTCATACCAACCAGGAGATCCTATGATACCATCCTGACCCACCAAAAGCAGGGGTGTGCGCCAGATAACTCCACTCCTGACTCAAATTCCCAGACAGCATCTTCACAGCACCCAGATCAAGTTCCTGGTGCCCTTCTCAAGAGCTTCACCCACGTGAAACCTCAGCGTTAGGTCCTTCAGGAGGCAGCCAACCCGTGGAACAACGTACACACCTGGGGAGGGGATCCTCGTGAAGGGCTGGGCTGTCTCCATCCCTCCTCTGCTCCACCTGGCTGGAGAGATTTAGTCCCAGAAACAGAGACTCTCGCAGACTGCTCATCTCACCAATCAATTTTTACGGCTGGAGAGGATAATAATGGTAATATCAGTATAAAAAAACCCCGCAATGACCCATAACAGTAACAGATTACAGCTCCCTTTAAATAACTGTGCTCGCTGCAGTTCCTTTGTTTCTCTGGCAGCAGACAAGCCGGGGCGCTGGGACCGTCCCCGCGTCTCCAGGACGTCGGAGGAGGACACGTTGGGATGGGGATGGATGTGTGGGGACGAGTGACCCGGCGAGGGGCTGGGAGGGAAGGGTGGGGTAAAGAGGGGAGTGCTCCCCCTTGATAAGGCAACATCATCAAAATCTGGAGACATTTAGGCTGAGATTTAATCCATTCTCGTTCCCCTGGCCCAGCAGGGCCGTCCTCTGCGGCGGGTCCTTTCGATAGCGACGACACGACGCGCCCAAGCACAGCTGTAAGGCAATGAAGCAGAATGTGCAGCTTCATTTCCAGCACCCCCCAACCAGATGCTGCATCGGGAAAACCTGGAGATTGAGCATTTGACTGTAACGCTGGGCACCCAAAGAGCTTTCCCCAGAGGTACCAGACAGTCACTGCGCTTTATTGCTGCTGGAGGAAGCGAAGTTCTCACTTGCCATATGCAAGAATCAAAGTTAAAATACAAAACTCCCCTCCCTTTCGCTCACAAAAGCCTGGGGTGGGGGACAGGGCTTGTTTTGTGGTGGGATGTGATACTCCACTGAAGGGAACAATGAAGGAAGACTGAAGCTTTTCATTCCAGGTGTTCGGTAACAGGAGGAAGAACTACACAGGGTTTAGAGTCATTGGGTTTGGGGAAGACAATTTAAGCCACTGCTACTTTCTTTGTGTGATATTTCTTCAAAGCAAGCCCTTACCTGTTCATATCTTCACAAGAAACTCCTTAAAACACTGGATTTGGTCTCCAAGTACAATAAAGCATCTTCATGCTTTCATGTAAAAAGACCTCAGAGCTGCCCTCAATCTTAAGCACATCATTATCCCCCGGGTACCTGGTACCTAACGCTCCCCCACCTCCCGTGCAGCATCTCAGCCCCATCCAAGGGCTCTTTTCATCCAGTCACTATTCCATGCAAACACTCCGAAATCTTAAAAATTTTAAAGACTCTTGTTTAGAGGGCTGAAGCCCTTTTTTGAAGTCTTTATATAAATATATATATATATATAAAATTTAAAACCAGGGCCAGATCCAGAATATTGTTATTTCCTTCATCAGCATCGCTTCAGATTTACCCTTGTGTAACAGCAACAGCAGAGCTGAGTCCAAACTGTACAAAAGAGATTGAAAAACAAACAGGAGAGATGAGAATGTGAGGAGGCACACACACAAACACACACACACACAAACACACACACACACACACACACACAAACACACACACACACACACACACACACACACACACACACACACACACACACACACACACAAACACACACACACAAACACACACAAACACACACACACACACACACAAACACACACACACACACACACAAACACACACACACAAACACACACACACACACACACACACACAAACACACACACACACACACACACACACACACAAACACACACACACACACACACACACACAAACACACACACACACACACACGTATACACAGCGTGCCTGGAGCTCCTCTGCTCCCTGCTCCCAGCTCCAAACCCTCTCTGCCCTCCCGAACCCGCCTCACACGCTCATTTACCATGGATATTATTTTAAACGGTGCTTCCGAGCGACCCACAAATTTGCACAGGCAATAAAGCTCAATCTGCACCTGCAGGCTGTGAAGTGGTGTGGGGACAGCGGGGCGGTCGCTGCTCATCGGCCCCGGCCGCTTTGCAGAGGGTAAATCCAGAGCCCAGATTTCCACAGATTGTGCCCGTCCCCGGCTTCCCACAACCACCCTCAAACCCAGAGGTCAAACTGGGCTGGAAGAGCTGCTTGGACAGCAGTGATCAGGCTGAACAAGAGAGAAGAAAATGTAAGAGAAGGATTCTTAAAACAGCCCTGAAATGTGCTGCTTTAGACGGACTTCTCCCTTGCAAGGGTGATTTTTAATCCTGCATCCCGTGTTTCCTGCACACCAACCCCTACACTGCCAGTTCTCTCTCTCTCTCTCATAATATTTGCTTTTTTCCAGAATATTTCCCCAGTCCTGTTCTGGCAGAGGAGCAGCTCCCACTGAACCCCAAAGAAATCCTGTGGATGGGGGATTGAAGATTTTCCTCAAATACCCACAAACACCTGAGCCCGCTCACAGCCGTGTCTCAGGATCACCGTGCTGGGGACATCCCTCCATCCCACTGGGACAAGGAAATGGGGTACAGCCCCCCCTCCCAGATTGCCCTTGCTCCAGGTAGATTTGGGGTTCATTTTTAGCACCAATTTTTAACAACTAACGGAGCAGGAGGATTTGGTTAGCGCAGAGGAGCGGGTGCTGCTTCGTTCCCTCACCTCCACCGAGTCCCCATAAAGCAGCCAGTGCTGCTGGGGACACACGAGGGAGACATTGAAATGACAAAGCAAAGGGGGTGTCCGTGCTGCAAAGGTAGATATTAAATATACAAGTAGATCATTTAAATCCATCTCCTGCTCCTACCTCCAAGTACACTGAGAACCTGAAGCACAGGTACATTGCAGCTTTGTGAAAAATGATTCAATTTTACCCAGGAAGATCTTACTCAAAAATTCCCTTATGCAAAAATTTTAAAGTAAGGGGGGGGAAAAAGTTCCTTTTATTAATGTATTTGTTCTCAAACTATCGTATATGAGAGAGAGGGGGGAGAAAAAAAAAATAGAGTGTTTATTTTAATCAAACTCAGAATATTTAAGCAGCTGAAATGGGTTTATTTTTCATGGTAAAAAGGGACATTTTGAAAACACTCCGTGAAACAAAAAAAATCAGCCCAAAATGCCTTGATCACAAAATAAATTATTTAGCTCTTCTATAAACCCCCGGCACGGAACGACAAACATTTTTGTCACTTTTGCACAGCCCTGATTACCGTGCATTATGCTTTCTAACAGCTTTCCCGAGCATCATCACTAATGGATTTTATAACATGCTTTATAACAGGTTATTAAGGAATATGGCTATAGCTGGTAATCGCTGTATAATATGAATAAAGCATTTAAGAAACGGCCCCTTCATTTAAACTGTTAACTGGGAAAACTGTGGCATTATAAATAACAGAAGTGAGAGGCATTTCTGGGGAGGGTTTCCATCTCCAGCCCTGCAAAAAAAAGTGGATTTGCACGTTTCTTCTTCTTTTTTTTTTTCTTTTTTTAAAGACTAAACCTCATCCATTCATCACTATTCTCAAAAGCGACTTTTGCCACCGTGCCCACGAGAAGCGAATCCCTCGAGACCATTTTCTTTTCCATGATGAGTCATTTATTTTATACAATGGTATCATAAATTTTCAGGAAGTTCAAGCGCGCGGTGCATGGGCCATTGCCAAGGAACCGTGTCACCTCCCGGCTGTGTTTACAGCCTCCCCTTCCCCACACCTCACTGTTCTGTCATCCCGTCACTGAATCGTTTCGGGCTTGATCCTGCTCCCATTTAAGTCAATGGCAAAGTTCCCATTGACGTCAATGTGAGCAAGGACCGAGCTATCTGGGAGCGGGGTGATGTATGGAGGTGGATGGATACATCAAACCAGAGCCCGATGCTGAGTATCTAACTAATAATAAAAAATTATGGTCTGCTGTGATAGTAGGGGAATAGGAGGTGGGCTTGGGGAAGGGAGGAATAAAATTAACATTATAATTGGGCAGGTATTTATAAATCTGCATCCTGGAGGAGTTTTTAAATGTCTGTTAAAGATAAAAAATAGCTAAGAGAGCAGCTGTGGGTTTCTATGGAACTGCTCACCCCAGCCCTGTGGGTCCATCAGCATCCCACATCCTGCAGCATCCCGCATCATCCCGCATCATCCTGCATCTCACATCCCGCATCATCTCACATCCTGCATCCTAGAGCCTGCATCTCACATCCCATATCCTGCAGCATCCCGCATCATCCTGCATCATCCTGCATCTCACATCCTGCATCCTAGATCCTGCATCCCACATCATCTCACATCCCACATCCTGCATCATCCTGCATCATCCCGCATCATCCTGCATCATCCCGCATCATCCTGCATCTCACATCGTGCATCCTAGATCCTGCATCCCACATCCCACATCCCGCATCATCCCGCATCATCCCGCATCATCCCGCATCCTCCCGCATCATCCTGCATCTCACATCCCGCATCATCCCACATCCTGCATCCTAGATCCTGCATCTCACATCCCACATCATCCTGGACCCCGCATCCCACATCATCTCACATCCACATCCCGCATCCCACATCTCCCATCCCACATCCTGGACCCCGCATCCCGCATCCCACATCGCCCCGGCGGGTGCGTGTCAGTCCCAGCTCTGCAAGCAGGTGGCAGTGGCGACATTTCCCGACGAGGCTTCTCAGCTGGAAATGTCCAAAAGCCGGGAGAGGAGGAGGAGGAGGAGGAGGAGGAGGAGGAGGGGGGAAGAGAATAACCCTCAGCCAGGAACAAACACACAAAAATAAATAACATCTCGAAACGTTAACTTCTTTCCCTCTATCAGATCATTGTTAGCAGCTAATAAAATATCAGTCTGCAGGGACACGAGATATAACCAATACCCTAATAAAGAGAGTCAAAGAAAGGAAATGAGATCTGCTGGGTTTTTAGACCATCCAAATAAAGTGATGGATCTGAAGATTTGGACAATCGTTGCCTAAAAGGATTAAGAGTGGAGGCGGGGCGTGCGGCGGGTCGCGGCGGGTTGCGGGGGCGCGGAGCTCTCCGCCGCAGATCCGATTTCCTCCCGTCAGAACCATCCCTTAATGTTTCTAAAAAGGCCCCATTAGCAAACACCACACGGAAAATGATTCATTGGTGAAAACCCATATGAAAAAGTATTACGGGCTCTGCTCCTATATTGCAGCGTAATTAATATCAATTGGATTAATCATCGTGAGTTAAGCGAGATGTTATGAAACACCGCACACGCGCAAACGTCCCGGCGTCCCCCTTCAGCCCAAACGTAACGTTTGCAATATTTGCCTGCAGCTGACAACAATAAATCCTCTCAAATTTGCCTCCCAAGGTCAGCGAGTGCGGGAGATGCATGTATATGATTTTCTAGTTTACCTGCTAAGGAGAGAGAGGGGTCAGTAAATTATAGTCCCAATTCAGCCTAATTGAATAGAGGAGTGGACGTCGGACTGGAAACTGGAGGGAGCACGAGGACGCACTTGACAACACAGATCTGTCACCGAAGACGAGGAGAGACAGGTAAATGGACTGACAGAGGGGAAAGATATACTGCACGGGTAATAACCACCACGTGATGGGAAGAACAAGTGTTAAAGGAAGAATAACAGAGCCACCTCCATTATCTGCAAAGCAACTTCACTCATTTTTTTAATTAGTGGAACCTGCGCTGACAAGGGAGGGCGAGATTGAAGACTGGCTGGGAGCTCGTTACACGTTCTCGTCCTGAAATGTGTGGCAAGAGGCGGCGTTTTTAAGCAAACCCACTTGTGTTTCTCTAGAGCAGGACGACTTCCAGGATTTGCCAAATGGGTAAAGAATGACAGGTTGATGTTTTGGAGGAAAAATGGGTTCCCAGTGCAAATCTGTTAGAGCAGCCAAAGCAGCAGCCCAGGGATTACCCAGTGTTTGCTCTTGTACGGGCCTTTCACGCGCGGGTTCCGAGGTTCTCCATATGAGGAAGCTTAATGGCATTAATCCTGTTTCACAGAGAGAGAAAGCGAGGCAAAGTCATTTGCTCAAAATTACTCAGTTGAGACCAAGAACCAATTGCTCTGACGACTGCTCCCGAGCCTGAACCACGGGGATGAGCAGAGAGGAGCAGCAAGCAGACGAAGTACAGCGAGAAGCGGATGGATGAGCGGGGAGAGGAGACGAGGCATTTGTGGGACAGCTTCAAGTTGGGTCTCTTCACAAGTCTGATCCAACAATACCAAAGTCTCTGTACTAGACCTTGGAAAAAGCCATAGCACCGTGGTGGTGTAGGGATTGAGGAGAAGAAGGAAATCTGGGAACCACAGAACTGAGTATCCTACGATATTAACGCTGCAGCGTAGAAATACAACAAATATATTTGTCTTTTTAGAAGGGGGACCAGGAAAAGTTTGGTGAGACTTGAGAGACAAGTGATTTTCCACAGCAGAGGCTCTTTAGTCAGGAATTTTTCCTTACATTGAGCAGCTCCTGCCAGAGCTCATCAGAACACAGTAGAAAAGGGAGAGTAGGAAGAGGAACGTTGAACGTTGTCATGCAGTTTAATCAATGAGCAAACCAAGGCAAAACATGTTCCACTCTTGTCTCGAACTCACCAGCAGAGTTCAAACAGAAACCAGAAATCTTAACTATTAATCTCATTTTAAGCCATAAAAAAGCATATCTGCTTGCAGTACTACCCAGCTCACCCTGATGGAGCCCATAAGCTTCGGATCTTTCACTGTGTCATTAACAGTAGGGTCCAAACAAAGGTTTTCCACAATATTTTGGTGAACAGCTGATGAAGCATCTTTTAGTGGCCAAACATTCCTGTGCCCTTCCCAAAATAGCATGGTTCAAAGAAAATGTTGGAGATTCTTGAAGACAAAGTGCAACCTTGAATGGACAGCAACGTTTAGAGTGTTTGACAGTCAACATAATTTTAAATCTCGAGACTAGAAGATGAGAAAACTGCTGATGGGGTAACAGGACGTTCTGGCACTGGCAGGGGACAGAGATGGCAGAACAGAGTCTGAAATCAAGCTGCAAAGTATCCTAAAATCCAAATACCACAGGAAAGTTCTCCTGGGCTAGCTATGGATCAAGTTAAAATGGTGCCACCCCGTCTTCCTGCCACCGCATCACTCTTTGTGACCCCTGATGAAGGCGATGCCCAAAAGGCTGCGCTGTTGAAGAAAGATCCATCCTCACCACCAGATCTCAATCTCTGGTGCTGGTGAAGAGTCTTGTCCACAAAACATGGCAATCCTTCCACCTGGCTGAGAGCAAGACCTGGGACTGGCCTGTTCCTCCCTGTCCTTCCCAACAGAGACAGCTTCAGAGAAGCTCTGGATCAGTGTTTCACACCACCCCTGAGAAGTTCCCCATGCACCTGGAGAGGAGGAGCAGCATCACCAGCTCAGCACATTTGGCTCTGACTGTCTTCAAAGCCCCAACTCCTGAAGTTACAAGATTCTCTGAGGATCTTGGCCATCATTTAAGCAATGGTCTGGCAGCCATGGTGGAAAAGAAAGTTGGAAGCCACCACTTCTTGGTTCCACCAAGGACAAAAAGCCTGAATATGAAGATGATCTGCCCTTTTTAGTCCATATCCACCTCTGGTCTGTCTTGTGGTACCATGAGATGAGAGAAGGCTGATATTAAAAGTGCAAGGAGGGGTCACAACAATTACAGCTCAGTGACAAAGTGGAGCAGGAAGCAGGGAATGTCTCATGGTTCAAATGTCACAACTAGGAGAAGAGCAGGTAACCACGGCCACTCTGATGCACCCGAGTCTGATGCTCAAGCTCTTCATAACCTGAAGCAGATCTGGGAATCTCCTGCTGGCTGTGGACCCTGCACGTGACATGGACAATGAAGACATGGGAATTACTGAATTCACAGAATTTTATGGACAACTTCTATTGATGTAGAGCTTTGGAAGGACGTTTTAAGAGTCTGTAAGGTACCATGGGAATACACAGAAGGCACCAGAGGAGACCAAGCATTACTATCACCGCTCTGGGACCTTCTTCTATGTAATTCCAGTGTAGTCAGTCATTCAATTTTAATCATAACTAATGCAATGCCTTTTACAAGAAGAGGTCGTGCTATATTCTAATCCATTTTGTAATTAAGCATAAATTTTAAAGAATCAATTGAATACAACAATGAACTCAGAGTTTACCCAATGCCTTTGCTGCCAAAGGGTGTCCCCCTGCAATTAACAGACTTTAAAAGACCTGGCTAAAGGATGGAAAACACTCCCAACCTCTGGCACGTTGTCTTATCTAGGAAGCAATGTAAAGAATAAAGCAGCAAAGCCATAAAGATAAGGTGGAGGGGCAGGAGGGGGTTTTTAAGGAAATATTTAAGAACAGAGAAAAAGGATGATCTGCTTTGGAACCGAGCAGGAAAGGGAGGTTTGACCCCTGAGAGGAAAATCCTGTGAGGTGCTTGGAAGAGGCACTGTCAGAACTTCTTCAGCTTTCATTTGGGGCATCTTCCAGTTCCTCCAGCTAACGCCTTTTCCACTGGTCAGGGCCAGGATGGACCCAATCCTGCACATACTGGTGGGAATGGTCCTTTCCATCATCCAGTTCACAGTGCTGGGACCGTCCAGGCAGGCCCGTGGTGGGAGGTATCAGCAGGGCTGGACAGGGATGTGCTCTGTCTGGTTTTGATGAAGTAGCAAAAGAAGCATAATGAGCCCCTCAGGTCTGATTCTCTTCCCTGTCCAGGGGAAAATAATTTAGCCTGAGAACTTGAAATTGGAGTCTGGAGAAGATGAGATGTCTCTCTCTGCAGTTTTGTTAATTTAAACTGGACTTTATTAGGGATGATTTTAAAATATCAACATTTGAAACCAGAGCCAGGATTTTAAATGTACTGAACAGCCTGGCTGCAGGAGTTTGGATTGCTGCAGAAATTGCTGCCATTTGCAAAATCTGGCCGCAGACACTGGGATGATTTCAAGCATCTCCACCCCCCAGGATGAGCCCTGCATCCTGGCTCCAGCTCCACCACCTGCATCCGCTGGAGTCCTGGGTGACCCAGCCGGCCCCGCCGGCGCTGTCAGCAGAGGGCAATGAAGGCCACGCAGAAACCCCCACGTGAGCACCACCCAGAAGACAGAGAGTCCAATTTTTTTCCATCCTCATTACAAAGCCAGCAGCCCCCAAACCCATCTCCTTTCCCAAATCTAGGATCAGATTTCTTCCCCAGCTGACAACACAATATTTTTGCTGGTGCTTACGCAGGGCAGAGCTCTCTCCTCCCATAGAAACACTTTCCCTGCAGTGACCGCTCTCTCCACGCACACGAGCACGAACCCTCCCGAGCTCCCCCCGCGCCCGCCCCGGGGTCAGGATCCGTCCCTCTGCCCATTCATCAGCGCGGGGTCCGGGGAGGTTTCATTTTCTTTCTTTCTTTTTACAGCAAAGACGAACACCGTGCGCGCTCCAGACCCCGGCAGTCGAGTCCTCAGCGACAAGACTCGATGCAAACACAGTTGCTAAGGAGAAAATATTGCTCTCCTCACGTCATCTTAAAAACACTAATTAAAGCCGAGCCCGCCGCTCTCGCTGGGTGCCACAGCGACGCGAGGCAGTGAACTCCGCGCGGTCAGCCAGCAGCAGCGGGAGCAGGCTGGAATGATTTGGTTTTGACCGCCAGATGACCTCCAGGGCTGCCTGGACTGATGGACAGTTGGACCATTAGTCCTTTTAACACACATTCTTTTCCCCGAAATGCAGACATCACTCCGCTGGTTCGCAGAGAGAGAGAGAGAGAGGGAGAGGGAGAGGGAACACCATCTAAACCAGCCATGACCCTGCCCGCTGGGTTATGGGCCCTAAGGCGAAGGGGAATTCATTCGGGGAAGGCAGGCGACCGCTCTCCTTTCACAAAGAGCCCCCGAAACCCCAAGCATCCTCCCCAAGCCTGAGAAAACCATGACACGCCAGGGCCGCCCCAGGAAAGGAGGGTACGGAGCCCCGCACTCCCATCCCCGCGCCCCGCAGCAAAAGGGAAGGAGCAAATCTCTTTGTGTTTCATGATGTCCAGATTGTTTGGGGGTTTTTGCCTTTTTATTTTTTTTCCTAACCCAAATAAACACCAAACATCCTCACGGTGCCACTTGGGAACAGCCGTGCTGCTCCGTGCTCTGTCATCAGAGAAGCTGAAACCCCGATTCCTTCTTTATTTGCCCCCCTCTCTCCTGCCGAGGTGTCATTTTTTGGTCTTATTATTCCAAGTGAAATGAGGGAAGAGCGAGCGAGCCCTGCTGCCAATAGACCAGAACAACCTCTTAATCCAGAGCAGAATTAAGCAGCACAAGGGTTAGGGAAACGAGAGTCTTGCTGGTTTTTAACCTCATAACCGAGGCCTGAGCCGAGTGCCCACAGCTGACGAGAGTTTTTTCTACTGACTTTAATGAGATTTGGGCCAGGAGATTTAGGTGCAATCAAGAGTCAGTCGATATCTAGAGGTGTTTTGCCTAAATGGAACCAGAATTTCAGCAATATCTCAATTTTTCTGTCACCTTGCTGCAAAACTGAGAGCAAACCAGCAGTGCCCGCAGCTGCCTCAGTTTCCCCAACTGAAAAACGAGGATGATAACTAATCCTCCTCCATCAGGTTTATCACAAAGAACACTTATTGAGCCAAGACTACTAGATGGAAGAGAATAAAACCCACAAATTGCTGCAAATACACTGTTATTATAAACACCTACTCTGCCTGAATCAGGAGCTTAAAAAGATGTCAAATTTCACCGGCAAAATTAATACAAAACAACAACATATGATTTGAGGTGGAAAGGGCTTTGATAAGAGGGAGAGGGATTTTCTGCCCCCTGCCCCAAAGACATGACTCATTCCATCTAAAAATAAAATGAGTAAATGAATACAGATGCCAAGCCCACAGCATGGGGGCAAAAAAAGAGAAAAATAATAATAATAAAGCTTTTAATCTCCCTTTTCGGTGGCTGCAGCAGACAGAGTCTTGCCTGTCCCGAGCCCATTTTCATCTCCCTCTGGGGATGACTGACAAGCTACGCTGAGCTAAATGAGGAAACATCTGTTTGACTTTCCAAAAGCTGGCACTGGGTGCCAAAGCCCAAATCCTAAATGCCACTTTCACAAACCCGACCCTCTCTGGCTGGAAACAGCCCAGCTGGGGCAGAGGCAGCAGCACCCGGGGTCAAAACCTCCGGACATTCTCGTTGCTCAAGATCTAAGCTCAGGAAGGAAGGAAGGTGCCTCGAAAACACAAGTGCTCAGCCCATTTTCCCCCGTGCCAGGAGAGAAATGGGATTGCAAAGGGGCGAGCTGAGCCCCTTTCCCCACACAACCTTCCCACTGCAGCGTGTTTTGTGTGGAAGCCCAAGAACGTGGGGACTGTTATACTTAACAGGAGGCAGAGAGGAACTTCAGATGCCTCCCTCCAGCCTGCTCCATGTCCAGGAAAACCTTCCAGGGGCCTTTAATTATTTTTTTAAAGTTGCTTCCCACAGTCCCTGACATTTCGCAGGCTGCTGGCTGTTTGTTTTCCCTAGCACGGTGGCTGTACAGTAGAGTGTGCCTGACCCCTGCACTCCAGCAAGAAGTGTGGCTAATGCTCCTACAAGGTAACCTTTTCACTGGAGTTTTCTTGGGTGACCCCAGAGTCCCATCTGCCCGAAGCCGAACTCCTGCGGCATGTGGAAAATGCAGCTGGCCTGGCTCCAGAATGCCTCCTGCAAGACCGACCCATCTGTATCTTTTCTGCTTTATCCCAGTTTGCAGTATGGCATATTTCCCCCCTTCTCCCTCTGTACAACCTCAAAAATTAACTCTTTCTCCCCAGGCAGAGAATTTAGTTCAAGTAAAACGAGCTGAGCACTAAGAGTAAGTTTAGACTGACTTGAACCCACACACATCCGCAGCCACTTAAACTAAATTATACTCTGAATTTATTTTGTAGTGGTTAAGGAAATAATCCATCCTTTTATTCCCTCCTTCCCCCAGGAGGGTTTATCTATCTCATCTCATCCCCAGTCCCTCTCCAGCAGTTGGCAGAGCTGACACTGCTGCGGGGACAATAAGATGCTGCTGGTGTTGCTTAAGGGACAGGCTGAGAACGGAGAGTTGCCCGATTGCAGCGATTATGGATAAACTACAACCACGAGGGGATTTCAGGGAGATGATCAGCTGGGTGGGGGCTGGACTGTGGAGGAGTGCATTTCCACTCTGCTGAAAACAATAGCGTGCCCTGATCCTTTGGGGAATCTTCTTAACAGTGAATTAGTGGTTGGAGATCTCCGGAGCACGACCAGAGGGATGCTCAGGCTCGAGAGCGTGCAGACTGCCAGCAGCGGTCTCTGGTCAGGTTTATCCATGTCCCAGCAATTAGCCAAATATCTGTGAACTGCTGAGAAATCCTCAGCTCCAAGGTGAGAGTCAGTGGGCACAAAATGGTGGCACTCAGTGGCCAGCCAGCCATTTAAAACTGCTTTAAAATAAAGGAGGAAAATGGCAAAATGAAACCACGTTTGCTTCAACAGCTCTTTGCCGTCCCGTCCTATGGTTTGGGGATTTCCCTCTGCCTCCCTAGGAAACCCTGCATAAACCCAAGGAACAAGGATTGACATTCAGATATGTTTGGCCACACTCATGAAATTCCTGGTTTTCTGCTTCATTTAGATGAGTAACATTTAAAAACAAACACTGCACCGATGGCCAGAACCCACAAAGCTGTCCTTGCACCGCTCCTCCGCAGGCTGAGCACACCTGAGAGGGGCAGAAAACCTCTCATTTATTTATTTTAACAGAACTAGAATCGCATTTTACGATGAAGGTGCAGAATCCAACTCCAAATTACCTGGGAGTGAGGATCCAACACCCACAGGCATCTTTGAGAAATCCCAACTTTCATTAACAAATTACAACTGAGCTTCGGTTCCCTCAGGCTAAACCACATAATAACCCCAGAATTAACTCCAGTGTATTCACAGGATTAACGTTGTACCAAGGGTTGATAATTAAAAGAATCCTGATAAAGACTCTGCCAAAAATTAATTAATAAAAAGAGAAATAACACAGTAGCGTTAGATCTGTGGGTTTGATACTCCAGCTCCAGTAGTTCAACAAATCTCCTCTGCTCACCCCAAACCTGGCACCTTCGTGATGGAAAAACCTTCGGCAGGGCAGTGAGTGTGGCTGGCTCAGGAAAGCAGAACTTTTCTATCCCGATTAAGCTCTGACATTTGAAATCCAAGGCAGCTGCTCTGCTTAGCTCGACCTCACTCCTTCCCCCCTTTCCCAACAGCTCCCTCCTCGGTCTTTATTTTTAAACTTCAAGTTTTTGCAATCAAGGAAAAAAATAGCAGCCATTAGAAACACTAGTTAGGGACTTAGTCCAAAATCAATTTTAATTAAAAACACACTGCTTTAATGTTGAACATGGTCATTTTTAGCAGTGCTGGTGGCTAGATGGTCTGGCCACCATTTATATGCAAGGAAGGACTTCACACCAGGAACAACCCTTGTTATTAATGGGGGGGCTGGAGGTAAAGCCCTGGGGGTCAGGGGAACCCTCTTATGGCCATCAGCTGTCTCTAAACGACGTTGGGGTCACAGCACCTAATGACTGGATGTATTTCACTTTGGGGAGGGGGGGTCCACGGGTGAGAAGGGGCAGGCGAGGCGGGTGTGGGGGTAAATAAACTGCAAAGACGAGCGCCGCGGTTTTACGAGAGCTGCTGTGACCCAGAGTCACTTGGTCACATGCAGCCGGTGCCCATTACCAAATCAATAAGCATTAAATCAACCTCATTTTCTACTATTTAAATTAACTATAACTGTTTTAATTGCAGATTCATAGCCTGCAAACTGCTTATTACGCTTTACATTATAGCCGAGATTTGCTCGCACGTTACAGACCATTGAGAGCACTCTACAAACCCAACCCTGCTGGAACCTTCCCCCCCTTCCCCAGCCTTCAGCGGGCAGGAGGAGACCCATTAAACCCAGGAGAAGCAGGGAAGGGGAGGGAAGGCTGGGAACACACAGCGTGGGAGCTCGGCACAGGGTAACGGCCACCGCAGACCGCAGCAGGAGGTTGGAAATTAAGGGCTTGTTCTTGCTCCCCCAGAAGATGCTGCTGTGCCTGGCAGCGGTCGGGGTCCCAACTCGAGGGGCTGCGGGTGGAGGTTGGTTGTTATAGGGGAGCCATGTTGTGTGGGGTGCACCTCTGGGGAGTGGAGAGTGGGGTCCCTTAGCACCCAGATGAGGTGATAGGGTTATAAACCCTAGAGAAGAGCCTGTGTGCAAAATGGCAGTGACTTTCATCAGCACTGGAAAGAGAAAGAGAAGATGAGACAACCCCAAAAAGTGGTGGAAAGAGAAGATGAGAAACCCCAAAGCACAAAATCAGGGACATGGGTGAGCCGGGGCTGTCCCTGAGGTGGGGCTTTAGCTCCAAGGCCAAACTCCTGGAGACAGGACCCAAGTCCTAGGAAAAGCAGAGTTAGGGCCAGATCCTGCAAACCCGTGCAGCACCCGGCAGGACGGAGCCCACCCGCTCGTGCAAGCAGCAGCACAAGGTTTGGGGCTTCACCACCCCAAGGTGCCCTTGCTCAGGTCTTTATTGCATTTCTACCTAATTTTCTAATCACTCTCTGGCAAAGCACAGACATACTTGATTAAAAAAATTAACCCCCCCTATCCCATCATTAAGACAGGAGCTCTTTAAACAATCTTGGAAAGTTTTCATCTTTCCTAGGGAGTGCAACACCCTGGGTTTGGCCCTGGACATCGTTCTGGCATTCTCATCTTCTTCCCCTCCTGTCTCTAAGACAAGGAATAGTCTGTAGGTAAGCGGGAGTTTGTTAATTTTTTCTGGATGTCAGTCTCTTGACATGAGTGCTGGATAGACTGGTCCCTGGGTCAGTGGCAATGACCCCAGCAGCACTAAAACATGCACAGAGTAAACACTCGAGGGTGGGCAGCGAGGGGGTTCTTCTACAACGAGTCTGCTCAGCGCTGCCTGCAGCCTCCCCTCGCTCCACAAAGCTCTGCCTGCAGCCTCCCCTCGCTCCACAAAGCTCTGCCTGCAGCCTCCCCTCGCTCCACAAAGCTCTGCCTGCAGCCTCCCCTCGCTCCACAAAGCTCTGCAGCGAGGGGAGTCCCTGAGTGACTTCTTGGAGCTTTAAGAGCAGTGAGCTCCATTCAACGGACCTGGTGTCACTGATGAGAAGCCACCTTCCCCAGAAGCAGAGGTTGATGTGTGTGTGTCTTCCCCAGCTCTCTGAGGGACAACTCTGTCCCATTGTTTCTCACCTGCTTGTTTTCACATCTCAGCTCAGCACCAAGGCAAATGGATCACACACTGCGAGTTAAGAGCAACCTCTGCTCTGCTGAAGCCCCTGTTCCTGTGCCATCAGCCAGTGACACCAACGACAAAGCTGGGATCAAGAGCAGATATAAGGAAGAAATTGTTTACACTGAAGGT
Organism: Caprimulgus europaeus; assembly: GCA_907165065.1. The sequence continues at coordinate 6,235,312 of OU015549.1, forward strand.
GGTGAGACCCTGGCCCAGGTCACCCAGAGAGGTGGTAGATGCCCCATCCCTGTAAACATTTCAGGTCAGGTTGGACAAGGCTCTAAGCAACCTGATCTGGTGGAAGATGTCCCTGTCACTGCAGGGGACTGGACTAGGTGACCTTTAAAGGTCCCTTCCAACACAAACTGTTCTCTGATTCTATAAATACTTCCACCCAGCGTCATGGGTTGACTCAAGCAGCCTCGAGTGTTTCCACATGCACAGTCCAATCTCCCATCATCAACAGAAGAGCTGTCACGAGGGGGTATGGGCAGCACAAGGGAAAAGGCATCTACCAGGGCTATGGAAAGAGGAGACTGAGGAGCAGAGGGGCACATCCAGCCTTCTCCACTCCCACAATGACCAGGGCTGTGTGCACGTAGGAGTCCACCCAGCCCCAGGATCTTCAGTTCACCATCTCCTGAAGCACCTTCCTCGTGTCTCTATCCTCCTCCTGCACTAGCACAGTCCCAGACCATGAAGCTCCTGGCTGAACAACTGGGCTGAACTCCCAGCTCTCTAATAAGGTTTGCTCAGCATCACCAGATCTGTCTTTGGGTTTATTTTGTTTTGGTTTGTTTTTTTTTGCCAAGCCAGATCACCCAGGGAAAGATCAAATGTTGAATACTGGCACACAGGCTGCCCTTCATGGAGAAAGCTGTTTACAGGATCTTGGTCCAATCTCTTGGGTCTACAAAAGAAATTTAATTCTGGGCTCCCAGATTTTCTCTCTGCACAGCTGGCTCTGTAACAGGAATTCTGCATGCATGCTGGGTTTGAGCCGGGACTGCTTTAACATCTAATTTCAGCACAGCAAGAATTAGCTCATCCATAAATGACAGCAGGCCTGCAGCTCCTCTGTCCTCTCCAATGCCCAAAGCACAGATTAGCGATAAAAATATCTGATTTTCTAGATGCTATACTTGATAATAAGCTAGTGAATTCCCCTGGATGGATTTCTTAAACAGTCCCTGTTACTCAACAACCTGCCCTCCCCGAGCACTGCAGTTTCCAAGGCTACACCAGTGGACAACCACCCCCCCCCTCCATCTGTCCCCCCTAGACCCCAAGGTACAGCTCCACTGGGACAGTTAATAGCAAGGATTAGTGAGCTAACCAATATCATGAGTCTCTCCCGTGTATTTCCCTGGTCTCCATTACTGCCCAGAGCGCTGACGGAGCTGGCTGAGCACTTTGCAGTCATTAACGTCCCCCAGAGCGCGAGGGGCCGTTGTTCCCGTCCCACACACAACCACACCACGGCCTCATTTCCCATGAACCTGCGAAAAAATCCAAGGCAGAGACCTGCCTGTGAGACAGAGTAGCCCAGCACCCTCAGCCTCCCTCCCCAGCCTCCTCTTCCTCAGGAGGAGAAGAAAAGATGATATTAAAAGGAACATGTAAATCAGTAAATAATTATAACCAGACTTGGAAGTCAAAGAGACACCAAAACCTGGGGATATTGTTCCATGGAAGATGTTTCCACCCTGTTCTCTGGGTTCTCAAGGTGAAGAGCATGCAGAGGGCCCTGTAAGCAGCCTCCTACACAAGTACCTCTTCTCCCACCACCCAACTTTGCTCAAACACCATCCTCAGGCATCAGTCCAAGGGAAAGACACCCACCACGCTGGGCAAGCTGCTTCCAGGAAGGGCTGTGGAGCTGGGCTGGGCATGCTGGGGAGCTCAGCTCTGGGGCAAGCAGGTACAGGCTTGACTCATCACATTCCCAGCCTGAGCAATGGTGAATAACACACAGGACCCCAGGGGAAGCGGAGACAAATGAGGGGACGCCCAGGGCTCTAATAGGGAGGCAAAGGTCCCCGCCCAGGTAGGACAAAATGGGCAATAAAATTGGTGGATTTGGCTTAACAGGTAATTACAGAGTTAATAAAAGCAGGCTCCTTGACACGACAGGTCCTAACGACACAGCCCGTGTCACGGGCACTCAGTGACTCTGTGCTTTGCTGATCATTGATCCAGCGGCCGGGAACAGCTCCGGGCGGGATCGATGCAGCTGTCCAGCCCGGCAGCGGGGCCGCGCGCTCCCAGCCGCACGGCAGCGCACATGAAGAAGTTCACTGCTCCTGCACTGTGACCTGCGTGGAAATGAAACATCTGGCCATTACCTCTCTGCTTTTAATACAAAGATTAATCCATGCTATGAGCTATTTGCCAGAAAGATCCATTTTCTTTTTTTTTTTTTAAAAAAAAAGCAGCAGGGAGTTGTTACTGCAAAGGGGAGAGGCGGCTTTTTGTGTTGGGAAAGTTTTATTTTCATTTAAAAGTTCTGGAATTTAAAAAAATAAAATAAAATAAAATAAAATAAAATAAAATAAAATAAAATAAAATAAAATAAAATAAAATAAAACAAAACAAAACAAAACAAAACAAAACAAAACAAAACAAAACAAAATAAAACAAAATAAAATAAAATAAAATAAAATAAAATAAAATAAAATAAAATAAAATAAAATAAAATAAAATAAAATAAAATAAAATAAAATAAAATAAAATAAAACAAAATAAAACAAAATAAAATAAAATAAAACAAAATAAAATAAAATAAAATAAAATAAAATAAAATAAAATAAAATAAAATAAAATAAAATAAAATAAAATAAAATAAAATAAAATAAAATAAAATAAACAAAACTCACACAACAAGCAAGTCTGGGTCAGGGAATACAACCTGAGATAATTTCTCTCTGTCCTACCAATTCCCCAGCCAAAACTTTTTCATTTTGCATTTGAAAATAAAATTGCAATTTTTTTGCTAAAGAGACTGTTTTTATGGCAAGAAGTGTTTACTGCAGAGATCATTTCCCAACACACAACACACAAACCTCAAGTGCTTGAAAGGAAAAGCAGATTGTTTGAGCAGCCCCAGGGTGGATGGATGCCCACGGGTGGGAGCGCAGCCCAAAGCTGTCCCCAGGGCTGGGACACGTGTGGTCTGGGCACCCTGTGGTCCCACAAGACCCAAGCTCGATGGCCACGGTCCCTGTGCCAAGCCAGGGCACTTACTCATTCCCTCTCCTCTGTCAAACACAGCATTTCATGGAAATCCTAAGAGATTAAATCCTTTAAAACAACTGAAATTGGCTGAAATTGGCCAACAGGTTAAAACAGGAGGAGTGAAAGCAGGGACACCTGGGCAGGTGGGGCAGGTGACCAACTTCACCCCTCTGAGGAAACCCAGATAAAAGCAAAAATTAAAGCAGCCACTTTCAGGCAGGAAGCAAAGGGTGCAGGGAACATTGCTCCTGGTTTGATCTCCCCAGGTACAAATACCTGCAGGGCAACGAGCAGAAGCAAAGCCAGTGCCCAGGCCACGGAGTCACCCCTGGAAGGGGACAGGAATGTCACCACAGCTCACTGCCTCGTTTTCCACCTGCCCCCAGCACACCTGGGGCTCACAGCCCTTGCACTGGTGCACACTGCCAAACAGAGAAATACAGTTGGGTTAATATTTAACAGTGCCACCCGGGCACCTGTAAACATTACACAGGGTGTATTTACAGCTTGCTTGAGGGTTACTCCAGCTCTAGAAAGTTTCCACAAACCCAGTCACCCGTGCCCTGCCTAGGTGTGTTTTGTGTTGCTGGGAAGAAAACGATTCATTAGGAGCTGGAATTCCACGTGGCCTCGCATGAGCAGCTCCAATCTGATGGAGAGGAAGCACGGTCTGCTGGGGCCAGCACCAGACTGGAACTGGGGTGACTGGGCTCAAACATCTGCTCTGCCACTGAGTCCCCAACAGCCCTGGGCACATCACTGAGCCATCAACACAGCTCTGCTCCCCAACCACTGCATGGGGTATGGTGAGTATGAAGAGGAAGATGTTAAAATAAAAGAAAGAGAGGCTGGTAAGGTCCTTGGAACTGCAGTGTACTGGGGAAAAGAGAGAGCTGCAAGAAATGCCACCCGGGTCCTTGGTGGGGTTGATGGGGAAGAGGTCCCCAACTCTGGCTGATTCACCTATCCCAGAATGGCCTGGATTGGAAAAGCCCTTTAAGCTCATCGAGTCCAACCATGAACCCAACACTGACCAGTCCCCACTGACCCATGTCCCTCAGCACTGTGTCTGCACGACTCTTCAATCCCTCCAGGAATGGGGACTCCACCACTGCCCTGGGCAACCCCTTCCAATGCCTCAGAACCCTTTCAGCAAAGAAATTCTTCCTCACATCCCATCTCAACTGCCCTGGCCACAACTGGAGCCCATTTCCTCTTGTCCTGTCCCTTGGTCCTTGGTTGAACAGACCAAACACTATGATTTGATCACCTATCAATTAAAACTCTTTAATTGTGTGGAGCTGGCACAATCTCACAAAACATCATTTAGCCAAAATGCTCGTGCAAGGCCAGGTCCAGCCACCACCTCAGCAGTGCAGCACAGGCACATCCAGGCACACGTTTCCTCTGCTGACATCACAGTACCTTGGGGAACTGGGATTTCTTGTTGATTTGGCAAATCTGAGTCTCACAAGCATCCCATAATACCCATCCTCAAAGATGGGACAAGCATCAAGTTATCTGCTGGGACCCAGAATCAGCAACGTTCCACTGAGGCCAGAACCCAAAATCCTCCAGTGCAAAGCTGCAGCCTGGAACTTATTTCTAACTGGAAGAAGGGGGGGAAAGAAGCATCTCAGCATCCTTTGCAGAATAAGTGCATGAAGCTCAATATATGCTCGATAAACACATCTCCCTGGACCAGACACATCTGTCTGGCTCCTGAATTACCCATTTCTGAGCCTGGCTGGGATAGGTGACCAGTTCTTAGCCACTACATCAATGATTTCCCTACAAGAAGACAAGCCTGTCAAATTTTTACAGCTTCATATGTAGAGACCAGATACACACACACAGTGGGACCAGAGAAATGAAAAACATCCAGTTGCTTCTTTACAAGCCTTTCTGCTTTAACTAAATATTTGCAATATGTTTATACAGAGGGAGCTGCCTGACCTTTTATAGAGCGAGCTGCAGAAGCATTAGTGCAGCCCTCCCTACAAGCCAGTCCCCTACAGAGCCCTAGGAACCACGTTAAAAACGCATTCTCCTTCCCCCCCCTCCTGTTATTGATGAAGGAAAGGCAATGACTGCTCTTTCAAAAACATTGCTGAAGATTCATCTAAATTGTCTTTTTTTTTTCTTTTTTTCCCTGACTACAACGTTTCTGAGAGGCACAATAAAGTGCAATACAAATACCAAAGAGCTTTCCAATACAAATTATTAACTGTGAGCATTATCTGAGGCACTGCAGACGCCAACCAAGCGTGGGCACCATATCAGATGTGGTAACAGGGACACTTAACCTCACGTGGAAACTCTATGATCTGATATCAAACTGGTTTTAAACCAACCCAATCTAGTTTGGGTTTTCTGTACCTATTGCACACACAAGCACATCAGTTAAGAGCACCCATCCCAGGGGGACTGCACCCCCTGAGACAAAGACATTTAGAAATTGGATTCAAACACTCTGGCTCTGTGGCTGGGTGCTCGCTTAATTAAGAAAAATAATCAAGTTCAGGGTTATGCAATGCAGCTTTTCACTCACACCCTCTGGGCTCACATGGAGAGTTGATTCCATTCCCCCCCGTAGGACTGTCCCCTTTGGAGCCAAAGAGCAGACCTTGGTAGCTTTGCCTTGCTGCTGACACGGCCCTTGCTGAGAACTAAGGGACTGTCAGCGTGCTGCGTGACAGCAAAGGCAATATTGGGTATGGCACAGGGGATGGTTCATCTCCAGAGTCCTTCAGATGCCTTAGAAAAACCCCTTATATAAATAATATCCACATGGAAGGAGAGGTCCCTGCAGAGAGCAGGGCCCTATCACGCAGGGTGTTTTATGTACACGTTGGAAAAGGCTGTCTGTATTCAGAGGAGATTATATTTTAAACAGGAGATAATGAACCTCATTTTGCAGGTGGGGACAGAGACATAAAGATAATTTGCACACGCAGAAGCCGTTGCTAAGCCAGACGCCGCGCTCGGATCCTCTTATAGGTCCAGTCCACTGCCACAGCCACCAAAGCATCCTTTTTTTTCTCCCTCAATACTGTTGTGTAACGTTGCCAAGTTCCTCTGGAAAATAACCCACGCTGTTACGTAGCTAAACTGCTGTTCTGGGGCAAATTCTCGGCTCGGTGGTACCGGTGCAACCCTGCTCACTTCAGTCTGGCTGCAGTGGAAAACCAGGCAAAATCTGGCCCTCAGGCACCTCTAAAAATAATTGGAGGTGAGAAAAACACAATAGCAACATGCAGCTTTTAAAAGTATACATAAAATATTTAGAAAAAAAAAAATAAATAGATAAATTATATATGTGTATACAATGCCCAGAGATGCCTCGATTTATACGATGCGGTTTCCTGAGAGCAGTACAGCTCCAGGCAACAGAAATGAGAAGTCAAGCTGAACAGCAATCCTGTATCCCAGAGATGGTGACATCTTATAACAGGGAACAGAGGTGCCCCTGGGGCACCCCATAAAAATTATTACCAAGCAGCAAAACAACAATGTAAGTTAATTTCATTGGAATTAACAGTAGTTTCCTCCCCTTGAGCACACGGAGAGGTATAACCAGAGCAAAGAGGAGGGGGGAGACGTGTAAAGAGTCAAGCTTTTGGAGGGGCTAAATGGCACAAATGCTTTGGAGAGACTTAAAACCAAACAAAAGTATTTCAGGATTTGGGACTGGTGGGTTTAGGGGAAAAAAAAAAGGAAGAAAACAAAAAAAGAGAGTTGTTTAAGTGATTGCCCTATCTTGCCTTTGGAAGCTTTAAAAAAGAAACTCCGCTTCTGCTTTAACTACATTTTCCTCTGTCAAACCCAAATGTGACAGCAGGGCTGCTTGGTGCTTGTGGAGCTGCTCACTTTTCCCTTCAGCAAGGAGACAGCCACATCTCCGAGGTATTTCGAACAGACACAGGATTTCACACGCATCTCATCTATCAGTGAACCCCATCCCAGAAAAAACACTTTGGTCCAGAAACGGATTTTTTGCATGCTGTAACTCCTGCTGTGATTTATCTGAACTGGATTACAATAATTATATTAGCACATACTTCTACAGTGAGTGTAGTTAGACCAGAACAGATCTGGTTTATGTTGGTACAACTTGTTTACTTCCTCTGGAAGTGTTCTGGTACCAGTGCCTCCACGGGAACGGGTCGTATGTCTTAGAGCATCGTTAAAGCAGCGCGTGAGCGTGCAGACATGCCTTTAATAGAGGGAAGCTCTGACTCTTTAAAAAGACAATCCCCATTCAAAAAGTACTTACACACATGGTTAAGCCCTGCTGACTTAATTTGTTAAGTAAAGGCTGTTTTAAGCATATGCTTAAATATTTCACTGCAATTGAGGCCACAGGACTCGGAGTTGCTCTGCCGAGGAGGACCAGCCGGAGAGGAGCTGCACGGACTGGGCTGTGAGCTGGAGGAGCAAGGCCTTATTAAACACTTACAATGTGCAATTAAAAAAAAGCAACAACCCAGACAATCCTTTAAAGAAGAGGAAAGTGACTGAGGATGAAATACTAGAACTTGGAGAGCAACTAAACCAGGGAGCAGTTTGCTTTGACTCTACCTCCCTAGCCTTAGTTCTTACTCCTTCCTCTAACCATCATCCTAAAAATTCACTTTCCTACAAACTCCTCTTTTTAAAAACACAAGGGTAAGAGACCAAATGTCCTCTAGTGTTAATGAAACAAAAGGGAAAGTACTTGGAAATTCAAAATGAAGACCGAAAGCCTTTCGTCATGTCCTCCTGCTGAAGTTCAGTAATATATGAGGCAAACAGGGTAACATATCACAGGCATCCAGGACATCTGTAATGCCAGGGTCAAAATGCCATGCACAGAATTGTGCCTTCTCCCTCCGGGCAAAACTCTCCCAGGCAGATTTTCAGCTGGTGTAAATTGCCCAAACCCCATAATGAAGTTATGACAATTTACAACAGCTGAGGATCTGTTCATCTAATGAAGAGAAATACTGGGAGGAGGGAATGAATGAGTTTTAAGTTAAGAGCTCGTTGCAGAGCAGGCACAAACATCTTTTAAGAGATCCCTAAGAACCCTTATCTAAAAAAAGGAGGAAGAACAACGACATCTCTTCCTGAGCAAGGGGATTTTTCCTCTCCCCTTCAGCTGCAGGATGGGACTCAGTAACAAGCTTCTCACAAAAGCAGAGAAAAAATGATCTGCAAGTAAGCAAAGATGTAAATAGTATTTAAAAAAGGGGCTTCACTTTTCTTCTGGGCTGTGGGTTGTTTTTTTTCCTGTTTCCCTCAAACAGGAAAGCCATCCACGCTGCCCATATTTCACTCCTGACAGTCCCTTCCATCACAGGAACAATAGCCCTGCGCGGCTGACCAGGGTCACAACCACGCCGGCGCTTTCCCAACGCCGCCGTATCGACAGCAAACATCAGTCTCCATCTCCGATTCTCTTCCTGCGATTCTCTCGACAGAAGCCTCTCTCCAAGCCTCAGCTCTTTCACAGAATATCTCCAAAATCCAGGCAGAAAGGGATGGGAACAAAGAGCGCAGACGAGAACCCGTCCATCCGGAGCCGGTCTGGCAGCGCGCGTTTGCTGGATCGCAGTGGAGATCCTGTATTGATCCAGAGATCAACGATCAGGGACAGCAGCTCCTTCCTTACCCCTCACCCCCATAACAATAAAACACCCCACCTCCATGTACAGAGCACATATGTCCTTTCCACATGGGAGACCCCAGGCCCTGCCACAGGTGTCCCGAGGACACTGTAATAAATAGAAATATCTCAGCTGTGCGAGGAGGAGCAGAGTTACGTGTTTGGATCAGCTCAGAGCAGAACTTAGCAATCGAATTTAAATGAATTACACCTGTAGTAGATTACACACAAGGTATGAAATACTTGGAGAGTAATGGCTGGGCAATATTTCAGCCACCCAAGATGGGAAAAAGCAGGAGATTTGAGCCGGTGTTTTCAGCCAGCAGTACAAAATCTTTTAGGGACAGAGAAAAAAGCCAGAAAGAGGGTGATAGGAGGTAAAGCATAAAGAGAAATAAAACAACTCCTTCACAGCCCCTGTCTGTAAAGCACTGCGTGTTTTAAAAGCCCAGAAAAAAAAACCCCAATATTAAAATATATTGAAATAAAAGCCAGGCGATGCAAAACCCAACCTGAGCAGCTTCAATTCAGCGTTACTAATATTAACAAGAGCCTGGCCAGTTTTAAGTCTTGATTTCTTAGTGTTCATTTTTTTTTAAGCTAATCTATGTTTTTGAATGTTCACCGCTTGTATTTTTGTAAAGGAAGGAAGGAAGGAAGGAAAAAAGTCCAAAGCTCTTCAGCTGAAAGGACTTTTAAAACATCTGTCATTGTAAATGTGTAAAACAAAACCGGGCAGCAGTGAGATCTCTGCCTTTATTCACTTTGTTACCCAGCAGAGGCACAATTCATGCTCCTTAAGTTTTTCTAGGAAGCATTTATAGCACAGATTATTTTTTTTTTAATTAAAAAAATTGTTTCAATTAAAAACAAAATTTAAAAAAAAAAGAGAGAGAGGGGAAAAAGTTGAGGATAAGTGTGAAAAATGCAGACTTCAAGCACTTCTTTTTTTTTTCCCAAAGAGAAATGCAGATTTCAGGGGTGAGATGAGTGAAGGGGATGCAGAAAGAACACCTGAAAGATCCAGTGACAGCACTGGTGTCGGAGGTGCTCGATGGCTGTTTACACCAAGTGCCATCTGGCTGTATAGATATAATAACAATTATTCCATCGAGGTATGCAGCTCTCTAAATCATATTAATATACAATGATTCCACCAGTCTTATAGGACTTGCTGTTTCTGTGTGCTCCCATTTAACCCGGGTAATGCGCTAAAACAAGCCTGCCTCATCATTAAGAATTGATTTTTTATTTATGTGGATGTCGCTTGCAGTCCCATGATATCCCTTTGTGATTCAGGAGAGCGGGGGCTGCGTCCCTGCGTTCATCTCGGTTTATGGCATATCTTTAAAAATTTGCAGCATCTTGCTGCATTTGGATATTTATGGTGAGATTTGTGTCCTCACACGAGGCTGCTGTTGTGCTTCAGAGATCTATTTCACCCGGCGCTGGCGCGAAGTGTCTAATATACTTCATTAGCTATATTACATCAGATAAGGGTTTTATTTCTTTAAATTATTTAACCTTGGTAGAGCCCACTGGGACCACATAAATTACAGCCCCACTAATGAAAATCATTAGTTAGGCTATTCAGAAAGACAACAGGAAAAAGAATTAAAATATCTTTTAAAATCAACTCTTTTTTATATTTGAAATCCGAGATATTTGGTAATTCAGCACAATCATCTGTTTTCCCACAGCGGTGCTGATTAGAGCTTGATACTGAAACACCTGAGACAGCTGTAGAACATTTTTGCAAGATAAACTTCTTTTTTTTCCCCCCCCTACAATTTCTGGAGTCCTTTGAAAAGCTTCTCTGCTGCCTTCCGAAGGAGAGCAGACTATTAAACATCTTTTTATCGTCATCAGTAGAGGCAGAATTTAGTTCCTAATTACAGAAATAAATGTCAAAAGCTTTGTGTGTCTTTCCTTAAAGCTGGAACACATCATCCAGCCATGGAAATCTGAGATGGTAGAGCTCAACCACCAAGGTTGGACCATACCTGCTCCTCCTGGAGAAGATTCCTGTGCTGGAAACCCAACCAGGGTCTGCACGGGGCAGAGAGAAAAAAGGGGAGGAAGCAAAATTAAGTACACTTGCTTCAAGTTGTTATCTGAGCATTAAGTAATAAAACCAGCACATTTAATTTAGAGTCTCCCTCTCTAAGTATCTCATGGGGGACATCTTTAATAACACCTTCCACCATCCATATCACTATTATGGTAAATGTTGCTGCATTAATTCAAGTTATTAATTTTTCGTGTGCCTTTCGTAGGGCAGCGCCGTGCAGCTCGCTGGCTGGGGAGGAGGGTTGGGTCGAGCTCTGCACACGCTGAGCATCCAATGTTTTGGGAGGTTATGAGGAAAGACAGTGGGATTTGGGATGGATTCTCTAGAATAAAGGTCACAGAAGCTTCACCTCCCCTCTTTTTGTCTTTTTGTGTTGTTTTTTTAAGAGTCAAACAAACCCCACAGCTCACCAAAGTGACCCTAACGGGGACAGGAGCACAAGGACCTGGGCACAGAGTAGGTTGTATGGTGGCACGCTCCAAGGGCTCTTGTGCACATCTAACCCCACCCTCAGAAGAAACCATCAGAGAAGGAGAACATGAACCACAACCGTCCTCCTTCTCCCTCCCAGCTATCAAACCAAGCCAGCTTCACACAGCCACCGGGAAAATAAAAATAATAAACCAGGATGACCTGGAAATGAAAAATATCCTGCGCTTGTAGCGCCCTGGAAGTGGAACCACCTCCCCCAGGGAGGATTTATGAAGCTACAGAAGTTTCTTTACGGTCTGCAGGGAGACAGCAGAGCAGCTCTGTAGGAACACACAGCACCTGGTCCTCTTGGGTCACTGGTGACCACTTCCAGCGCTCCTGGACTGGGCAGCCCAGGTGACCCAAGAACACCGCAGCATTTCAAAACCATTATCAGCCAGATCAATATATTTTAGAAGCGCTCGGAGTTTGCTCTGCTCCCCTGGGCTTTGCTGAAATCCAGAGCAACTTTACTGGAATAAAACCAGAGCTAAAGGAGACTTTGTCCACCAGCTCCAGGGATGAAACCAGAGGTGGCTGGACCCTCCTGTCTCTAATTGGGCTTTGGATCACACTCACACTGTGACCCCTATAAAACCCCAGCTCTAAACTGGTGATTTAAGAATGGCAGTTCAATTTCCCAGCTACCACAGATTTCAACTCAGAACCCGGTAGAAACCAAATGTATTTCCCCAGCTTTAATTACTGCACTTTAGTTTGTTTCAAAGTGCTTTCATTTTTTAAATTTCTTTTTTCTGTGGTGTTAAACCTGTGAAATACACCCAGTGTGGAGTTAATTTCACCGTTCAGCTGATAAACCATGAAAAACACGGGGTTTGCAAGGAAAGTGCTGACAGCAACAGTCAAGACAGAGCAGTGCCATTGGGTGCTGCTGCAATTTGCCTGCCAGGGCTGTCTTTGAAACCCCCCCCCCAAAAAAAAAAGCTCCACATGCAGCATGCAAAGAAGTTCCAAGTGTGTTGGGGGGCTTGGGGAGGGCGGGGAGAGGGGGGAAAGCACATGGAAGTCGAGAAGGGCGGGTGGTGATGGGAGTGGGGGGGGGAAAAAAACCCTGCAGATCAATCATTTATAATTAACAAAAATCCGATTGGTGCTTTAAATAGAGATCAATGTGTTGCAGGCTGAGTGGATTGCGAGGATGTATTCACCTTCTCGTAACTCTCCTCGCAAGCTGTCACACCTCCAGAATCCCCATTTGTTTTGTTAACAAAGCTTCAGGGGGCGCCAGGCTCTCATTGAAATTTCATTAATCTAATGGAGTAAAGTCCTATAGAAAAAAATCAAATTCTCGTTGGGCGAGATGGTACCTGGGAAAGATAACCTCTGGGTGAACTCCCCGGCTCCGAGGCGCTGCTATTAGTCTGAGGAAATAGACAGCCACGGGGTGATTACAGCCGCGGCCGCAACATTGGGATTTTATTCTATTTTATTTTTTTTTTCCTTTCCCCCCCACCTCCTCCTCCTCCCACCGCCCCCTTTTTCCTCACCAGCAATTTCCAACATCGCGAGCTCGCTCTCAAACCGCGCGGTAACGGAGGGAGATGTCCCCCACAAGCTGGTGTGGGAAGGGAGTGGGGCAGTCAGGGGGGTGTCTGTGGGGTGGGGGGCTCTGGATATTTCCCTCCCAGGTGGATGGGACAGCAGACACCAAAGGGGGATATTTTTTTTAATTATTTTTTTTTTTTTAAGTTATTTGAGGTGAAAGCAGCAGAGGGGGCCAAGAGCAGGCATGAGGCTGGCGTTGTGGTGTCAGCTCCTGAGGATGTCCTGGATACTCTGGAGGTGCACTGGGTGTCCTCTGGGCTGGTGCCCACCACACTCAAACCACATGGTGTCACCATTCCTACCTCTAATTAAAAAAAAACCCAAAACACCCAGATTTCTCTTCCCCGTGCCAATCCACTCCTCAACTTCTCATTCCTCACACCATTACATATTTTGCTAGAGGTTTCCAAGGGAAAGCCTCTGTGTTCCTTCTGCTGCTGGGTGTGTGACCTTCCCAGACAGGATGAGGAGAAGCTCTTGCTAATTTTTTGAAGATGTTGTATTTGGAATATTCCAAGAATCCCAACAACTGGAGTAATATAATCACCAAGAGATTCTCAACTTTCAGTTCACACTCCTCCCAAATTCCTCATCCCCTTGTTTGTGGGAAAGAGCAGGAAACTTGAATCCAAGGGAGGAAAGACTATTTAAAAACCCAATAATCTCACGGTTTCCGAATGCTTGGGATTGCAGAGAGCGGATGATTTGCAGAGGAACTCGGCACCAACACGAATGGGGTTTCAAGTAAATGGTTATAAAGATGCTGCTAAAGCACAGACATATGCACAACGAAATTCTGCTACCCAGCTGGCAATTATTGTACAAATTCTTTTAAATTTATTGGAAAAGTGAAACATTCCTCCACTTCCAAATCACTGATCCAGGTGGCTTATAAAATCCAGCTGCAATTTTTATTTTGGAGGGCTTGTATAATCCAAGACAACATGCCATCTGTGGCGTGTGGTTCAGAGTCCTTGGCCAACTGTCAACATGAAAATAATAAAATAAAAATCATGCTATTATTTCAAATTAAAGGGCTCTTGCAATAGATGGGACTGTAAACAGATCAGACATGGAATCAAACCTGAAAAATCTCATCTGACTGAGCATAAATTTAACTGCATCAGATAAAGCCTTTGTGCCCCTTCCCCCACTGGATATAGCTATTAAAATAAAATAAAAATAAAGACACATATTTGCTTTCTATTTACAACCTAAATATCCGGGGCACGTTAGTGCCATCATCTGAAACTGTCACAGGGCTTTACGGTAAGCTGGTCAAGCCTCTGCTCTGCTGGGAAGTGCACTTATCTCCTCCTTGTAGATGGAGAAGCCAAGGTGACCATTGCCACGCTGGGAGGAGGGCTGTGACCACCCAATCCCCTCTGCTCTGGGGAGCTGAAGGGTGCACACACAGGGCTCTGCTGCAGAGAGGTGACAGGTCCCACCTCACCTTTATAGCAGTCCCAGGACGGTGACACAGAGGTGCTGAGGGCCCATCTCTGCTGACACCAGCTGCTGACCCCCTGCATAATCTTTTGGCTTTTTTCCTCCCAGCTTTCGTGTTCTGCAAGGTCTGTGCAGCCATCACCTCCTCCAGCCTTGAGCCTCACCTCCCCAGCTCTACTCATCTCAAGCCTGGTAACATCACCAAACTCTGCATATGGTTAGTGGAGAGGGACAGATACTCCTTGTCTGGGGAAAACCAGGATCAGTGGTACCATGGAAGTACCCACCTCCTCCCACCCACTGCACAGAGCCCACCACACCACACTGCAGCAGCCACGGGCATTGGGATGGGTGCACTCAGTGAGCTGCAGCTCACGATGGGACTTTGCACTTCTCCTTAAGCAACGCAGCACCCTCCTGCTCTTGGCAGGTAAGAGCAAACCAGCTCAGACCAGGTTTCCCAGCCCATGAAGCTCCATCACTGCAAGGGGACAAGATGAAAAAGACAGTGGGGGAAAAATGTCAAACTGGGGGTGGGGAGAAGCAAGAGGGCAGCAGATCAACCAGCACAGAGGGACAGCGGCTGCAGGACGGGTGACGGCAGCGGGCAGGGACACAGCCAGCCCAGGAGGGGACACAGCAAGGGGAGCTACGCCAGCAGAACCCCAGACTGCAACTGCAGACGGTGTCTGTGGAGGACACGGCGTGCCAGGGCTGAAAGCTGAACAGAAGGAGCCTGATGGAGAGAGGGAGGGATTCAAGGAGAGGGCAACATTGAAAGGAGACGAGAGAGGATTGCGGGTTTGGCAGCACACGCGTCACGGTCCCCGCTGTCCTCACCTGGCACAGCTCTACACATTGATGGATATTTTCCCCTGTGCCCTGCACACCCAAACCCCGCTCCTTTTTTGGGGTTTGTTTGTTTGTTTCTTGCTCTCACACTTCCTACCATGGATCCACCTGTGGAATCGACTTCCCGTCCTCCATCCTTGCCCCTGTTTATTCGCTTACGCTGTTCCAAGCCATGAGCTGGAAGTGTCTTTACCTTTCCGAGCCAAGAGGGATAAAGGACAAGCAGGGCTGGGAGAGGAGGAAGGGCGCTACCAAGTTTGGATTCTTCCAAGGGGAAAAAAAAAAAAGAAAAAAAAGAAAAAAAAAAAGAAGTAACCTTTGTTCAAAGTACAGCACCTTTCTGGGCATCTGTCTGTGAGCAGAGAGCGAGTCAGTCTGGGAAGGAGAGAGAAGTGCACACACACACCCAATTGCAAACACACACACACACACACAGATGAGCCTTCAGGGAATTGTATGAACTTTTGAACCAGAGATGCAGAGACAGAGCCTAGCCTGTTCCCACTTTAATAAACAATTTTTTTTTTTTCTTCAATTAATTAAGGTTTGGAAAGAAAAAAAAAATAGCAGAAGAGAAGTAATTTAGCATGCAGCACGTACGTTACAGATGGATCCTACCTTTGGATGCTTATTAAATCTATGCATGATTGCGCTAGAGAAAATTAATCGCATTGTTTTTCACTCTTCAGAGGGGTTTGCAAACAGCACAGAAAATGATGCAGGGCTCCAATTCCCTACCCCCACCCAGCTCCCCCCGTTCCCACACTAACAATAAGGACAGAAACCTAATTCACATCCCACCGGAGCACGCCAGAAGGAACGTGTTTTGACCAAGGCTCCTCACACAACCCGCCGCCATGCAAACGTTTATTTCCAAGACTCCAAAGCCCCACTACCCAAATTTCTCATTCTAGGGCCTCTGAAGTACCCAGTTAAAGAGTGAGGGATTTTACTCAGACCCTCCTGGGGTGACCAACTGTTTGGGGTGTACTCCAGAGTGAAACAGCTCTATTACAGCTTGTTGAGTAAACCCCAAACCTCCAGTCCTTTGATGATGGAATATCTGGCTGAAAATAGGCAAAGTATTGAAATAAATGCCCTTGGAGCCATGAGATCAGCCTCCCATCAGCCTTCAGAAAAGACTGTTGTACTCTAGAGATGGAGCCCACCTCCAGCCTCCTCCTCCCACTACAGCCTCACCCAGGCTGCCCCCAAACGAGCCTCGTGCTCAGCTCACAAGGACCACGCTCTTCTAAAGCAGTCAAGAAGAATTACAAGGTTTTCCTCAAGTCATCTTGAGGTTCCTTCTAAACCAGACCCTCCCAACCCAGCTCCTCTTGGCTGGGGTTTTAACAGGACTAGCTCCCCATCAGAGGCAAACCCACCATATTCGATTAAAAACCCCAGAACACGTTTGAACCTGGATCTCAACAGACCAAAATGATCTCAGTCCCTTCTTCCTCTCCTCATTTCTCTCTTCCTTTCTATCCCCCATCCCACCTAGAAATATACAGGACTCCATAGCTGTGATTAGAAATTGGCAAGTTTTATAAACAATTTAGAGTTTTAGTAGTATCTGATGGGAAAGTGGCAGGGGAAGGAGTTGCCCAAAGAGTAGTAGTGGTGTCAGGAATTTGATAGAGGAACTGGTGCCGAGCTGGGTATTCTGAGCAAATACTCCTCCTTCCTAGAGATACGTCCCAGGAGAAAGAAGGACCTGGGAGGATGCTCAACCGTAACCCCTGGGTTGCATGTTAGTACTGAGGGGCAAAAACTCTGCTAAATGCCAACTAAAGCAGAGGGCTGTGCCAGCATTTCACCTGGGCTACAAATGAGGACAATTCTGGAAACTACTGAGGTTAAAAGTTGACATTAGGAGCACCCATAAAAGAAGGGCTCCTGAACCAAGGAGCATAACGAAATCAGGGCACAGGGTGAGACCTCTCTCACCTGGATTTTGATGTTCCTATTCCAATTTCATGCCCTGTTTTACAAACCCAGACACCGTTAGCCATGAGCTGCTTGCCTCTCGCTCAAACGGCAGCTCCAGAGCAAAGGGACAGCAGCAAAGAGCAAAGGGACAGCAGCAAAGAGCAAAGGGACAGCAGCAAAGACCTGATGGCACCACAATGCCTGTTTTCAGCAAATGCTGAAAATCAAATGTCAGAAAACCAAGTGTGCAAGAAATAAGGGGCAGGACTGTGCTCTAGTGAGGACTGACACGCTCAGGAAAAAGACACACGTGAAATCAAGGGCAGGTGACTCTCAGCCATCTCTAGTGCATCTCCAGTGTAAAGGTAGAGGACAAAACAAAGACCTAAGGGTTCTGGCTTCTTCCTGGTGACAAGCTCCTGCAGAACCATGCACATGGGAAATGATGTTACCAGATTCCTTGCATCCTACTTTTCTTACAGAAATCTTGAAGACCTTCAGATACAAACAGCCTATGTCTTGCTGAGCACATCTGTGCTTTCCTGCATGCTGACGGGAAAGATTTTGTTTATAACAGATATAAGAGGAAAAAATATTGTGAAGCTCTGGAGGTTTTTGGTTCATTTTATTCAACATTGCTTAGATATTCTACTTTCACAGAGACACAAGCACCGACTCGAGCAGCCCCACGCAGCGACAGACACCAGCACAGGACCCGCCGGCCCTCACTGTGCTCCTTGCATAAAAAAGGTCTCAGTCACCCAGATTGCAGCTGATTTGCAAAAGTTGTTTTACATGATGGTTACAGCCCTATATCTATTAACTTATCATAATAGGGTTATAACAACAATTTTTAAAATAAGACAATGAAGTCATACTGATAAAATAGGCCATAAACAGGGATCTATAGCCTGCTTATTGCTTTGTAATGATGAAATACGACTCACTCTCAGTTAGCTAGAAGCAGGAATGTGTTTTTTTTTAATCCTGCATCTATTAAATAAATTACCTCTAAGTTCTGTTGTCTAGAAGACACCACACATCACTGGAACTTCACAATAAAGCCCAGGTAGGGAACAGAAGTAAATAAAGCCCCACACCACTATGGCACTTTCCACCCAGGGTTCCCAGAGTGTTTCAGACACTGTGAAGATTTAAAACTTTAGGGCATCGCGTTCACAGATGAACAAACGTGATACAGAGGGAAGAGTTTTTCTTCCAGGTCAAGCACAATAGCATAAAAGGTCAAAATAGCCACTCTCCTCCTTAATTCCTGCTTTGGTATCTCCAGAACCTCTTGGTCTCATTTCCTCCACCCCAAAAGACGTGCAGGGACACAGGTCCCATCCCTGGGATCAAACTGGGGTTGCAACAGGGGGGATGAAGATGGGTCCACGTCCTCCAAGGCACCACCACAACCACAAAAGCCCAGCTCCTGTAAGGCCAGTTCTCCCGAGGTAACTGTGGAGCTGGCACGAGGATCAGCGTTACCCCCAAGGCCTTTGGCCGAGTGATAACGCCGTTGGTATTTGTACTGGCATTGTTCAGAGCAAGTGAGTATTTTCCCAGCTGTTCCGAGGTCTTTGGAAGTTGCAGTCGAGCCCTTTGGACACCTAAACTCAGGAAAGCAATTAAGCACATGCTTACGTGTGGTACTGATGACAAATCATCTTCTGTCTGGAGCTCAGAGAGGGGGAGACTGCGGAATTATGTTCAAAATAACTTCAACAGCAAATGCCAGCGCTTCTCAAGTTCAACAAAGCCGGGTCAAGATCTCTTCTGGGGCACACAGAGACTTGGGTTCACCCACACAGCAAAAGGTTCTCGGCAGTGGGTTGAGAAGAGGAGGAACAAAATCAACTTTTTGCATCTTGGTGAGAAGATACCCAAAATATAACCAATTTGTTGGTGGTTTTTAAGGACTGGAGAAGGGGAGGATGGAAGAGGCCTGGACTATCTTTGGAGGTTGCCATGGCTGCAAGGTCATCCTTCCAGACTTGGCTCTACCAGCAGAGTTCAGACGGGTCAACGTGTGACCGGCTCAAACCCCGAGGTTAAAAGTTCAAGCAACGAAGGAAAAACCAATATGGCCACGCAGAGTCCGCTGGACAATTTATTTCAATTTACATCAAGCCATGCATATAAAATTTAGATAAATTCCATTCAGATCTGATGTTGCCTGACACACAATGTATGCAAACAGATGTCTTGGGGGCTTTCACTCAGCTCTGGGGAGGAGACAGGGTGCTAAGTTAATATATATTAATAATATATATAAATGTTTAGCTGGGGTGGGTGGGGGGAAATGTCCTTTTATTGTTTTACAGGAAAAAATTTAGGTTTAAAAACACTAAATTCCCTTCTCCTGGTTTTAATTTTTCCCCCCCTCTTTGTAATTTCCCGAGCTCTCCCAATCCACACGGTGTCATATTAAGAAAGATAATGAGTATTTACAACTGCAGCCCCGCTTGTCACCGCAGTTATAGCCCCTATTTATATCCTGTGCCACTTGCTCTGGATTCCCGGTGACTGATGGCTTTGATTTGTATTGCAACGTGGTTTCCCCCTTTTCTCACCTCTCCTTGAAGGTCCCACCTTCGGAGCCAAGCGGGGCGGCTGCCGCTCAGCACCGTGGCCACGAGATGGCTCCTGGACCCCTTCTGCAGCTCCTGGACCCCTTCTGCAGCTCCCGGACCCCCTCTCCAGCTCCCAGACCCCCTTCTCCAGCTCCCGGACCCCCTCTCCAGCTCCCAGACCCCCTTCTCCAGCTCCCAGACCCCCTCTCCAGCTCCTGGACCCCTTCTCCAGCTCCTGGACCCCTTCTGCAGCTCCCGGACCCCCTCTCCAGCTCCTGGACCCCCCTCTCCAGCTCCCGGACCCCTTCTCCAGCTCCCGGACCCCCTCTCCAGCCCCTGGACCCCCTTCTCCAGCTCCCAGATCCCCTTCTCCGGCTCCTGGACCCCCTTCTCCAGCCACCACTGGGGTCTGCACAGGGTCCAGAGATGCACCAGGACCCCAAGGGGCCAATGCTGCCGTGAGCCACGATAGGGCACCGGACAGGAGGGAAAGCTCCCTGTTTCATCCAAGCATCAGCACTACCTACATCTACACACAAAATTCCCCAATAACTGTCTTTAAGAAATAATAGGAGAAAAAAAAAGGAAAAGGTTGGAATATTATCTAAAAATTGAAAAAGAGCAGGGCACCCAAAATGCCAGGAAAAAGGTTTCCCGTGCCTGCACAGCATTAATAAAGTCAAATAATTTGGTTTTCCCTGATTATTAGCTCACCTGGGTGGGTTTTCCGGGGGGAGGCTGGCAGGCAGGAAAAAGAGGGGAGATAAGGAAAAAAGGGGAGAGAGCCAGAGGGCGTTTAGCAGGTGCCCCTCTTCCCTGGGGGGAGCTGGATGAGACCCCCAAATGGGCAGATATTTAAAGCTGGTGCCTGCCCAGGCACCCACAGGGCTGGGTCCCACCGAGCCCCTCCAGCGAGGTGCTGCAGCTTCACCTGAGCCAGGACCAGCAGGATGAGGCTGAAATAATAAAATTGGAGTGTTCTGGAAACAGGCTGCAGCCTTTGAGGGAAAATTAGCCAGATTGTTCCTGTAACTCGTTTAATGAGAAACAGCCACACTTTGAGGGGTGCTTGAGCCGTCGACAGTAATGAGAAGCTGCTGCACTTTGGGCGAACACTGCAGTTATTTTCCAGAGGGTATTTGTTTGCAATAAATACACCTGCACTCCTGCACCCAGCAGCACCTTCCAGCTTCCCAAAATATCTTATTTTTTTTAAATAAAATAACCTGATTTATAAAAAACTCCTTTAGTCTGGCAGATAACCAGCAAGCTGTTAAGCACATTTTAGTAAGGCAGCAATTAAAAATCGACTTGCTTGAAAGAAAGTTTTTTCTTTTTTTTTTTCTGTTTTTTTTTTCTTTCCCACCAGTCTCCTAAGTTGCTTTTAATGGTAAAAAATATTGTTTTTAATGGTAAAAATTATGCTTTCAAATGACCAACAATTTTCTAATAGTCATCCTTAGCTTTCCTTCCTCTAGAAAATAATGAAAGAAATAATTTACAAATTCTTTAGTTAGTCCCATCAATTTGAACAAACCTACAGGCACTTGTCTGTTGAAGTCAGACGACCAGAATTTCATACATCAGAATATAAATCCAATTCTCTTTACCTGCCAGAATTTCCTCAGAGAGCAATTTCAAGGTCACAAAGAATGGGCCAAATCCTCAAGTCTTTATTCAGTTTTATTTAGGAATTATTCTGACTTCACTGAGAGTTTTCCCCGTGACCTGCAGTCCCTACAAGTGATGCTGAAGTCATGGTTTAATAAGGACCTGGGTGTATTAAAGGTAGGAATATTGGGTCAGACGGCAGCAGCCCGTCCGCGAGCACCAGCGTGTGTTTGCGTTACAAATGCACCTACGAAACCTTCCACATGTTCAGAGCAGCTCCTTATTCCAGGACAGGAAATTAATGATCTACCCACTTTTCAGTGACTAAAAAAACGAGGGAATAAAACCATTTCAGGAGCCCTCAATTTCTCGATGTGTACCAAGTGCCTTATTTTCATCATCCCTGTCAGTTATGACAAGCGCCGACTGGACAAATACCAGCTCGGATTCTGGCCATTTATTTCTATTCATGATTATTTGAGCAGAGGCTCAACTGTCTAAAAATATATATATGAGTTCTGGGGTTTTTTTTGGTTTGGGGTTTGTTGGGGTTGTTTTTTTTTTATCCCCCTCACAGAAGAAACAATATAAAAACAAGAAGATTTCGAGACGCTTTCAATGGTTACAGCTACTGCATTTCAGGCTCTGGTTCTGCAAAATGAGTATTTCCACTATTTAAATAAAAAAATCAAAATTAAAAATAAAAAGCATTTTCCCTCTCAGCCCCCCTCTCTCCTCTCTCAAGATCTGCTGGAAGCCAAGTTGCAAGAAAGAAGATTTACGGCAGCAAGAAGCTTTTAGTGTATTTGCAGCGAGTGTTTCTTTTCTATCAGTTCCAGGCTCGAGCTCACAGCATCCCTTGAAGAACAGATGTCCTGGGGACGCAGAACCATCCATCCTCCCCACAGTTTGGGGGGTCAGTCCCGTAGGAGCCGACAGCCAGGAAGGCTCTACAATTGGCATGAGAAATCTACTTTTCTGATGAGCTGGAGAATAATATAAAAACAGAGGATTGCTGTGAGCAAAAGACGCTAATTTGCTACACTACTGGATGTGGCTGGGGAGAGGCGGCGGGGGGGGAGAGGGAGGTGGTGGTGGTGGAGGGGGGGAAAGAGGGGCTGGAGGAATAAAATTCCACCCAGTTAGAGAATCAGTGTTCGAACCTGCTCCCAGTTCTTCATCAGCGTGAAAAATTACAACTGTAACCAGATTTTTCTCTGTCGCCAGCGTAAATGTGCAATTACAGCTGTTCATATTTTCACTCTAATGAAGGGTTGCACATTTAAATGGTAAGATTTATTATAGATTGTATCCCGCCTGTGTACATGCAAAACTGTTAACCGATGCCTAAAATGCTTCTTGTTTATTCTGGCATCAATTATCATTTTTCTCAATTTTTAAATAATAAAAAAGCCTATTTCTGCCCAGGCGGGTTTCTGTTTCTTCTGGAGAAATACACAAAACCTTAAAATAAAAAGGATAAGGAAGGGGAAATGTAATGATAGAGATGGTGGGATCAAATAAATAAATAAAATCAAAGAGCAGGACCCATCCTCACCCCGGCAGAAACAAGGAGCCGATCGCTCGTGCTCATTTGCTTCTTCTTTTTCTTTATTTGTGAAGAAACCGGTACGAGCTTGGGTTCATAAACAGGTGAAATGATGGAGTTTATTGCAACCAACATCACCCACTGAAACTAAATAACGGTGTTGCCACCTCGGTCCCACCACAAGACGGATGGTAAACTTGACCTGCCGCTGGTACCATCCGAGCACCATTTGTTACGGGCCCGGGCCGCCCCCCCGGCGGAGCGCGCTGGGTAAATGCCTGTGCGTGGTCAGGTCAGGCGCGGGCGCGGGTGAAACTCCGTTCACATTTGCATACAGGCGGGTTTGCACAATGAGGACCCATCTGTTCCCGTCACCGAGTACAAATCGAGTGTCACCCAACTGGCTGCAAACGACAGCCGTACGGCCATTAGACGGAGCAACGCTCAGCTCAGGTTACGGATATGGAACTGCTGATTTGGGTTTAAATACCTGATAACTGAAGACTTTTTATTACATGTGAACAAAGAGTGAACCTTGAACTGATCACCAAGCACCCTGCTTCCCCCCCACGGACCCTCCACCCCGACACCCTCGCGCTCCCACCCCTCATCCTCTATTATCCACACAAAACCTCTGGATATTTTTCTGGGGGAAAAAAAAAAAACCAACAAAACCCGACCCCGCAACTAAACCAGATTGAAATGTCACAAAACGGATCTTAACGGCGACCGATGACATCAAATTTATCCAGAAGATGGGCTGGGAGGGATAGGAGAAGGGAGGAAAGGGAGGGTGGTGTAAACAGAAGGCGAACTCTGAACTTTGCATGCCCTTTGAGGTCATTAATATTGTCCCAATGTTGTTCCTTGAACTTCTACTAAATTTGGCCAGGGTGGAAATATTTGCAGCTGGGGTTCAGCAGAGGTGAGGCTCTGCCCCCCTCGCCCCTCCAGCCATCCTTCCCAAAGCCTGGCTGCAGTCAACAGCCCGTTGGTACTGCTCTTAGCCCAGGTCAGGACCCACGTCACCCATGGCACCGTGTCCTCCTCCGTGGCGTGTCCCCAGCGCTCACGTGTGGTCGGTGCTGCACAAGGGCCAAGGCCAGCAGGACCACAGAGCAAGTTCACAGCGAGGTCTCCTGACCATGCAAGAAGTTTGAGGGTTGCCCCAGATGTCTCTATCCAATTTAGATGTTTCCTGGGGAGCTGCTTCGGTACTTTTCCCCCTTCAGTTGAGGGAAGCACTAAATGCAGTTGACTTTCAAGATGAGGTCAAACAACGTTATTTTGTGCTCAGAATCTGTCTCCCACCCCACAATTAAGCCATTAGGGAAAAAAAGCAGCGAGGCTCAACACAAACAAAGAAAAACAGCGCGATCGCGGCCACCGTGAACCCCTCCTTGTTTCCACAGAGAAAAGGGGACAATGAGCACAGCCAAATCCTCCTGCAGAGCTTCTTCCAAGCATCAGCTACCAACTCTTTGGGCCCAAACATCAGCCCAGCTGTGGCCAGGACACCATGAGAGCCCAGCACAGCCAGAGCAAGAAAGGGGGCTCCAGCCCCCCAGAACGCCTGCACTGCTGCTTTACCAAACATATCTCATGGCACAGTCAAAACTCTTTCCAAGATCTCATAAAGATGATGTGAGGAAGAAGCCAGAGGTCCTGACTCATATTTAACCATTAGCTCACCTCTCTGCATCTACACAAGCAACTTTTAAACAACCACTTGGCAAGAGCAGATACAACTATTTTTATTTAGGCCCTTTTCTCCCAGGTCCAAGAGCCCAGTTGGGCTACAGGAAAGTTCACTCCTGCCCTCCATCAAACCAAAACACCCACGAGCACCAACAGAAGTCACGTATTTACTGGGAGAAAAACAGATTATTTCAGAAACATGAATAGGAACACGTTGCTATTCCACTAAAAACATTTATGGGAAGTTGGAACCCTATTAAATCCCCAAGATGGGCTCTTTTCCCCACTGCTCATGACCCAGCTGCCTTCCCCTCTCTTGAAAAGTTCCCCTAAACAAAGTGGGTATTTGCATATCACAGGCAGGGCCCTTCTCAGGATGTCCCCGATTTGCATGCAAGGTGGCTGCATGCGGCAGCGCGCTCCGAAGGGAAGAATAAACCAACCAGGGAGAAAAAAAAAAACCCATTACACAAGGTTTACCCTTCTGTTGGCTCCTAAAGAAAGAAAGCCCCATTAAAGAGCTGTCACTGTTTTAATTCTAGTTTTCCTACAGGGATATGATCCCATTCCCTTCCCCAAAAGATAAAGCAACTCGTCCGATAGAAATATTGGCGCTCAGTGTGCGTGGGTCTTGTTTTCTTTTTTTTTTCCCTTTTTTTTTGTTAGGAGTGAACAGGAACTGAACCTTGAACTTCATTTACCCTTTGAACTCGTTACCTTTAAACAAAATTCCCCATGCTTTCCCTCTTCAAACAAATTTCATCACAATTACAGTCCCTTCCACTTCGCTTAAAGATATATAATCATTGACTTGACCTAATTACCTGGTGCAGGCCTTTCTCTACAAGGTGAAAGCCATATTGGTGTGAACAGAAGCTGACCCCTGTATTCTTGATTCCCCAATTTTATTCTAATTATTGTATAGGAGGTTTTCCATCTTCCTCTGTCCTCCTATTCCCTCCCCCCAGTTGCTGTTTTGTTGCTGGTGCGTTCGGTGATGCCCTTTGGGTTGTGAGCTGCCTGGAGACAGGCTGCAAAATCCATCTCGTGCTGAAAAGCTCAGGGTTTGTTGGTTTTGTTGAGTTGTGGGGTTTTTTTTTTCCTAAGCTTTCCCATTCAATAGGGAACCAGGAGATTCAGCTCTGCAAAGGGCTGCCAAGAACCACCTCCCATGGAAGCGTTCACAGCATTTACCCTTCACCCATGACGAGCACATGGGCTCAGGGAGCAGCCTCAGACCCCCCCCCAGTGATACCCCCCACATCTCAGCCCCCTCCAGGGAAGCCTGAGCCATTTGCAGACATGTATTAAAAAGCTTTATGTTACCAGAGAATGGGAATTCTGATATGAAGCCAATATTTCCTGTGACTCCAGAGCAAGGGGATTTGAGTTGAGAAAGCACCAAGAATTGAGATCTGGGCGTCCCCTGTTCCTTCAAATCCTCACCTGGGAGTCAAGGTCACTCAACTGCCAAGCATCAGCGGTATTTTCAGCTTCAGGACAGGCAGTATGGCAAACCCAGGACTCACATGCACATCACACTGGTCCTTCCTCTCCTAATTCACCCTCCCAAACTACAACAGTAAGTTGGAGGGTGGTGGGTTGATCCCAGTCTGACATTACCTCTAACAGCTGGTGTGTTGGAGTCACATCACTTCATGCTCCTCTAGTATCACCCCCCTTGTTGTCCTTCACCTTGTTAGTTCAAACCACAGGCTCTTCAGAGTTGTAACTTGTGGGGTAGCACCACAAAATATCCCTGCAATAAGAATTAAATCACCTTCCAGAAGACTAGGACAAGACTGTTGTACCTCCTTGTAAAAGGCTGAGGTTTACTGTGGATCCTCACCTTCTTTGAGGACAGTTTTTCCCTTAAAAATAAGATTAAATTGCAATGGGAAGATGGAACTCCTCACCAGTATCATTAGCCTGCTAATTTCTGATGGCCTTCAAAGACACAGAAAGGCTTAAATTGCCTCCACAATAGCAGATATTTCCCTCTTATTCTTTAAAACCAACAAGAAAAATCTTCCAAAACCATCTCCAACATTAACAAAGAGTCACAGCAATTGACAGGTAGGGTCACTGAGAAATGACACCTCCCTAACCTTCTCATTTGTCTTGAGCAATTGAAAAATAATTAGCAATTGCAAAAGGGTTCAATACCTAAGAGTAAACAAAAGGAACAGGGTGACTCTAAGTCATGGCCACATGGCCTGGGGCAGAGCATTTCCTCATCCACAAGGTGAACATCTCCCCCCATGGAAAATTAGCCAAGGGCTGGCCAGGGAGCGCAGGGGAGGGCAGCAGGGATGGTCAACCCGAGCTGCTCTTTGCATTCAAATCCCTTCCTGCTCCCTCTTAAGTTTCCTAAGCACCACAACAAAAGCAGCAGCAGAGGCAGAAGGAGCCAGCGCCGGAGCGCGCAGGTAGGTGGTGCGCGAGCCTCGGCGCTGTGTCGCGGAGGTGGCGCATCCATTTGTTATGGTCTCTTGGCGAGAGAAAGGCCATGCTCAGATGCCCTGGAGCTCCACTGTAATAAATAGACACTGAAGATTAAAGGAGCAAATCCTACCACCTGCCCCAAGCCTGAACCCACAGATTTAGCATACTGGGGTACCCAGGAGGGATGGAGGCTTTGTAGACAGCGGAGCTATAACCATTTTATGGCCGTTTCTGCAACCTCAGGGCTTGTGCGGGCGCCCCGGGCTCCGACAGCTCCGCTCCCCTGCTGATCCATGAATTCAGGGCTTGAACAGGAAGACCAAGGGGGAGGGGAGGGGAGGAAAGCAGGGCTCGTCCCCAAGCCTACCTCAGCCACCATGGGATCAAACCGAGGAACCAAAGCCCAAAGTCACCATGATCCGCACTATTGTCCCGCTCCTCCCAGAGTTCTTTGATCAGCAGCAAGTTTGCATATCAAAGAAGAGAAGGAAAGGAGAATATTCAAATACTGATGCTGTGTGGCCTTACTTTCCCTGGGTAGGGCTGGTTAGTTTTCCATCATAAAAGTTTGTGTGTTTTTCACCCTTCCTGCTTTGCTTTTCTGTCCGTTGGGGGTTTTTTTCTTAAACAAATGAAGGGTGGCTTTGCAAGACCTCAACTGGGAAATGGAAGCATTTCTGATCAACTCACTCCAACTGCATTTGAAAATAAAAGCTTATGTTTGGGTTTTTTTCCCAACTAGATTTCTCCTAGACTAGGCTGGAGGGAAGGATATAGAATTGTTCCATCTTCAAAATAAAATGCAGTTTTTCTCCCCAACAAAATAATTGAAGCTGATGGATCTGGTCCAGCAGAGCTAGTGGATCCAAGGAGACACTCAAAATAGATGTGGGATTTCCCTCTAGAGATGAAAATAAAGCAACTTCAAACCAACCTTGGCAGAAAGCAAGCTGGAAACACCATCTTAAGAGGAGTGTCACTACCCTGACATCCACCAGATGACAAACATAGCTAAAAGTTGGCAGTGAAGATTTCTCACCTACTTGGGAGATGCCGTTACAACTTGAGGGAGCCAAGGTCATGTTCTGCTCCTTGATGGATATAGAGATTACTCAGGTAGCCATGAGCTTCCTAGACCAGAGCCAGGACAGGGCTGTGAGCATGGAAAGGAGCAGACAAACGTACCCATTTATTGTTTTGTACCTCTAAGGTTGTGCTTTCCCTTCCCTCAGTCTCCATTTCCATGCAGTCTGACAGGAATTCTGATAACAAAGCTCCCAAACTCACCAAACCTCTGACCCTTCCCTCTAACCAGAGCAGAGGCCTAACACAGAGAGGACAACAACCAAAGGGAGCACCAAAGTTTAAATACACAATACCAAAGTGAAGCTGAAAAATGCTTTGGCAAATCTAATATCACACTCATAAAATAATGGAACAGATTAAAAAAATAATCCAAACTAAAATCAAAAGACTAAATTACTTTATGAGCATCTGGGCAATAATTGTCTTCTTAGCAACAAGCAACCTTTGGGTTTGTAAAGAGCCAATGACCTGAGGCACGTTCAGCCAACCTTCAGGGGTAATGTGGAAGGTGCAATAGATCTGGGGACTGCACTGAGCCTTTGATGTGGAGCCACAGCAAACCTCACTGAAAAAAGAACCAAAAAAATTAATTTACCTCAGCTTGGATAGAAGCAATCACAGCCTGAAAATTGGCCCAAGGGCCACAGACAAAAGCAGGTGATAAATGGCTTTTTGTCACGTGGGGAAGCAGCGTCTGTGTTCGGGTACTGCAGGGTATTAGGCCCCGTTTTATCTGAGGCAAATAAACAGTCCATTAATTCAACGAGCAGGGAGATACTAAATTAGGTGATAATGCAAATATCAAGTGAAAGCAGAGGAAATAATAGTAGGGGACACAGAGAGGTTAGGAATAGGGATAGAATAATAAAATGAGATTCATCCTACTAAAAAATAAACTAGGGTAACAAAAAAGTAATCCAGAGAACACCCAGCACCAAGGAATGTTATGGAATAAAAGGAGAGAAAATAAGAATTTGCAATGCAATTGAGGATCTCAAAAATTAATTGGCTGCACAGTGCAGAGGGGTGAGGGACCTCTGCCACTGACTGAGAGGAGGAGAGTCAGGATAGCAGCAGGCTTCTTCCATCAATGATGCAACATCAACACAGGCTGAGCCCCAGCCCTGGATCTGTCCTGAAATCTTGGCAACTCGCACCTCATACACTGCCCACATGAAGGGTGTGCACAGGAACAGGATGGAAACCATTTCTCTCCAAGGTCAGCATCAGGGCATCTCTGAACTCATTCTCTAGTCCACAACTCCCTGGAATAATCAGCTCTGCTTTGAAGCACAAGAATATGAATGAAGTTTAAGGAAGTAGAAATCAGGGAAGACTTGAAAGCTTCACTGAGCCAAAGACCTCTCCTGCAGATGTCCACAGACCACAGCCTTTGGGGGACAGCAGAGGTCTGTCTTTTTGGGTAATTAAAAGTGGGTGAAGGAGAGACACAAGTTATGGGGGGGTGGAGAGCACCACCTTATATATACACATGTTCAAGGATTGACACCAACCTCCTGTCTGCTCCAAATCTGCAAGGATAGCTCATCCCTATCACGCATGTCCTCTCCACACACCTCATGCATCAGGTGTTTATCAGGAAAGGCAGAGTGCTCCCAGGATTTGGAAGGAGTTCAGAGAGTACAAGAAGATTCACTCTACTAAATTTTGTCCTCCCTTGGTTTTTGTGACTTCTTCACCCACTGCTAGCACAGCCCCTCCGAGGCAGCTCTTTTGGCAGGCTCTCCTTGCCCTCAGCATAAGACTGTCTCAGCACTGGATGCCTTTGCCCCAGATACCATCAGTTTAAAGTTAAAATAAACTTCCTATTTCTTCCCCCAAATTCCATCATTTTTGTTAATGCTTTGATCCTCTGTAGACTTGATGCCAGACCATTTCCATTTACAGCAGATGGCCAAGTCTCATTGCTAAATGCAAAATAGTTCTTTGGCCAGAGAATCTGAACAAGGTGTTTGGGGCTCCAAGGCTTTAAGATGCGATTGCCCTAGCTCCATGAGAATTATTTCCTCCATTCCAACGCATGGATCCTGCTGTAAAACTAGAAAAACTACTCTTTGATTTGCCTAGTAAGCTCTTTAGGATTGTCCAGGCAAGCCAGTCAAGGCTGCTTTCTCCAAAGGCTCCCCAAGTGTCAGCAGCATCTTTGCACAGCTTCATGCCAGGAAGGTGTCACTGAGAGGGCAACTTGGTTAAGAACTGCAGCTGCAGACACAGCCCTGGGTGATGGAAGGCTTCAAGGGATTGATCCATCTGCCAGAGCGTTTGTTCAAGCACAGGGTGAGGGTGGATAGAGGAACAAGCAGCAATTCACCAATTTCAAACAGCAGCTCCCACTTTAACCTGTGAGTGCAGGGAAAAAAAATAGGGGTGATGCTTTGTAACCAAATAAAGAGAGCTGTGAGCTCAATAACAGGCATTATCCCATGGCAAAGATTTTGTTATTGTTGAGTACCCATTCCTTTATCTCTCAGAGACAATCAACCTTCAGCCAGAGGAGTCTAACCTTAAAACCCCATAACTCAATTTTCCATAGTGTTAAAGTTTGGGGGGATATTTGTCAGTGCTGGAGCTGATACAATCAGTCTGGAGGACCCTAGAACAAAGAGCAGTGGGTGAAGAGCGTGTCACCTCCGCACACATTCGTTTCCTTGATGAACAAGGAGCTATTAGTTGGTGAGAAAGCATTATCAGGGTGAAGGATGATGCTGATTGTTTCAGCTGCTCTTCCCCTGACACTGGATTAGCAGAAGTCCCCGTGTTTGCTCAGTGCCCCACCGGCTCTGCCCCCGCCGCGCACAGGTACGCGTCCGCGCGCTCCCAGCCGCCCTTCACCAAAAATCAATTGGACAGCCAATCTCTTTCAACTGCCACATCTCTGAGGGTTAAACAATAACAGTTTAACTTGTTTTCAGAAGTAGTTCATCACCGTAAGCCTTGAACAAAGCTCCTCTAAAACCCACATGTGCGCACACACAATGCCTTCACGCAGGATGACAGTGACGGAACATCCAACGTGGCCTCTGTGCTTGAGTAAACCCACCAGCAGGTCCCTCAGCTCTGGGGAGAAGCTTGCTCAATAAAGTTAGACTTTACTCCTTATGTTTAAAGGAAAAATGAAAGAAATTAAAAGAAAAAAAAAAAAAAGATACTTTTCTTCCCTACGGTTGTTCTTTAAGGCATTTCACTTTAGAATTCATTATAACCAGTCTTTAAATTAAATTCTTCAGGACAATGGCTTTATTTTTTGCACATAGTGATTTTCAACACTACATAACCTGAGTAATAATTTAATGTATTCCCTGTGGCTCCCATTGAACCACACATTGAAGCACACGCTTAGATGGGAATGGAGTCCGTGGCAGTTCAGCGTGTGTTAGCGTCTGTACAGCGGGGGCTTTTATTGCTGTCCAGACCATTTCTCTCAGCTGGGAATTTTGTATTTCAGGACTTGTTAGTGTTTTGAGATTGATCCTGCAAGATATGGGTACAAACTCCATTACTCCCACGAGCAGTTCCACCCAGATGAGTAGATGACACTCTGAACGTGTTTGTGGGGTGAGGCTGGCTTTGTGTGGGATGCACCTTGCTTCTCCCCCAAGGGAGAAGGATTCCCAGGCTCTGTGTGTGCCAGCAACGTGGAGAAAGCAGGTGTTTGTTTGCCTTTCTGTCCTTGAGTTGTCACGCAAACCTGTCCCACAAAGGAATGAAGAGAAGTTTACCCTGGTTGCAGACAAGTCACCTTGCCACTTGAGCAGAGGAAGAGTCTTCACTTCCCTCGCTAACGATCTCAGGATGCTCAAAAGTCTCATACAAAAAAAATGAGCCCCAAACCCTTGCTGTAACTGCAGCACATTTCAAGGGTGTGACCTAGAGCATCTCTCACCCTTGTTCCTGTTGAAGTGCACACACAGAACCCACCAACTGTTTTATCTTACTCTCCATATATTGGGTGAAGAACGGCAAGTCTGGATTTGCTGTAACCCCATCACTCGCAGTGCCCAGAACACTCAACCCCTGGCACTTCTGCAAGGGGGAAACCATTTCCCAAGCCCAGGCGAGGTCCTTGGTGGCCACCGGGGCTCTGGGCAGCCCAAGGCTGCTTCTGCACAGCCAGAGAGCACCGACTGGCTGATCCAAACCCAGTACCCACCTGACCACAGTGCCACAGCATCCTGCCCTCCAAGCATCCCTCCCACAGAGGGAACTCTGGGCAGGTCAGTAATGAGAGCCTGTATTGCCTGGAAATTTGGGAAACTAGAATCACTTTTAAAAAGAAAAAAAAAGAAAGAAAAGGGCAGAAGAGACACTGTAATGAGGTTCCACCCCAACACTTTGTGAACTTACATTTCCTGCATATTGATCCCCTCTGCTGGGGAGAACACAGAGCCACAAAGCGTTTATGCCTTGGATTTACATACTCATGAATAAAAAGGACTTTAAGAGGCGGGTGCATAAGTTCTCCCAGCCCCCCCCACGCAACACTCAACTT
The DNA here is from genome assembly GCA_907165065.1 of Caprimulgus europaeus. The sequence continues at coordinate 6,267,811 of OU015549.1, forward strand.
GTGCATCGATAATTCACGGGTGTTTGACATGGGGGACAAGCAATTCACCACGAGAGGAAGCTCCATCCCAGCTCTTGACAGCTGCCACATCACCCCGGGACTGCGCACCCGACAGCACCGGCTCAAAGGCGTCGATGCACCGAGCCCCCCGCTCCCACTGAAATAATCTACGGGCTGAGGGCATCCGCTGCTGCCATTAATTTGAAGCTGCAATCATAAGCCAGCAATCCCCATTTTCACACCAGCTCACTGTTGTTAAGCCACTTTCTAAAAGGAAACAAAAAAAATAATCCACATAACACCTTGTCGTTACAGACTGTCCTCTAGGTATGGAGGATAAATCTATTCATCTGGTCCTGTGCTTACAAAACAATACAAAGAAACTTTAATTGTGCTTCTTCCCTATCGGCAAACAGTGAAGAAGGCAGGATTTTTGCTTTAGAAAAGCTGCATTAATAAGTTATTGGCATTTCACTGACTTCTGAGCGATTTGAATTAGAACTCCTCTCTGGGGCCCCACAGACCCACCAACCCGCTGAGATTTTACACCACATGTTTCATAACATTTTTGTTTTTCTTAAAAGCTCTTAAGTTCAGGGAATTACTTGAGAATCTCAGCTCAAAAAACAAGCAAACATCCCAGTGGTTGGGCAGAACCCCCCTTCCAAACCACAAACCGAGGTATGCAACACCCAAAACCCGAATCACAAACATTATTTTCTGTAGAAGCAACACATGGTTTTGAAAGCCAGTGCCTGAATCCTGAGGTTCACAGTCCTCAACTGCAAATAACCACCATGAAATTGCATCTCATTTAGATGTGGGGATAGGCTGGACCAAAACATTTTGGGGTGCAATTTGGTTTGTGTCAGGATTACTATCCCCCCACAAAAAAAGAGAGCTTAGGGACTCTGCAGACAGGACTCTGCTGAGATCCAGGCTGCCCGCCCCACACGGGGCTGAGCATCAGCAGCAACTCACCCTCGGGTCCTCCAGACCATCAGTGCCGAGGTGTTATAGTTCATCTAAAGAGGAACTGCTTTTATGGGGTGCAGGGGAAGATAAAGAGGGAGATTAAGCAAGAGAGAAGGCACTTGCAATGTCTGCTCTTCCACAGACACCCTTAGCACGAGAACAAACTCTCAAACCCAAATCCAAACGTCTCCACTTGAGGAGCAATGACCGAGCACCCACAGAACCGCGGGTCCCTCAGGACCAGCATCTGCACTGGGCTGATGGAAGCTGTGGCCACAAGTCAGAGAGAATTTCTGCAGCAATTACTTGTGTTACAGTTTGCTGCAGCTGTAAAATCCCAAATGAGAACATGAAGCCACTCCAGGTTGAGTTGCTTATTTAATTTTTTGTGTTTGTTTTAAATGAAAGCTGAAAATCTTGGTACCATTCCTCTCACTGCTGCTCGTTCTCTACAAAGGTCTGAGCTCTCCTATAGAATTTATACATCTATTTCTGGCAGCCCACCCTCCTCCTCTCCACCCTGAACAAATAATCCTTAATAGAGAGGTGAACCAAGTTGCTCTGTGTAAAATATAGCCAAACCTTTTGACCAGCCAGAGCACCGTTCCAGGAACTTATTTGTACAATGCCAGAGACATTATCACACCGGGCTTGAAAGCGCTGATGTTCTGGTGCATTTCCATTCAGAAAACGATAAATCAAAGCACATGAGCTCTGCAGCTTCAAGGGAGTCTGATCCCTTTACAAACTGTCACACACTCTTAGGAGATATGTTTGTTTTTTTAAGAAAACATGTTTTGTTTTCCTTACACATGGATTTGTACCTGTTCTCCTCCCCTTGGCACAACTCACATTGAGCTGGTCAAACCTGCTCCCAGTCGTGGGAAGGAATCTGGAGAAATAAATCCCTGTTTTAACCTCTCCCTCCCTGGGCTCCTTTGGATGATGTCAGGGATTAAAAAGGAAAGAAACCTTCAGCAGCAATCACACTTGTCACAAATCCGTTCCTCAAATGTTTCCTAAGCTGTTTCATAAAGCTTAAAAGTACATCAGCAGCAAGTTGATGTAAATAATAACCAGGTTAAAAGCAACAAAAGACATTTTTGGACATCGGGGAGGCAGAGATAATTGCTTTTAATGGTATTTGAAAAGAAAAATGTAAAGCTTTGCACTCATCCGCAGGCATTCGGGGTTTGATCTATACAGGTAATTGAACTTGTAGATACTCAGCATTTCCAAAGCAGGTTCTTTGGCTGCATTTTCCCTCACACACTTTCTCATTGCACCTGAAATCCAGCAGCACCTGGGCAAGCGGCTCCTTCCGTCCACACCACCCACCCCGGTGCCACACCACCCACCCCGGTGCCTCACCACCCACCCCAGTGCCTCACCACCGGAGGTCAGGCTGTCACTGGGGAAGAAAACCGCAATTTCCATGTTTTCGTTGAGAAAAGCAGAGGTCTGGTGTCAGGGAATGGTCACGGGTGTAATTCAAACCCACACGGGGCTGTCACAGCTCCCGCAGCGGGGAGAAGAAACCGGCAGAAACACCCGGTGTGGAGGTTGGGGGATTTGGAGGGGTTTATTTTATTTGTTAAGGGTTTATGGGGATTTGTTTGTTTGTTTTTAATAAATGTAACAAGAAAAGCAAAACGCGCCCACGCGGGTTTCCAACCGCACGGCTCGCGGGCGCGGTGCCGCTCTGCGCCACACGGGGGCGCTGCAGAACTCCGCTGCAGCCGCTCGCGCCCGGCACCTCCCGGGACCCCTCCTCGGGACACTCCCCCAGCACCGCGACATCCCCCGAGACCGCCCCCCCTCCCCACGGCACCGTGACACCCTCGAGGACCCCGCCCCCGACACCGTGACACCCCCTGGGACCCCACACTCCCCCCCGGCATCGTGACATCCCCTGAACCCCACGCACCCCCCAACCCCGGCACCATGACACACCCCTGACCACCCCCCTCGCACGGCACCGTGACACCCCCCGGGACCCCACAACCCGCGCCCCGCCCCACCCCCCCCGGCACCGTGACACTCCCCTGACACCCCCCATGGCACAGCACACTCCTTGACTCGCCCCCCCCACAGCAGCTTGTACCCCCTGACCCCCCTCCCACAGCACTGCACACCCCCTGATCCCCCAACAGCAAATTAAGTGATCTACCCATTTAAAAGACAAAACATTTTTGAAGTCTTCCAGTGGTCTGGGCAGAGCACATCACACGTGGGAATTGTCTCCTAAGAAACACTCATCATTAGAGCAGTACTTAGCACCTCCACAGCCTTCCCAGCCTCCTGGCACTGTGCAAACATTAGCTTCTTAATCACTCATTAGGGACGATCCTATAGAGCAGGGCCATGCCTCATTGAGTAAAGTCATCCCCAACTGGCTCAGTCCCTCTTGCTCCCTCCAGAGACAACTCTGAAGGTTCTTGATTCCCACGAGAAGTTCACAAGGAAGAGTCTGTTCAAAATGAACAGCAGTGACATTGCCCTGCCTCCAAGCCACCCTGGTTTTCACAGCAAGGGGATGCAGAAGTGAGCATCATCCCATGCACAGAGACCTGCTTCCAGGTCTTCCTTGAATTAATAAAGTTGGGAAGTTCAGGAAGGCGGGAGACAGCAGCGTCTGACAGCGCCGTGTGCTCGCACCTAAGGACACAACCTCTTGTTGTTGCAGAAACAGGGCTAAGAAAGGGTGGAATGAGAAGCACGTTCCTACAACGGGCCAGTTTATTCTCTGGCCATAGCTAGGTGGATTGTCCCCGTGCATCAGCCGCCTGTGCTGCCTGGAACTCATCTGTACGGCAGCAGCACCGCGAGGGTCCGCGGTGGCCCAGGCTCCGCACCAGCACGGGGAGGGAGAGAGCACAGAAGCCAGAAGGGGCACAATAAAAGTGCAGTTTGCCCACCTGGAGAAGGCAAGGCAAGCTGAAAAAATAAAAATCAGCTCCTGCAATCTTAAAACTTTCTGCTTTTCCCCACGAGGATATCCCAATTCAGAAACCAAGGCTGTTGGACCCTCCTTAGCTTAATCCACTTCTGGGTAGTACTGAATTAAACTCTCAGGTGACTGACTTCATGTTCATTTAAAGAAAAAAATAACTGCACCTTCTATTAAAAAATCATGCCTTCTATTAAAAGCAACATTGTGCATTCTACCTTCTATAAGCAAGGAAAACAAGCAGGAAAAACAAAACATCCCCCAAGTAAACAAAAAAAACCTGAACACAGAAATTCAAAAACCCAGAGGAAATGACAGTCCCGACCCATATCCATCCCACTGGCAGATATCTAGAGAAAATCCTTCTGTTGATGTCCCTACAAACCATGGCAGGGCAAAGTGTCTAAAATCCTGCATTCAGATTTTTTTCTCCTTTAACATTACTGTTCCAGACTGCCACCAGCCTGCAAATAATTGGCCAAAGCTGTTCCATTTCATCCAGAGGAACACACACAGCCGAGCCCGTGTTTTGCTGCTGTTCAGCATTCTCCCCAGTTTCCAAGAACTAACACCTCATTTTAATGTACCTGCTCTCCATGCCAGCTTTTGCCACCCCTCTCTTTTTCTGTAGTATGTCATTTCTCCTGTGTTATCAATCTCCTCACCTTCACCCACTTGGGCGTCCGTCCATCGAGCCTGGCATTTCATCTGTGCCTGAAACCTTCCAGTGGTGCCAAGTGTTTGCATACCTCGCAAGTGTTATGTCAAACTCTGCCCCTTGGAGCTGCCAAAAACCACCACTCCAAAGTTAGCAAAGCAAATACCTCCTCAGACAAGCTTAATAAACACGCCAGGAGAAACCCTAGACTTCACAAAGACATGGCTTGCCTGAGGAGGCCAAGCCTGAGGTCTTCAGCACCCTTTCATGTCCCATTTAGGCCAACATCCATTATCCCTGTCACACGTTCTCCACCCGCACTCTACACGAAGTGCATCGTATCTGAGCACGTAGATTATTGAAAGCAGCCAACCCCAGACCCCACACCTCTTTTCATGCTGCAATTAGGAGCTGATACCAGACCAACCCTGTCTCTAATCAGCCTAAACGAAGCCATTTGTTTTAGAGCACAAATCAGCCCATACAGCAGCTATGCCCGGAGTTTTGGACCGCACAGAGGTGCTAACTTTGGTGCCCATCAGCTCTTATGGCCTCAGCCCAAATAAATCCTCAGTTCTTTGTGTTCTTGACTGATGACTACTGATCCCTTAACAAGAGTGGGAGTAGACATGAAAGAGTACATTGAGCAGAGAGAGGTGGAGAGGAGGAGAGACGGAAGCAGAGAAAATGAAAGAGGAAGGACGAGGCGGGGGGGTAAGAAAGCACAGCGGGAAAGTGCAAGGGAAGAGAAAGAGGAGGAGGAAACAAGATCTGTGGGAAGTGGGAGATTGAGAATCTGAGACCAAAGCAGTCAAGCCTTCACTAGGACCCTGAGATAACCCCTGAGAACATCAGAAAAAGCTCAGCTCTGTAGGCTCCAACTTCAATAGCTTAACACAAATCCATCACTCTCAAACCGCTGCTCACAAGTGGACGTGAGCACCACAGCAACTCTGCCCAGAAAACCCTCGTCTGACACGTGGGGGCTTTGGAAAGGGCTTTGGAAAGTGCCCTTGGCCTTGGATGCCAGCTCCCACCCACCACTTGGCTGGGAGCACTTCTACACTCGCAGGAAGGAGCAGCTCCAAATTCCCAAGCACTAAAAGGTCCCAACAAAGGTTCTCCAAAGCAAAGCGATTTAAAGAGATCTGGTTTTCAAAGAGTGGGGGGAGACTAGGTTTGAGAAGACAAAGCCCCTCTGAAGTGTAAGGCTGAGCACCCAAGAAGAAACACACCCAAATGTCACACGTTAACTTTGTGAAATGCTGCCCACCAAGTCAAATTCTGCTCTTTTCCAGCACTGTTGTCAATCCAAACCAGAACAGCCAACTCCTGTTGGCACCAAGATGATCAAGAAATACATTTAACTTCAGCAACACTCAATGAAATTCAGGTTCACCATAACATTTTCTGGTCATTGACAAAAAATAGTACCAGTCAACAAAAAAACCCCCCAAAAATATCTCCTGCATTCTGAGATGGATGAAAGGCAACAAGGAAGTCACACTAGATTGCACTTACCTTTCTAACTTCTTCAACTCAAGGACTTCAAAAAAGCATCAGTGACTTACCATCATCCTGGAAGTCTGATGGAAATGAAGCATCAGATGTCATGGAAGGAGCCAAACTCCAGCTCTGATTTTCATCAGAACTGTCCTGTCCAATGCCAGCATCATGCTGATCCTCTCCTAGAAAAAGAAGGAGAGCTTGATTTGAGTGAAGAGGACACATTTCTAAACCCAAATCTTAATGCCTACACCACCAGACATCTTTCCTCCTGGTTCCCACCTTCCACTGAAGTTCTCTACAAAACCCAGAACCACTTTTGTGGGTTTAAGTGATGATGCATCATTTAGGGCCAAGTTGGTACATTGCTGCTGCAAGAACACTCGTGCAGGACACAGACAGACTTCACACCTGAAGGCCACACAAGGAGGAGGCTGGAAATACCAGTCCTGGGGCCAAACTACCAGACTTATGTTCACATCCTTGTTCTTGCCCTCAGTACATGACCTCTGCATAAATCATCACCTGTAAAATGGAGAACTACGCTACCTGCTTCACTGGAATGAAGAATCTTTGAGATCCTTAATTGAAGTGTGGTGGGGGTAAAAAAAGATGGACTCTATGGCAAGTGGTCACATACAAGTTAACAAAGCCACGTGTCTGTGTGGAGGCAGAAGCTGTCACCTCCCCATACCTGATGGGCCCTGAACTTTTCCATAAGCAGACATTTTGCTCGGGAATTTGCTACGGATATTGGCTTTTATGCAGAAGGCACTTAGATGCTGCAGTGACAGATGTTAATATCAAATTTTAATATAAATGGAGTGCAGCTAGCCTACCTGGAGAAGAAAACACTACTGCCCCTAAACAAAGGGAAGAAATGGTCTTTCAAGCTTTTGCCTCACATTTCCTGAATACACAGAGCCCAGAGTGCTGATAACGGAGGTAAAGACAGCTGCTTGCTCACTCAGCACCCAGCAAACAGCCAGAAAGGTGAGTTTTCAGCTGATGTTAATTGTGTTCAAACACTAAAACCAAGTTTTATCTCAGCAAACAGAGGAATTGTGCTCTGCAGTTTAAATCAAGCATTGATGAAAGGGTACCAAGGCCTGGAACAGAGGGTTACAACGCTTTTCCTCCCACCAAGAAACACAGTGGAGACACCATTAAGGCTCCAGCTGCAGAAAGACATGGTGCTGTATTTTGGATTATTTTGGATGTGTTTTATTTTCAGCATCCCAGGCTGTAACCCTGCCTTGATTGCTCTAACTGTGAAGCTTTCAGGGACCCCAGGCTCCTGCATTCAAGGCCACGTTTTCAAGAAAGCTTTAATTCTTCACCAAAAGGAACAATCTGGCTGTGAAGAACATAACACAAGCAAGATTGTCCTCCCACAGATCAGCTCCTTAAGAACACAAATCACACTGAATGCCAGGCACCATCATAGTCTTGCTGATACTAAAAGCTCAAAGGTCTTGAAAAACTGGTTGAAGATTTGACTTTGAGATTTACCAAAGGCCTATGGGGGTCAGTGACAGAACAGAGGGGTTCCTGGCAGTCCACCCTTGAAGTCATCACAACTGCTCTAACAGGGAAAGAGCCCAAGAAGTAATCAAATCTCTTCCCAGCTCTACGCTCACTTGCTTCCAGCAGCCATCCTAGCACACAGCACGGAACATCAGACCAGGGAGAAAAAGGAAATCAGAAAATAACTTTTCCCCTTTTGGGAGATGCATCATTCAGCATCTGCACTGCTCATCTCTCATGCCAAGAAGAAAGCTGCAGATCCCTGGCCCAAAAGGGTAGGGTCCAATCCCTCCTGTGGGATCAGACATCAGAGGTGGCACTGCAGTCACCTTCCAACCACTAACTACTTCTCAGTCACAAAAAGTAAAGCAAAGCACATTCCTCCTAAATTCACGTGTGCACCTCCATGAGGAAGAGAGAAAAAAAAAAACACAATTAGGGGTTAAAAAGCAGAGCCTGAAACCCTCTGCTCTGCCAGGCAGGCTCTGGGAAGCGAAGCACATCCGTGAACACACCCCTGACCGCCTGACCTTGGCAAAGCCATTCCAGCGCTGTGCTCAGTTGTGTGTGACAAGGGGATGCTTCTTCCCTGTTTTACCGTAGCACTTGGAGATCTTCAAATAAAGAGGCTCTAAAAAGCTGCTACCAAATAGCAACAGCTCAGTGTCGTAGGAGAACACAGTGTTCATTCTAATGAGGAGCCTTCCTCGGGGCCGTGCCGCAGCGTTGCGGGCTCGACTGCAGCGATGTGGAGATGCCAACGCTGTAAGACAGCTTCCCTAAGCCCGCTCAGCCCCGTAAAAAGAACGTTTTCTTCCAACCAAACTGCACCCTGTTAAACCCAGCTTCTCACACAAACACCAAGGTAACAGGTGGTCCCCCATAACGAGATACAGGTGCAGGATTATTGCAATAACAAGCAAACTGTTTCTGGTTTCCCTCTAGCAGGAGGCAGCGCGGCGCGGTGCAGCCGCCGCGCCGGGGAGGTTCGGCTCACGCGTCCGTGCGTGGCTGCACTAAACCATTTGGAACAAGAACAAGCACCCAATCAAGAAAGTTATCTGCAAGAATAAGTCACAGGCTTTAGCAGCAGGAGAAGCTGTTACATACATCAGCCATGGGGAAGAATCAAGCCACAGGTCTCTGTGTTGGCAGAATAATTCCCTGGAGTGAAATATCATATGGGGGGGGGGGGGTTGTCACCACAGCTGTGCCCTTTCTCCCTGTCCCCACACAGGAGTAGAAATTGGGGTTTCACGTGTTGATGCAATCTACCATAACCCACTCAAATACACCCAGGCTGTGGTTTGTACATCCATGGATCACGCCAAGCACAGTGGGACTCGGAATTGCGTGAGCTGCTGCAACACAAATCAACACAAAAGCGGTTTTTTTTTGCTTTAGCACAAGGAATATTTTCAAACATCGCTTATAGTTTCAGTAACAAACAAAAAAAAAATCAACAAAAACTCTGCAGACTGAGCTACTTGAAACAAATCCTATTTCCTTTCCATTTGGATTTGCATTACGAGAACTTCTTGTGCTTTAATCCACTTCTCCATAAAGTTTATGGAGCAGCAACAGCTAGTTGAGTCCAAGCAGAAAAAATAACCAAAAACTTGTCAGGGGCCAAGCTATTGTTCTGAATGAAGAAAAAACTCATTAGCTTTTAATGAAAACACAGGGAATAAAAACCAAATAGCACAAAACCCCAGCAAATAATTACTCTGCACCTGACGCAAAGCTGCTCTATCTTCCCACTCAAATCCTCAGCAAAATTCCCCAACTTCTGCTCTTTGGAGCATGAACAAAGCAAGATTGACTCCAAGGGAAAGACCAAGAGGTTTCTTGGGCTTACACCTCACCCAGGGGCTCCCCTGGCACTGTTTGGTTACCCCTGAGTGTGTTAAACACCCACTTTCTTGCTTCACAACAGTGGTGACACAGGAAAGAAAAGAGATGATGCCATCTTTTAGCTGCCTGACATCTTCTGCAGGAACAGTTCCTCGCACAGCAGCAGAACGAGGGGCTGGAAGGCATTTGTGTAATTAACACAGATATCATGCTTCAGACGTATCGACTCTCAGCAAGCTGCAGAGGGGACAGATTGAGTCTCTGGTGATGGGGGGTGTCTCCAGAAAAGGAGGTGGCAATTCAGAGCACAGTGACTTTGGAGAACAGGGTCAGTCAGGTCACATCAGTCACATCAGGTCCCTGCAGGACCCATGGACGTGGCACAGATACAGCCTCTGGCAGACTCGCTGCGTTGGAGGAGGAAAAAAATTATTAAGAGAATAAAAAGAACCCAATTAAATATTAAGAGGGCTCCAAGTGAGCAGCACAAGCAGAGCCTACAGGAGAAGGTCACCACGATCAGGGAACACACTGTTGCTTCCCTCTGCACAACCTCGAGTGCACAAACACTGCTCTGCAAGGAAGGGAATGATCTGAACCAATCCATCCTACGTGCTTTGGGGTTTGCAATGCTGGGGGGTAAAAATAAAAGTCCTACAACTATGCCAGAGCAGAGGTAGGATCCAGCTGATGACAGGTCTTTGGACAAGCACTAAAATAACCTGAGTTCAGGCTCAGTTTGCTGCAGTTCTGTTGTGGAGTGTCAGAAAATGCCTCTGCGCCCATCTCTCCACCGCGAAAGGGAGAGGGACAGTTACTCTTAAGATTAACACTTCTTATTGAGACCTTGAAAATAAAGATTGACATTTTTTTTCCATACAAAAACTGGCAACAAAGTTTTCCTTTCTTTAAGCTGCAGTTTGCCCCTCATAGGAAAAAAAAAAAACAAAATAAAAGGTGAATTAATGCATCCTGACACACACAGGAAGAGAAACAATCTAAATAGGTGAAAGGGCTTGTGGTGGAAAAAAATTCATCTCCAGTAGCTTGTTAAGGGAACTGCAATTAAGCTTACTTTGCATTCAGTGAAGGTCTTTATCTTGGTACCTAGAGTTTCATTAAACATCTTTTTAGAGCATAAGAAAAATCAATACCCAGCGAGTTCCATTTACGCTTTTATGATAAGCTCGTCCATGCCAAAGCGGAAGTGAAATCCCCAACTCGAGTTAATATTCAAGGAAACCAAGTTCCTGCTCTAAAGTAATGACTCCTCGGTATCACAGCACAAATAAAGGTCTCTGATCCAAATCCCATCTGCTTTCATGCTCGACAGTGTTAATATCTCTAGATTTTCAGGGACTAATTTAGCAGTAATGCATTTCCCAAAGCAGAGCTGTAAAAGTATTATCAATACTATGGTTTAATATCCCTTACTACAATCACTCCCTGAAATGATGGAGAATCACATGGAAACACATCAACAGAGACGCACCCACACAGTAAGTGCTGCTCACGTGTCAACAGATTACAGTTCAGCTTTCATAATGTAGTTACAGCTCTGTCAACACTGCTATTATAAATTACATACCTTTTTAAACACATTTATGTGCTAGAAAAATGTATGATGTTTCTTTTTGGAATGCCTTAAAGGCTTCACCAGCTCCTAAGCGCCCATTTGGATCTATGTGGTTAGCCCCTGTGATTAATATGTGAAGAGCTGAGGTTTTGGGGGATGCAGATTTTCCACACCTACTTCATACAGACTATTGACTTCCTCATAGTGCCAGTGCCCAGCAGCATTGCCTTTGCCTGGAAATTCCATGTTTTCTATAGCTTATCACTGTGATATGCACACGTGTCCCCCCTCCCCTCCCTGGGCTGTACCAACAACACCGGTTTTATTAACAAACTACAAGAGAAATTTCTTTCTCTACAGATCTCAAAGCGTTTATCCCACTTAATAAATATTTTCTTGGATGCAGAGATCACGCACAAAAGGAAAATAACTTTGTCCCTGGCTCACGAGGGAAGCCAGGCTGCGGTGAGAGCAGGACCTGTCCCCGCTTACGCTGTGTTTTATCAGCGGGACAGGTCTGCTTCACGGCAACGGGGTCAAAAGCAAAGCGAGGCACCTCCTCGCACACAGGGGGAGCCGATTTATCATTGTTTCAGAAACGTCCACCCAAACAGGTCTTGGCTAGCTGACAAGTGAATCCAGTCCAAGCCTAATTTTGTTCACTCAGTATCCAGTTTTTGCTAATTACAGGTAGTAAAGCAAATTAATGGTCCACTAAAAATGCCACTTATGTTAAAAACCAACGAGAAAGTGGAAAGCTCTTTCGCAGAAGGCTGGTTTGCTGCAGGGCTGGGGCTGCTCGTGGCAGGTTTCGGGGATGCAATGATCCCCTGTGCCCAGCAGGTCGGGCTGCAGCGCACAGCATCAGCCGGGGGATGCATCCAGGCAGGGAGAAACCCTGCGCGGCTGCCAGCGGCATGGCCTGAACCCACTGATGGGCAGAGAAAGGCAACGAACTCCCTGGGATTAATAAAGTCAGGAGATGAGCAATGCAGCAGTGGACTTTCTAAAGCTTTCTGGAGTGCAAAACCTTCTGTTGTCTGAGGAAGGGAAAAAAAATATCAAAAATAAAATCAAACCCCTATAACAGGGCCTTTTGATTTTATTACATCAAAAGGGAATTCAAGTTTTGCAACTCTCACCTTCAAGAGGATAAATCCAAAAGGAGGCTGAGAAGCTCAGAGCACACTGGGGTTAAGTTATTTTCTCTCCCTGTCACATAGTAAAGAAACTTTATGATTATACCAAGCAGAAAATAACCTGGATGTTATTAATTCATAGACCTTTCAGCTGATATGCAGATATTCAAACCAAAATCTTCCCACAACTGATTATGGGTTTATTTCTAAAAAGGATAAAAGCCAGCAACAATAGAAAACCCAAGTCCTACTCAGACACCAAAAAGGCCACCTCACAAATGACATTCAAAGAGTTGACAACTTGCAAGCCTTGCCCCTCAAAAAAAGAGACTTTGGCAGAGCTGCTCTGTGAGACAGCAAAGTTCCTTCTCATGGATCCAAGTAGCTGATGAGGCTGAGGGGGCCCCTAGGTATCCCCCCAAACCCAAACTGCTGAGCTCACACTGCATCTCTCCCATCACTCTGCATTTTCTATTTCCCTGCCAGCCCCTTGTGTCATTCCCCAGCTGAGCTCTCCTCTCCAGTACTCTCTGCCCTTCCTTTTCTCGCTGTGTATTTGCTCTCTCTCCCTCTCCTGGCTCTTCTCTTGCCATCCTTGGCACCCTTTCAGCGAGGGCACTGCGTATTCTGCCTCTCAAGTGGGCAGCAGCTACAGGGAACAGCTGCCTGACGGGGGAAGCACAGCACATTGCAGCCTTGCTAGGAACAAGCCTGAAACCCAGCACAGCAGAAGATTCCCACGGGATGTAAACAAGTAAACAAGATTTATTCTTTCTTTTATGACCTGCTAACACATCAGTGAAATACAAAGCCCATCCAATGTGAGCAAAACCAGCCTAAAGCTACCAACAGTTTGTATTTCTGTCTGCTAATAAATTATTCCTGGTGAGCCTCTTTGAAGAGAGGTGCCCTTCAGTTAAAGGATGGGGATACTGAGGCAGAGGAAGATCACAAATGTGCACTTTGGTTTGTCTTCTGAGGTATCAGCTCTGCTAAGAACACAGCCAAAGAGTGTCTGTGAAGCCAAAGTCAAACCCTATGCTTGTGCAGTGAAATATTTAACTAATAGTTCTGCAAATATAGTCTGGGATCTAAAAAAAAAATGAAAAAAGGAAAAAAATAGATGCCAACATCACTGATACCAAAGAGGAGACCACAGGTCAGCTCATTTTGAGTGATGTCCATTGCAGTGGCAGTGGGCTCAGTGTATTTTCTTAGCTGAAACCCTTCCAAGCACATAAGGGCTGAACAGAACTGACCCAGAGGGAGCTGGAGTTCAGCGAGCATATTCCAGTGACAAGACACCAGGAGGCTGTCTTGCCCGTATCTGCAGCAATTGTCACTGTGAGGAAAAAACAAGGACAGACAGTGACTGCAGAGACAGGAGTGATAGGTGCTCTGGGGACGGGGGAAGATGCCCATTAGGCATTTATGATAATACAAAGGCTGATTTTACCGTTGTGTTTGAGGATGGAGCCTGACTAAAGGGCAGAATTACGACTTTGTTGATGATTTGGATGGGGTTACTGCTCTACAAACCAAAGCAACACAGAAATCATTGTGGAGAGAGACTCAAAACTCCAGATCTGAATCAGCTGAAGGTTCAGGAGACCCAAGAGTCAGGACCCAGCCCCACTCCTGCTGAGTGAGGGCTATGGGTGCAGAGGGCACCCATCTCCCTGCTCCCTAGTGAGGTATACAACAGGGCATTCCTTTTCTTAAAGGCTCCAAAACATCTTAATGGTCAAAACAGGGAATTTTACATCGTTTTTCCCCATTTTTGTGGAGCAGGAGGATCCATTGCCCACTGTGATACAGCTCAGGTGATGGTGGATGTGAACACTCTCGTGCTCTGTCCCCAGTGGGGCAATTTCTTGGAGGTTCTTCTGCTCTGCATGAGCACAGAGCAGTGTTTGGGCTGTGTGTTCATCAAAGCACATTACAATAACCCCCGAGATTTCTTTATAAAAATAAAGCTGCAGCCCATTCCTATTACACAAACAAGTTCAGAAAACACAGAGGGTTCATTTGAGAAGACTCTCTATCTCCAAAGCTGCACATCAAGCAATTGAGACAATCTAATAATTAGAGTATTTTATTAACTGACCAAAGTGAGAGCAATAGAACTTGTTAATATTTAACCTACTGGGGCTCCCCAAACCGCTGTATATTTAGCATCTTTACTGACATTTTTATACCTTCTTCTTTATGGTGCATTGCTTTATTCTTCAGAGTCTGGTCTGCTCTGAACTTCCCTGGGGAGGGGAGCACAGGACAGTGCTAAATGTGAACAAAGAGGGCAAGCTCTGCCCCGAAGTGTTACAACTCGGATGGGTTTCAAAGGACCATGGGTGACTCAGTAACTTGAACACTTTGATTAATGAAGTAGAGATCTCCAAGAAGCACCTAGTAATCCAAACCAGGAAACTTTCCTCAAGTTTGTAAGAAGTTTTAAATCAATGGGCTGGTTTAAAAAGAGTTCAAAAAGCCCTCTTCATTAACCTAATTCTTCTCAATAGAGGTCATGAAAGTTTTGACTTTAACTGCAGAATAACCCAGCCAATCTGCTAGTTGCTGTTACTTGGTCTTTCAATCCTATTATAAACTCTGCAAGTTTGTTATGTGCCAGCTCCAAGTAAAGACTGATAACAGTAAATCCAATTTTTTTTTTTAAAAATCAAATGACATGTTTATTTTTGGAGGCTTTTCCCTCCTCCTCTCTCTCATTTCATGCAATGAACACACCCAAAAAGAAAAAAAAAGCCTAATGTTTTTAAGAAATGCAGAAAAGGCTTTTGTATTTCCTTGTGCTACAGAAATATGAATTTCAATCGAGGGTAAACATCTCCCTCTTCATTACTGTGCACTCACAACCAGCCAAGCCTATTTCTGACCACAACAGAACCACGTTCTCAGGGGCACATTGGAGCAGCCACGGGCGAGGGACTTTGTCCCAGCCCCGTCCTGGGATGAGGCTGGATGTCACACACCCAAGTGCTCTGCCAAGTTTTCTTGTCCCCTCCAGCTGAAGGGTCCTCCATGGCCTGTCACAGCCCTGGGCCTGGACTCCCAGGTTTTAAAAAGATTTTAGAGCTTCATGACAAAAGGGAGCTTGGTTTCTGGTTTGAACACTCAAAATACAATAGCGACAGTTTCAAAGTCACACAGATCTCTTGATTTTTCTATGCATATATGTAAATAAAAATGCAAATACACCTCCACACAGCCCTTCCCAGAGCACAGACACTTGCCTCCTGCCTATGACATTTTTCCAAGCAGAGCATTCTGTTTTCTCCTATAATTGTTACTTGCCTCCAAAATTTGTGCACAATACCTTAGGTAGCAGAATAATTTATCAGTCCATGTAAAAGCAAAGCTGTGCAGCTGCTCAGAGTTTGCAAAACTATGAAACAGGAGGGATTTGAATGCAAAAAAAAAAATACTGTCTCTACACAGCTTCGTTTGCCCAGAATAGAATCCATACACAGAGGGAAAGAACTCCACGCTCAGAGCTGCAGGAAGCAAAGCTTCAGCGCTGATAAAGGGAGCTGTCAGGAGTGTTGATATTAAAGCTTTTCTTTTTTAAGTTAAAGAACACATGCCTTTGTGTATATTTCATTTTTTCATTAATTAACCCTCCATTCCACACACCACCCAAACACATCTTGGACTTTAGAAGGCATTCTAACAAAAGTTTTGTTGTTTTCTTTTTGTCTCTCCGTGTTATGACATTTCCAGGGTTGTAGCTGGCGCTGGTGTTTAGAGAGGGGGGAATTCCAGGCATGGCGATGGAGCAGACACTGTAACAATATGTTACAAATATTGGCAATTCCATATTTTTTCCCCTTGCGTTTTCAAACACATCATAAATCCAGACTGGGTTTCTGTGCATGAACCCTGCTTACCACTGAGCTGGAGCCTCTTGGCATGAACGCAAAGAGGGTTTTTTATAAATAAAACTTAGTAAAATCACTATGCACCCCATTAATTCAGGAACACTCTGCCTCAGCTTCAAAGGGGATCTTTACTGTAAAGATGGTGTTTTTGCTGCTTTAATGATTTGCTACTTGTACTTGTCATAACTACACGAACCAAATATGCAATGGCAGGGAGCAGCGGTGTAGGGAAATGCACAGTTCCGTCTCCCACCCAGCTCCGCTTCGGCTCAACTCAATGGATTTGAGGCTTTATATAGAAAATCTACTCCATAAATCTAACACTCCAGGCCTTTGTGTGATGCCAGTTAATGAAAGAAAACGATATGCTTGCTTGGGTATGTACACCCTGTGCACTGCTCCAACATCCAGCCCCCAGAACAACCCTCGAGCCACGAAGCACTCGGGGTCTGAGCCAGAGTGAGTTGGGCCAATAGAGGTAAAGTGATACACACTCCATCTAAAGAACATATATGATGAGATAAGTGGCCTGCTAAGACTTTCCATATTGTTACTTACTCAATCCTTTTATGGAACATGAAGGCTTCTAATTTTTAAGTCATGTTTTATCCCAGCTTGTCCCTTACCCCATCTCCCTGCCACATGTTTATATTTATTGCTTCTGACTTCACGGAGGTGACATCTCCTGGGATTAAGGGACAGAGCTGGCAGAAGCAGTAGATCCAGATCTGAGTCCTGGAGGCACCTGTAGATGCTCTGGTACCTTAAGCACATTTCTTGAGCTTCAGTTTTCCTAAGTTTCATAAGTGGGAACAGCTATCCTCGCTCTCTCTGGCTACTGATGAATATTTTAAGGAACGCTACTATTCAGCAATGTGCAGGCAGCACTTCAGAGAAAGCCATTTGGGATGAATTTTTGATGGAAAAACAAAAATGTTCTCATAAACTTAATGAAAATAAATCTGGTTTTATTCATCTATTCAGGGTGGTTTTCTTCAAAATAAAGTAAAGAGTCATTGCCTACAACTGCGTCCACCGTGAGCTTTTGGAGTGTGAATGAGTATGTGGAGGTTCAGAGGTTTCTCTGCAGCACTATGCTAAGGGGTCACCCACCCAGCAGAATGGCCCAGGTACCCCACAGGAGGGTTTGGAGGGACAATTATTTGTCAGACCCAGGCTGGAGCCTCTCAAATGTGGAGCCACATTTTCTCCATCTTTTAAGATCTGTGTCCTCAAGCTGAGTGGCAGAGCCACTCGCTCTCCTGAGAGTCTCAGAGTACTCTACAGACATCCATGATTTTATCTAATTCACTTCCACCAGTGGCTGTGTTGTCTTTTCACACTTGCCCCTCTTTGCACGTCTCTTGGGTTTGGGAATGGAGAAGCCAGAAGCCACTGGTGACAATGATGTAGTGCAAAGTCCCATTCCAGCAAAGCCAAACGCCCAGCCCTGACCCACAGCTCTTATTCAGCCACACATGGATCTTTCTCCTCTTTAATCCCTCCTTTTGCATTGCTCCCTGTCCCTCCATTCCCTTCCCAAATCCTTATCTCTTTCCCCCAGTTTCCCTTTCCTCTATTTACTGCGAGCTCCCCTGCAGTACCGCAGAGCCGCCTGTCGCCGCTCCCTCCGACCATTTGTTTCTTCTAAATCAAAGCTGTTGCAGAACATTTCCTCTACAGAGCTGTGAGAGAGATGGAAACAGCAGAAAGAAACTCGGGGGAGGGTTACAACTGACTCAAGTCCCCTCTAGATTTTCTCTGCCAACTTTCCTTTCCACAAAAAGGAGGTTGCTGCAAGACAGCAAGGGCATGCATGCAGTAAATACATTAAGTGTATAAAACACTTCACATGGGCAGTCAGCCCTCTCCAAAAGGAAATATGAGTCACCCTGGGGCTCTGTTCAAAGAACACCTAAGGAACAGGGTAAAAATAATTTGAAGCTACACACTACAGCCAACAACTTCACTTGGTACTTATGGATTGGGCACAGCAACTCATCCTGCAAATCCTGTGCTCTGCTCAGTGACATCTTCCTGAAACCGCACTCACCTCCCCAGCTCATCCTCAAGATCACCTTCCTGCTTCATATAAACTTCTGCTTGCTGGGAGATATCAAGACCAATTCTATTAATTTCAGCCAATACTGGAAACCAACAGGTTGGGATAGCTGGAACCACCGAGGTTTGGGCTTTCAGAGGGATTTCAGGATGGCTCCAAGTTCAGGGAGCTCAGCTGCCTTTGCCAGATGTGGTCACAAGTTGTGTTTATCCCCTCGAGAAAAGCTGTTAATAGATATTACAAAGCTCATTTAGATCTGGTTTTAATAGTCCTCTTATCAAAATGTCCAGGCACATGAGATCTATTTTTTTCTTTAACCAAGCCCAACATTGTTGTTCTCCAGCTCTTTTCCACTCAGAGTGTATCAAGTTCTCATTACCACCTCTCCTTCCCCCAGCAAGGTACCATAAACTAGAGTTGAGGCTCTCAAGGTGATGCCTGAGCCCATGTTTTCACTCCCAAATTGTCCTGTATCCTTAATGCATTTTTTCCAAATACTTTGAGTTTCCAAGATGACACAGGGACACATTTGGAGATACCTTTGTACCTGAAGACCCAAACACTTGCACAGTAATTCCTAGCAGGTTTTTAAGCAAGCCACACACTTCATTTACAAATCTATGCAGTTCTACAAACCAATCTTCCTAATATCAGTCAGGCTTTCAACTCTATAAAAGAATAAAAATATTTCACAAGAACAAAAGCAGCCCTCCTCCGCCCTTCCAATTGTACAAACTTCCAAAATTAAAAAAAAAATCTAATTTTGAGCCCCTTTATGTGTTCTAATCCTCTCTCATTCTTTTTTTTTTTCATTTTGAACACAGCTGTCTGTTGTACTTTCTCAAATGATGCCAGATGCTGGGTTCATCAACCCAACGCATGAAAACAATGGTTTGAAAGCAATTAGAAGCACCGAGGCTGCACCGAGGCTCATATTAAAATGTGATAACACTGTTCTAGGGGGAATTGCAGCACTGCTGCATTTCTGACATTTCTGTGCTGCCAGACAGGCAGGATGTGCTGGAAGTGGGCCCTGATCGAGGAGGTAACACACTGGAATTTATTCCTGGAGTAAATGAAGGATTAGCTGAGTTGGAAGACTTGCAAAGATTTTTATGAGGGCCTCAGCTCCCATCTTGTTTGAACACTGGCAGATCCTTCTGTCTGTGCTCACATATCACACCCAGTATTTAAGGGAAAAAAAGACAAAAGCACCAAGCCACACACCTTGGCTGCACCCAATGCTCCAAACCAGGAATCAGAGCTGAGCTCCACCAATCTGGTATGGAGTCACAGGAGCTCCAGGTCAGCTCTGAGCAAATACATCTCCATCAATTGCCCCAACCATGCAGGAGTACCCAGTGACACGGCTTGTGACCTGCAGGCACCCTGCAAAGTTTAAATCATCACCCACATTATTGAGGAAATGAAGATCAAAGTCACAATCAGAAGCTCCCAGCTTGTTAACAGACATAACAAGAGATGGTCACGGTCCTGAACAATTTACAGCCTGGCCATTTGTCTACACCTGGAGGTTGATTCAATTTCAAGTCCGGGTTAACATGAAGCAATGAGACTGGAGGAAACCTGATGAAGGTTACCCAGTGGTTTTTGCTCCCAAGTCAGTGGCCCATGGGAACAGGCTGCCCTTTCTGAACTTTAAACCTTTCCTAGAGACAGAAGTTTTGCAGAAAGATTTCCTGGGCTTATCCAAGGCGATGCATTTATGTCAGCACCACATAGTTTTGTACTATTTGCTCTCAAGGGTGAGGAGAAATGGACTTCTGCTGCCCAGAAAGAACACTAACCACAACTCCTGCGAGAGCCCTCATTACAGCTCTGCCCCTTTCCAACCCTAAAATCTGCTGCTCACTGCTCTATATTCAGTTTGAGCTCTTCTCCTTGTTGACTTTGCATAGAAGACACCAACACACATCCAGCCCTTCCCTGCTCCCCAAGCTCACAGCAGGGAGAAGCCACCCCTCTTCCCCTGACCTGTACTCACCTCGGGGCAGAAATTCCAAGTGGTACCTGAAAGACCAAAAAGAGACAGATATAAGCATACATTATTTTCTTAATTATTTTTTTTTCAGCCTGATGAATAAGTGGCAGATGGGAGAATTACGCCAGAAGCGCTGCCAGGAACCCAGCAAACGGTCACACACACAGTTTGGGCGAGAAGCTTCAAGAGGAACTGTGAGTCCTACAGATGTTGGCCCCTGCAACATCCTCTGCTACCCAAGGAACCTCCTTAACATCTCCTCTTGAAAAGGCTCCCAACTCCCTTCTGTTAGAACAGGTCTCCTTCTCCAAACTCAAAGGTCTACGTGACCTTTCACTTCACAGCCCTAAAGACCTTTAAAGGTTCCTTCACATCCAAACTATTCTGTGATTCTATTTTAACCCCATCTCACACCTACCCTGTCAGCAGCAGCATCGCAGAGGGCAAACACACACTGCCCACTTATGGCCATGCCAAAAGAAATCCTGCATTTCCAATTCATGGTGCTCACTTTGAGCACATCTTGGGCTGACACCCGAGTCCTCTGAACAAGGGAACAGCACTGGTGAGTTTTGGAAGCAGATCAAGGACTGGAGATAAACCACAGAGTGACCCATTCACTGGCAAGATGTGTAACAAAGGGTTGGTCTATAGGCATTAGTGGCAAGAATCCAGCCTGTAAAAATCCAATCAATTTGTTTCCTCATTAAAAGCTTTCATGAAGAAAATGATTTAACACAAACATTCAAGCTACTGACACAGATTAATTAGAAAACAACAGCAGAATTCTGATTAAGGGCATAATATTTATTTGACTTGTTTGCTTGGGACAAACAAAAAAAAATAGAAAGTGTGCACAGACAGAGAAACTTTCCTGGGAGAAAGGGCCCAGTGACAAGCACCAGCTGTACTGTATTGGGAAGAGCCACAGCACTGTGCCTCACAGCAACAGAACTGTCGATTTCTCTGGGCCTTTGGATGCTCTTGGCAGTGTTCTCCCATTTTTTACAAGCTCTTTCCTACCCTAGATGGCAACTACATCTTATCTCTGAAACCCAGAGCAGTGACAGCACCTGCCCAAGGTCAGGGGAAGCACCACAGCAGCTCCATCCTTTTGTTTCCAATCTGCATTAACTGCTCCTCAATATTTGCTTTGAGAATTCAAACATCATTAACTTTATTCAACATTTTATTTGAGAAAACTCCCCACCCTGGACTCAGCCTCTGCTCTGCGAGAGGAGAAGGATCTGAATTCCCACAACCCCCCCAACCCAGCATCCCTGAAATACTTTTGTCTCCCAAACAGACATGGCCTGGGAGACAAGGACAGCAAAATCACTTCTTGTTTTGTGAACTTTTGTCTCTTGTGCTTGAGAGACTGTCCTAATCTCCCCTGAACATGTTTTAGTGATAACATTTACTGCACTAGGACCAAAATGATTTTCTGTCACTTCTAATTCCAGTTCAATAAAAGTATAAGAGCTTTGTTTCTAACCTCTGTCATTTTTAATACAGTAAAATGGTTTAAAAAAAAAAAAGTAAAATTGAGTTCCATTTCCTACCGGACCAGCAAGTCCATGTTAGCTTCACTCTGATCAAATTTAAAGAGGGAGGGAAATACCAAAAAGATGCTTTGGTTTGGGGTTTGTTTTCTTTTTTTTTTTTTAAAGCATAAGGAAACAGTCAAAAATTCTAATCTCATCACATCAGGATGTGTCTTTAATCTCATGCTTTGATCATTTTCACTCTGGAAAGGCTTAAGCAGAGAATGAAAGTTAGTTTAAAATTTAATCGGGAGTGGGGGCAAGATGGTCTTGTTCTTCTGGAAGATGAAAGAGTAATGATCCAATCCCTTCATCTGCCACTGACTGCAGGAAAATCTTGAATAAATTACTTATCTTGAGAGCTTAAGAGGCACCCACATAGGATGCCACAGCATTTTCACCATGTTCACTCACAGGGTTTCTTTCTTTCCCCTGATGTTTTGTACATGTCTAAGAGAGGGCAGGGGGAAGGATGACTTCAGCATCTGTGTTCCCCCCACCCCTCCCAGCAGCTAACTTCAGCAAGTTCTATTTTCACCAATTTTCAAAGGTGGCCAGATTATTATTTTTTTATTCCTGCATTACCCAAGAAATGCAATTATTTGGGCAAAACACCCATTTTGCTGCAGCAGCCTGTGTAGTAAATACCCCTATAGCCCTAAGTTACATGCACGGTTATAGATGAGAATAAAGCACATTTCTGTGCAGCAGAGGAAGAGGAGGAGGAGCTCTCCTACCAGAGGGAGGTTTGTCACCTTGGGCCATCCTCCAAAGTACAGAGCTAGAGGCCAGTTCTGGTTTCTGTTCCCAATTCAGACAGCACTGACACACGTGTTCCACCTCTAACACACCCCGTCTGCGAGCACCGGGCGGTTACACAGCGCCTCGCTGTCCAGCTCTGCAAGAAGCTTTCACCCTGAAAGTCACAGTCCAGTAATTTATCACAGCAACTAATTAAGAAAACCTGTAATTGCTCCATACACATCCTCCCCTTGCAGACAGTGCAAGGTAGAAACCAGAGGCCTAAATCCTTATGCAGCAGCATCTTTATTTTGGAGGTTACGTGCCTTGACGTTTTCATCTTTAATCAGTAATTTTTAAATCTCACAAACAAGAGTAAAAGCTTCTCATTCCTTTTCCTACCCAGGAAGTTTGGGAATAGGTGATATATTTGGTCATATCTAAACTGTTGCTTTTAAGCATTTTATTTAAAAAGCTCCTATCCACTGGCTGTGGGGGGAGTCCCTCAAAAGGAGAACTAAGTAAGGCAAAGCATAGCAAAGAGTTTTAATCCAAATAGGAAGGTCCAATTTACATCAGACCATAAGGAAGTGGAGGGAGATGGAGGGAAAACTCTTGTCAAGTGATTAACTACCTTCAGCAAAACGAGCTCACAAAGGAATCTGTTGAGATTTTTGATGCAATATGTAAAGGGAGGAAATAACCCCACAAATATCCAATTTCCACTACAAAGCCAAAGGCGGGTGTTGCGCTGCCAGCACTTTAACAAGGGACACCCCACAAGCATTTCCCCCACGTGGGTCACAACGAACCACCCACACCTCTCACCTCATCGGTGCACGTTCCAGGCCAGGCAGGAAGGAGCCACAGATTTGTTCTGTTGAAAACACAAACTGTGTCTCATGATCATACAGACTCTGAGGTTATGCACTCAACAAGCAAACATCAGAGGGGCTCCTTTTTCTGCAAGTGTTTATGTTCTTTGCTCCTGAAAAACATACAGACCCCAGTTCTAATTCATCAACCTCCTAGTAGCAGTGTTTCCAACTGGACCCAATCAAAATTGCAACTCCACTGTGTAAACAGACCCCAGAGGGTGAATTGTCACGAGAAAGGGCAGAAGAAAACGCTGTTGTCGTGCTGGAAAGGGAAACTGAGGCACAGAGCAGGCAGGTTTGCCAGAAATCCTTGTTTCCCCACTGTCCTTACAAGTCCTGAGCCACAACTAATGTTTCTCCATGTCTGGTCTGTAGGGACCAGAGCCTTCTGCTGCCTCTCACAGAGCCAGGACTTGGTCTTCAGAAGTGAAAGATGCTTCCAGGACACACCAGGACCTTGATCACAGACCTTGGCCTCACACTGGTTTATAACAAAAGCAAGATTGGAAGCAACCCCAAGAGCATCAGTTAAGCACTTGTGAGGTTTGAAAATAAGTTCTCCAAATCCTACCCTTCCTACCCAGCCTGTAGGATGGATTCACCTGCAATAGAGTTTGCTTTTTATAGCTTTTTTACCCAAAAGCAGACACCTGAGGACAGCAACGCTGCCAGGCCTGACCAAGCAGGACTCCATTCCTTGCAGGTGCAGGACTACCAGCAAAGAAGTTACTCCAACACTCCTATCAGCCCAGCAGCGGCCTTTAAACCAGGGAAACCCAGAAATATCCCTTCTTGTTCCAAAAGGAAGGGCAGATTGAGCCCTGGAATACGCAAGGATGGAATTCCCCCACAGGTCAGTATTATTCCTGACACACTAAACCTTCATTTGCCCTCTGGTATGAGCATAGGACTCTTTTTTGGGGGGGGGGAGTACCAAGATAATTTGTTTTTACCTTTATTTCCAGCCTCTACACAAAACTCAAGCAGCAGATGTACCCCAGTCCTCTGTCCCACAGGGCTGGGGTGGGAGGGGGGGTCACAAATCCCATCAATAGCACAAACATCCAGTAAATCCAGGACTCACACACCCACTCTGCCAATCCACAACGGGAGTTTGCTGACCAGCATCCACTGCTTGCAGCAAACCCCAGAGCTGGAGGAGTCAAACCAGATCCATTTGGGGCTAGAAGCGAGAATTGCTGTCTGAAATCTTAGTCTGTATTACACAGGGGGTCAAACTTGATGGTTATAATGGTCTCTTTGCAGCTCTGAAGTCTGTAAAAGTCTAAACCCCACTTTCCTCTCAGACTCAATTTCAGCAGGAACCATAAAATAAAGTCAGGCTTCAATCAAATTTCCTGTCCAATTAAGGACACTAATATCACCACGGATGTTATTAAATTAGATATTTCAAAACAGTCTAATTTGTTTGGTGCACGATATTTGCTGGTTTTTAATGTTTGCAAAAAAAAAAAAAAAAAAAAAAATCAATGCTGTACAAGATTTCAAGCAGAAAAAAAAAAAAAGAAAATGGGATTGGGGAGCCCACCATTAGCAAAGTCAGTTACAAACCACTTCAAATGCATTTCTCGGTTAAACGTTCCAGGAGCAGCAGCAGCAGCTAGGCAAAGACTCTGGTTACACCATCTCAATCATTTACAGTCCTCAGGTTTCAGATTAACAATGCATTCACAAGGAAATGGATGGGGAAAACAGGGGTAATTTTATCAGCTGGAATGGAAAATGATGCAAATTACTGAAAGGAGTCTAACCCAGAAGGCACCAAACTGCATTACTGGCAGAGGGAATGGCCACATCCACCCCAGGTAGAAAAGCAGGTAGAATATGATAACAGCTGAATTGAATTTGTGCCCCTGCCATGCTGGATATTAGCAGGAGAATTCCTTCCTCAGCATTCCACAAAAGGTGGGAGAAAAAATAAAAAAATCCCCTACTGAGATTACAGAATAAATGGGGAACATCACAGAAACTTTGCTAGACTTGGGAAAAAAAAATAAATAAATAGTGACCATGGTCAGGATTAAACTTGACTGCTGAAATGGAAAGGAATGCCTGTGCTCACACACAGCCGGGCACAGCTGCAGGGCACAGGGTGCTGAGGAGCTTTAGATCTCCATTAGCACCAGCTGGGCCAGCACACTCTTACTGTCCCCAAGCCAGTGCTCCCCCTGCCCTGAACAAGACCACATTTCCTCTGCACTAAGAAAAAAAAAACAAAACCAACTTGAGAACCTCATTTTTAGGATAGAAAAAGCAAAACCAAAACCTGCCAAGCACTTATGAAGTGACAGGGACTTGCTTTTTGCTGGTTTTTTTTTTTTTTTTGCAGAACAAATCTGTATTTAATGGGCAAAGTGAGTGTGAATTAAATCCTGCTCAGCAAGATCGTTTCCTTGCTGAGCAAATAAATTTCAGCTCTCTGAAGAACATGAAGGAAGAGAACAGCACTTTGCCTAATTAAGGACAATGTGGTGGGGCTAGAGTCCAGCACTGGCATTAATGTGCTGAGCTCAATTATCTGCCCATCAGGTCACATTCTTAAATTCCTTTTTATCTTGGTATCACACGTTATTCAGCATAATGAGTTTAATATTGGTAGGAATTACAGGCAGTGCATTTACACTAATGAAGCAAAATTACCCTGAAATTGCATTTTCTTGAATTTCAATCTTAAAACTTTAAAATAAGGTTGAAAATTGAAGTAATAAATGTAGTTAATAGGGTTAGAAGTTTATTAAAACAGGCCAAACACACTGCTTTAGACAAAAATCTGGATGTATTTCCATTAGTGAATCCTACTGTAATACCTTGCCACAGGAAGGATTAGTTCAACCTGATAATTAGGCAAATTTCCCCTGGTGATGTATCTACAGTTCAGCTCCACCTGCAAACCAATAAAACCAGTAGCTTACTGGTTTGTGACAGCCAACAGCTTGCTGAGATTTGTAGCACAACCTCAAGGACTCCCAAACCAGAGGCAGTGGCTGTGTTGTCTTTGCCCTGATGCTTCCTTTTGGGGTGAAACCATCCTGTTTCAGCTCCAGCAGCAAGTGCAGGATTTCTTAGTGACAGTGACACTGTCAGGGCCAGACGTGGCAAAGCACCCAGCAGGAATTAGGTGATGTTACCTAAGTTTGCTCCCTGAAAACAAGTATTTCTGCAGCTCAGATTGGAACAGAACATGGAAACACATACCCAGGCACCGGGAGCACCCCAGACCCTCTCTGAGCTCCGGATCTCTGCACCAGGGGTGAGCAGGTTTTAAGCTCAGAGGCTGCATTTTCCTGAACCTCAGCGTTACAAACAAGGCTCCCTGTGGCACAGCCCAGGCTTTGGCTGGAAAAGCAGGACAGCTATGGTGCTTCACTACAGAATGAGACCTTTAAACCTCATCCCAGACTTATGTGAGAGATTTAAACCACTCAAGCAGGCAGGGAGCACAAATCTGCTTCACATGCTTGGAATCCAGACATGCTGCCAGCCACAGCACTCCTGCACTTGGGACACTGCACACTGATACCCACATAGGAGTACAGTGACCTCGGAGGTCCAGGAAAGACCTTGGCTTCAGCAGGCTCTCTCTGGCAGGCCAGAACATCACCTGGAGGTGTCTGATACACGAGAAGTTTGATTGCAGAGTTAAACAACCACGTGCAGGCTGTTCCTCACTGCTAGCACAGTAGCAGCATTGGGAATATTGCCATAAACTTGAAGGAGGATCAGACAACGAGGCAGTAAAATGAGGTTTTGAGGATTATTATCCAGAGGTGAAGAACCTGGGCTATGCTGGAGCTCCTGCTGCTGGTAGGAATGTCAAAAAATGGGTATGAGTTGTACATATATTAGTTATGAGTAGCAGGATTGGACCTCAGGTTCACGCCGGCGTTTTGGTCACAGCGGAGCAAATTAAAGGTAGAGTTTCAGTGTCTATTTTGGATTTCCTAGTGGGTGTATGCGAGAAACTCAACATTAATTAAGTCCCTTTCTCTTCATTTCTGCTTTGATATACAACAGGTCTGCCTTGCCCTCCTTTTAGCACTATTATATTTCGCCTCAGGGAAAAAAAAAATACTAAGAATTTGTTTCCATCAATGCAAACTTGCCTTCCAACAGGGAGTGTAAATGACTAGCTGACTCCAAGGAGGTGGAGGAACTATTTATCTCCATATTTTTCAGTAAATCCCATTCTCCCCATCTCACCCCCTGCCATTGTAACTGCTCTAGAAATGTCGAAATGCTGAGGTGAGGTCATTTAACAGCAAGATGACTTTTTTTTTTGGTTACTGCTCTTGCCAAAGGACAAGACCAGGCTTGTGCTCCTGAGGAGTCAAGTATCCGATTCCTCCCAGGTGTCAGACATCTGCTGCCAGCTCTGCAGCCGCCTTTGGTGAGACATAAGGAACAGCAGCAATGCTCCCAAGGAAGAACTTGAAACAAACCCTCAGCACCGACAGACCTGAAACAGAAGCGACTGAAAACCTCTGGGGTTTCTGGAAGAGAGGCAAAACTCTGCCCCAGCACTGCATCCTCCACCTCTCCTCCCCCAAACCAAAGCAAAACTCTGTCCCAGCACTGCATCCTCCACCTCTCCTCCCCCAAACCAAAGCAAAACTCTGTCCCAGCACTGCATCCTCCACCTCTCCTCCCCCAAACCAAAGCAAAACTCTGTCCCAGCACTGCATCCTCCACCTCTCCTCCCCCAAACCAAAGCAAAACTCTGCCCCAGCACTGCATCCTCCACCTCTCCTCCCCCAAACCAAAGCAAAACTCTGCCCCAGCACTGCATCCTCCACCTATCCTCCCCCAAACCAATTTTTATCCATTACAACAGTTTTTGTTTGGTTTTCTTTCCCCTGTTCAGGACTAGAGCAGAGTCCTCAGCCTATGGCCAGGACACAGGTAACTGTTAATGTGCTGCAAGATCCTCATCCCTCACAGAGATGCTTCCTGGGAACTAAGCCTCCAGTTGTGTTCTGTAACTTGCTTTCCTGGGTGCCACGCAAGGTAATTGGAGAAAGCAATTAAAATCAAAGATATTTTCAACAAAACTAAAGAGATTATTAGGGAAAAAATTGCCAGGCTAGGATTTAACATAGAAGAGATCAGAAAGTGGAATAGGATCTGATTCAGTCAGGAAGGAAAAAAAAAAAGAGACAGAAAAGGAGAAAACTGTTTCAACACAACAGTGCACTTTAAATAACCAAATGAATTCTGAAGGTAAAACAGCACAGGGACTCATAACTCAGCTCCATGGTGACAGCCTCCCCACAGCCACCGCCTGCACCACCTCTGGCTCGGCTCCTCGAGCACAAACACCTCAGACTGCCCTGGAAAAAGTGATAACCTGTAACCACGATCCACTGCCTCCCTACTGCACTTCTTACAGTGAGACAGGAGCGATACATCCTCCCAGGCAGCACATGGGGACACAAAGCCCAAGCACTTGTTCACATTACAGTCATCAGTGAACCTCCTGGGGGGGAATGCTATGAGGCCACGGGGAGAGCAGCGGCGTAAAGACCTGAGGGCCAAGTTACAGGAGCAGTTACTGAGGCTGGCTCAGGATAATCAGAACAGATGAAGCTCTTCCCTTTCAGAGACAGATGTGTCTCTCCCCAGTAGTTGAGCAGTTTACTTATGTCCATTATGAACCCAAATAATGAAACCCTACACGCCGTGTTGTGTTTCACCCTACAGAGGTGGGACGCAGAGGATGGGGCTGCTTGGGGGAGGCAGGCGCTTCCTGAAGACAAGGGCTGATGATTTCCTGAACACTGGCCACAAAAGCCACGGGAAGCTCCCTGAAGAGACAAACCCCTGCCTCATCCCCAAGAGCAAGACCTGCTTAGAGCCTTTCAAATAAAAAGTTACAGTCATGGTTACTGTAATCTCCCACCACAAATCACTGTTAATGGCTCAGGTCAGAACAAGGACATTTGTATACTCTGTTCTTCTCACCCTTTCCAAATGCCACTGAGCAATAAAACATGAGCAGGCCATCAGCAGTGCCCTGCAGCCTTTGCTCAAGGGCCTCACTTTCCCCTCCAGAAGTATCTGCAATTTATTTCAATAAGCAACAGGATTGAGGCCACATCTTAACCTGAGCATCCAGGAGAAACCTGCGTATCACCTCACATCCTGAAGCAAAGGCTGCTTCAAACCTCCTGCTTCTCTGAGATGACTTTGTTCCAAAAGCTTTATCCCAAATTGCATTCTCAAACTGAGAAAGGGCTGAGAGCCAAGGTCGAGTTCTGCATCACAGCACCAGTGTTTGCCCCAGGACCCTAAAGGCTGCTCCTTCTTGAGCAAGTCCCCAAAACCACACCCAGTCTCCAGGAAGCCAGAGGTCCATGGGATGATGGTCACAGCAGCATCCTTCACTGCTGCTCAAGCACAGTTCACAAGTAACAGCACATGAAGACACACCACCTGCCTCGGGAAGCAAGAACAACCCAGTACTCCCAAGCTTGCCAGCTGCCTCACACATTTATCAAGTCCCATGCTCTTTGGTTTTAATTCATTAGAAACAGACCTGGAGTTGCATTATATGAAGATAAAGAGCTATCACTTTTAAAGTTGCATGTTCTCAGGACAGTTGAAGAAAAAAAAAGCTTGAGTTGATGTCTGAATACTTCAGGTTCAGAATTCTGCTTACTTAACTCTTCCCATCCAAGATCAATACTTGCCAATAAGTGGGAATTTTTCAGAGGAGCCACACCAATCTGTTACAAACAAGCAATCGAGCCCTTTCTTCTGCAACACTATAGGACCCTGCTACATCCCCCCACCCCCCCATTCCTCCATTAGATTTGCCACAGCCCCATTTTCCAAAGGCTTCTCTCTTCCACGTTCAGCTTGCTTCAATTATTCAGGGCAACCCAGGCTGATAATTACACAGTCCCGAGTTGCTGAGTAAAACTGATGCTTAATTAGCCAGCAGGAAAGATCGATTAAGATACAGCAGGGCATCTTGCAAAGTTCTTCAGTGGGACTGCAGGGAATAGAGTCTGGCTGTGCCCTTCCAAAGGATGAAATTCTCCACTTCTCAGGGACTCGACAGCAGTTTTATTTAAACTCGATGCTTAGATCAGCCAGCCACCCCGAGTTTCATTGTCAGGTCTTAACTTCGAGTGACACAACTCATATCTTGGAACTGGAGCATTAACAGCAAGCTCTGGATCACTTTTCTAGCCAAAAATATAAGTTTTTATTTAAGCCTCCAGCAACCTGTGTTTTGTTTATGTGTTTTTATTTTCCCCTAGCAAATAGAACAATCTTTATTTGTTTCACATTCTTACACAAATGATGCTGCCAATGTTCTCATGCAGGACTTGGACAGTCCTGAGGATGTGAGATTTTGGAACCCAGGTCAGACCTGAGTTTTAATTCAAGAAGTCCTGTTCATTCCTTTTTGCTGTATCAAAATCCAGGGAATAGATATTTGAGTTCAGGGACCACTTGTGAAATAGATCCTTTGAGCAGCAAGGCAGCAGCGTGAATCTTTGCTCACTGTATGGATTTACCCACATGTCTGCTATCAAGTGATGTTTTTTTTTTCCCCACAAAATCCTCTCTAGCACAAGGGAGAAGGAAGAACACGACAGGTTCAGAGGCCCACACGCAAAGAGCTGCACAGACACAGCCCAAGGTATAATTTTTTACTTTCAAACAAAAAACAAATTGCAAACAGAAATAATGACCACAACCATGTAACTGCTGAAATAGGAGAGCACACAAGCCAGCAGTGCAGTGTGATCTCACATCATACCAGGCCCTGAATGTCCATTAACTATCAAAGCATGGGCTAATTGTCCAGCTAGTTAAATACAGCATGTGGCACTCCAAGGCATGACATTATTCTGAAGACTTTCATTAGAAAATAATGCATACAACACAAACCTGGCTTTGACCTTCTGGAAGCCAAAGAGGATTGCATCCCTCTGCTCTCTTGCTTTAGCACTCAGGTTTTCATTCTGCAGTCCATCTGCCAGGTAGCCTTCAACATCTGGGAAAGGGAAAATTCCAGGTTAAAACTCACAGGCAGAGATATCAGTTCTTGGCTAAGAAACCTGGACCTGGATGTGCACTGGGAAGCCCTCAAGGCACCATACCAAGCAGTCTGATCTAGAGACACAAGCCAGTCTGAAGATTTCATCTGAAGTTAAGACACTGAAGTGATTTTAGATAGAAGAGGATCTAAATAGCGCGTGCAGTTACAGAGCTTCTCTCTAGTCGCAGTGGTGTAAGGCCAATAAGCAACTGCAAAGAAACCAACAAGCACAAAACAGGAAGAGGAAAGTGAAGTGAAACATGGATAAATCCATGGGAACAAGAGCAATTCCAGCTGCCCCAAATCCTGAAAATCTGCTGCTGTGAAAGGTTTCTGGCATTAAGGACACAGAAGTGGTTATTCCATTCAGAGGGGGATTCAAATCATTTATAAAACCCCAGTGCAAGGCATCCACTGACACTTCAAGGAAACCCTAACCTGTGATCTTCATGAAGAACAAGCACTGAAAAGCAGGTTGGTTGTGCACTGACCTATGTGTGCTTCCATCACAGCCTGGGCTCTCCTGCAAGGTTGTCACCAAAATACTGCGCCCTGTGCTTGCCCAACAGACACAGCGAGACAAAAGTAAATATTGCCTTCTCTCACCTGGAAATCACATCTATATGCAGATATTTAACCTGAACTGGAAGATAAAAGGATTAAGTGTCTTCTATTTGTATAAATATTTATGTTCAAACAAATCTCATACAAACCAAAACAATTCCAATCACACCTGCTCTGCACAGGAGAATTTCATCCTTGTACTGCAGCAGCATTACTGGTTTCCCCTAGCAGAGAAAAGATTGGCTTCAAAGCTGTGGTGTTGTACATCCACAGGCCTCTCCAACCTTTAACTCACACCCCATACTGTGACACTAATGTCAGTTTAATATCCTGCTTGCAAGACTTTCAGCTCCTTGTGCTTCAGCTGCCAGTACAACAGCCAGCACTGTTTAGCACGCCCCAGGAACCTGCACAGCTCCTTAACAACAGCTCCTCCATCTGCAAGCACATCTCAAGATCAAAATGCCACAGGAGGAATTCATACCTTTTTTCTGTTAAAATCAGGAGCCCTTATTTCTTTTTGTTGCCTGCTCATGACACACTCAAAGGCTTAAGAGTTTGAGGGGGTGGGGAATAAAAAAAGGAGCTCTTTAAAGTGAAGAGCATGAGGAAGGGCATGGAGGGGAACAAGGCTGATGCTTGGGCATCCCAAGGAACAGGGCCCTCTTCCCACCTCCTCTTCAGAGTGACAGATGGGCAGGACCAGGGGACCCAACTCTGCCCACAGCAACCTGGGAAGAAGGAATGAATCCAGATCATAACACTTGTTTCTGTAACAGTCTGCTCCTCCTTTTTGGATTTATTCAGCTGAAAGCACCATGGCAGCACTTGCTAATAAGCATATTTCAGCCAAATGTAAACTCCTCCAGGTCCTCACCAGCTCCTTCCTCTGTCTCCCCACATTTCCTCCTACCAGGAGGGTTCTTGACCCACAGGAACCAGGTCTGAGCCAGCCATGCCTCATACCTACAGCCACCACTTGAGAGCTGAGATGTGGAGCTTAAAGCCAGGATACAGCATTGAGATACCGAAGCATCCCAGCACCACCCCTCTGATGCAGGGATGCACAATTGCCACAGCTCAGCAGATAAACATTAAAGCTAACTCACAGCATCGCTCTCAAAGCCACACCTACACCCAGCAGTACTTTTGGGAGCTCCAGGAACACAAGCACGTCAGGCCAAAGTATCTGTTAAGTTTACTGCTAGTAATTTAGCCTGAGATGGGATAACACAAAGGCTTTGTCACAGCAGCTGATTGAAGCTTTTTAAATCCCAGGCCAATCCTGTAATCCTTAGGCTAGGTTTCATTTTCAGTACCTCTCTATGCAGTTAACTGTACATCTAAGGTACAGTACCAGCTTACAACGAGCCCAACAATGCTGAGGCATGTGCCACTTACAAATTACACAGAAAGTACCTAGGTACATATATCTAAGCACAAAGGATCTGCCTTGCTCCAAGGAGCTTACTGTTTAAGAACAGATGAGGCTAAAAGGACAATTTATTATATACAAACCAGCATAAAAACAGCACAGTAGAAACAGGCCAGCAAAAGAAACCCCATACAGGCTGCATTTCCAGAGCAAAAAGAGAGCAAGCAGGGAAAACAAACTGCTCCCAGAACTTGTGCAAACATCAGCTGCGCCCCTCTGTCATTTTGAAGCACAGATTAGCTCCATGAGTATGTGATTAGCTCTAATACGGTATTTACTTACTGGGATGTCAGCACAGATCAGCTGCTGGATAAGTTATAGTAGAACTAGGGTCACTTCTGCAAAGCAGGCAAAGCCCCTTTCAGAGCCAGCCACTATGTTTATAGCACCAGGAAATGAAAAAGAAAGCCTAACCATAAACTCTCCAAGTGGATCAGGAAGAGCAATATGTAAGCAGCTCTAGAGTAAATCACCCTAATGTTAGTTTTACTGCTTGTCGGTAACATTATATTCTTGATGTTTATAGATTGCTCTCTGCGATCCACTCTGAAAGTTTACAGGACTCTTCATTTCCTGCAGCTAAAAAGGTAAGAGTGGGGAAAAAAAAAATAGTTGAGATTTCATCAAGTGTTTCAGGGGAGTTTCTAGAGGCAATTGCAGTTATCCACTTTAATCCTGCAGGAGATGCACAGCATCATAAGAATTGTGTCACAGCCGCTGAAGTCCAGGTAGTAAATAACCTTTTAATGGCAGCACTAAATTCTAGGAGTTAATCAGCACTCAATGAGCAGAGCTGAAAGGTATTAAGATGCCATGTGTATTCTCTCCAGGCACATACCCACAGTCACTTTTTTTCCACCCCCTCTTTTCTATTCCTCTGCCACAAACAAATCCTCCACTCCATGCACAGAGGAACTAGCCCCATAGAATCACAATGTTTCAGCCATGCAAGATAATGCTGAGCCAACCAGTCTGCTCCAGCACCTATTTGATGCTTCACACAATCCCTCCTGCAGTTTATCACCCCAGCTGGCTGGGAAAAAGTAGTTTTAAAACAAGTTTAGGACACCTGTCAGCACCAGGAGCACAGATACCTTGAGCTTCCGTAGGGCTGCATTAATATTTCCAAGATGCATCCCAAGACAGCAGGGATCTGGAAGGCCACTTGTATCATTCCCTGTCCCACCTGTCAAAATAAAAGCTGTGAACTATCACACACAGTGTTTCCTGCCTTTTCTGCAAGCTCAAGAAAGGATGGTTTAATTGTGAAACAACATTTTTCAGAGGAGCCTTCCTGCTTTTGTGGGGCTGAGTCAGAGAAAACCTTGAGAGCTGAAGCAATCTTCATCCATCCTCCTGCAATGGACTGAATGGGACAACAAGAGAACTGAGAACAGCTTCCAAGTCTGAACCCTGAATCCCCTAATTTTTAAATCCCAGAGCTACTCATGATGCTACATCAATGCTGGCTGTGGTCTGTTAGTCCTCACAAGACAGAGCCTTTTACTGTTTATTTTTCAAACAGCATTGGGGCTGCTTGCCTTGCAATTCACATCTGCCAGCTTTGTTGGGCTGTGCAGGTCCCAGCACAGTCTCCCAGTGCAGCATCTGCTCTGTCCCTGCTCTTGCCCAAACTCCAGCAAGAAGGTGGTTTTCCAGACCTACCATCTGAAATGAAGAGTATCAAGCAAGGCAGGTGAAGGGAAGATAATCAGACTGCCAAACTGCCTTTGCTTCTGCAAAAGAAAACAGAAGCCCTGGGTTTGACAGAGATAGATCATATTTTTTAGAACCACTGCTTCAGCCTTCAGAAAAAATTTGTGCTGAACAAACATGAAATATCCTTAAATAAAAATAGTTTTAAAGGGGACCAGACTGAATCAAAAAGTGAAACTCTCTGCAATTAACTGAGAGCACAGTGTTAATGAGAACTTGCATTGCTTATTTGCAAGCTGGAACTTAAAGTAATACAATTGCTGCAACCACATCTACTCATAAGTAGAAAATAACAAGCACAAGTGTTGGAGGACTGCAGTGTGGAGAGAAGAGCCATATTGTGTTGGCTTTCAACCACCACAACCTCAGAGATGTCTCTGTGATAAGAACACGGCTGTTACTAGCAAGCCACTGATGACAACCTGCCTTTGAGCATCACGTACATCTTGCACTACAGACCAGACTTCAACCTAAGGAAGCGGATGTTATCACCTGCACACCAGCACATTTCCTCCTCTATTTGTAATTTTTATTTTCAATAGAAGAATTCTTATGGTAATGCAGTTTGCAAACACTGTAATAACTTCAGCTCCTTCATTTCCAGCCTGCGTAGCTACAAACCTCCGCAGCCACTGGAAGGCCTCAAGATTGTTAAGACACAGCAAGTTTGATACAGAGGTATGTGACATGCAATTAATCTCCATTCATAGCCTGCTATACTTGTCAGCAAACAAAGGCTGTGCTTTAGAAGGAGATCTGAAGCCTTCAATTAAAAACAGTCAGCTAACAAGAAAATAATCTAAGTTAAAGGAAGGTGGCAGGTGCAGAAATGAGTTGTTTACAAAAGTGTCAGCACTGAACAATAAAGTGCTGCACATCAAAAATGTGAAAGGGTGAACTTCACCCAAGCCCCCATGATTAAAAAACAGAGGAGAAAATTTACACCTACATCTGGGGGAAGACACAAAGCATTTGGAAGAGAGCTTTGACGGGCTTGGAGGCTGCACACTCTCTCTCAGACTGACAGATCCCAGGACTGGAAGTTATCCAGCATCTCAGAGGGGACGAGGTGAGTGCTCCACACTGCCAGGAGCCATCACAACAGGAAATTAAAGGTCACAAAGCCTCAGAGCAGCCAGGCCCAGCCCCAAACCCAACTGCTCCAAGTGGTGAGCAGCAAGATGCTGAGGACTCCTTCCCCACCACCCACCCACAGCTGTGGCAGCAGGATGCTCTGATAAGGTGCAGGTGTTGGTGGGCAATGGCTAACGGCCTCCCTGCAGCCTGCAGTGCTGCTGCTGAAGCTTTATTTGTGGGGAGGTTGTAACATGGTCACCTCTGCACAGCACTTCTCTCACCAAGCCTTTGCTTGCCACACCATGGGCTCAGCAATGGTTGCAAAGGTCTGTACAGAACTGGTTTGTGTTTGTGAAGCAGATTCCAATAGAAAATTTAGCATCCTTTCTGCTTGCCTGATCCACCACTTCAGTCAGTGGAGGTGTAACACTTCAGGTTTGTGAAGAAGCCCATAAAAACAACTCCAGAAGCTTCCTACCTGCCATCTTCACACACACACGGAAGTAGAAGCTGTCAGCTCTCAGCACAGCTCATTGACCCAGATGCTGAGACCTCAGGAGGTCACATTCAAGTTACCAAGCAGAATTGGGGCTTGAAGCCAGCACAGATTTCAGCTGTACCCCCATTTTCAATGGGGTTGAAGCTTTCCTGAGGATGCACCCCCACCCAAGCCAGCTTGCCCGCTGCATCCCCAGTGTGACATACAACCCTTGCACACCATCTAAAGCTGGATGACACCACTATCTCAGCCACAACAAAAGCCTGCTGAGAGGACTCACTGCAGCACAGAAGCACTCAGTGGGGACATCTTTTGACCATGCCAGAAGACACCCCTCCATCTTGCACACACACTCTTCCCCTTGCACAGAGGCTGGGACCACCAGAAAGCTTCCCCACCTCTAACACAGGCATAGACCCACCTGCCAGCTCCTGAGCAACAGGAGGGCAGCCCCAAGAACGCCAGGACAGGCAGCCCCAAAAACGCCAGGACAGGCAGCCCCAAAAACGCCAGGACAGGCAGCCCCAAAAACGCCAGGACAGGCAGCCCCAAAAACGCCAGGACAGGCAGCCCCAAAAACGCCAGGACAGGCAGCCCCATCCCCTACACTCTCAATGGGGTTAGAGACAGGGAAGGCATACATAACCTGAGCACCCCAAAACCATCAGCCTTAGAGAAGAAGAAATCATTCCATTCCCTTCTCTGGCTCAGCACAATGAATTGCAAAAAGCTTTTCAGCTTCTTCCTCTGCAACTGCAGCAGATTTCACCCATGAAGCAGAAGGGGAGCAAGGAGGAGTTTGTGGTTACCTTCCAGGAGCCTCTGAATCTCCTCCGGGATCATGATACCTGCCCACCTCCTTTCCACTGGAGTCAAACCTGCTGCTACCTCTCCTGTCCCTCAGGGACAAAGGAAGTGGGGAGGGCGGGGACACCCCAAAAAAGGTAGGAGGAACCACTGGGCTCCACTTAACATGCCTCCTCCTCCTCTTTCAGCCCCAGCCAACTCAACCTACCTCCTTGCAGGTAGTCAGGATGCACAGCTCCCCAGGACACTGAACACCTCCATGCTCCTCAGAGCCCAAACTGCAGCCAACAAACTGCAAAAGCAACTGACCCCACCCCAGCAACAGCACAGCTAAACCCCAGCTCTGGCACTAGCGTTTTAATCAGGTGGCAGTTAGGTGTGTACCTCCTTCGTTATCACCCAGCTCAGGACACCTGCTGACAGAGCTCTGAGAGGTTGTGTGGCCACTGATTTAACCTCCTGTGCTTGTTCCCAGCACAAGAGCTGGGGATTGGATTTGTTCCAAGCTCCTTCCTCTAATGTGCAGGGGAAGAGAATGGTACTTGACTGTTGGGCAATAAAACATCCCCTCTTCCTGCATCCTGCATAGGAAGGGGGCTAGAATATAACAGCCACTCATATTTCTACCTCTTGCCCAGAGAAATAACAGGGCTGAGCACTTGAACTTGCTTTATGGCAGGCGATAAACGCAAACTGCGCTCCACAAAACAAAAATGGCATGGCATTAGATTAACCCCCAGCCCTGCATCTGCTCCTCTGCTGTGTAAGTGAATTAGCACGAGCTGGCTGCGAGGATGCCGCTATTGTTTTTCATTCTGGCCTTCCCAAATTTTAGGCTCAATGTTGACAAATCCAACCACAATCATCTTTATCTGAATCTCATCAATG
The DNA here is from genome assembly GCA_907165065.1 of Caprimulgus europaeus. The sequence continues at coordinate 6,306,176 of OU015549.1, forward strand.
ATTCCAATGATTTCAGATTTCCCATAGGTTAAGTGTAGAGGATACAGTCCTTGCATTGAAATATCCTGACATCAAACAAATAGTTATTATTATAGCACATAGAAAAGCTGCTTCTGAACGTGCTTGCCACTTTTCTGGTATTTTATGCCTGGCATGTGATCTTTAAATATATTTTCCCAACATAGACAATATTGTAGATGACAAAAAAGGCTCCAATCTGGCTGTGTTGGCCACAAATACAAAACAACATAACTTGATGAAAATTAGTGCTTGCTGCTTTCAGCAGGGGCACAACACAGAGAGCCAGGGCTCTGTACTAAGGTGTATCATAACGTGACGAAGCAGGGTCACTCTGGACTCTCCAAGGAGGCCACTAAAACTGTGTCTTTTGCTGCTTTGCTCTCCTGCTCTGGGGAAGTCAGCCTGCCACAGTAATTATCACAGGCTGGCAAGGCAAAATCTGTAGGGGAAAAGAAAAGAGAAGCCTGCATTGGGCTCCCAGCTTGCAAAGGCTGAGATACACAAACACTGGACTGGCTTCAGTGGGACGATGCCACAGCGTGAGGCTGAGCATATTTCCAAATAATTGCAGAATCAGGTTCTTACAGCTCTCTGGGTGCATCATCTAGGTGGAATAAAGGCTTAGTGGTTTGGTAGCAAACTTTGAATAAAGGAAACCTGGAGTAGATTCCAGATTTGCCCCAAGCTTCTTGCTTGGTTCAGTCAAGGGAATCGATGTGTTTCAGGCTTACCTCACATATGTGATATAAGAGCAATACTGGCAAAGGCTCAGATATGGGAAGGATGGAAATAGAGGAGAGAGATGCTCTTCTTTGTGCTATCAGCTGCTGACATGCTTTGGAACCCACTTTCTGAGACATGGGGTTGAAACAAACCAAAAAAACCTGTTATGCTTTTAGTTGATCAGTACAGATCAGATAAAGAACAGGTATAAGATGAAGCACGGTGCTTTGTGGGTTGGTTTGTTTGTTTATTTAGGGTGTGTGCCTGCACTCCTAGTGCATTGTCTCCACTGTAGACAGTGGAGTGAAAGGAGAAACGCCCCAAAAGCAGCTGCAAAGTTCTTTTGGGATTATTTTGGTTGAAATATACACTTTTATGTATGGGGACAGCACCTCAATAACTCACATATAAATGGCACTTGTCAAGAAAGGATGGCTTTAGAGGAGCAGTGAAGGTACCGTGACCACGAACGTGTTTAGTGTGTGAAGCTGATTTACCAGAGCAGGAACATTGCACTGGTTTCTGTGTAGCATCTCTCTGCATGGTAATGCTGAAGTGGGAGCTGCCAACTGAGGTTTAGCTGCAAAGAAGAGAAGACAGTGTGTTTTCTCTCGTGCTTAAGGGAGGCTCAATTGCTCTCTGGATCTGGGAAAAGAAACACACCACTACTTCTGATTTGTCACTTGGCTGTGCTCTGCACGCACGTGTAATTTCAGAACGACCTGCAGACAGACTGCACGGCTGACATTACCAGTCCAGAGCTGACAGGTTTCCTTCTCTAAGTTCACTCTGTCTCTGTCCTTCCCCCTTTACCTCATGCTCTGCTGTGTGGGCTCACCCACACCCACAACACCGCTGCAGCGTGGTCTTGATTTCAGGACAGCAGTTACAAGAAATTGCTCCTGAGCGGATGCAGAGGTCTGAGAGCACAGGAAACGTCGCTGCAGCTCGGAGGGCCTCTCACCAGACACAGCCTTGCTGGAAAGCATTCATGTCACAGTAATCTTCCCCATTACATCTCCCAGTCAGGTAGGGTTTCATGAGTCAGGATTTAGAAAATTGAGGGTCTCCTATGGGAGCAAAACATGAATCTCTGTTGGCTGCCTGCGGCTCCTGACACATCTGAGTGGTTCTGGTTGTGTGCAAGAAATGGGAGCACGTGCCGGTGGATGTGTATGGTAGATGGATCTGTGTATGTGCTCTCACCTAGAGGTGTTTAGGGATAAATATTTAAACACTTCTGTGTGGAAATCCTGGTCAGTTCATTGCAGACTACAAATAAAAAACAGCTGCTTGCTGAGACTGACTGACTTTAAAAATGAATTTACAAAGGAATGAACTAGGTCCCTTAGACAGAAGAAACTGCCTTCAGATATGCCAGAGAGATCAATAAAACCTGATCAATGCAAATCTCAGAGGAAGAAATGTTCATGCAACTGCAAAGAAAAGGGTCATCTCACACACTCTCAGCATTTCTGTAGCTCATACAATAGTCTGAAAGCATAGTGTTGTAGAAAGTGAACTAGAAGATACCTCGTCAGTGAGTTTTGCCCAAGACTTAAACAGATTTATCATATTTAGGGTCTAGAAGAAATTTTTCCTTGTGTCAAGCTAGCAGTGACTCGTTTTGCAGATGTTTTGTGTGGTTTTCCCTTCCTTTGCTGCCTTGGGTATGATCCCTGCTTAAGAGCATATGGGGATCTGACCAAACAAATTTCCTGCTGTTGTAGTGTTTACAGCATCAGTAAAGCTCTGGATCTTTTCTGCTCAGCTTCTGAGATGTATTGTAGTTGTGATTTTTGGTCTTTTGCTTCAGATCTTAAGGTTGTCATAATGCATTTAAAATAGCATCATGTGTGGATGCTGGCATGGTTGTTGCCTTTGGCCCACACATCCATCCCATGGTCCTGGCAGTGGGAGACAGGACCCAGCACCTAGAATGTTCCCCTCAGGCCCTACAGGAAGATTTCAAGACCAGGCTGACCATGCAGCAGCTGTTGTTGTTATTAAATCCATTTTACTAAGGAATACTGAGGCATAGAGGCTCAGCTGCCATGGAGACATAGGTGCTATTACCCGAAGCCTCAGCACCATGCCAAGCCTTCCACTCAGCCTTGTGCAGCTGCAGCTGGAGCCAGGCAGACTGATTCCCAGGCAAATGACCTTTTTTTTTCTTGCTTTTTTCCTTCCCACTTGTGTTTTTGAATGTGTGAATAGGTTACAAATTTAGTTTAGTGGTCAACTGGGAAGGAGATGGGGGAGTCTGGCAGTGACTGGCAACTTCCACTGCATCATTGTTGTGTAGCATCAAGCCTTATGGGCTGTAGATGTAAAGCTGCCTCCCTACATGATAAAAGCCCCACCTTAATCATTTTAGGTCCCAAGTTCAGCAGACAGGCTCTCTCCTAATGATATTCTGTTAAATGGACAAATTCCTTTGAAGGCTTGTCTTGCTTTGAAATCCAATTTCACAGGCAGCCAGATGCGATTGGGTGTAGCTATGGAAACAAAGCGGGGCAGCCTTAGAGGAGCCGAGCGATGCAAGGTAAAATGGGAGAGTCGAGTCCTCCCCTGCCTGTCGGAGATATCAAAGGATCTGGAGAGGTTGGCAGGAGCCGTGTCCCCGTGCTGGGCTGTTCTGTGTGGCTGGGTACCAGCGCCTGTCACTGGAGGTAAGCAGCCAGCTCTCCTGTCACACAGCCTGAAGTGGAGCTGAATGCACAAAGCCGGGGGGCTGCAGACTCGCCAGTTCCCCGCTGTCCCCTCCCTGCTCCCCCAGCACATCTCGGCTTTCCCCTCGCTGCCGTTCGGAAAGGTTAACAACAAAAGGGTAACAAGGTTAAACCACAGAGCCCGGGCTGATAACAGCCCTTCCAAGCAGCTGCACTGAAATTAATCTGAAACTTCTAGTAATTAGATAAGATAAGGATGTGTGCGTGCTCGTGCAGGCACACGCTGACCCTGGGACAGCCGTTCCACAAAGGAGGTGGAGGATCACAGGCTTCATTAGACTGGATCAGGTTCACCTCGTCTGGTCCTGCAGCACTGAAAGTGCATTTCCAGCCCCTTTATTCATCTTGCTGGATATCCCTGGGTAGTGCACTGGCTTGCCCTTTTGTCCTTTCTTCCTGGTACTGTGGCTCCTGCCAATTCAGAGCAGACTCTAATTCTTGCTTTTTCAGAGCAGATGTTAGTCCATCCATTTCTGTATCACAGCTCCTGCCATTCCAGGGCAAATTGTTGGGCCACTGGGTGTCATTTGCTGCCTCTGACAGTGACCAACAACTCAGAAAAAAGGCAACTTTCCAACCTGCTAATGCACCTGACTGCTTGAATAATGTCTCCTGGTTTACTAATCAGCTCTGCCATGCTAATGCTCTGCTGTAATCCCAGAGTTTACCTGCTTATGTCATTTTCATTGTCCAACAGCTCGTGGATCTTTCCATGTGACTGAGTCATTCAGTTCAAGGTTGGTTACAAACCTCATAAAGCCTCTTTCATTTTTTAAAGTGGTCTTCAGTCGTCTTCGTGATTCGATTCTGCACCTCTGCTTCACCAGGGCTTGCAGGTTACTGTTCATCAGCCTCTGAAGCCAAAGAGAAACAAAAATATGTCAGCAGCTCTGAGTTATGGTAAACAGATCTGGTCCCAAAGCAAAACTAAATGGCTGGACCTTGCTCCTGGCTCAGACTGGCAGACTCTGGATTCATTTACCTTCCAGACATGCTGCATTTTCTCTTCTGTGAAAGCTTCTTGGAAGCAAGCAGGTGTGTTGAGATGTATTTATCAGAGGATCTGTGAACGTATAGTAATTGTTTTTCACCACACCAACACATCACTTACAGTAGGACCCCACGGAAATGTTCCACTCGCACACAAAAACCCCTGAAAGAGTTTCTAGTCTGAGAGGACAAGATGAAGTACTGAAGAGAAACACAAGAACATCCCAAGAGAAGACCCTGGAAAAGTAAATCAGAGTGTTGGTGCCTGGGCTAGGGTCCAGGTTCTCCAGGTCCACACTGCTGTTGTCAACAGCAGCGCTCTGTGCACAGCACCCCAGAAATGGAAGAGCAGAGTCAGAGCAGTTGTCAGCTGTGAGGGAGGAAGGAAGCTCAGAGTCAACCCAGGAGTGGAGAGGCCCAGGTTTCCTCCTCTGCTTCATTCTTCCTGTGCCACACTTGACTGTATGTCAAGCTCAAGTTCAAGTCCAGGCCTCAGTCTGGAGTCCAGATTCATCTGTGCTTGCCACATGGCCCCTCGCTGTGATCCTGTGGACATGAGCCAGGGAGGACTGGCCACACATTCCTCTTTCATATGGCACAAACATCCTCTTACCTGCATGGGGAATGGACTCAACTGGTCCATCCACTCCTACATCTCCCCTGTGAAGGTGGCATGTGGCAAGGAGGTCTGTCTCTGGGAGTACCCACAGTGAGCAGTGGGGTGGAGGTTGTCTGTGAGGTGACAACATGGAGGAGGCACCTCCCAACAGCATGTTCTTAGAAAACTTGTGTGCCTGAAGCTAGATGTGGGGAATGGGTAACACCACTGGAATCCTAAGCAAGACACAGCTCTGAGACAGCATTTCTACAGCCTCTGGCAAAAGCTGGCCAGCATCAGGAAGGGAAAGATGCTGTGAAGGGAAGGATTAGAAAGATAGGAAGGCAGAAATGAGCAGTGAGCTGAGCTCCTGCGGACGCTGCTGTTCCTCAGGCTGACGGATGGGCTTCAGTTTAATGCAAAGGTGATATTGATCCCTTGCTGTTTGGTTACAGTGTGTGATGGAGCTGCCCTCTGCCCTGTAGATGTGTTGTAGCACCTCTTCTCTTTCTCCCAATCCTCATCAAACTACTTTAATGACTCTTTTATTGACAACACTGAGTCTTAATGAGGAGGACTGCCACACACTTCATTAAGGCTGCAGAGGGGACACTTCCTATAAACAGCTAGGACCAAGGGCTGCCATCAAGGCTGAGGGAGAAGGATGGAGTTGAGAGAGGATCCATAGTTCTCTAGAGGAAGGAGAGCTCCCTGTCTGCTGCTGAGAGACAGCAAAGTTTTAGGACAAAAGTCCACATGATCCCAGAAGCAGTGGATTGAAGAAGAGATCAGTCCTGCAGAAGACTCTTGGTGTACACAAAGGATGAGAGCTCCTTGAATGTTTCGGTCCTGGATGAAGATGGGAGATGAAAAAACATTGGGTGGCTAACAGCTAAATTTAACCTCAGTTTTATTGTTTATTTAACACAGTCTGTGTACACGTGGTGGTGGCAGCGTGTGTCAGACACCTGTGACCAGGAACACGGACAGCAACGCAGCGCTGGCTTTGGTGCGATCTGCCAAGCCAGCGTCCCACAGTTGGCTCACCTGTGCTGAGATCCAGGCTGCCACAGCTCAGTTTAAAGCCAGTTCAGACATCTGTGTAAACATCAATCACATCATTACACCTGATGATCCTGAAATTTCCTGGACAGTTCAGTGACATTTCAGATTAAAACTGGACCAGCCATTCTGTGAGGTTTTCTTCGTTCTGGGAAAGAAACTCCTACCTAAAACCAGCACAAAAGACAGATCTGGACTCAAGGGTCTGGCTTCAGAAGAGACTCAGATATGATGCTCTAATGTAGCCCTGCTTCTGCATTAACATCCATAAATCTCCATCCATCACACAGTTCTATTTCAATTATTGAGCCAATTTCCAGACACTTTTATGATGTATTGTTTGATTTTATTAACTGGAGTGAAGGTTTAAACTCACTGAATTCCCATAGTAATCTTGCCCTGTAACCCTACCCACCTTATCAAATCTTGCTTAATGAAATGCAGGCATCTGTCTTAATGGCTTTCAAACTATGCTATGTAGACTGACCCAGATGTTAGTTCATAAATAGGAATATTTGGAGGTGTTAAACAGGGTAGCTGGAGACAGAAGTAGGTCCCTGAAGTGATCTTTTCTCTTATGAAGAAATCAGTGATATGGGAGAAATTACTATAAATCTTCATGAAGAAAAATGAGAGCCAGAGGCCTGGGGAATGGAAGCTCAGCACGGCAAGCAGCACAGCAATAGATCTGCTCAAAAATAATTTCCTGAAGAAACTGATTATTTTGGTAGAAATTTTAAAATCAAACTGGTTTGACTTAAGGCCAAAATATTAATCTGATATATTTTGCCTGGGGACTATGGTTGTTCAGCTGCATGGAAGTAGGAATTTGGGTGTTCCAGGCTCTATGAACAGGATCCTTGGTCAAGCTGCCTTCCCTGCAGTGCTTGACCTGTCTTGGCACAGAGAGTGTGTCCTCAGGGACCACAGCTCACCCTGCAGAAACAGCCCAGGGGTGGACAGGGGAGCACAGGGCCTATGTCAATGGTTACATGGCATACTGGGATTGTGTCTGGTGTAACGTGCTATGTAGTAATATTTGCAAGTTGAAACACATTCCATTCCAGGTGATTGAGGGTATTGCATTGTTGAAGAAGAAGAAAAAAAATTAGAAAGCCTGCATATTTCTTGCAAAAAATAAACTCATTCTTTTTTGCCTTTAAAAAATAGCAAAAAGCAATCCAGCCAGCCCTGGAAGCAGCCCTGCAATGTGATGGACACGACAGCAGGGGCTGGCTGCGAGTGTTCACTGCCTCGCTGTGCCTCCAAAGCTGGGATGGTGAATAAGCCGTGATTTTTGTCCCTCAAGGGTTTTTTACTGCCACACTGCATCATCTCAGCTCTTCAGCTTCTCCTTCCCCACAGCTGCTCTTGTTCCATACTCATGAGAAAGAAAGAAAGAAAGAAAGAAAGAAAGAAAGAAAGAAAGAAAGAAAGAAAGAAAGAAAGAAAGAAAGAAAGAAAGAAAAAAAGAAAGAAAGAAAGAAAGAAAGAAAGAAAGAAAGAAAGAAAGAAAGAAAGAAAGAAAGAGAGAAAGAAAGAGAGAAAGAAAGAGAGAAAGAAAGAGAGAAAGAAAGAGAGAAAGAAAGAGAGAAAGAGAGAAAGAAAGAAAGAAAGAAAGAAAGAAAGAAAGAAAGAAAGAAAGAAAGAAAGAAAGAAAGAAAGAAAGAAAGAAAGAAAGAAAGAAAGAAAGAAAGAAAGAAAGAAAGAAAGAAAGAAAGAAAGAAAGAAAGAAAGAAAGAAAGAAAGAAAGAAAGAAAGAAAGAAAGAAAGAAAGAAAGAAAGAAAGAAAGAAAGAAAGATTGACAAGGCTGCCTGACAATCTGGTATTTAGTGTGACAGTTAATGGTATGGGAGGCATGTTAGGCTGTGTTACAAGCCCATTATCTGCGAGCTTGGATACTGGCTGCATTGCATTATTAATTAAACACAAAAATGACTACCGTTAGTCGGCGATCTTCTCTGCTAAAAGGAGTTCTGGAAGGCAGAAGTATTCCCTAAATTCAAGAGCTTATTGTTCCATTCCTGTCATTTTGTAAAACACTTACCCTTCCGTTTCATGCTTGTCAAGCAATCAATGAATGTTTGTAAACTGCTTTGAGATCTTCCAATGAATGATGCTAGAGTTTGTAAATGCAAAGTGTTACTGCAGTGTGTTCAGTATGATATTAAAGGATAAAACTTGCAGATGCAAAAGAATTTGGCTTGAAAAATACCCCAAACATTTGTGCAGCTGTTATTATGTTGCCCCCTTCTGCCAGAGGCTTTAAACACTCCTATGAAAAAGGGATGAATCGTGGAGCTGCTCTCAAGGTGAAGCCCTGGAGACACATTTGAACTAAGGGCACCCATGCCCAGCTCTTACACTCTGCACGGATCTCAGAAAGTTTTGAGAGCAAAAATGCAATCTTTTCATGAAAGAGGAAGGCTGAAGGAAAGGAAGTGTCTTCCATAAACAACACCTCAAGCCAGTGAAAGAATGGGGAGCAGAGCCCACATCCTCTGAGCTTCACCACGGTGCCCTTCCCACTAGTTCAATTCATTTTGAAGTTTAAAACCAGAGTCCTCCTCTACCGACCCCGACTGCAGCGGGTGTCCTCCAGGGGTGCAGTTCTGCAAAGCTCTGGGCACTCTGGCCTTCTTCCAGTGAAGCACTTAAGTTTGTGATTAACCCCAAGCTTATGAATTGTATAATTGAAAACAGCGGAAACAGTACTTTAAAAAGAAAATAGCAGTTTCCCTAATTAGTGCTTCTCACCTCAGGAAAAGGCAGGCAACAAAAGCATCTGCACTAGGAGCTGTGTCACACCGGGCTCTGTCCACCAGCAATGGAGAAACAGAGGGTGGCACTTCCACAGCCTCACTCCACCTGGAAGGTGAACTGTCCTCCTCCACTGGCTGTAGAGGCCGTCCACGCTTGTCTGAGTGTGGAAACAGCCAGCACAGCCTCTCTGGGTGCTCTGCAGGCTCAGCACAAGCATTCTGGGAGTGAAAACTGAACTGGGCTGCTCAGATAATGGCCCAGATCTAGAACTGGATCACCAGCAAACTGTGCTCAGAGTTTGCTGATGTCTCAAATGTGGATGGTCTCCTGTGTTGCTAGGTAAGGAGCACATCCCTGACATTCTTACCCACAGCTCTTACCATTCCCTACTTCCATAACCACCCGTGCTGAGCTATGCTTCCAGCCATGAAGAAGCACCTGGCAGTCCTGCAGGTCTGACCTGCTTCCTGCTGAATGTTCATGGGTGAATTTACACAGCAGATCTCACTAAAGTTAACCAAGTTCCCCACAGCAGAGTACAGCAACCAGACCAGAGGAGGATCAGCCTCTACTGCAGTAGGACAACCTAGATTAACGTTACAACTCGTTGCCTGGATCCAGTTTACTCCAGTGGTTCCATCAAAGCCTGCAGAAGAGCTTGGAATCAAACCCTGGTCTCCTAAATACAGCTTCAATGCATCACACTTACAGCAGGGCTTCCTCTCTTTCATCCCCTTATCACTTCCAAAGAGATCCAAGCAGGCACTAACAGGGCCCTCTGCTGCCTCCCTTTCAGCTTCATCCCCTTTCAGGGATGGGGGTAACTTGTGTGAAAAGTTTGGCCTTTCTTTTGAGCCACCGATTAGTATAAACAATGGTGTGTGCCTTTTGGAGTGGTTGTTCACACCACAGATCTTTACTCAGCTAAGTGCCCGATTATCCCACTAAGTCTGAAAATCTCTTTTCCTTCTCTACTTCTCTCTTATCTCCCCTGATGTAATTATCTGCTACTTTGTTTTGCACTTCTCTAAACTTCTGCAGCCCTCTACTTTTAACCTCCGCTCTGTTTCTCCCCTTCTACCCCGGAGCAAATGGAGATTATTCAAGGTGAAAGAGAGGGCAGTGAAGAAGTACCCTTCATGGTAGGGATGTCTGTGGTGCTGCTGTGCTGCCCCATTCTCTCTCCCTCTGCATTTGCATGGCTTTGGGGGATGCACATATTAAAGGGTATGGAGATGTAATCCACCAGGATTACAAGGGTTTACAATTTCAAATCAAAGCATTACAAAGGTCAGATACCCAACCCAGAGCAAGCTGATCTGGGATTCCAGCTGATGCCTTTTCTTTCTCACCTCCTCTTGAACCAACTGATCTCTTAGTCATGGCTCGGCATCCTCTGTCTACAGCACTCACAGCAATCACTCTTGTGGTGCCTAAACAATGGATCTCTTACACTGAGCTGGGCTCCAGGGGCTCCTGAGCTGGTATGCAAACTCTTATTCTTTGTACTATGATAGCTTTGTTGAATCCTTTCATAGTGCAAATTTCTGCTGGGATAGGCAAGCGGGGCTAAAAGATGCCCCAGAGAGCTTACAGTCGATGCATAAGGCAGGAGACAAGCGAGAAGGACAAAGAGGTAGGACCTTAAGGGGTGCAGGGATGAGAGTCTAGTGGAAAATTCAGCTTGATGCACTGGTCCCCAGCCTGTCCAGCTCCCTGCAAGCAACCCTGACTCCTCATACCATGAAGTACCCTTTCTGTTCTGTTTCTTGCTCCTAGCTCTTGAGTCTGTCTCCCTTGTTTCCACTCTCCTTGCCACAGTTCACATTTTGTCACATTTTTCTGATTAGGTAAATCTGTGACACTCCCTTGTGCTGGTTTAACCCTAATCATGATGGTTCTTTCCTTTGTACCATGTATGTTAAAATGTACAGCTCCAGCTCTCGCTCCCTGCTGTCTGTGCAGGGAGCCTGGAACTGAACCTGCAAACTGAACTTGCAGAAACGAGTGTTCAGGGAGAGGAAGGTCACTTTGACTGACCCACTTGAGATCACACAGAAAATCATGGAAGAATCTGGAATTGAAGTAAGCTCGTCTCAGAGGCCAACGAATGCCTTAGCTCCAAACTTCCCATTCTGTGGGACACTCTCCCAGCCACCTGCCCTTATCACCACAAGCACTTTTCTCCTGTAGTTTATCTCTTTTCATCCTGGCTCCATCAGCTAGTCCCCAGCTCCCAGCTCTCCTCTGTCTTCTACCAAACGATCAGAGAATCATGTCTGCGAGAGGAGCAGAGAGGGAGCAGCGCCTGGGTCCTGTGTCACTTTTATTTACCTTCATTCCACTGCCTTCCATTGCTTAACAGAATAGTTTTATACCAGAGAAAATTGGAAGCTAAGTAGTTGCCTGTCAGGTAGTGTCTGTCACCTGCGTGAGAAGCTGACATCGTAGTCAGCTACACTGTCACCCGTCTCTGTGCTGAGCATCCCTCCTGGCCCCAGAGTCCTCCTGCTCGTGTCCTTTCTCTGCACTGGTATTTGTAGCAGTGCCACTGGGGACTCCCCTTGCACAGCAACATGCTGCAGTTTCCACTGCCATCCATGTGCACTGCACACACAGCAAGTTAGCTAATGAGAAGATGAGACTGCTGAGAGAGAGAGCCCAGAGCTGGAGGAAGTCCAGGTTCTCAAACAGTCAGAGGCTGAGGACCCCCCCACCTCCAGAGCCATCCCTGATTTCATGGAATGTCAGGGAATTATACCAAGGGTACAGTTAGTGCAAAATATATAGAAGAGAGAGATGCAGAAGAAAATGAAAAGATCATTTCACATCAAGGCAGACTAGGACTAAGAGTAAGTTTGGCATGGAAGAGACATGGACTGGATGCAAAGCCTGTTTTGGAAGTGGGGAGTGGAAGGGAAAGGTTATTTTGCTGGATCCAGAAAAGTGCTGTGTTTCATAAAGAGTTAAATACACAAATTCCCTTCTCTATGCAGGAGAATTGCTTGATAAAGAAGAGTGAATTTGCTTTCTTCCCCCCCTCTTTCTTCTTTTCTTCTTCTTGTCTTCTTCTTTTCTCCTCTTCTTTCTCTACCACCTTCTCAACGTCTCCTGGAATTGCCAGTCGAGATTACAAGGTGTCAAAGGGAGTGAAATGAATTTTGCCACTCAGCTGCTCGTAAACTTGGTGCCCTGGCTTTTGATATAACAGTGCCATAGCCTCTACCTTTAAATATCAGCCACCCACAGAAACAACCTGACTGTACATCGGCAGCAGGAGAGGTTTCCATGGTGACAGGATGCAGGTCACAACCTCTCTAAATGTAATCAGAGCACTGGGACTGCTGTGTAGAGACAGGTTTAATTTCTCCGTTAGTGGGAGCTCTGTGGTCCAACATGTACATAAGCTCCTCACACTGACAGACAACCTGTTATCTTCAGCATGGCACTGCCTATTGCCAGCCCTCTCGCACACCTGCCATCTCACCTTCATTTTTAAGCACCGACAGAACAATTCCACCTGGGATCCAGCATGGCCCAACCTTCACTGCTCTGGACTTTGCAAAAGCCTGTTTATATCATTTCAGCCACCCTCTGCCTTTTCTCGTTGCTGCTCACCATCCCACCCTGGCTGCCTGTGCAGGTGCGAGGTTGGAGGCACCGCTTAGTCCCCTCCGCTCCACATCCATCAGGTCTCTCATTCCTCCTCCGTCTGGATACACGGGTATTGCACTGTAACGTGCCTGTCTCTGCGGTGCCCACACGCCAAGTGCAATCCAGCAGAACAACGCACCTCGGTGCTGCCTGAGAGCCAGACAACTCCTCAGCAGGGCAGGAGCGTTTCCTATGAAACCTGGTGTAGAAGAGCTCTGTGGGAATGTATCAGGGGGCTTTTACTGAGTATACCGAAGATTTACAAGAAGGGCATGAGCTGAATGTTTATAGGGTCTGAGATGAGGTTATACTCCATGAAACACAGAATTTCTGGCTATTTATTACATACATAGAAGCTGGATATTTACTGACTGAGCCATAAGTTGAATATTTCCAATAGTTCTCAGCTTTCTGCTTTTCCTTATCCTTCTTTTTCTAGCTATATACCTGTCTTGCATTGCATAAGAATTAAATAGTTCCCATCTTCAAAACTAAAAGCAGCTGCATGTGCCAAACTGTTTTAGTGATGCACTGTGTTTAATAAGCTTTAATTACTGGCTTCTCCTCTCTTACTACATTAAACTAAGAATATTTTAAGCCCAGCTTGTAGTAGTATTGGAGACCTCCATTTTCTGAGTCAAGAGTTTGCACAGATGACTTTGGAAGTCCAATAGCAATTACTGCCTTCTCTCCTGTGTATTTATGTATTTGCAGTGAGCAGAAGTTAAAAGCTTCTCTCTAGATGAGCCACATGCATTCAGGATCAGCCCCTGAATGCTATTAGATCCACAGAGCACCACAACAGTAGCAAGTTTGACAGATACTGCAAAAGAAGAGTTAAAGAACTTGTTCATTCAGAGTTCATCCAAAATTGCCATTCCACTGCAGCTTTATAGACTTTAATTTCAGATTAACTTTCACAGATGGACAAACCCGTATTTGACTGGGCAGATAATGTGACCTGCATCATTTCCTTGAAACTCTCCCTTTGAATCTTTGGCTGAGAGAATGTTTTGAAAGCATTCATGATTTTCAGCGTGTGAGCAAGTGTCCTAACCTCTGGTTCATTTTACACATTTCCCTTTTACATAGCACACTTCTCCTACAGTGGCAGCAGGTACCAGCTGACTCTTCAGTCCTCTGCTTTCACCAAGCCATGCCATGCCAGTCTTTTCAAAGTGCCATCACTGTGCTCAGGAGGGAATTCGCTGAGTACATTCATGCAAGTGCTCTTTGAGAGGAACTAATCGATTGCTAAAGACAAAGCTCAGGAGCAGAAATCTCTCTGCCTGTCATCTCTATTATCTTCTTTGCTCTGTCTGCCTCCACACTGTGCACAGACAGAGAATGGAAGCTCTGCCAGGATCCTGTGCATCTCAGAGAACCCTGTCACCTGAAATATTATCCTGTCTAGTTGTGTGCAGCAGATTTAGCGTTTCAGAGCAGCAGGCCTGAGTTGCCAGTCTGTCATGTGGATTGCTCTGTGCACACCTAGGTGCTGATGGTAAGAGGCATACATGCTTGGGACAAATGTTAACCCGAAGAGTGGGGTGAAACCAATGGGAGGAACAGGACTTTCCTGGGCTACTGGTATCTGGCTTGCAAAACCCTTTTGAAAGTAAGGAGGGAGAAATAGAAGTGGATAGGGTTGGGCTAGGGGAGGTTTTTTCCACCTTTGATCCTCAGATTGTCCTGTTCAGCTGAGTGGAATACAAAGCAAGGGTGTCTCAGAGCTCACACTTCACCTCAGCAGTGCAATCGACGGGAGAGGCAGTGAGCGAGACCGACAGACTGTCACTGGCAAAATGAACTGTCACCTCCCATTTTTCAGCGGCGCGGGGGGATGAATTGCGGCTTTGAACCATGTGGCCCGTTGCTGATTGAGTTCCGCTGTCTGAGAACCCCACTGAACAAGGCAAGTTCATTTCAGGCTGACGTACCACTGCTTATCCATTTTGGAGCCAGTAAAATTAACCGCTTCAGAGCTGATTTCCCCTTTTCTTCCCCTCCTACTGCCACCTTTCTAGTTTTGTACCTGGAAGGGTCAGTGAATAAATCTCACAAAGCATCAAGTAAGATCCATGTGGCCTAGACAAGTCTTAACAGAGGTGCTGCTGTTCTTAAGTGGTGCTGGCTCTGAAAGACAGCAGTTCCGGTCGCCAGTCTCTAGCAGACATTTGTCCACATCATAAAAAGCAAAGCAGAACTTGCTGCACAGTTCAGCACAATTCAGTGTGCTTGGCAGCCTCTGAGGAGTCACGGGGAACCCAAGTATTGCAATGACAGCTGTGCTGGAAATCAGGATTGAGATGAATTGGAATGGCTGTGGGAGAAGGCTGGTAATAGAAAAGCAGCGGATGTTTGGGGTCAGAAACAGATCCCTCACAGAGCTGTGTGAGATCAACAGTGCTAAAATGCCAAAGGTACTGTGAGCCAAGACTCCCTTCCCAGAGCTATGCAGAGAAAGGTGTGTGTGTGTCCCACCTGTTTGATCCAAACAGTATTCTCAGCCTCTTGCCAGCCTGTGATGTTCATTCCAGTCCTGCCATCTCTTGTGTTGCATTTTCTGCCTCTTCTTTCCCTCGAGAATCAGTCTCAGTGGCTTGGCCCTTCTTCTCATCCAGAATGCACATAAACCTGCCCTTCCTTTGCTTTCACATTCACCTTATTTTCTGTTATCACTTCTCTCCTTTCAAATCTTTCTTCTTTCTCCCTCTGTGATTTTACATCTGATTCCAAGCCAACATTTTTGCCATACAGAGCAAATATTGCCTCTGTCTTCAGCCCCCCTCTTGAAGTCTTTTCCCTATTTGACCCCAAAGGTTGGTATTCATCAGTTGTGTGTCTATGTATTTTTCCCAGTATCTGGTTGTCTCATGTCTCATTATCAACTCAGGGCAAAGTCCTAAGGTCCATAATAGTTAGCATACAGCTGAAACTTGGTTTAGGATGGAGGAAACCCTGAGGAATCAGTCCTTTCAGAGCAAGATTGTGTAGGACAAGAATTACTCTTCTTTGTATTGTTATGACAGGTGGACACACAGAGCATTCAGTAGCGTAGGTCTCTTATTCATGCAAATCAGGATCACTCCACACTAAGCAGCCCAGCTGGTGGTCAGGTACAATACACTTTGATTAAATTAATATCTGCTGTAATTCTGTTGGTATCTGGAGAAAAATCTGCTTCGTCAAGCATCATCCACTGCCATGTTCCTACCTGCACAAACAACTCAAGGCAGTATTTCATCAGAGACCTCCTAAGCTGTTCTCAGCCTGGTTCCAGCCCCAGAAACACTCACTATTTTTCCTCTGAATACTTTGTATTCTGTGTCCCAGACGTGTTGGTAGGTGTGCAGAGCTGCAATGAGAGATGGATGGGCCACTGACAAAAGGGGCAGGAGAATTAGTTCCAATGGAAATAATTTAAGAAAAGCTTTATTCAAGATGTCCATGAGTGGGAAGCTCTGGGCCTGTGTCTCACCTTCCTACAGACTGAACAATGGGATGAAATATTAGCGCTTTCCACATGTTAACACTCCAGGATATCATCCATCTTCCTCACCAGTGGGAAGTGTTAGCTAGCACGGACCTTTATGAAGCTGATTTCTATATTCCCTTATGCCAATCACAGCTCAGAAACTGTCTGAGTTTGCACTTTAGGAAAGGGGACTGTGAATCTGGGGAGGCAGCCCTCAGGCTAACAGCTACCTCCCAGGCGTTCTTCAAAGTGCACAGCTGTGCATTACCTCAGCTAGCTTGAGAAACAGCAGTGCAACATTCTCTAAATCTTCAGTGAATGAGCTGCAGCGGCAGAGCAGCTGAGAAAACTTGCTGTGGTGAGTCTGAGCTTTGGGGGAGATCTAAAGCTACAGCGGCTGAGCACATGTAGCTGATCATTTGGGCCAGGGAGTTGAAGCCTGTTGATTAGGAAGGTAGTCATGATGCTCCCTTTGGGGGAATGCTGGCTGCAGAAGCTGGTCCACTTTAGTCTGTCTGAGTAGGCTTGGAGAGATCTGACGATGGTGACCACCTGGTTGTGCAAGTCACATGTTATTAGAAAGGGAAAAGTTCTGTCAGAAATCCTTCCTTTCAACAGGAGTCAGAGATTTGTTTATACCAGCAGAGAGAGAGAATCTTTCCACCAGTGCTCAGAACCTAAAACTTGGTAAAAACCTATTACACAGGACTCTGACTTCAGGAGACAGTTCTCCCTTGTTGGAGGATCTAACAATACATGTAAATCTGTCTGTTACAGGGGGCTAAGGTGGAAGGACTGATATAAAAGATGTTCCAGCACTCACTGGAAATCAGGCAACCCAGCAATGTCAGCCCTAACAGTTCCCTGTGACCTGTGGGAGCATTACCCAGCAATTCCTGGGTCACTCTGCAAGTCACCTTACTCAGGAGCAGCGCTCATGCAACCTTCGTTAGAGACAAGAGCTTGCTCCTCTGGGTTTCCAGTCCTTTTTCTGATTCCTGGGGTGAAAGCATTCTGAACACACACATGCATGCACACAGAGAGAGAGAGAACAAGACATAACAGTTTCAGAAGGGCAGAAGCATATGGGGACCCTCTATTTGGAGGAATAGCCACATCCCTGTTTCTTGTATTGCAGTAGTAATAAAACTGGCAGTCAGTAAACTGAGTCAGAGCACAAACCACCCCTGAGCAGCAGTTCCACCACGTTGCAGCTGGCTGAATATTTAAAATATGCAGACTCCTTCCATCCATCTTTCCTCAAGTAACCAAGTCCTCAGGTTTCTGTTGAAGCTCCCTGCTCATGAGGGACAGTTTGACTAATACAGCAATGGATAAAAGGTTTTTCCATGGTTTAAGTATTTATCCCTAATGCTACCAGAGAGTGCTTTTTTTTAAAGGCCAGCCCTGCGAGGCAAGAAGCTTCAATATGAATCTTCTCTCCTCTATCCAAGAAGAGCCTGCAGGATCAATGCTGGTAACACTCCTTCATAGAAATTAATGCCACCATGTAAGGGCTTGTCTACACCTGAGTTATCCCAGTGAGGCATTCTGCTTTACATTTGCACCTTACTTTACTGCACAATAAGTTTCACACATAGACAAAAGTTCTCTTCATAAGATCATCACGTTATTAGGAGAATGATTACCAAAACTTTAAAGCCTCATGGGGATGTTCTGACCATGTTCCAGGGCCCATAGGAGTCTACAGAAGGATTACACTGACTTTAATGGTCATTAGCCCAAGCTATAGGAAAGTAAAATTAATAAGCAAGTATAGAAGAAAGTGGAAAAGTAATTTCTTATATTAAAATTAGAACTTGATCCACGTTGTGAACTTTCAACTGTATACAGTACCAGGTCTAAGTGTTCTGACAGGTAGGGATGTGTGCACATGTCTGTGTGTAATACAGCAAGGGAAAGGGGTGCTGAAGGGAGAGTAAAATGAGGCATCTTTGGCATTGCAGCTTCCTGTGAATTTACAATTTCAGTAGAACAAATAAACAGGCAGCAAAGAGAACAGAGAGACTGTCATCCTTCACTGAAGCGTGAAGAAAATCTGTGTCTGAGGCTTCCTCAAAGCTTCGTATGTAACAGAATGAACTTGACTGTTGTTTTAATTAAACTCCCATCAAGGCCTGATCCATACAGAGATTATAGAACACGTGACTGAGAGCACTGCCATTTTCCTGATGGAAATTACCCTGAAACAATGATCAGTGGGAAGGCAGCAGTGAAATAAAACCCTAACCTGGCTTTGAACTTCCCCAAAATGTGAGTGTGAATTCATTGATGATTTAGGAAATAAAATGGCCCAAATTCAGTATCTTAAACCTTGAATCAGGTCAAATTAAGCCATGTGAGCTGTGGCAACAGTGACATGGTGTGCAGTGGGTGTGATGTCATCAATCTGTGTGGCAGATGTCACAGGCGGGCGCATCATTAGTCTCTGCAGGGCTGTGTGATGCATGGTGACACCATGGCTGAGAGGGGCGTGATTGATATTTGGTGCATGGAGCCATATGAAAAATCTAGTGTGCAAATAACAGTTTTATAAATGCCTTTCTCATTCTATATGCAGACAGGCCCCTGGAAGGAATCTAGGAGATTGAATTAAGCTTTTAACCCTCTAGGCTCTCCTGTCGTTTATTGTTAGGGAATTAATAGGAACTCAGGAATGCAGATGGCCTACCTGTCAATTCCAAGAGGTGATTTTTCTGATCTTCACGGACGTTTCCAGCATCTTTCATTAAACACTCATGTACCAATTTGTCATTTTAACTGGGCAGGAAAGAAACTCACGTTGAACTCCTTAGCTCAGGTGCTATAAGTTAAATTCAGAAGCAGAAAGCCCTGCTCTGTTACATCTGCCAGACAGGCTTAGGACTGATGAACAGACTTCAATACCTGTTTAGGGGGATAGAAGGATTCCAGTAGACCTCTTCTTTCTGCAATCAGAATAAAAAGAGATTATTAAACAGGAATGACAAAAGCTTTATATAGATCCACTGAGAAGCCAGAGCAAGTGAAAACTTAGAAACAGCATTTTCAAAGGGAGATAGAGAAAAAACATAGGAAGACAGGGATCTTGCTTACTTTAGTATTCACAGAAGTGGAGTTCTTCAATGAGTGTTCATCGTTATCTGAGTAGAATTGGGACCCAACCTTTCTCAAGGTAAAACTAGTCTTTGTAAATGGCCCTTTAACAGACCAAATCTGATGCTTTGTAGAATGGATTTGTAAATATCTATAGCAGCCAGGTGCACTGCAGTGGGACCAAAGAGCAGAGAGAGGTACCCTGTGCTTAACCTGAGCTTAGGTGAGTTTGAAGGTACCTTGGTATTTCAGGCCTGCCTGCGCTATATACATCACATAAAGAGATATCTGAAATAGGCAACTCGAGTCCTCATCACTGCAGAGGTTGGAAAACAGAGAAAGAAACTTGGTCAGACATCTGTTCTGCCTGTTGCTGGTGTCAGAAGTTGTAGGAGCAAAGCTGGTGGTAAGACCCACACAAAACAGGCGGGTACTTACAGCAGCAGTAAAATGGGCCCAGTAAGGGATGTCCAAGCCTTTGCTGGCTGAGGGTGCTGGCAGGGCAGCAGCTATGGCAGCCTGGGTCTCCTGGCAGCGTTTACTCCTACCCTCACCCTCAGGGCAGCAGCAGAAGATGAAGCTCAACTTGCCAGAACTCTGATCCAGAGGGAGTTAAATTTTTTTATATTATTTTGAGGGGCTTTTTTTCATTTTACTTAATAAAAAGGTAAAAATTATATACACCAAAATGAAGTATAAAATTGCAATTTGAATTGTATATTCTTTCTTTTTTTTTCTTGAAACAAATAATTTGTCACCTTCTCTATCTACCAAAGCACTTTTAAATAGTTTTTAAGCCAAATCAGAACAGATTTAGTGCCCACCATTTTAATCCTAGACCACCAAAATCAGCGTGAACTTTTCCATTGACTGTGACAGGCACATACCAGGCTGTCTGAGCAGGTGATGTGTTGAACAAATGGGATCAAATTCAAATTCCAAACAAAACCTGGGTGAAAACTTCCCAAAAGAAGAAGGATAAAGGCTCCCAGTGTAATGGAAACTCTTACCTCCACCGTCGAGCTTTGCCGAGCTTCACAACAGCAGCGAGGCCGTGGTACTGCAGCAGGGATCTTCCCGCCTTCAGGTCCCAAAATGGAGGGAGGAGAACAGCAAGGTTATTCCTACAAGCTGACTGAAAATACCATCACCTGAGGGGAGGATGTTTATCAAAACGCTCTGTGGGGCTATTTCCAAGTGCAAGTGCCAGGTGGAAAGTGAGATGTCGTATCCCTGGTGCTCTGGTGCTCAGGCCTGCAGAAGGAGACGAAGCGCAAGGAGGACTGCCATGGCGCAGGGCAGCCGGGCTGGGCCGGAGCTGAGGGGAAGCTGGAAGACGCAGTCTGGGAGGTGACTCAGACTGTGAGGTGATAAAGCTGAGAGGTGACATGGGCTATGAGATGACGAGGCTATGAAGCAATGAGGCTGTGAGGTGATGCAGGCTGTGAGGCAACTTAGGCTGTGAGGAAATTCAGGCTGTGAGGCGATTTGGGCTGTGAGGCGATTTGGGCTGTGAGGCGACGCAGCACAGACTCTGAGGCAATTTGGGCACTGAGGCAAATCTGAGATGATTTGGGCTCTGAGGTGGCACAGACTGAGGCAACTTAAACTCTGAGGTGATTTGCAGTCTGGAGAGATTTGGACTTTGAGGCGATTTGGACTCTGGGGAGATTTGGACTCTGAGGCGATGCGTACTCTGAGGCAACGCAGACTCTGAGGCAACGCAGACTCTGAGGCAACGCAGACTCTGAGGCAGCCCAGGCTGTGAGGCGATGAGGTCTGAGGTTTCTTGGGCTCTGAGGTGATGCCAGCAGTGTGGTGACATCGACTGTGAGGTGACTCCAGCTGCCTCAGACTGTGAGATGACCTGGGCTGTAGCACAGTGCTGGCTCTGGAGAGCAAGGCCACCATTTTGTGGCACCCGCCCTGGCCAGGCCTCTCAGGCGCCGTGAGGCTCCCTGAGGTACGGAGACAACATGGCCGCGGCCTGAGGGGAGAGGCGCTACAGCCAGCTTGGCGGGACCCTTCCCAGGCTGAGGCTCTGGGCACATGCATGGAGGAGGCGATGAGGGACTCTGCAGTTCAAACAGCACAAGATGCAGGAACAAGGAGCAGCGCTGCTTGGTAAGTGCTATTTCCATCTCTCCCTGCACTTTCTAGGGTGTTTCATCAGCCCAAGAGTAATGCATGTGGCCACCCCATGGTTCCCCTTCTTACAGGCCTAATCCAAAAGCCGCAGAAGTCATTTTGACGGTTTACACGGGCTTGGGAGCTGTCTGTGGAAAAGTGTGAGAGCCTTATGTTCCCAAAATTCCCGTTTATGGCTTTTTGCCCCCATCAACTCATCTGCCGCCTGACAAACTCTTGGCACCAAGAGCTGGTAGAGCAAAGAGAAGTCTGCCCGGTGGAAATGATCAGCCGAGCTGAAAAAAATGAAGCAGGTTGACTTCATTATGTGCTCATTAAGAAATCTGTAGCTGTAGTTTGTTCCTGTGTGTGTGAGCTCTGGCTGTCATAAACCCTGACAGATGGACAGACAGACTGAATTATAGTCGTAGAGTATGGACTGGGCAGGATCCCCCATTAACGCTTATTGGAAATTGTCATCACTTCAAGCTGAATGGGCTCCAGATGTTGAAACCCTTGTAGGGAAATCTTGAAGGTGAAGGTTAGAGGCTTGTGATTTTGCCTGTGTTGTATAAGCTGCAGCCGTTCTCTTTGATTTATTATTGTTTAAGTCAACAAGATTTGGTAGTAGGGAAAAAAAAAACTGAAGAGAGCAACACATGGGTGAGGGTGCCTGGCTCTGAGCTGCTGAAGGAATTACTCCACTTTTATTACCTGGGTGTGAGAGAAACATTAAGCAAATGACTGTTGAAAGTTTCACTGGAAAATTCAGTGCCTCAATATTGTGTGTGTTTATAACAGGTGGGGTTTATGTTGCTTTGTTTGTGCTTATGGACATTTTCATTTGTATATTTCAAGGGCACTTGGAAGCCACAGTAGTAGGAACACAGAAGATAGAGCTGTATCAGCTGCTCTCTCCTTCAAATGTGGGAACAGTTACTTCATCAAGCATTTAACTTTCCCTAGATTTAAAAATGTCCAGTGATGGGGATCCCACAGTCCCCTCAGGCAGTAGATGACAGTGCTGCACCATCCTTACTGTCAGAAAGTTTTCCCTAGTGCTTAGTCTAAACTTCCCCTGGTGCAGTTTAAACTCATAACCCCTTTGTTGAATCCCCAGTGCACACAGAGCATGGTTTATTACCTTCCTTTTTGTGGCAGCTTTCAATACACTTGAAGATGGACAAATCTCCCCTCAATCTCCTCTCTACACTCAGCCACTACTTTTGGTCTCTTCATGTTTCCGAGATCTGAAATTATTTTGCTACTCTTCCTCTAGACTCTTCTCTTGTGGCATCCAAAACTGGGCCAGCTGAGGCCCTTCTAAGCACTGAGGAGAGTGAGGAGGTTTCTGTGTATCTTAAATCTGACATTGCTTTTATGCAGGCCAGCATAAATCTGTTCATGCTTGTTCAGTTTTGGCTCAATGATTGTCTCAGATCTTTTCCTGCAAAACTGCTTTCTTGGCACTTATTTCCCAGCTCACATTTGTGTGGTTGATTATTCCTTCACAAGTTTGGATTTAGCACTCATCTTTATTATCTTACTGCTTTCAGATTATTGCTCTTTCTGAATTCAAACCTTGCTCTCTGAAGGGTCTGTCCTTCCCCATGTTGAAATCATCTGCACCTATGCTCTATTCCATTGCCTGAGTTATTAATAAGAATATTGAATTCAGGAGCAGGGCTTCAGATGAAAACTGAGGACTCATAGCACTTTGCAGGATCAAGCCTTCTGTTTTGATGGCAGAAATATTTACAGATAAATATAAATAAATATTAAACATAAATAAATATAGTTTATAAAAATAAATATATATAAATATTTACAGATACCAGAACTGTTGCATCACTGAACATGTACTTTGCTTTTGGAGGTCCTGCCTCTGGCTTGTTGTGCATGGTGCAGGTTTGCCTTCCTCCAGTGGAGCCTCAGGGAGTGGCTTCGCCTGCACTACACACAGGCCTTTTTTTTTTTTTCTTTTTCACTTATCAGGGTTCACGAACTGTTCCCTGGGCTGGACCTACAATGGGGCCTGAGCCAGAGGAAGGGGCTGGAGCAGAGACCTTAAGAATGGCCCTTACTCATCAATAACTGCTCCCTGACAGGGCTGAAGGATACACAAAGTGGCTTGTCTGCTGTGCTGTCACTCCAGCTGGGGCACAGTCCACGGTGGGGCCCTTGCTCACTGAACTTTGCTGTCCAAAGCACCAGAGAAATCTTTTCACTCACCTTTTGAATGTTTAAACTCCTGTATTTCTCTGAGGTTGTGTCTTAGGGACCAGGATGTTGGTAGTCAACTTTTGGGGTTTATTAGGATGATTTGTAGCACTGGAACATGAGGACATTGGCAGGCTCAGTTACTCAGTACAGCCTTCAGGTGATGGACTGAAGTTCTGGCTAAGTCAGCTCAGCTGAAGAGCTGGCCATCAGAGATCCAACCACCAGTTGCATCTGTAAGGATGGCTAGATAGGAGATGGCAAATTCCTTCTTTTAGTCCACATCTAAACACACCCTTCCTTCTTTTAAGCAAGTCCTCTTTTCTCCTGCCTGACTTTATGTGGTGTGAATGAGGAGTAATGTGACTGAAAACTGTAGTGAAGTCAGAGTTGGGGGAGAAGGGAACAGACACATGATTTTGTTGTTTGTTATAAAGTTTGAAAACTGTTATTGGAAAAGTCAGTTAACCTGGGAAACATAAGCTTCAGTGTCCAATTCAATACAGAAAAGGAAGGACAGAAGGACAGAAAGGAAGCTTCAGTGTCTGCTCTGTGGGAGAGTTATTTGGCAGCAACTTCAAAGCTATGCCTCGAGAAGGGAGTTACTGCTTCTAAATACCAGGTCTTTTATAACTTAAAAATTGGAAGACAAAAGTAACTCAGGTAAAATCGGGATAAAAGTGAGAAAACCAGGTCCAATTCCTTAAAAGCAAATTTTGTAGCATCCTGTATGAATGTACATAGAGTTAAATCCTAAAATTGACATTCAGATTTTATTCCAACAAGACTCCCATAGCAATCAACAGTGGATCCTGCAGTCAGCCCATGCCTGACACCCTAAGGTTTGATCCTCTTATTTTACTAATGCCATTCTACAGACTGTAAAGAGTTGTTCAATATCTCCCCAGGGTTGAGAGGAATCAGGCTATCATATTTACAGGCTGTTTTTCATTAAGTGCACATGGATGTGTTAAAAGAAAAAAGAACTATAGCCATTTGAATGTATCAGAGTAGTGCCTCAGAACTCCCCTTAGAAGGTGGTCTCTGTTACAACAAGCACTGGGAAATACAGGAGGAAAAACCATCCCTGTCCACAGAGTTTAGAGAGTGGCAGATTCTGTCCTCGTTAAATTAAAAGCCTTTTGCAACTGACTACAAGAAGAGCAGGTTCAGCCTTAAGAAACTTTAATAAATGGAGGGAAATAATTAATTAAAAATTAGGAACTGATCTATGTAACTATTAGACATTAAATCGTGCAAAGAAATGTCTCAAATATCACACTGGCAGGGCATGGATTTTCTACCCTGAGCTTTGCTGATTTCCATTGATTTATTTTTCCTTGGAAGCATTCATTTTCTGCAGCAAGGATGACTGCTCTAGCTAAGGATTAGATGTTTATCCTTTAGTGTGGGCAGGGAGCTTAGGTGGATGGGAAAGACTGCGCAGCTGAAAAGGATATTCTGCCTTTTTAGTGTTTCCAGTGTTTTGAGACTGTATAATTCCAGCAGAAAAGCTGAGAACAAGTAAATGAGCTCTGAATGGAGCACCATGCATCTCACCTGAAGACTTCTTAAGTTTAAAAGCCAAGTGTTTTCAGTATTTCTCTTCATAGGCTTGCTCGTCATATTTTGTGGGTGGTAATGTGAGGTGGAATAATTGCTAAGACTGTATTTCCTTCTCAAACTCTTCTCCAAGGCAGATAGAAGATGACCAAATCCCTTTGGTGGTTCATCCCTTGGGGCTGGATGGCTGTTGCTGGGATCTCTGGAGTTTGTGGTCTGTTGGTCAGCACAGGGAGTGGCTTTTGGAGCCTGTAAGTCACGTCTATCAGGGCCTTACCCTTCTGCCACAATGACACATGGGCAAGGTCTTTGTCTGCAAGGATTAATACAGAGAGGTTAAAGGTCCTCGGAACCAGCCGTGTTTAAAACCTGTCCATAAAAAGTTCCTTTCTTGGGTGCATCTTGAGAGTAAATAAGGCTTGTGCTGTTTCTGTGGAAGTGTTTTGTTTGGTTGTTTGGGTTTTAATTTTTTAATCCATCCTATGAAGCAGTCACTGCAGCTCAATGTGGGGTGCAAGGCAAGCAGTGCTTTGCACCAGGAATCAAGCCAACCTGTGTCTCCTCAAAGGGAGGAGCTGTGTTTCTTGTAACCCCTTCACCTCTGAACTATTTGCTGACACATGCACACCACATCACGTCTGTAACTCCTAAGGGCTGAGGGGTTAAGTATCTTGTCACTCCAGTATAGACACCTCACTTGCAAATCCCAGACTTGTTACCAACCTTCCCCAGCAGGAGTGGGGGACCCCTGCTGTCAAGCCAGAGGGGAAGCTGAGGGCTCTGTCTCAGCACCCCAGAATAGTCTCTGAATGCCAGGCAGTGTCGTTTAGGGGGAAAGGGGTGTGGGAGAGCAATGAGCAGGGGGTCCAGAGAGTCGAGGTTTACTCCAGCTTCTGTCCCTCATCTGTTGGATCATAGTGGGCAAGTAAGTCTCTTTCTCTGTGCCTCAGTTTCTCCACTCGTTAAAAAGGTGGGAGTGATGCTGACCTCCTTTATGAAGAGTTTTATGTCCAAAGTGACCAAAACCAGTCTGTAAGTCTGGTATTTATTGCAGCAAAGTGGGTAGAAAAGCTGCAGATTGGAGATTCTGTTGCACTTTCCCTCCACAGAGCTGCTCCTCCTGCCCCTGCTTTGCACACACACCCAGAAGTGATGAATAACAGCAGAGCTGCAGAGCTGTGTGATAAACAGTTTGCTCATGCACTTTTGACCACTTCACCTGGGCACTCTGCATGCTCATTTGACAACGTCTGGGCAGCAAATGCACTGACACTGTGGCCTTACCCTGCTGACCAACATTGTCCCATCATTTTGTTAGGTTCTCCCATCATTTTGTTAGGTTCTCCCATCATTTTGTTAGGTTCTCCCATCATTTTGTTAGGTTCTCCCATCATTTTGTTAGGTTCTCCCATCATTTTGTTAGGTTCTCCATCTGTATCCATCTGCTGTCTTTCTTATCCTTTGATAACCTTTCTTATCCTTCTTATCCTTCAATTGTAAGCACTTTGGAGTGCTCATTTGTAATCATGAATTAATATAACCATTGGCAATTTATAACAATCCCCAAACTGGCACAAAATTCATACAACATTCATTGTCCCAAACTTTTTGAGTGTTTTCAAGCTGACCACATGACAAGTACCAAAAAGAGATTCCTTCAGTGGGGGACCTTACTCCTAGAAACTGAAAAATTGTGGGTGCTTTGTAGAAAGCCTTGGATAAGCAGCCAGGAGGATGACTTGGAGCTCTTCATTTCACCTCACATCCACCACTGACATCAGGGTCTCAGCACTGGGAACACCCTGCCCATGATTTTCTGCACTTTCTGCTGTTGACCTTCCCTCTGGGACATGAGATCCAGACTGAACCCTTGACCCATTCACATCAGAGGTAGATTTGCTGAGTTGAACATGAGCAGAGTTCCAACCTCTCACCTTCTGTGCCTTCACCTCTCTGCTTTCTCACAGCCAGCAGCTTCCTCTTTATTGTCTTCACCCAAGACTACCTGTAGTCGTGCTTATTAACGACCTAAACCAAATCACACCAAAATCAATGGGAATATGCTCATTAGCACTGATAGGTTTGGGTCAGCCCCTAAAATAAAAGCTTTTGATTTCCTTCATGCTCTGCTAACATTAACTACTTCATTCCCACAGAGTTTGCAGGCAGATGAGCTGAGAGGCAGGGGAGACCCTCGGCCCTTGCCCAGGAGAGTGTGGTGACAAAGCCAAGGGGAGCTTCTGTTTTCAGATCCATCACTCCTCCCTCCAGCCCCTTTTCCTCCTGCCCCAGACACAGCCTTGGCTGCTTTGCAGTTGTTCATAAACACCATCTACATCTGTCCTGAGCCACGAGATGTATTAATCAATTTGATGAGGATGTTAAAGCTTTCTCTTTGCACCTAATTATGGACTGATTTATAGTACTGGCCTTGTGTTTGATGGAGCTCTCCCCTTGGCAGTGATTTACATGGCATTGGCACCAACCTCTCCATCTCTCCAATACTCTGTCATTTTCTCTGCCCCTCTTTCTCTTTCTTTCTCTCTCCTGTAGCCATCTCCCCCCTCCTTCCCACACCCTCTGCTCTATGTTCCCTCATGAGAGCCTAATGACATGTTGACAGACTAGTGAAACATTGCTCCCTCTTCACTGCATCTGGCCCTGGCTCGGTGGCTCCCCAGTGCTCTCTGACACATCCAGATGGAAGGCCTGGCAGGCGAGGCAGAGGCTCTGGCCACTGCTCCAGCACAAGCCCTGCAGCTCCACAGATTTCCTTCTGGAAGTAGCTGATGCAGAGCTCTAGATTTCCCTAGGGGACATCTTCATGCTGGCAGGGATCTGGGGACCCCCCGTCCTGGTTCTCTGGACGCCACTGAAATTCTCTAATAAAGTAATGAAGTAATTAAATAGCAGTGACTTCCACAGAGTGACTCACCTGAGGATCTCCAAAATTTCTGGGGCCAGGGGAGAAGTTTTATGTCCTTTTAGTACCAGAGGCATTAGGGGGCTGCATTTCTGAAAGTTGCAAATGATACAGCCATCCCACTTTAGTTATTATCTAGAGGTTCCTCTCTTGAAGATAATGGGGAAAGTGGGAGGAGAATGAAGCAATTACACCTGTTTCACTCATCTCTGTGAGATTAACTCTGCTCCAGAGCAGAACCTGGTCCATATGTTTCTGTCTTACCCTTTTTCTTTTTCTTTTTCTTTTTCTTTTTCTTTTTCTTTTTCTTTTTCTTTTTCTTTTTCTTTTTCTTTTTCTTTTTCTTTTTCTTTTTCTTTTTCTTTTTCTTTTTCTTTTTCTTTTTCTTTTTCTTTTTTCTTCCTTTATTTTTTCAAATGTCAGATTCTGAAAATAAATTCAAAGAAGACTCAGGATATTTGGATTTCACATAGGTCATACATTATACTGGATCAAGTATTCATGACTACTGGTACCAGTAGCTCCATCCCCATCCCCTACCTTCTTTTGTGCCTGGAAATTGCAAAATTTACTTTTCTAGGGGAAATACTCTGACATTCCTTGTGTGAGCAAAGATAATAGGCTGAGGGTGGAGGGGATTCAGAAAAGTTTTTTGTTTGCTAACTCAACATTTCCTGACGTTGTCTGCTTTCAATTATGAAGTCGAATGTGTGGGGAAATGACAACAGTGATGGGGACTCAAACTAAGGAGGTGTGTTTAAAATCTCTAGAAAATTGAGATTATCCAGAGATATTGGTAGGTACTGACCCTGAATCCATCCTCTGGTTTACATGTGCACTCACTCCTCTTCGAGTTGTACGTTCCTTTTCCCTACACGCAGCTGCACTTTGCACAGCAGGTGGTTGGTTCTCCAGCTACCAGATGTGCCCATGAGACCAGATGTTTTGTGTGTTCAAAATCATCTGCACATCCACAATGTATAGATGAATTCAGTGGTGTGTGCTGAAATGAGCACAGCAGCACAGAAGGTAAAATCTTCTTCTATTGTTGCATTATTAATACCACAATGACAATAGGATTTCTAGTCTGTCCCTTCCTGTGAGAAAACTTTCTGCCAGGAAATTACAGGTAAAGCACTTTTTTGCTCTGCCATGATAGAACTGAAGCCTGTTTCCACTTTCTAGAATTGAGTCATCAAAATTCAACTCACAACCAGACTAATGACTTTAAAAATCTGAAATTTGGAGTTACACCAAAGATAAACTTGGCCAATTGTAACATATACCCCCAAAATTCAAGAGTCCACATATGTTTATTTGGATATATTTGTGCATATACCATACCATGTGTCACTGCAGTTCATGAACTCATGTCCATCTTGTGAAGACCAAGATCCTGGCTCGGTAAGATGCCCTCTGCATGCAGGTGTGCATATGTGCAAATCTCTGCCGATGCTTCAGCCTGCAGATTGCACACGTGTTCACTGCACTCCATAAAATGCATATTAATGGTGCTGAAGCTGGAGTCCTGTCCAGAGAAGCAGATGCTTGTCGATGGTGAAGCTGGCTGCACTGAGCAGATGAAAAGACATCTCTGCTGCTGAGTGAATTCCATCAGACCAGGAGCATCTGCTCTAAAGCTTCTGAAAGCAAAAATCCTCATGAATAAATATTAGGAGGGAAAAAATGAGGCTTCTAGAGAACAAAAGGAAGCAGAGGAAGTTACTGAGAGATGCTGAGATCTTTCATCTCAGTAAAATATGCAATTAACACAACACACACATCTCCCCCAGAAAGGCTTTGCATTTGGTCAGGGTGACTATAGGATCAGAGATAAGGTTTCTTTTGGTGAACAAGGAAGACCATAAACTGCTATTGCTCTGCTTGTCAACACGGGAGCGCTTGGCATTAGCGATTTCACAAAGTCACTGAGTCAGCCTCCTGGAAATGCTCAGCAATCATTTGATCTAAAGGGAAGCTGCTGGGCTTTTGGGTTCAGAAATGCTTGGCATTCCCTTGAAAAATAGGGAAAAATAGCCTCTATTCAAGGCTGGTCACCCCTTGGAGCCTTGTTGCATTCCTCTGTGTGTCACTGCTGCCAGGTACCAAAGCAGAGCTGCAGGACCTGGTTTCTTGTGTCCCAGTTTCCACCTGTATGGTGCAGATGTCAAACGCTGCCGGAGCAGCGCACCGCACAAAGGACTGTGGCCATGTGAGGGGCAATGCAAAGGAGGACTTGCAGCCTCAGCGTCCTCCAGCGTTATAAGGGGTCTGGTGACAGGGTATCTCGTGATGAGGTGAGGCTTCATCTCTCCTGGGAATTGAAGGATGGGCTTGAGAGCAGATGTGACTCTTGCTTTCTGGCCACACAGCCATCTGTTAGGCCAGCTTCCACTCAGAGATCCACAGTGCACGCAGAAAGAGCTGATCTTGGAGTATCTGCTGATGGACTGGGCTGTGGGACAGTTGGCTTCAGCTGATGTATCCAATCCCTTTGCAGGGCTAAGCTGGGGCTTTCCCCTTCCCATGGGCTTTAGAGACCAGGTTCAGGCAGCCTCCCAGCATGACCTTGAGGACTTGCACTACAGCTGGCAGGCCCAGCCAGCCTTGGGAAGGCCCAGAGCTGTGCTGGACTGGCACTGAAACAGGTCCTATGGAACACAGAATCTGCTCTGTAGCTAAAAGCTGAGATACCATTTTGCCCAGTTACTTTCTAATCCATTGCTCAGTTATTAATTCTTGTGTTCACACTGGTGCAAATTCTTCACTTCCACCAGCTCTGCTTGCTAGTGTCAACATGCAAGAAACAGGCCACCAGGCCCACCTGAGAACACTGCCATACCAAGGTGGCTAGGCTGAATTCAGCCCCGTTTGTTTCAAGAGCCAGAAGTGATGCCAAGGGGAGCATGTAAAACCTTCCAGTAGGCAGATGTTTCTCCTACACTCTCATCTCCACACCCTGCATGTACACACAGTCATTGGAGTCTGCTGGCTCCAAACTTACAGAAACTACTTTCAATTGCATCTCTTTTCCTGTCCCCCTCCCCACTGCTACCAGGAGATGACATGTCACTGCCTCATTGCCACACCACTTGTTAGGATGGCAGTCAGGACTAGCCAGCTTCCTCCATTCTTGTTTGATCCATTTGAACCACTTCTTGATGGCAACCTGGCAATCTGTTTCTCTGCCGTGCAGTGTGCTCACCTCTTGGAGCTATCAATTTATTACAGATTCAAAAAAAAAAAAGAAATAGGGATAACTACAGATGGCTCACAGCTGGAGATAAAACCAGACACAAATTTCTGCTGGCTGCAGTTTCAATTGGGCCCAGGATAATTCCCTCCTTCTGTTTCTTCTGGGTGAAGAGATGCAGTTCTTTCTCTTCTTGTAAGCAGTAATAGGTAGGCTGAATTGGTACAAAAACAGTAACAGACTGAAGCAATCAAAAAAGTCCAGAGTAACTTTGCAGAATAGAATAACACTTTTGCCTGCCTTTTCCTCTTCTCTTTCTTTCTTTTCCTTTCCCCTTTCCCTTCTCTCTTTCAGATTTTTGCACCCACAGCGAGCAGGTGCAATTCAGTACTTAGAGAGCTCCATGTCTTCTGAAGCAAGTTGTGCAGTAAATCCCTCTCAGAAAAGTGACAACTTCAATTTATCCTGTCTCCATGAAATACCTCCCATTCCTCACTCTCATGTCTGTCTCTCTTCTCTTCTTCCCTTTATTTTTCCATTAGATATGCAGTTGTGGCTTCTGGTCAAAAATAATCTGATATAGGATGCTGTGTTTAAAAAACAACAATTAACAAATCCCAAAACACTGGTATCTCCACTAGACAAGGATCCAGATTTCATGCATGTGGAATCCCTAACATTATCTCCCATGCTTTCTTGATGAGTCTGGTGCATCTGGACTCACTCACTTATCTGTTAGATATGAAGAGTTATCTGATTTACAAATTCTGGAGAAGGTACAAAGAAGAGCTATAAATTGATCAAAGGTATGGAGAGTCTTAGCAATGCTGATAGACCAAAGTGTTTCATCTCATGCAGTTTGGAGAAACTGAGATTACAGGTTGGGATGCTGGGTGTGGAGAGAGATACGGGGGAGCAAAGGCTGCTCTTGCCCTCCCTGAAAAGCAGATCTGAGACACATGGATGAGAATGTGCTCAGACTGAGCAGGGACAGAGAAACACCCAGCTGCTTTGAGAGGTTCAAGTGAAGCTGTCAGATATTCTTACTCAGAATGTAGGTTTGCTAATACCTTGTTTTCTGCCCTCAAGGATGGAAGGGAACTCGAATTATCCAGCGTGTCAGAGGGAATCCCAGGCCTGCCTGTGTCACACAGACAGCAGTGCTATAACCGTGACAGGCTAGAGACTTTGGATTTTCTATCCATTACCCAGTGCTATGAAAGTTGCACTGTGGCTGATCCCCTCCACCAGTGAGAACAACCTTTCTGCCTTAAAAAAGCTCTAATTTAACCATGTATTTAATTCCCTTGACAGACGAGCTGACAGTCTGGGCTCCCTCCTGGTAGTGCCACGAGAACCACTGGTTGATGGTAACTCTAATACAAGAGACGAGAAGGAACCCTTCTTCTAGCACTTGCTCCTGGGAGCTGGGCCTCTCTCCAGCATCCTCATGGTTGTGGCTAAGCCCCTGAAACAGTTTATCCTTATCCATGAAGAAAATATAATATCTATGACCTTTTCTGTTCTTGGCCTCTCTGCTGTGAATATCTCCCGTGTTGACTTTGCCTGCGTGCTTTGGGGACCATTCCTGACAGAGGAGGATCAGGGCTATTGGCACAGAGGTGATTCAGCCAGTTGGGAATTAGATCCAGCCTAGCTTTAATTTGAATTAGAGTGCTTTTGATGAGAAGAGTTCATGAGCAGCTTCACATGCCTCTCCATTATTGCTCTTCTGGGCGCTTGTTCTAGTGGTGCAATTTCTGATCACCCCTAGCTCCTGGCCTCGTTCCTTTCATGCTGATTCTCTAAGCACAGGCAGCTGCATTCAACTGGTGTTCAAGTTCTCTGTCCCCTCAGCTATCCAAATTGAAAGGGTTTGCTCAAACTATTCTTACAAAATGATCTAATTTTGTATTTTCAAGTGCTTTTAATATTTGATATTTTAATGCTCTAGCAAGTGGTGTTGCCAGTGCAGCCTGGTGGACAGAGCACTGGGCTGGGACTCAGCCCATCTGAACTTTGTTCCCAGGTCAGCTTGCTGGATAGTTGTGAGCAACTCCCTTTGCCTGGCTACATTCCCAATTATAAAATCACAAAAATGCTGATGTCATTTCTGAAATCTCCCAGAGAAAACCAGGACTGGTGTTTCACCTATCTTCTGATTACGTTTTATCTTTGTATCATGTGGTATTTGCTGATGAAGGTAGTTAAGTAAACATTCTTTATGACCAGTGTCAAGTGAGAAAGGGCTTTCCAGTGCTAGCAGTGTGTCAGGGAACACAAGCAAAATGGCAGGAAAGAGGGTAGAGGGATGAAGAGTGTGGACATGGTAGAGCTTTTTAATCACACTATTTTTATAGTGGCATATTTCTATCCTGACATGTCTTCAGCTGGTACTGCTGGGACAATTTTGTTTATTTCAGTGGAATTCTGATTATTTGCAATAGCTGAGCAGAGAGTCCAGTTCCTGCAGTGAACTCTTGCTACAATAAAAGCAAGAGGAAAATCATGAAAGGAAGTTTGAAAGAGTGGTTTCTGCTCTCTGTGTCCCCGCAGATGGATGCTGAGGCCCATACAGCTGGAGTTTTTCTGCCACTGAGTCGTCAGCTGCCATGATGCTTCCATATCCTATTTATTCCTAGACAGTAGGTAGAGCTCCTTCTAGTGTGGATTTTTCCTCCCATCTGTATAGATTTCAGTGTGATGGAAAACTAAAACAAAGCCCAAACCCTATAAGACAACCAGCAATTACAGAAGATGTATTATCTTTTCTTAGCTGAAACAGGAGGGTAAGATCCCTTAGGCTGGTAAATGTGGCAAAAGCCAGGAAAAAAATGTAGCATCAATCAACATTAAAAACAAAGTCATGGGGAGCACTTTTGCTGTTGGAGTAGGAGCTAATGCTAGTGACAGGACAAGGTTTCTTTGCCAGCGTGCTGTGGATCTGCAGTTCCTCAGCAGGACTGAGATGGCTCTGTTGCTTTTGATTTGGTTTCCCTGTTGCTTTTGATCTGATTTTCCTTTCAGAAGGCGAGGGAGAGAAGGGCCAGGTTAGCTGGATCCAGGAAGGGCTGGAAGCGTTGATCCACTAGAGTGCATCTGTGGGCTGGATGTCTGAAGGGTGCTGTTTTCAGATGCCAGCTATTAGGCTTTGGGGTTGTTTCTACTGTAACTATAATTAGGAAGGGGGGTTCTTTGTTTATTTAGGCTGAGAGCTTTAAGATAAATGACAGCTCCGAAGATGCTTTTCAGCACTTCATAAATCAACTGCCAGCTGGCCAGTTTCACCTCTGAAATGTCTCCTGCTTTTTTTCTTTGCTTTCTTTTTTTTCCTCCCAACTTTGGAAAGATGGTATATCCAAAAGGAAAAAATCTCCCAGAGAAATAACTGTGATGAGGAATATGTGCATTTGGGGAAAGGGGAAATTACTTCATCCTTGAAAGACTCGAGGTGTTTGAAATCCTAGCCCGTTGCCTCACTGCAATTGCTGAATTCAAAGCCATTACAAGGCGTCCTCACTGAGAATTCACAGAGGGCAGAGACACCCGGCAGACTGACTGACACATCCTCAGCTGCCATGACAGACATTTTTCTGATTTCATTTCATGCCTCTTTTCGTTGTCTCACTCACCACATCCAGAGATTTGTGGTGTTCTTTTTCGTTAGCTGAGTTACTTTGATTCCTGCACAGCTCATGGGATGGTTTGTGCCAAGGACCCAGCGTCCCCTTTCTCCAGAGTGAGGCAAGATTCCTGCCGAGGGGTTGTTGACAGCCATGAGGTCTCTGCAGGCAGAACTGAACAGCATTTGAACTCGAACACCATGCACACTTAGAGAGGCTCTGGACTCTTCTCCAAACTCTTGCCAAGCTTGGAGTCACTTTTTGTCTGTGTATGAGGGTGAAGTATGGTGCAACATGTGATGGAGACCTTTGCATTCTCAGAACAGTACTGACAGAATCTGTGGTGGTTGAATTTTAGGATCTCAGATTATAGGTCTGTGCAATCCGAAGAGAAAGAGATGTTATTTTATTGTGGAGCTGAATTACAGACTAAACACTGTTCTTACAGCAGAGGAAGACAACATTGTCAGGTTAATCCTGCTTTAAGTGAGCATCTGAGCACAATGAACTGAAACATGAATTCTACTCCAGTGAGTGGTACAGAGACTCCAGTGAGTAAATCAGAGGGACACGACAGGAGGGACGCTGGCCCTAGGCACTGGAACAGGGAAGAGGGCAGTTTTGCCTAAGTAGTCACCAAAACCCAGTCTGAATGGAGTCTGGCCTTAGATAACCTCCTTCCAAGAGTCCTTTCCCATGGTCACCATGGCTCCACAGAGTGATGGCACATGGGCAAGTGGAAATCAATACCAAAGATGATGCAGCGGTCAAGACCTGCCAGTCCAGTTAAACCAGGGTCTCCAGGATGGCCTGGGGAGCTGGGGTGGGAGAGCACACACAGGTACATGCTACATGACCAGGGGATGACACTCTGTTGGCAGCAGCACTGGCAGTGTAACCTTGCCTCCCTCATCTCCAAATATCAAAGAACTATAGATAGAGGCCTAGATTAACCCAAGGGACATTTGGATGGAGGAGAGGAAAGGGAATGAGCAATCTGCCTCTGAAAGATCCTGCTCAAAAAGGCCCTGGAATTCTTTCTAGATGGGTGGTAAACCTACCATGGCTGTGAGGGATGTTCCTCCTCTTTCAAGTGTGTTTTTCTGGGCATCAAAACTTAGCCATGAATGGAGAAGCCAGGAGCTCTGGCTACAGACCAACATAAATGCAGCAGAGACAAAAGGAACAAACAGAATGAGTAGGAAATGGTGTAAAGAGGAGACAAAAGACTAACAAATGTACATGTAGCTTTTAGACACATTTTCAGAGGCTGTAGAACTGTGTGAATCTCAGGTGTGTGTCACAGCATTGCCCAGAAAACTGCACTTAAATTAGCTGGATCCTGAGCTCATGTAAATAGGCCGAGCTCCACCGACCTCTTGTAAACCACAGAGAATAATGGGCAAAAGTTTCTTTCAGAGAAGAAGTGGAAAGACTGAGATGTTTAACAAAGGGGCCTAGGAAAGCTCCAAGCACTGGACAGTCTCCACCTGGTTGCATTAAACCAGTCTCTACATTTTTCAAAATCCACCCGTGCTTTAATCTCTGCTCCATTGCACATTTCCTTGTGATGTTGTCCAAAGAAATGCACTCACTGGCAGTAAGCTCAACAGTCACCACAAAACTTAACAGGACCTTGATGTGGCTTTTAAAAAACCCCAAACCCTTAACTGCTGAGGCTCACGAATTTTTTCTCCTCGGCAGATGTTACAGGGGGACTGAAACTCAGCAACCATTTGCAGACATGGATGAGGTTCATACCGATGGCCTGACTCCCATTTACATGAAACTGCCTTTACAGTTCTCTGGCTTGGAAAAAAAAAAGTGCCTCTAAAGCCTGTGCAGAAGCAATTTACGTAAAGAGACCTCAGCAGGAATGAAAATCAGACTGCCCGTCTCCCCAGGCAGATGAGGATTATAAATACAGTTAGCTGAGCTTTCTTGATTGTAGTCCAAACCCCCTGATATTAATTCATCTGTATAAGTCTGTTATAAATGTCAGATTCTTTCTCCAGTGGCCCTTATGACAGCCACAGACTCTGTCTCTGGACTCCTGATTATCCTGATTGTTAATGCGTGCTGTGATAGCATCTAGAAGCTGTTTTCCTGAGTTAGGACCTAATGTTCAAGCACAGGAGAGCAAAAATATGTTTAGTCCAGAATGTTTCCTATTTTGCAGGGCAGTACAACCTTGTTACCCAAAGACCAGGTCTGGGATTTTCTTCTTCCCCGTTGATCTGTGATGAAACAGCAGCTGTGACAGTAGGGACTTCAAGCTCTGAGGCTCCTAAAGCAGGAGGTGGTGTAGGGTGCATGATATTTTCAGCCCCATCTTGTCTTTTCTTGCATGGAGGCAGTGGTTCAAGCACATTTTTCCATATACTGCTCTCAGACTTCTGTGGCTTGGTTGAAAAATGTCTAACTCACTTGAGGCATAAGGGTTTGCTTTGCAGATGCTTATCAGAGTCAACTCCCAATATATCACCCCTACATCTACAGCCTGATGTCCATGACTCCCAGAGGCTGGTGAACCAGGAACTGTCAACTACCTGGCTGATCTTAGAGCCAACCTACACTTCCAGAAATGGGAATAATTTAGAACCTTGTGCATCCTAATTGGACATGGGTAGATTAGGTGGAAGCAACCTCTTCATCTCTACTTTGCTCAAAAAACATCCTAGAGAACAACTTCTGTGGGAAGAGGAGGGTCAGAGGGGAATGGTTTTTAGCAAGCTTTGAGGCATTTCCTCCTCTGGTGATACTGAAGCTGGGCACGACAAGTGGTGACAGTTTATCTGGAGATGCTGCTGTGTTCATTAAGAGGGGTTGTTGCTGTTTATCTGCGTCTTGTCTGCAAAATCAGGTGTTCAGAAAACAAATTCTCAATGTTGTCAGCGTGCTGGAGCGTTAGTGTGGAAAGGGGGTAGATTCTCAGAGGCACTGACCCAAACTCTGACGCTGGACATTTCTGGGAGGTGCTGCTCCTCCTTAGAAAAGCTTTTGTAGTGTAAGGATTTTCTAGAAGAAAATCTCCTTTTTCAGCCAAAACTCCATCCAGGAAAAAATCAGAAAATATTGAAAGCCTTCTAGCACTTTGCAAATGTCCCATCTGAGGAAGAATATGAACAATACCACAGGTGAGTCATCACAGATGTGGTAGATGTCTGACTCAGAGCTGGTAGTTTACACTTTCTGTATAATAACTCGAGGGCAGCGAGCACTTTTAAGGTGCAGCTCATCTCCTCCCGAGCCAGAGTTCAGTTGAATTGTGCAGGCAAAGCGCCAGTTGCTCACCACCAGCTATAAAAGGAGTCAGGATGGCTGGATTGGATGAAAACACACACTGTAAGCATCTAAAGTTAGCAGAGATGAGTCCCTCTGGTGAAATCTGATGGTCAATTTGCTATTGCTGCTTGTTCTTATGTAAAAGGCATTCAGCTATTACTGTGAGAGGCAGCAATTTAAAATCCTAAACCAATACATGCTCACCCTGTTGCTTTTCCCTTTTTAGGTAGTATGCCACAGAAGGAATAAGCAGGCACTAAAGACAGAGTAGCAGGTGGACCAAACAGCTCCATGGCTAAATGATTTTTTTAATCTTTTAAATTATATTTTTGACTTGGAGAAATGAGCTCACACTAAAAATAGGAATGAGAAGATTTAACTTCCACAAAATTCCACCTCTCTAGCTGTCAGAATATTTTGTCCTTTGCCTGTAGCCATGTGAGAACACCGTGCAGCCCTTCAGTTGTGACTGCAGCTCTGGTGGCTCTCAGGTGTTCTCTGCAGCTACCATGGTGGCTGCAGCTGTACCTGCAGCTCCACTCATCTCACAACCCCAGGTCTGACAATGGCAATGGCCTTTTTCTGCAGAACTCTCTGCTATCCCCACCTGTGTCTGCAGCCAGGTCTGCCAGCTATCAGCAGTCCTTCCTCACACCAGTAACTCTTCTCAGATCCAGCTCTTCTTCTTTCCAGCTCTCTTAACCCTGGTAAATCCTGCTCTGCCCCTTCACACAACTAAAGCCCGATAGACTGTGCCCAACTGTTCAATGCTTTGTGAAGTGACACAACAGCTGGTGGAAACCATAACATTCATCTTTATGAACAAGATGAGCCTGCATTTTTGGGATAAAAAGATGACCATGTTTGTCATCCTACTGACACAGCTTCTTTTTTTCAATCTAAGCAAACAGTCTGGGCTTGCTTTCCCGATTTGCCATTTTTCTCGCTATGAAGTGCCACTAACTGACACAATATATTAGTTACTCCGAGATTTCAAAGCCTCAGCCAGCTCCTCAGCAGCCAAGAGCACTTGTTGAGAAAAGGGAAATCAATATGATGAGAGAAGCAGGCATGTGTGATTTAAAATAGACCATTTTAAAGTCATTGAGCTTGGGTCTCTGTTGCCGTGTCCTTTCTGTGTGACCTGCGTGTTCTGTGTTTTCACAATGGTGAATGAAGGTTGCACAGGTTACAACACTGTCAGAGAGGAAAAGACAGCAGAGGGCTGAGTCCTAAGGTGCATGTGACTGGATTTTATTGCTAAAAAGATATCACACCCTCTCCACCCCGTTCCAACCCATGTATTGCCTTTGGATAATTGTCTCTTGTGCATAATGCCCCTGCACCATAACAGTGAACTCCCAATAATTTAAAATAGGTGTATGTGAGGCCAGCACCCTCCTGTGTGGCTGTAAATCCACATAATACCCTGGACAATATCCCACAGAACAAACCTTCAGTCTAAGCTGAGCTTTTCCACCACCATCTGTTCACTGGCTTTCCTACGACAGAGCCTAGAAAAGAGCAAACATCTTGTCTGGAGTGATGTACAGGATTTACAGTGTCATAAAACTGGAACTGCATCAGACTATTGTTTCTTCAGGTTTGAGACTCTCTCCAGGAGACACAGCACCAGCTGTTGTACTGGAAGGTACAAGAAACCTCGGAAAATACAATTATCAAATCACCTACACACAAGAAGACTTTCTCCCTGACACCTATTAGTTAGAGGTTAGTTTATACCCTTCAGCTTGAAGGTTTATAAACTATAAAACTCTGTGTCTGAACATTTCCTTTCTCTCTCCCTCCTTTATTATCAGATATGGATGATGTTTCTTACTTGAACTGCTTCTAACAGCAATCACTTTAAATGTCCATATTAAAAAGCTGACCCATAGGCTCCCCCATTTGCTTTTGAAACCCTAAGCCCTGAAAAAGCAAAGGGCACCTTCAGTTGGGGTTACACCAGGGTTTAAATCAGCCTCAAGACATGAACAATTTCCCATCATTCTCTCTAAGCCTTTTTCCTAGGATGGGTGGAGGGAAGGAAAATAAATTCTACCTATTTAGTATCTCTTGGTCCCTTAAACACAAGAACCACTTGACCCTTTTGCATAAACTCCTGTTAGCCCCTGCCAGCTGGATCCCATGTCCTGCAGCACTCGGTACACCGGGGGGTATCAAGCAAAGCACAGATCAGCTGCTGACTGCTGGGCGGCTGCTCCCCCGCCGGAGAGCAGAGCGTGCTTATCAGGATGCTGCACCTCCAGACACCACCAGCACAATGACAGCAGGACCTGCCTGTGAAATGAGGCCAAGATAAATGATGCATTGCCCTCATCCCTAACAGTGTGGCCCAGACAGAAACCAGGTGGAGGGGAGGGAGCCAGCACCTTCTGTAAACAATCCTCTGTCTCAACCGAAACGGCTTTAGATTGAGATGCTGGATTAAGAAAGTGATTCTTGCCCTGGACAGAAAGTTAAAGGGCAGGGGTGATAATGCACTGATGGCCAAAGGTGGTTGAGGGAACTCAGCCATTACTCAGCAGTGGTTCATTTGGCCTGGCAGGAGAACATCTGATATCTAAACAGTCCCACTCATCCTGAAGCACTCAGAAACTTCTACACTAAATATTTGATGCCCTTGTTTGATAATGTTTATTTTGCTTTCTCCCCACCTGTGTGAGGCTAATATGCTGTGAGTGGGGAAAACATGGGGTAGCACATACCAGAGATAAAACACTAACGTTGATCTCTTTTTTTAAGCAGAGATTTATGAGACATACTATGAAGCTGACTGGGCAAAAGAGGGGAATTTACTATAGAGACCAGTTCTGCGTTGGTCTGAATGCCGTCAGCAGCATGTGAGCTCCCAGATCTCCCCTGGTCTTTGTGAGAAACTTGTGCAAATTGTGACACACTCAGTTGACTCATGGATTTAGTGCCAGGATTTTGATTGGCCTCATCTGGGTATCAGCTTCTCCACTTCTGCAGGGACAGAAGGGGAGGAGGAAAAGAAGAATTTAAGTCAGTCTCATTTCCCTGTGTCTGTGATAGTTCTATACTCTCTCACCACCCCACTGTAAGCTAAAACAGTTTCAGTGCAGTCGTGGTTTCTGGGTTGTCCACTGAAGTCTCTGCTTTCTCCTTGTGTGAGTCTATAGTTGATCGAGTAATGACAATTTACACCAAAAACTGGGGCACCCCACTTGCCAAGGAGGGAACACTGCTTGGGGCGTAGCCATCTTCATCTGAGCTGGTTGTCCAGAAACTCTTTACAGTCA
Source organism: Caprimulgus europaeus (assembly GCA_907165065.1). The sequence goes on from OU015549.1 coordinate 6,347,512, forward strand.
GCAGAGATCTAGTCAACAGCCAGTGAAATCCAGAGGGTGATTGGTCTGACCAGCCATGGCCTTCTCTTTCTAGAGACGGGTGGTGCCCTGGACCCTGCACACCACAGTTCCAGTGATTAGAGAGGGAAGCCAGCCCAGACAGAGGTGATGCTGTTACAAACACCCACACTTCATAAAGTCCTGCCCTTGCTGTCCAAGGCTGTTAGAGGCAACAGTGCAAAGGGTGGGTTTGCCACAAGGTTTGTAAATTGATAGGCTCTGAATTCAAGAGGCCCTTATGGACCAGTTCCTGGAGATTCTTTCACCCTACCAGCTCTAAGACCCTTTTTGAACAGCAAGGCCTCTGCTCTCCTAAAGTACTCCAAAATCCTACAAGGCCTACCCAGCATTTAAATCAGAGCCACAGCTTTCTGTTTTACATTCCTTTACAAACCAAGCCTCTCCCCTCCAGTGTTTAATATCAAGGTATTTCCCACACATAGGGAGAAAATACTGCGTGAGCTGGTTTCTCTCTGCACCTCATTTGAAAATATCCTTTGGCCTTTTTAGCTTTCATTTACCCATTTTGACAGGAAGTCTTGGCCTCTGGGCTGATGAGTTTCTTTTCCAGTGAGAAAGAGCTATAGTCTTCTAAGAACTGACATTGCTTAGTGGTTACTTCTGAGAACCAGAAATCTTGGGTTTTCTTTCTGATTTTGCCCCTGTGCAGGAAAGAGAAAGCCACATTCACACCTTTTGCCTCAATTTCCTTCTTTGTCAGAGATTCAGTAACACCCCTGTTATATAGGTTGCCCTGTTACCAGTAGTTTCACATTCTCAGACTCATGTTTAAAAACTCTTTATTAAAAGAAAGAGCTGGTTGTCGCTTTCTAACAAAAAGTAAATAACAGAAGTGGTCACAGTGCTGGTTCCATTGCTCTTGATCTGAGATAAACCCATTTTTATCTGCTGGGTTATTAGAAGCACACCTTTACTTGTGAAAGTTCAGGTGAAATGGGGATAAAAGCTGGAAAGGATGTGGGCTATAAGTATGTTTAAAATGTTATCTGTTCTTTCTCAAACATGTCTTTCCAGCTCAGGTATTTACATGCTGATAACCTTTTGGTCCCAGTGGTGCTGGAGACTTCGTGCCTTGTATTTCAAAACTGATAAGAAATTGAAAGATATGGAGCCTCCAAGAAACATTACGAAAAACAATCCTACTCCTTTCCCCAAGTTCCTTGGGTTATTGTGCTACTTGAAACACTGAATCTCTGGAAAGTATTTACTGTAGGAAATCTTTTGCCCCAAAGAGCATAGGAAGGAGATATAACTTTGAGGACTGATGGAGAAGAAGAGACATAACTGCTTTTGTTATTCAGAGGTTTGGCCTTTGTTCTCCCTTTGATCTGCCACTCTCGTAGATTCCTTCCTATCAGCAGATCAAGGAGAATTTTTATCTTGCTGAGAGCCTTTGCATGCATGCTGTTATTTTTTTATTAAAATCCTTTTGCAGTAATATCAGGGGAAGTTTTGCAACCATCTCTGTCTGTTTGGTCTTGTAGGAACTGAACAGACAAAAAACCTACATGTTTTTGATGTTTTAAATAAGCTAGTGAGTAAATGTCCTTGGAATGCTTCCCTCCACCCCCCTTTTATGCAGTAATGTGGCCACACCACAGAAGAAGATTTAACCAAAAAGCAGAAATTTAACAATGTTGGGCATATCTGAGAATAGGAAAGCAGGGGAAGTTCATACCACTGCTTAAGTTTCAATGAGCTGGTAGATATTAAGAATAAAATTTCTCTGATGTTATATAAAACAAGTTCAGCAGATCTAAGGCCAAGCAGAAGTGTGGTTTTGCTGTAAAAAAAATAAACAAACAAGCAAAACCTGGTGCAAGTGATACTGACCAGCACAGACTGGAGATCAGTGAATCCCTGACACTGGATTCCCATTCCTGGGGATCAGGAAGGAAAGGAACCTTGGCAGGGTGAAACTTCCCCTGCCATTCCCCACCTTATGAATAAACACAAGGGCTCATTTTCCCAGGTCCTCTCACTGGCACCTTTCACAAACTCTGCATTTAGTGAACAAGACCCAGGACACTACAGAGCTCTGAATTTACTGCCAGGAGCACCAGCAGTTCAGCTTGATGCTGTTGACCTCTGATCACTGCGTTAAGTTTTTATGTTCAAGTAGCTTGTACAAGCCCAATGTTATGTATTGAGTTTTAAACTTGTACGAAGGTTTTCAGAATGAACAAAATTTAGACTGTGAAGCTGTTGAAATTACACTAATACTGACCTGAAATACTCTGATCTTGCAGAGACAGAGCCCAAAAGGCACTCAGATGCTGGGCAGATACTTTGCACGCTTCAACTGCATTAGTTTAGTGACATGTATCCTCTTCTTGTGTTTCCTCTTCTTGTGTTTCTCCTCACTGAGAGATGATGACCACCAAAGACAGTTAATATAATGTGCTTCATCTGGAACACAGTCCAACACAGCAGGGTACCGAGGCCTTGGCACAGAGACAGTTAAGCAAGCCAGATGAGGTTCCAGTCATACCTTTCATAGCCAAGACTGTGCAATTGATTTATGTCCAGTGCTGATGATGACAGAAAAGTGCAGGCTGGTTAAAGCAGGGCTCTCGGTGGATTTCATCTGTGACTGGGCAAAGCTTAACACAGCGGGTCAAAGACACCGCAAAAATTCCGATCCTCCCTAGACACCCACGTCTGCCTCTCGCTGGGAGGCTGCAGAGGGCTCCACCTCACAAGCTGGGCACTGCCTGCAAGTGGCAGGTTCCTGCCCTTGGGCTCTGACCACTCTGTACAGCAGCAGCTGACCTCAGCCCACCTTCACCAGCTCTTTGAATGGATCCCGCTCAGACTGGCCTTGGGGAGAGCTCAGAGCACCCTTCCCGCAGGCAGAACTTGCTGCGCGATTACTCCCAGCACCAGTGCGCTCCCAGGCAGCTGGGGATCCGTGAGCTGGACTGTTGTGTCCTCAGGAGCAGCTAAATGGGCTTGGTCCAACAGGACCTGAGGAATGTCACTTCCTTCCCAGGTGCTGGAGTTGCAGCAAAGGGCAGAAGCCACTTGAGGCAGCTCAGCCAACCATGGTACCTCTGATGGCTTTGAGTGTGAGGTGCACGAAGCAGAACTTCTCTTCTCCTCACAGCACCTAGCAGAGCGAGAGCCTCACCCCCCTGGGAAAGAGTGCATGCAGCACAAAACCTTATCTCAGCCTTTCCCTGCCTTTTTCCCCTTATTATGTTGAGAGAAAATAAAGATTTTGTGTTTGGATTGTGTTATTTGCAGAGAGGTTTTTTTATGGAGCAGCAGAAACAATATTAAGCACAGAAAGAATGCTTGCTGATTTTCATGGCACTATCAATTTCCTCTCCAGCCTGGAGGAGAAGCAGGGTACGGGTCAAGGGAAGAAAGATTTACTTTTCTTTGATACTCACAGCCTTGGCAACACAGTTGTGAATGTGCTGAATTTGTAAACAGCCATTCAAAAAAAAGCTCCCCTAGAAGATTTGATAACTTTGTAGGCAACCAGCCTCCATAATCGAGTCTTACAACAGAGCTCACTACTTCATAAATTTGAAATCCATCATAAAAGGGGCATATTAAAATAATTTGTATCAGTAGGGACTGATTTAAAGCCCAGCTCCTCATCCATCAATGAGATACTTTCATTTGCTAACATATTCCTCCAAACTGCAGGAAAAGCTTCGCCAAATCCATTAATAATAAAGAGAAGAGAGCCTTCACAGAGCAAATGGACAAAGGGAAAGCACAGAATGATTCTCATAAACTTCTTTTTCTTTACAAGATCCTCTTCAAAAATAATTATGGGAGACAAATGTTGCTGTAACTTTTGATCTTTTATTGAAGAGTAATTTAGGACAAATTTTAATGCATGAAAATAACATTCTTTTTGCCATTCAGCTCGGAGAGGATAATACATTAAAGGGGAGAGTCTCTGGAAAAAAAAATTTGGAAGGCAGTAAACCTGTCTGTCTACTTCACTGGGGGAAGTCTAGCAAGGAAATGATTTATCCTTTGGAAACTGCTACAGAAATGGGTATCAGTGATGCAAAGGGAAGGACTTCCCCTTTTTTATTCCATTTTTCTCCTGGTTTTGGTTGTGGCTGAGAACGGGCCGGGATGGGCAGCAGGGTCAGGCAGGGAGGACACCCCAGCTTCCCCAGGATCCTCTGCTGGGTTTCCTGCAGACTGCAGCAGCGCTGGCAGTAGCTCTAACCTGTCCCTCTGGTGAGCTCTGTGTTTAGAAGCCTTGCTCCAAACATTTTGTTTGCACGCACTGGAGTGTTTTATCGAGAAGACTCAGCATTGTCTTTGAAAGATGAGAGCCCTGAAAATCCCCGGCTGCTGGAGGAGCTGTATTTTCACTCTGTCAATCGGCATTGAAACGTGAACTATCTCCAATCCTTCCGTAGGAAACACAATTAAAGTGTCATTAAGAAAGCATTTTTCTCGTATCCCTTTCTGTAATAGATGAGTTGGGCTCAGTGTTCCGCGCTGTGTGGTGTGCTCACACACGGGGAATCCGTGGCCATTTGGCACACTCACTGAAGCAAAAGGGATTCAAATTGGGAGCTGGATTTCAAGCACTGCTCCTTTTCATGTCGGCAATGGCAACGTTTTCAAGTGTGTCCCATTCAGAGCAACTCATACAGAGAAATATTTTGTAGTAGTAACAAAAAAAACCCCAAAACCTTCCTTTCTCTGAGACATATTAATAATATAACCGAGGTTAAAAGCCACTTCTTTGTTTGAGGGAAGATGTTCTCACCTAAATTACGGAAATGCTTTGGGAAAGGCTTTTTGTTGGTGGTTTTAATCTTCTAGCTTGGCAAGAACAGGGACTCTGAACTCTCAGCAAAAGTTAGAGAGACTTTGTTATTTGATGAGAAGCAGTTTGTTTTACCGTCTTTTCGCGGTGCCAGTTTCTCTGTCTGCCATAAGCAGAGTGTTGTTTTCTCTCTAGTAACGCTGTTTTCTTGCTTCTTCCCACGTGCAGCTCCGTGCATCCGCTGCTGAGCTGGGAGAGGGAGATGCAAAGAAAATTATTGGAGCAGAGTTGATGAATGAAGGAAGAAATTGAACAACGACAGACTGAGGTAAGATTTCCACAAGTTAATATTTCTACTGCACTAACTCCGGGGGGAAAGGCCAGGAGAACCATGTGAGGTTCCCCACACTCCTTTTTTTTTTTTCCTGTGACCAAAACACTTGTGTTTTGCCATCTCACCAGGTTGTTTAGTCAACAGGGACTGTGATAACCTCCAGAATTTTACAGCCATTAACAAATCTGTTAAATCTCATTGGATTAGCTTTATGGCCACTCAAAGGGAGCTCACCTTCCTCCTGTCTGATTTTAAGAGATACCTCAGGCACAGTTATTTGGCAAACCCGTGTGAAAGGGCTGCAGACCCACGATACAGAGCTCACGTTCCCCATGTTCTGGGAGATGCTCTGACAAGGTATTACAAGGGGGCAAATACTCCACAAGGCTGTAGACCCTCAAACAGAAGTTCTTGCTGTGGGCTCTGGTAACAACCCCTGCTCTCCCTGGAACCCTGCAGCTCTCAGGTAGGAGCTCATACCCCAGGGTTTGACCCCCAATCTTCTAGAAATTTGCACAGGCTTTTGACAAGCTCCCAGACAGACAGTGGATGTCTAAAAAAAAAAGTCTCCCCACCCTTACCAGAGACCCAGCGCCCTGGACAAGGGCAGATTCAGCTCCCACCATATCCCTGAGACATCTCAGGTCTCTGGGACTGTCCCCAGCCAACCCTGTTTCCCTGAGTCACCTCACAGGGTCGGCCACGGAGCTGCCCTGTGTATAGACTGGGTTATTTATTCCTTTGGAGTGACTTTGGGTTTGCCTCGTGGTTCTGTCTTCTCTCTTTCCCATGGGAACACCTACAGGTTTTGCAATAAGCCCCTTTGCAATATTTCTGTTTTGCATCAAATTTGGATTTGCTTTTCTGACAAAAGGCTGTCAGAAAAGTCTTTTGTTATTGCTCCTGAGGCAGATTTCAGCTTGCTGGTACCTAAAACCATCTCCCTTGTCATGGCTTTAGGCAGAAACAAAACAGCCTTTAGGTTTTAATCACTTGCCATTGGATATACTTTTACATATAAAAATATAGATTTCTATAATGTATAATATGTAATACATATGTGTGAAGTTTATACTTTAAATATATTAATATATGTGTGTGTATATATATATATATCTCCCCTTTTGCCCCCTGCTGCAGTTTTTATGGTTGCACTGAGTTTTCAGGGTTGTACCTTGTCACACAGGCCCCCGGGCAGAGTAAATGTCCATGCACCATCCACCCTCCCGGAAGGGCTGACCTGTGCTCTCTGCACTGAAAAGCAGCTCCTGCCTTTCTTGGTGTGTCCTCCCTGGCCCAGTGCTTTTTCTTTTTTAACCCCAAATAATTTTTCAAAGCAGGCTCCTGGCCGGGAGTGCTGAGTGCTGGCCTTCGTGAGGGCTGGCTGGGGTGCAGAGACCCAGGCTTGACCCCATCTCTGGTCCTTAGGCCAAGCTGGGCCCATCTTTGGGTGAATTCATTTCAGGCTGAACTTTGTGTGAACCTGGGCCCGAGGGGAAGGGAACCCGACAGAGCAAGGCTGACAGAGGCAAGTTCTGAGCAAACCCATCAGCCTGAGTAAATATTGAACAAGTCCACGTGAAGGCTGGGGTTGAAATGGAGCTGTCAGACCAGTGTAAACTGAAAGGATAGGTGAGGCCTCTGAAGAGCAAGGAAACATTTTGTACACTTACTTCTGCAATTGTTCCTTCCACCGAGCCCTTTGCCCCAGACCTCATTTCACCTGCCTGAGAGGCTAAAGCAACCCTGAAGCTGAAATATCTGTGTTGGTGGAAGCGAATGGCTGGGGGGCAGGGGGGTGAGCGAGGGGACAGCACCGTGTGGTGGCCCTTTCAGTGTGATGAGCAAGGAGTGTCACAGCAGCTGAGGTTGGACATGAGACAGCAGATTGGAGGTCCCCAGCTGAAATCCAGGTGAGTTATGCAGCATCAATCCTGAAAAACAAATATACTGTATATATGATACAAATACAAGTGAAATACGTTGTCTATAAATATATATAATTCAAATAAGCACATACATGCCCAGCTCCCAGGATCTAGCCTGACCATGCTGCTGGGACTGTGGGGCACGGACAGCCCCTGGGGATGGGCAAGGGCTGTTCAAGCTCTCCTGCCCAGTGGGGATCTGAGGGCAGCCACACTCACCCAGCGCTTCCCAAGGCTGCAGGTCTTTTGCCTGGTTCTCCAGGAGGGATTTTAGTGACATCTGAAAATGTGTTCATGTCAAACTGCTGAGAAAACTTAGCAGGCATGAAAACGGCTCCTGGTTTACCTGATTTAGGCTGTATCGACTCCCTTGGCAGTGTTAGTGTGCAAGCAGGTGCATGGGCATCGCGCTGCTTTGGGACCACTCGCAGATGGATCAGTCTCTGTCTCAGTTCTGACTCGCTCGCTGTGTGATGAAAACATCTCACCCTCATCCTGCTCTGATTTTACCAAGAGCTCGGGAAGGGGTGACCCCTGGCTAATTTTTCTGTGTGAAATGAGTTTGGAGAAACCCAGAAGGCTTCCTCCCCTCTTCTCCTCCACTTCAAGGCATCAAAGGCTTTTAGGGGCCAAGCAATAGCCCAACCCAGCCACAGTACAGTCACAGAGGGAGAGGTTTTGTCCCCAGACAGAGACCCCCAGCAACGCTTCACACCCTCAGTGCAAAGAGACTCCAGGAGCAGAGTTAATAGCAGCCAGCAAAGTGGAGTTGAAAGTAAGGAAGTCTACAGGGTATTATTGTTATTATTTTTTAATAGAATGTCCTCTTCTGAGATCAAAAGGGCCTCACATTGTGAGAACAAATGCTTTAGGGAGAAGAGAAACATTTCACACCAAGGGGTAAGGAACAGATGGCCCTGGAGGAGCTGCCACACCAGGCCAGAGCGCCGGGTGTGCTCCTCAGGCCTCTGCTCTGGGAGCTGAGCCAGAGGAGGGGGACTCTCAGCGTCCCTTCCCCATCCCCTCCTCTCACAGAGGGACAACAGCTCCAACGTGGCAACTGCCATTAATAATTTACACGGTCACATTTCTTTAAATGGGAATTTCCCCTTCCTTTGGGATATTAAAAGAATAAATCTCCATTAGGACGTGGCTTTGTGTGTGAGCGTACAGGGGGACTTGGCTAATTTTCCTGCTCATGAAAAATGCAATACCAGGGACCCACAGACAGACACACAGGGAGATATGGGAATATATCAGATTATAAATAGCTGTGTGGTTGTGTATCATTTATATAAAACACAGGAGTGTGTATAGACCTCGTATTTGTGATAAAGCCTGACTGTGGCCATGGGGCTGAGTCTCGATGGGGACTTCTGGCTGTCGGTCTGGGGACACTCGCGTGTGCCTCGTCTGTGTAGTCTGCACCAATGAACTGTGGGAAGGAGCACGCATTCGTGTCCGCTGTGGACACATAGGTACCTGTGTGGGTGCTGAAGTATCAGTGCTTTCTCTTTGTCTGCTTGAGTGACAGGACACTGGGACAGGCTGCCCAGAGAGGTTGTGGAGTCTCCATCTCTGGAGACATTCAAAACCCACCTGGATGCTTTCCTGTGTGACCGACTGTAGGTGATCCTGCTCTGGGACCGGGGTTGGACTGGATGATCTTTCGAGGTCACTTCCAATCCCTAACGTTCTGTGATTCTCTGGGTGTGGGGTGGCCATGGGTGTCCCTCTCCCCCTCACAGGAGCATCTGTTTCCAGCCAAGGGACCCCCAGCCGCGGGTGTCCTGGCGTGGCCTTTCCAGTCAGCTCCTGCTTCACAGCAGTGGGTTTGGGGTTCTTGAGACAAAAGGGAGCGTGAGAAAGTTGAAGGGAGAGCGGGGGGGGAAAGAGATTAGCTGTGTGGGGTGATCGTTGTTAGAGAAACACGGCTTGGCAGCGAGGGGGGCAAAGGGAATGGGGTGGGGGGAACCCGGAGGGGGTTACATATGTAAGGGCACATCGGTACCGTCTCTGCGGACTCTTCCGGAGACTCCCTTTGAGTTTCAAATGGGAACTGGGAGCCTTTGTTGTGCCCGACACACTGACACATCGCCACCCTCCTCTTTGTCCCGGCCTTTCCGCTCTCCCCCTGCTCTCGGGACCGGCTGGGTCGGTGCTGCCCGCTTTACCTGGGAGCGAGCGGGGCTCCGGCCCCTCCCCGGGTCACGCAGCGGGACACAGAGGCACAACCGGGGGTCAGAATGGTCTCAGTGGAAACCTACGAGCTTTCTGAAGCACAACGCCCTGTTTCGATGAGACAGCTGGAATTGCAATGATTCAACAAAACCTTCACGCCCAACAGGTTATAAAGTCACAATCCGGCTTCACAGTGCCTGCCCTTTTTTTTTTCTTTCTTTCTTTTTTCCCTCATTATAGTTTGCAAATTGCTGGTGTAACCAAATCCTCTTTTCACCTTTTCCCCTTCTTTCTTTCCCCCCCCCCCCTCCCCTTATCTCTAAGCTAATTGAACACTCAAAAATCTTTTGTTTCGAGATAGAGAGGTGGATTAGATGGAGGAAGATTGTATCGCCGGGGAAGAGTGATGCTCTGTCGCCCAAGGACCCCCCTGGTTCTGCGGACCAGGTTGCCCGGGTCGGGCTGTAGTTGTAGCAGGTACTTTGCTCATTCCTCGCTCCCACCGACGAGGTTTGCAAATTTGACGAAGCCAGAACAATAGTTTCTCCTGGCAGCCCCTCTGTTTACTTGTTTAGAAATCCCAGAGGCGTTTCGAGGTAAAAAGGTCAGAGCTATACCCGTGCTCACCGCCTCCTCCCGCGAACCGGTCTCGTGTGTTACTTATACTGTGGAAAACACCCTTTAAGGGGTCGCCTTGGGAAGCTGAACGGAGGAAACTAAAGTTTTTATTGTGAATTGGATCAGCCTCACAAAACTGTTCCGTATAAATGAGAAATTCGCTTTGTCCCCACCCCGGACCTCAGGTCCCTTCCAGTTAATGTTGCTGCTCCACTAGCGCAGAGCTGCTTCCGTGCCGGGATGGTTACAGGGAGGATGATGATGGTTTTCTGCTCCCATCAGGCCTCGTTGCTCTGTGGAATAACCCCACGTGAGAGCCGCCGCGTTTCTATCCGGTCCCGTCCGGGACACTTGCTCTGAATGTCCCCGAAGCGGAGGGGAGCGGTGGGACCGATCCTGCCGGTGCCCGGGGGATGTCGCAGGGTACCCCAGAAAGCAGGATCGGGCGTTTTGTTTGGGAGCTTTGGCAGCAGCCGGAGACCTTTTCCTTCCTCCTTCTCCTCCCCCCACCCTGTGTTCTCTGGACATGAGAGAATTCCATTTCGCTTAAAGTCGAGAGGACTTGCATGTGGAAAAAGTAAACTTTATTAGACTGAGGTAGTTTCATTTCGAGATACAGAGCACGGGGAAGGGAGTGGAGGGGAAATGGGAGATTCCGATTAAGAAACCGCTCGTTTTTCTCGGTGACGTTTTTCCCTTTAAAACAATCTTTAACGAAAATTGCCGTGGTTTTTCAGTTCGTCCTACCCTAAAGTTTCTCGTGGGGAAAGGAAACAATTTAACCATGGATAAATAATGGTTTTATCGGACGCCGATAAGCCTAAAGAGGGTGGGGGCACAAGGAACCGCTCCAAGACTTCAGTACAATAAATAGCAGCCAGTGCATCAGTGCCTGGGGGAGCCAGGGCCCCCCGCAGCCTTGTTCCCATCCACCTTCACACCTCCTACGACAGTGACCGTTTCCCAAAGTACCCCGAGGTCAGCCTTCGCTTCATCTCGTTTTTTCTGATAGCAAAACCCTCCCTCCCCCAGGATCAGGAACAGTCATCGCCGCAGAGCGTGTAGAAAACCCTGTGAAGCAGTAATAGTGCAAAACGGTAGCGAAGGAGTTGCTGCTTTTTTTTTTTCTTTCTTTCTTTCATTTTTTTTCTTGGTGCTTGGGTCTTTGCAGAGGCCTCGAGTATCTTGGACACCTCAGATCTCATTCCACGATATACAGATAAAAGGGAAACAAAACAAAAAAATACCCCAAACATTTTTACAATCTCAAAGGGAGGAAAAAAAAATACTTCGAACGCAAGATTCTCGCAGGCGAAAGTCGTTGTGCACATTTTTTTAAACGGGAGAAAACTAAATTCGTTTTAAAGTTTCTGGAGTTGAAAGTGCAGTTCCTGTAGGGGAGGGAGAAGGGAGAAGGAGAAATGTCCCTGAGATAAACGCCTATTGCTGAGGATATACGAGGACACGGCTGCTCCTTTGGAGTCCAGTGTTTTACAGAGGGTCTATAAATTAAGAGAGAGAGAAAAGCAAGTGGGGAAATTGGTATCACACGTGTGGAGACGGCCGAAGTCAAAGGAACTGCTCGGAGGGAAGCGTGGCCTTGCTTCCACGCGTGTGTACGGGCGGGGCTCTGCTTGGGAGGTGCGTGTTGGTGCGTGTGTGTGTGTGTGTCGGGGTCTGCAGGAAGCAGCTGATCCCTGTGTCCCTGCGGGGACACCTTTCAGGAGGACACGGAGCTGGGGGAGGCCTCAGGTGAGGTGCAGTTAGACTGGTCCGAGGCTTCATTCGTTTCCTTCGCAGACCTGGAGGCAGCAGCTGGGGCCAGACCTTCCTTTTCCCTCTTCTTCTGCTTCATTCGCCTGTTCTGGAACCAGATCTTGACTTGGGTTTCATTGAGTTCCAGGGTAGCGGCGATTTCAACCCTCCGAGCCCGGGTGAGGTATTTGTTAAAGTGAAATTCCTTCTCCAGCTCCGTCAGCTGCTTGGTGGTGAAGTTGGTGCGGATGGTGTTGGGCTGGCCCAGCAGTCCGTACTCCGACACTTTAGCTGTTAACGAACAAACACCAACAGGGCAGGAGCAACCAGAGAAATTGCCTTTCTGGTTCAGGAAGGACTGTGGGTACGGGTTTTCCCCCTCTCCCCTCCTCTCCTGACCGTCCAGAGCTTCGTGCTCCCCCCTGGACCCTCAGCTATTCCTGGCTTCTCGGCCCAGGGATACAACCTGGAGGGACAGACCACCACGGGCTCTGCAGAGCTGCCCCCCTTCCCTTGCAAACATCCCCCCCAGTTCCCTGCAAACCTCCCTGAAACATGAAAGTGCGTGGGAAGGAGTGGAAGGGGAGGGTGATGATGAGGGGAGGAGGAGGGAAGATTGTGATTTAAGGAAGATTATGGAGAAGGAAGTTGAACAATAGAGGAGATGGAAGCCACGACTGTGGAAGAAGCAGGAAGCCCGGAGGGTTTCCTATTCCGAGCTGAGCTTAAATCGCATTGGGCCTATGGGAAACTGAGCTCAGGGACCTTCCATCAGAGGCGTCTGGAAACTTTCTAGTGCTGAGCTGGTGTTTAAAAATAAACCCCAAAAAACCAACCCAAAGCAAACCAAACCCGTGTTCCCCTGGAAGATGAGCCCAGTTACCTTGGGTACCAACCCCGGGGATGGCAACCTTTCCCTGCAGGGCTGGGGAGCTACCCCCCGCCTTCTCCTCCCCAGGGTGGGCACCATCTTCGCCCGGCTCTGCGCTCCCCAAACTCACCTGTCTTGGGTGGGTTCCTCTTCACTTTCATCCAGTCGAAAGTCTGCGTGGTGCAGGCATTGGGACACGGCTCGGAGGGGCACGCAGGGTCTTTGTCCTCATTTAAAGAAGGCGAGAGGTTGTTGTAAACGCCGGGCAAGTAACTGGGCTGCTCCTGCCCATAAAGGTGTTGTTGCTGGTACTGCCCAGCAGCCGCCACCGCCCCGCAGTAGCTCTCTGCTAAGGAGCTGAGGTTGGATCCCGCGTTGCCTTGGAAGTACCCACCGTCCGTGTCCGGCTGGCCGAGGTAGAGCTGGTGGTGCCCGTAGCCGGGGCTGCAGGTTTGGGTCGGGTACCCGGTGGCCGGGGCAGCGCCCGCGAAGGGGACAGGGAGCCCGGAGGAGGGAGGGTGGTGATAACCGGGGTTCTGCTGCGGGAGATGTACGGCCGCTTTCCCTCCCACGCCAAAACGCCCGTCTCCGTTCAAAGTGTCACTGGAGGGGCTACCTGAGCAGGAGGGGAAGGAAGGGGAGCTCTGCTCTAAGTGGTGGTAGGCGCCCGTCCCACGGTTACAAATTGCATACTCTAAGAAGGAGTTCATCCTAGTATTGTCCATCTGCCACTGATGGAGGAGGGTCAGCCTGTTTTGGGGGGGATTCCGCCTGCCCTACAACCTTTAGATAGTATGTCAAAGCTGTAAAACTTCCTTCCATGCATCGCTGGCCCTCGAACCCCGCAGCCTTCGGCGGGGCCGGGGTGGGGGTAGGGGGAGGCGACCACATGGTCCGCCCCCAGCCCAATGAGCGAGGGGCTCCCGAAGTTTGTCACATCTCTGAGCTCATCCATCAAGGCCTTGACATTTGCATGACAAAGGGGTTTCAATCAAACCCTGCCCATCAATCTGATAACAACACGAATACGTCAAAATCTTTCCTCAAAGACTTTAAAAGAGAAGGAGGGAGGTGGGGTGCGGGGAGGTGGAGGGGGAGAGGGGCTGAGGGAGAATTAGAATTATCCACGAGTGTTTTAAGTGCTAAAAAGGCCCCCAAGTTATGCGATTAGCCCATTTCAGCAGAAATTCCCCTTGCCCCAACTTAAAAAGGTTTTCCCCAACCCCAGCTCCATGTGAGAAAAAGGAAGAACAGAGGGAAAAGAGGTAGGGAGGGCTGACTACTCTGTCCCCCCAAGCACAAAAGGATGCTCTTTTCTGCATTTCAAAACTTTTCCCTAGAAATTGCCTTGAACATGTTTGGCGTTTTCTGGGCTGAGGAGTCTAATTAAAGCTCCCAAGAAAAAGACGCTCCGTGTGTTCATTTTGCCACATCGGCTTTGTGTCTAGGGCCAGTGTGGGTAAAAGCAATGTAATTAAATCAATATTCTAATGAGGTGATGAAATAAAGTTAGGAAGACAGAATGTCTTTTGTTGGAGCAATACCATGCCCAGCTTAGCAGTTGGAGGAACGGAACTAAACATTATCCATGGATCTATATATCCTTCCATCCACCCACTCACCCATGCACCTACCTATCTACACACTTCCTACTGAAAACAAGAGATGTTTTAAGTGCTTTAACCAATTCTGGAGCATTAAGCTTTGCTTTTCCATGGCAATCCTGGTGAGATCTTTCCCCGAATCTGTTGTCAAACTGGAGCTTTCCCCTAGCAGAGTCCAGCTGATGAGTAGGTGGAAAGACACTGACTTCAGGCCGGCCACTCCACTGCTCAGAGAAAGGAAACATAGGTAGGCAACATTTATTTACTTGTTAGCAGAAGGGAGACAAGAGCACCCAACAATATGACGCCCACAGTCATTTGTTACTTGTCAGGATATTTACTGGTTATTCAGCTTCTAAGAACCAAGAGGGCTCTTTTTTTTCTTCTTTTTTTTTTTTCCCTCTAGGCCAAAAGTTCACTTTGAAAGGCATCAACACGTCCTTTAGTTGGTAGGTTTGGCTGATGCAACACGTTGGGGTAACATTTGTTAAGAAACTAGAGCGCAGGCAGCCATGGCATCAACCTTCTTCCCTTTAGATCCCCCCCGAGAGAAAACGTGAGTTTTAGCCAATTACAATTCTCGTCCTTCAATAAAAAAAAAGAATAAGGAGAAAACTCAATAAAAAAGAATGAGGAGAAAACTATTTCCAGTGCCTATTTATTCATTTATTCTGCCGACTTTGCTGATGCTGAGATATCCAAGAAGAAAATCTTTTAGGTTACAAATATTCTCTGAAACTCGCTATCTCCTTTTTTACATAAAACAACCGAAAGTGATTGTAAAGATTCAAAGTAACTCTCATGTCATTCCCCTTGCAAGAGAAATAGGTTTCTAATTTGATTCCAGGAGTGCTTTTTATATTACGTTGCGCTCGCGTTTAAATTGAATGTATTATATTTAAACGATGCTTACAATAGATGATTTATGGGTGGAAAATGAAAAAAGAAAAGGATAGATGTTTATTTCATCCTTGAATCAATTGTTTCCCATTGTCTGATAATTTTCCATCGTGATCTCACTCCACTGTTACATTCGGGGGATGCTTTATGTCATTAAAATGAAGGTGGAGTTGCAGAATGAGCTCCGAGAGAGCTCACTGCTGCGGAGTTAGGGAGGAGAAAGCTTTCCTCTACATCTCATCGATACCTAAAAAAACGGTTGGAAGAAACTCTCTGAGACTGGTTTTGGAGTTGTAGAAAGCAGCGTTCTTTACTGCAGCGCCGGATGCACGGGGGATCTCTCCACCCATCGTGCACCCCAACTTGTCCCTCTACAAAAGTTTGATACTATCAAAACATGCATATTCATTTATTTTCCAAGAAATTATTAACATAGTCATCACATCTCCAAGAACTCATTAATACATTTAAATGTCCTTTTCACATGCGTACTGGTCGTCTTTGGGGGTTGTCTGATGATCATAGAAACTTCTGTCACTGTGCCCTTTAGTTGGATTTTTCTTCTGTGCACGCTTAGTTCATCTCTTGGCCTGTTCACAACACTTCTGTCTCCACAAAAATGGTTTATTCCAGTATCACTACCTTATCAAACATTCAACGCCTCTGATCTGAAGTCTCCTGTTATCTAATTTAGTTTATAAGCTTGACTAGGCCGAGTTGATGTGTCACTGACTCCCAAGGTCACACTGTTGAAGCAGAAGGGGATGTCCTTTTGGTATCATCATCGGTGATGATTGGGATGAACGCACAGAGCTTCTTTGGTTGATGGAAAAATGGGATAGGGCGGGGTCAGGATTTTAGCCGTGCAATGCAGCAGAAATCCCGACCCGAGCAGGGGATGAAATGTGGTCCTGGGGCTCCTGGGAGCTTCTCCAACCCCAGCTTTTGGGAAAAGTGGAGATGCTGGAGAGATGGGTATGTGAAAGTGAAGACAGAGCCGAGGAGGGGGTGTGCGGAGTTGAAGTCACTTTGGCAAAGGCTCAGTTTCTCCCTCTGTGGAGGTACCTGTCAGGTTGCGCAAGATGGGGTGTTGGAGCCGATTTCCTCCCAGAACGGGGCCGCTGCCTTCCCGCTCCTCCCCGCGCCCCGGGCTCTGCGGGGCCGCTCCCCATCCGCTCCTCACCGGCTCTGGCAGCTCAGGCAGCGAAACACCGGGCAGATTTGGGGATGTGGCAGGATAAAAGGTGCTGGGGTCCCACCCTCACCCCCTGCCCGGGCCCGGCACCCCCGGGGCTCCCCTGGGCGCCCCTTCCCGGAGCTGCCAGGCTGAGGGTCTAGGCAGGGTGAGCAGGGTGGCTGCGCTTCAGCCCACGCTGCCCTCCGGCTCTGTCTGACATCCCCAAAGTGACAAGTTCTTCCCCAAAATGCGTGGCTTGTGGTGACTGCGCGGTATTTTCGGAAGCCACAGCGTCAAGGCGCAGGTAGGCACACTGGGAATCGCTTAGGAATCGCTTTGCCAAATTTCCTCCTTTGCCCTGGATCCGATATCACATTACTGCTGTTATTATTATTGGGCTTAACTACCTTGGTGGAGAAGCTGTGAGACTTCATAACCTGCAGGAGAAATAAATATCAGATTATTGTTAACACCCAATCGCAGGTTGAGCCTAATTCTATCACTTACACATTTATTTAATACCTCCTGTATGGGGAGTTGAGAGAGAGAAGACAGTCAAGGAAAATGTATAGGTGGAAATTCTCAAGTTATCAGAGCTCTGTCCTACATCCCTCCCAAATAGTTGCTGAACTTTTCATTACATTTATTTTCTGATTTTCACTTATGTATTGAGGGAGACAGCAATTATTCCTACCCCCTAAACCACAGACGGCAGAGTTCTGGAGATGCTGTTATTTTTCACTCAACGAGATTTAAATAAAATATCGGGAGATGGATGAGGATGGAGGGTGAGGGGGGAAGTTTTAGCTCTTTGATTCCTGGAAAAAGAAACTGCTGTCCCGGAGCGGGGTCTGCTGGTCCATGGAGGCAGAAGAAATCACTCCCTTGCCTGCACCGAGCTGCGTGCCCACTGATGCCGGCCTCAAGCCGGGCCTAAACCACTTCAAGAGCTACCGCTCTTAAACCAGGCTTTATTTGATGAGCAGATAAGAAATGGGGAGGTCAGCAGCAGCAGGACATTATTTTCCGCGGAGCTTTTGGTGACGGGGGACTTCTCAAGCCCACTGAAGGCATCCCGTGCCCTTGTCCCCTCCCTCCACCCCGAGCAGAGGGACTTGCTGCCACAAAACCCCGGGGACTCGCTGTCCTGGGGTGGAAACACACCCACACCCCCTCACTGCTAAGTGAGCAAGATGGGGCTTCTGCCCCCCTAGGCACAACCACGCCTTTGCTTCCAATCCGATGAAGACATTTAATTAAAAGAACCCTTTTCTTGAGAAGAGTTCCTCCCTTTTAGTGGCTCCACGGAACTCGGGGCTGCAGCAGCCTGGGGTGGGGAGCGAGGGGACATTTCACCCTTCCCTAAGAGATAATTTCTTTGCTTCCAAACTCTCCTGCCATGGAGAATAGAGCCCTTCTGCGAGCGGTTCGTGGGAACATCTCTTGTAAAAAATCTTTACCCCAGGAGTTTTTACAATCGACACAGAAAGAATGAGGCATTTCCAAAGGCTCCAGAATACTCAGAGTCTTGAGATGCTTCATTTTGGAGTTAAATATAACTCTGTGCAGTGAAAGTTTGTGTCGTGAGTAAGAAATGTCACTCCTGGCTCCTGGCGGGGTGATTTATTGGAAGCACGGCTGACGCTGGGGTGCGTGTTTGGCTGTGGACTTGGTTATCACAAAAAAGGACTTGTCCCTAGAAATTGTCAGAGAAATTTATAGCCCCAGCGTGTGTCTTGGTTAGATCATAGCCTGCTAAGCTATATTTGGGGCTGAAAAACTGAAGAGGGAAAATAAAACAGTATATGGAAACATGCTTCAGAGTTTGGGAGTCCAAAGAAATGTAGAAGGAATCCTTTTAATGAGTTACAAGCAGCGGACTATCTCCGAGCTGCAGGATAAATACAAGACAATTAAGATAAGATAAAATAATTATTATCTGCTGCTCTCGGGAGTGGCGCGAGCCCGTCCGTGGTCACCCCGCGGAGGTCGGGTTCCAGTGGGGACCAGCACCGGGACCAGCTCCAGCGTGATGTCGTGAGGGTCCCTGGACAGCGACTGCCCACAGGCGGTCAGCATCCCCCGGGGGTGGTGGGACCCTTCTGAGGGACATGTTTTGTGTTCTCAAGTCTTCTAAACAACACTTTGAGTGGAAGATTTGGGTGAGAAATGCCTCTTTCGCTGTGCTTTCCTTTTCAGGGTGACACAAACCCCTCAAACACCGCCTCTTCCCGAGCCAAAGATCAAATTCCTCCTCCGACGGCTCTGGGGAACCTGTTCCTGTTTCCTGGTGAATCCCATCGCCTATTTCTATGTTGTCCCCAGGGCAGAGGTGTGTCTGTAAGCCGGTCGTCTCACTAATTAGGTTCATTTAAGCCTTTTTACTCGGTGAGAGTGGAGAGGAGAGGTCTGTATCTGCTGCTCCGGTCTCCAGCGATGCTCTTTCTCGTAACGGGCAGACCCAATGGGCTCCTCACCCCGGCCGAGCCCCGCTCCGGCCGGTCATTGCCTTCCCCCAGGGGACAGCTCGGCCACCCCGAGGGACCCTGGTCAGCCCAGAGCAGGTTCTGGGCTGAGGGTCGGCTTCAGGCAGCTCCAAGGGCCAGGACTGAACCTGAGGGATCCCAAAACCTTCGGGTTTCATTCAGATCCAGCACTTGACAGGCCCGGCGTGGGCTAGCTCCACCTAAACGCGCTCTTTAGTAAGTGTGTGAATTTATTAACAACTTCCCTCAATGTTGCTAATATTAGTAGGTCAGCATTATTAACAGCATTATTAATCTCAACCAGCGTTCATTTAACCAGCATCTCGCTGGAGCTGAGAACTCGATTCACCTGGGCGATGTGCAGCGATTCTTAAGTTGGTTTCACCGGACCCGGCACTCAATGTTTGAACACATTCGATGTTTATAAAGAGGAAAAAAACCCCTAAAACCCAGGAAAGCTGGGATAGATGCGGGAGGTGCCAGGATGGAAAGCAGGAGAAGGTCCCCTCTGCCAGCTCCTTCCTTTGGTGGTGATGGAGCATTAGGAGCATTTCTCAAGCTCCATCTGTTTGAGGACCGGGATGCAGTAAAGTGCTGGAAAAGGATGTTACAACTCAGCTGAGACAACCGTCACTAGAGGGGTATTCCCAGGAAACTGGAGCCTGATTTCCCAAGGGAAGTTAACTCTTCCCAAAAGCTCAGCTCCTGCCTCGGATCTCACCCGCGTTTCCTTCACAGATTTTCCTCCTTGAGCCTCCCCATGGCTCTAAGAGGTTGGTTCAACATCTTCAGGGCTTCGAGTAGCTCTTCAGCAAACACATCCCCAGACTTAGATCAGCACAAGATAAATATTACTTTAGCATCCCTGCAGCACGTGCCGGCGCCTCTCATTTGCATATTTCTAGGTTAATAATCGTGAGGCAATTGCAGTGTTTTGACAACGATCAAGAGCTGAATACGCTTAATATGCTTAATATACGCCCTCCAGTTGCACGGAACAGAAGGGCAGGGTTGCAAATATGCGTTCCCCATTTGTTTGACATTTTGAAGAAGGTAAAGAATGGCTGAACTAATGGCGAAATCTTACAGTCATTCAATAATTTAGATTTTATTGAATATTCCCCTTCTTTCCTCCGACATTTCAGTCTTGCTAATTAGGACAAATAAGAAGGGGCCTGCTGTTAGCAAGGATAATAACTGGCGAGGTTCCATTTATTAAGTCACTTTCCGTGGGTGTAGAATTGATCTGTGGCTGTGACTGGCATGCTTTCTAGACCTGCAGCAACTTTGAGAAGTCATTATCATCTGCAGAAGGGCCCTCGTTAGGGATTTGTATTGATAAGGTGTCAGGGTTTGCATTGGGGGGTTCCTGGAAACCCCTTCCCCGCCCCTGTCCCACCCAGTGCGGGGTGGCGAGGGGAGGCCGCCCCCTCCCAAGCCCCGTGCAAGGGGGGACCCTGCAGAGGACAGTGTCCCTCCTGTCCCCTCCCCTCCACCTCTCCCTTCCCCTCCTCCCTTCCCCACGGAAAGGGCGGATGTGTCTGTGGAAATTCGCTGCGGGATCGATTTGCGGTGAGATATCTCTCCGTGCACGGATTTATTTTTATTTTATATATTTTTTTAAAAGTTGAATAAGAAACTCCCTCCTTTGGAAAGGCAAAGGGGATGTGCAGATCCATCAGCCGAATCAGAACGGTGCGGGGCAGCTCCAGGGACCGGGCAGGGCCGAGCAAACTCGGGGACCAGTCAGTTCCGAGCATCTCAGGGGACCGTGCAGGGCCGAGCCGCGCCCGCTGCTTCGAGCCCGGTGCTGCCGCCCCGGCCCGGGGCTGCCCGGCAGCGGTCGGTGCTCTTGCTGTGGGCCAGCCCCGACCAGCCGATTCCCGGCTCCTGCCGTCCCCCAAGCAGCCTGTCCTCAGGATTGCGAGGAGGGGGGGGAGGCGAGAGGGGAAATCTGTAAAGCGTTGGAACAAATGGCGCTTTGATAGACAACGTCTGGCAGTGCCAACGCTGCCGCTGAGTATGTTCCAGAAGCTGGAGATATTAAATAAACTTAAAGATAATGAATAGCCTTCTGTGGTACTGGGGCTGTGCCTGGGCTCTCTTTGCCCCCCCTCCCCGTGGCTCTGGGATTTTCCGAGAGGAGAGGGATCGGTGAGAGAGGGCAGCGCGATGGGGGGGTGATGACTCCCAGAGCAGGATGCGGAGGCAGCTCGTCTGCAGGCAAACTGGGCGCTAGCTCCTTTTGTTTATGGGAAGGTGTTAAGTAATGTTCATTTCCATATTTTAATAGCAATCTACTCCGATTTTTAATATAAACCTACTCCTTACCAGAGTGAGATGATTGCAAGTTTGAAACGTCTGTTCTTTTGGTGGGGAAAGAGGCTGACAATAATATTAAGAATTAAAAAAAGTAGTCGTAAAATCACCCCCCCCGCTTTGTTGCAGTGGGAAGAGATAATCCAGATCTGAGAACAGCGATTTCCAAAACATCTGTCGAGGGCTTTCTTTATTTCATTTTATTTCTTTTTTACAACTCGAAGTAGAAAGCAAACCTGGTTCTGGTACTCTTAATCCGAAATAAAATCTTGGGCCACCACGCGGAGGTTTCCCGCACTCCACACTTTCCCCGGGGACCCCAAAAAAGGTGACACCCCCTCAGACAAGCTCCAGGCACCGGGCAGAGCATCCCACGGCCCCGCTCTCTGCGGGGAGAGGCGGCAGCCCCCGGGGAGACCCCCGAAAGCCAGGGGTCTTCTCTGCCCTTCCCAAGCCTTCCCCTCCCCTAACCCTAAAGAATAAAACTGGTGACAACGCCTCTTGTCATGGCTGCTCCGCTCCTCTCCGCGCCTCCCTGCGCCATTTTAAGGCCACCTCCGCGGGTGTCCCCTCCACCCACCCCCCCACACACCGCTCTCCCGGGCTCCCCTTTCCGCGTTCTTTCCGCACAAACCCCTCTTGAACGCCTCCCAAATTTCTGCCGTGTCTGAGGAAACACCGGTGACTTAGCAAAGACGTAAGATGATTTATTTTTGGGGTGTCACCGCGATTGATTCTTGCGCTGACCCCTTTTCATTCATAAACCTCCCCACCCCCTCTGCCTCACCCTCCCTCCTTGATAGATGAGTTTTGTATTTAAAATTATATGTTGGGAGAAAGCTTTCGCAAAGGGATGGCGAGCAGGGACAGAGCAGCACAAACTGGAAGGAGATCGCGGATTTATAAAGCCGGAGGGGGCTGAACTGTTTAAAAAGAGGAGGGGGAATAAAGAAAGGCCTCTTTCAGGCCAATCTCTTCCCCTTCTTTCCTCTATAACATTTATTTGTTGACTAAAATGCCGCCACGCACCATCCTCCCAGGGGGGATATTTTGCTCTTATTCCAAATCCTTCTTTTCTGCCTTTTTTTTGTAGTCCAGGGCGTTTAAAACACCAGGAATTGCGCTCGGGCACGGCTGTATTTTCCGAGAGAAGGAGGATTGGGCTGAAGGCAAGAAACAGCTCTCGCTTTGCCAGGGAGAAAAGGGGAGGGGGGTCCCCGTGGGGAATTGCGCGGGCCGCGGAATGTGCGGGGGCTGCGCGGAGCTGCCGCTGCCCCCGGTGCGGCCCCCGCGCCTCTCCGAGCGCTGCCTTTGTGTTGGTTTCCATCCCTTTATCCGGCCATTTCCTTACGGGAGGGATTTGCACTTACAAAAATATAACCGCAAATGTTAAAATTGGAAACAAATGTCCTGCTTTGATTTAGTAAAAAATAAAATAAAATAAAATAAAATAAAATAAAATAAAATAAAATAAAATAAAATAAAATAAAATAAAATAAAATAAAATAAAATAAAATAAAATAAAATAAAATAAAATAAAATAAAAGCAAGCTCAGGGAGAATGCAAACAGAAATGAATACAGCAAATATTTCTACCTCCCGAAGCCTCTAGAAATGTTAGTTGGGAGCGATTTCTTTTGTCTCCTTTCTCAGGGCACACAAGGAGATTATTAGGACATCATTACTGCAAAGCAGGAAAGAAGGAGGCGAATATTTTAGGGAGAAAAAAAAAAAAAACAACAAGCCAACCACATTTTCTACTGAAATACGTGGCAACACACGTTTCTTGGTTTTATAAAGACATTTATTTACTCTATGAAAATAATATACAATAAATAATTTTCCATTTACTATTAAAGGATTTGAATAAATAGTCTACATCTAAAACTTAAAAAGAGGAAAGAAAATTCCTCTGGTTTTATTTCATTTTATTTTATTAAGAAATCTAAAAGTCTTGTTCTGATTCCTGAGAAAGTCGCTTGAAGGATTTACAAATATTTTCTCTTGGGGGTTTCCATCTCTGATGTGCATGAGAACTATCGGGTCCTTTCTTTAAAATAAATAAGGAAAAAAATAAAACTATCATTAAATACCTGCACTTAGCAAAACTCGGGCTGTTCTTCCATGAAAGCTTTCTACAATAAATAATGGGAGGGGGATTCGGGTCCCATCGTGTGAGGAGGTTTAAAACAAAGTGTTTGGGGGTCGAGATGGGGTAATTGAATGAGAAATGGCTTGGGTTTCTTTTTGAGGGTGTTCCCCCCTTCTTAGAGGACACTGGGGGTGGAGGGGGGGGTAGTGGCTCGGGATGGGGCTGGGGGCAGAAACGAGCGAGGCGAGCTGGGTGGGGGGGTCGTTATTGGAAATTTAAATGTTGTAAATCTATGGTACAAAGTGCGCTGGTAAAGAAGTCCAGATCTTCCTCGGAGAAGTGAAGGGGGCTCTGCAGAGCCGGGGAGAGCCCCTCCGAGAGCTGCAGGCAGGACTCTGCCGAGAAGATGCTCAGCTCGGGCCACAAAGGCGAGTCCTGGCCCTCGGGGTAGCCCCGTTCCGAGGGGCCGGCGGTTGCGCTGGGTTCCCCCGCGATCTCCCTCTCCTGCCCGGCCACCGCGAACCGCGGGCTCCCGGGCTCCTCGCTCCCCGCCTTGTCATTCTGGTGGGACCCTCCGGACTTCGGGACCGGCCCCAAAACCGGGCTCTCCTCAGCCTCCTCCGCTGGGTCGCTGCCCTCATCCAGGCTGGGATAAGCGAGATCCCCGTCGGGTGGTTCTTTGTATTGGGTTTGTCTCTTGTGCTTCATCCGACGGTTTTGGAACCAAACCTTCACTTGTCGCTCGGTGAGGTCGAGCAAAGCAGCGATCTCCACCCGCCGGGGCCTGCAGAGGTATTTATTGAAGTGAAATTCCTTCTCCAGCTCCAGCAGCTGGGTGTTGGTGTAGGCGGTCCGCAGTCTCCTGGAGCCGCTGGTGTCTGCCAGCCCCTGAATGTCTGAAACACAGAGAAAAACGCACGTTGCAAAAAAAGAGGGAGCGGGGACAAGTGGAGGGGTTGGATCCATCCCCTCCCTGGTGCGGGTAGAGCAGAGCCGTGCCCCGCACTAACGACCATGAGGTGGGGTGAGGGGGGAGCAGCTACAGCAGAAAATAAATGTTTAATTAAACTCTTCTCACTGTTGGGTGGAAATCCCTCGCCTCAAGCAGGAGAAAAGATTTTGCTCCCTGGCCTCTCCCTTTAGAGACCTTCCCTCGCTGCCACCTTCGCGAACAAGTGGAATTTCGACCCATTCCTTCCTTTTTTTTTCTTTTTCTATTTCTTTTCTCTCTTTTGCCAGTGCTTTGGGGACGGATTTTTCACTCTTCCTGTGTTACCCGGGCAATCAGCTCCGGTGTCCACCCTTCTCCTGCCCGAGCCAGGAACGGTGCCATTAAAATCCTAAACCACTGAATTGTGCCTAAACCACTTTTGTCCCGGGGGAAAGAGAGTCCCTGGTCAGGGCTGCTGAGCTCCCCGGCCGAGGAGCGCTTTGGGGAGAGGCTGTTGCTTTATTGGGGTGTCTGGGGGGGGGGTATTTTATTTTGCAATGAGGAGCTGGCTGGGAGTCCAGCTCTCGCTCTTCCCACCTCCCCATCCTGCTGGGAGCTCACCCGTCTTTCCTTCCCCCTCTTTGCTCTCCTTTCAGTTTTTTGGTTGTGGGTTTGTTGATTTGGGTTTTTTATTTTCCTATAGGCTGTAAAAAAAATACAAAATCAGGGCTGGGAGGGGAAGTCAAGCGATGGAGCCGCGTCTGAGCTGCCGGGTCCCCCCGCTGGAGCTCATCGAGCCCGGCTCTCCCGGCCCCCGTTCCCTCTCGCCTTTCCCAGAAGTTACAGCAATTTGCTCTTTTATTTGCGGGGGGAGGAGGCAGGAGAAATTCCCCCCCCCCCCCCTTTCTGCCCTCCCCCGGCTGTGTACAAAGCTGCGGTGTATTTTATTGCGTGACACAATTGCGGGGGGGTGGTGCGGGGCAAAGTCTGTTGGGGGTGAGTGGGGGGGCCTGGGGTAGGGTTGCTCTGGGGGAGAGGGGGGGGATTGTTTATTATTCGGATCCTCTTCGATTTCAGCAAACACCCCCTCACCCCCTCGTTATACCAACCTGCAGGAGATCCTGCGGCAGGGACCGGCACCGAGGATGATGATGATGATGGGGGGGAAGAGGAGGAAGAGGAAGCTGGAGCTTGGGTAGATTTCTTGGAGGATTTCTTCTCCTTCATCCAGGGGAATTCCGCTGCCAAGGGGCCGGGCTGTGCCGGAGGCTGGGGCTGGAGCTGGAGCAGGCCATGAGATGCTCTTTTTTGGCTCCTCGGTCTTGCTTGGTTGCTGGAACAAGGATTCAGGCTGAGGACGGTTTGCTCAAAAGGAGGAGGAATTAATGTCGAGTCCTTGATTGATGAAGTTTGAAATGTCTCCAGGACAGCGGGAAGAGACGTCAGGCACTCAGCGAGCGAAGGCTGGCTATTTATAAACCCGATCTCCCTCTCAAATTCAAAATTCATGGCTTTTCCAGGGCCCAGGGTTTAAAAAGGGGAAGGGAGGGGGAGAGGGAGGAGGAGGAGGGGGGAAAGAAATCGGAGGGCCTCAGTTTTTATGGCAGTGATGATGGTGGTTCTCGGGCTTTTTATAATTGTTATATTGCTGATAATACAGGCGGATGGGGACCTTGCTCTATTAAACTCGAGACTGGGGCGAAATTGCAGCCAATTCCTGGTCACGTGGCCAGCCCTGGCCAATGGCAGGCGGGGCCTGGTGGCACACAGAAAGCATTATTTTCTTTAATTGATTAAAAAAAGAAGATCCCCAGAATAAACCTTTTCGCCCTGCAACCCACCGCTGCTGGAGTGGCTGCGGGCAGGGAGGTGCTGCCTGCCCTGCCTGTGCCGACCGGCTCCAGACACCCTCGCTGAACTCCCGAGAGTTTTTCCCTCGAGGGAGGGGACACGCCAGCCGTGAGAAAAGGGACTTTTTTTCCCCTCTCCGAGGTCCCCGCCGGCAGCCAGGGCAGTGCAGCCTAAACCCCAGGCGAGCTCGGGAGCGCCCGGGTGTATTTCCATAGCACGAATATGTCGCAGAGCTTGGAAAGTTCAAAGCATCAGAAGGGTTTGGTCTGGAGGTTTGTGGCTGAGCCTGGCTATGAGCACTTAGGAAATCAAGTGAGCTTTCAAGTCAAGTCTAGTTAGACCAGCCTGATTTACCTGGTTAAATTGCTTTTAAAGAAATAACGTAATCCTCCTGCTTCTAAAGCCAGACTTAATGGACCCTTCATACTTTCCTTAAAGGCCAAACATGTTTTAAGGTCACAGATATCTTTGAAATCACATTTCTTCCTTCTCAGCGTTTTTTCCCTCTTCCTCCCCCTCCTGCCAATAAACAGCTCCACTTCCAGAGTTTACAAAATAAATAAATAAAACGAAAAGTCATTTCCCAGGAAGATTTTTTTTTTTTCTTTTAAAGTGCCCGAGTCCACACAAACCAAAAAGGAGAGAGAAACGATCAATCTTGTTCTCGAAAGACTTTTGACAGCTCGGCCTAATTCACTCAGCAAAGAAATGTGGCTTTTGCAAAAGACTTACTCAAACCAAAACCGATTTTAAAAAGTTTAATCCAAGGACCTGAATTCGGGAAGTCTAGAAATTAAAAAGATCAGCTGCCTGCTGCAGAAAGGCGATGTGGCTGGGCTGGAGTTTGTTTGTTCAAGCTCCAGTTCTCCCATTTTGCAGCAGAGAGGGGCTGGCAGGCTGCATTCACGCAGGGAGAAGCCTAGAAACTTTTGTCAGTTCAAGCATCTGTGTGGGTGGTAAAGGTTTCTGAGGAACACATAATAAATCTACAGCTGAAGCTGAGGCTGAAGCCGAGTTTAGCAAAGGGGCAAAGAAAATAAAAATAAAAAGCATTTGCAAAACAGAGCTCGATCAAAGGGAGGATTTCCCTAAATATTTCATATCTGTGAGTGCACTTATTGAAATCAGTCCCCGCAGATCAGCACGGATGTAAAAATTAATAGTTACATTTCTGATCAGTTCTTGCTTGTTTGGATTAACGTGGCATTTTGGGGGTCTCAGGCTTTGTCATGAGGCTGTTGGTTCCTCCCTGCTCTTTGAGGGATGGTGCGATTCACTGGGGAGCAGGGATACAGTTTGGGATGCGAAAAGAAACTCTTTTCAGCTGCTCCCAACGGGCTTCGCTGCTTTTGCTGACGCTGAAGTTGCAAGGGGGGGAAAAAAATAAAAGAAAAATTGGGAAAAAAAAAAAGAGAAGAGAAGAGAAGAAGAGAAGAGAAGAGAAGAGAAGAGAAGAGAAGAGAAGAGAAGAGAAGAGAAGAGAAGAGAAGAGAAGAGAAGAGAAGAGAAGAGAAGAGAAGAGAAGAGAAGAGAAGAGAAGAGAAGAGAAGAGAAGAGAAGAGAAGAGAAGAGAAGAGAAGAGAAGAGAAGAGAAGAGGGAAAAGAAAGAAAAGAGAAGAAAAAAGAAGTAAAAACATCTTGGGCAAAGAGGGATTTTTCCCACGCATCAGGCAGAGGCACAAGGGAAAAAAAAAATCTTCCTAGTCAAGGGGAAAGGCATCACCTTATAAAAATAAATTCACGTGCTTAGTGAACGATAAAGAAATACAATAATTGTAAGATGAACCCGGGCCTGCTTCTTTAATGCAGCGAAGCAAATTAAACCCTGGATGTGAGGAGTTGTAGGAGAGGGGACCCATCGAAAAGCTGAGAGGTGTCACGCTTCCAGCCTCGGAATTACCTTCTTTTTCCCGATTTTAACCAGTTCCTGGGAATCCCTGACACAAACCTCAGCAACATGGCGACTGGGATGTGAGATGGGAAAATATATTCACCGAGAGAAGGGGAAGGGAGGTGGGAAACAAGGAGAAACCCAAGCCCAGCCCAGGCTCTTGTTCTTTGAGCCGATCCCAATCAGAGCCTGCACGCTTTTCTGCTTTTAAATTACAATATCCCCGAATGGTAAATTGCTCTCTGCATGGACGGGCATAACCCAGCCCTGGTCCTGGGGAGAAAAACAAGCCCTGTCTGCCTGCTCCACCGTTATTTATGATTGCGGGAAGGTTAGAATTATTAATCTGGAACTTCATTTATTAAAGAGAGATCCGAGTGAGCAAGAAGCACGACATCATTTCTCACCTAAAAGCTTTCTCCACTCGACCTTTTTATCCGTGTGGGTTTATCCAGGCGCCCGTGGATGTCCCTGGCTGCACACACCTGTGTCTATAAAATACAAATACACACACACATTCCCTCTTCCTACAGCTCACCTCTTTTTTTCTCTACCTTTTTCCAGCCTTTTCACCCTTTTCTCCCCGAAGCCATCAAAATGCCCCTCTCCTTTCCTCTCTTCTCCATCAGCCCCAGAAAGGGAGCATTTCCAGCCTGACAACCAGTTCACCCCATTTCCACAGCCATCAAACTTTTATTGGCTCTCGGTGCTTTAATATAAGTTTTCTTAGGGCTTTAGAGCATAAAAAGCAAATTATTCACGGTATTATCCCATCTGCTTTTGCTGCTGGCACAGGGTTATCCCCCCTTTCACTTGCACTGCTGATGTAACCTTTGGCGATGGCTTTTTTTCCCCTTTTAATAAGAATTTTAGGTGCGGTGGGGGGGTAGGTGTGTGGGGGTCTGTGTGCATGTGTGTGCACATGTATGTGTGCATGTATGCACATGTGTGCGTATTTTCATAACAATTAATTATAAGTTAATTGATAATTAGTATAATATTATACAAACATATATTTTTTTATAAAATAAATATAGATATTTTTAAGTAATTTAATTTCTCTTCACTTTGAAGGTCCCCGCATGGAAACTCTGGCCCTTTTTTTTTTTTCTTTTTAATGATTAATCCTTTTCCTTTGTTTTCATTCGCGGCCCAATGGCAGCCCGGCCCTGCCGCCACGTGACACCCCTTTGTGGCCGCGGCCGCGCAGAGACCGCGCAGGCACCGCGGAGGGGGCGGCGGGACCACTCTTGGCCCAAACCCCTGGATTTTCACCCCAGAACGGGACGCAGACATGAATCCCACTGTCTGACCTCCAAAACATTTCAAGCCATCCCTTTCCTGCGTTCTCTTTTCCTATTTTACTTCCATATTCTTTATTTTTGCCCTTTAATCCAACTGATAGGACAAGATAAAATTGATAACAGAAAGTTTATTCAAGAATCGTTGAACAGACAACCCTTAAGCAAGGAAATAAAATAACTACTATAAGAACAAAGAAAGATCTCCAAAGAGGAGGGGTGAGGTGGGAGGGAGGGATTAGCTATAGTTCTTCTAATTCAGGACTATACAATTACAGTCTGGTTCTGCTCTCATGCCTCCAGTAGAACTAATTACATTATTCATAAGTACGAAGGTAACATAAAACTACTGGTCTTTCTAAATTACAATAACTAAAATAAGCTTGTTGTACAATGACAAGGAAACACAATGTCCTTTTGTAACAAGTAAATACTAAAAAAGTACAATTTGATTCTTTTTTTTTTTTTCCTCATATAAATACATAATATTGGGGATAAATAATACAAAAAAAGGAAAATATTTTAAACTGGCTATAACCAATAAATATATATGAATGTTCACCAGAACACACACCTATTGAAGGACATCTCGACTGAGTTGGACGAAAGCCCTTCAAAGTTGTTTTTATACCCATTATATGTAAACTCTAAGTGCAACAAAGATGTCCAGACAAGAAAGCATTAGCAAATACTAGAGATCCATTCACTTCTGCTTCGATTGGAGGACATTCCGTTTGTTCAAATATACCCTGTTTTCACGTAAGGTCAAGAGAAGAGGAGGAAAGAAGCATCTAAGTCTTTAAAATTGCTTTTCTGTTAAGGAACCCTAAGAAAAATACCCCCAAAACAAAAGAAAACACCCCGGTGTTGTAGCATGGAGACTTCATGTCATCAGAGGCGAAGGTGGGAAAATATTCAGACCTGTCAACTCTTTCTTCCTCTCTTTGGGCTGCTGTTATTGGTGCTGAGGGGTTTTAGGCATCTCAAAAACTTTTTTCCCAAACCTTTTGCAATTTGTAGACCTCTCTGATTCTAATTTTTTTTTAAATTATTATTACTTTTTTTGAGAGAGAGAGAGAGAAGGGAGGCAGGGACCGGAGGGGAAGAGCGTGAACCCCACGCATTGGCAGGTGTGTATATTTGTGGTTTGTGTGGGGACTGGTGGGAAGTTACTCAGAGAAGAAGGATGCCCTTCCTCTGAAGGCTGGAAATGGAACTGCAAGGTTCCTCTTGAGAAGAAGGTGGAGAGGAGGGTGGTTTTCTTGCAAATCTCTTCTGATTGCACATGCATGAGGTGTACATGTTTACCTAGAGGCAGAGGCACCACTGTGAAGACTTGGCTGGCTGACTCTTCTTTCCAGCGTCCAAGAATTACCAGTGACGACCTGTACTTGATTTGGAAATGAAGGATGTTACTGCTCAAAATCTGCTAGATTCCCACTAAACTCCCCCAAACTCATTTCAGAAGCATTTGTGTTGAAACACAGGAGGTATAGCTCTTCAGAGAGAGATTTGCTTTTGGCAGTAAAATACCGAAATAGAAATTGTGCTGAATAAAACCCAGAAATAACAAGAGCGAGCACAGCCTGGTAGAAATTGTCCTGTCAGAAAAAGAAACAAAACAGCTCAACACAAATGTTCCTGAAGCAGATCCTGCCCTCTTCCCCTCTCCCATGCCCCGTGGCGAGGTCCCATCCACTTCACCTGAGCCTGTCCCTGCTCCCTATCACAGGTGGGTCAACTTGGGCGCCTCTTGGATTCTGCCCTGAGAAGAAGCGTGGTGCGTGGAAAGGTCTGTGTAGGTGGGGTGGGTCTCGCAGGGTCCATGGTGCTGGCTCGGGGGCATCTGCGGAGGCCCGTTGTAGTCCATGTTGGCAGCCTGGTGATGTGGCAGGTGATTGAGGCCGTAAAGGGACGGGCCAGAGGTGGGCATAGAATCCACATAGTTACCTCCAACATAGACGGGGCTGCCCTGCATGCTGGGAGTCCCGTAGGCCACCCCGTTCCCTTGTAAGACGTGGGGGTCGTACTCGGGGGCCGTGTTGGCGTATTTCTGTTGGGAGGGGCAGCCTTTGATGGGGTTTTGGTAGTTAGTTGACATGGCATAGGCATTTTGGTGGGGTTTATTGAATGAAGGCGGCGAAGAGGCATCATAGTTACTGCTCATGGTGTGCAAGGCGTTCATAAATCCGGCGGAGGATTGCATGGGCTGGGGTGGGCTGCCAGTGGGGGAAGGCCCTCCAGAGGAAGACCCCATCCCTTTTGACTTCTGATCTTTCTTATACTTCATCCTCCTGTTCTGGAACCAGATCTTGATCTGCCTCTCGCTGAGGTTCAGCAGGTTGGCCATCTCCACGCGACGGGGCCTGCACAGGTAGCGGTTGAAGTGGAATTCCTTCTCCAGCTCCACCAGCTGAGCACTGGTGTAGGCTGTGCGGGCTCTCTTGGAGGCCGAGGAGCCTGGAGGGCTTTTCTCGCCGCTGCAGGTTTCTGCTGGCCGTGAAATGAAATAAAAGATAATTACTTACATGCAGAAATTGAATGCATCGTTTCTTAATAAATCCTGGAACAGGCACAAGAGTTCGACCCCCCTTCCCTCACCCCTTTGCATTAGCCTGCACTCCATAATCATGTCATTTATTAAGAGTTCTGTTCTCCAAAGCTGCCCCTGGTTTATGAAAATTTGATCATGTCATGTAGAAAAGGATTCCAGGGCCATTTATTTAGGAGTCGATTATTTCCAACAGATAATTTTGAGAGAATAATATTTGGCAGGGGGGGACAGTGACTGCGAAGCCCATTACCACTGACACGGGTCAGTGGCGGGAGGTGTTCTGTTTGCTGAGGTCCGAGCACACACACACACACATCCTGTACACGTCCTGTATTGGTGTGACACAAATATTTGCACGTACGTGGTTACACACCGAGCTGCCTCTGCACCCACCTTTCTGTGAGACAATCATGTCTACAACAGATAAATTCTATCAGTGTAGAGTGAAGCGTGTGCTGCAAAGTTGAGATGAATGTTTGTCAGAACAATGATATTTCCATGCTGATTTTGCTCTCGGTCACGTTACAGCTGTGTGTGTGCGCACAAGAACATCCGTGTGCTCGTGCACGTGCTTTATCTCTGCACACGTACGCCCGGAGAGCGCCGTGTTTACTGCTGTGCCTGGAGGCAGGGAGGTGGGAAGAGAACAAACACTTCTCTTCAGCATGGCTGGGCTGAGCAGTGGGTGGACATTTTCATGTGTCTGTATCTACACAGCCAGCCAGCGGCTGCGAGCAGCCCCTCGGTTGTGTTTCCCCGCGGTGCTCTGGATCTGTTTAAAATCAACCGAGTGTGCGCAGTCAGCGCGGCAGGATGGGCCAAAGCTCGCTCAGCCTGGCCATGGCAGGCGGCTGGCAGTCTGGGGATCATGCCCAGCACCAGGATCCTTGATGGATCCTCACTGGATCCTCACTGGATCCTCTCCCCATCTCCCCACCCTCCAAACAAGGCCGCTCAGGCCAGTGGCTCCGTTACCTCGCCGTTGAGGACAGTGGAGGGTGACAAAAGCAGAAGCGTGTACCTGTGCTAGGGGAGCTGGTTTTCTGTTTGGAGTTTTGCCTCGATTCTTTCATCCAGGGGAAAATCTGCTTGGTGAGACTGGCGTTTGCACTGAGGTTGGCTTTACTGGGGGCACTTTTACTGTTCCCCGACTGGTTATTGCTGCTGTTACTGGTGCTGTTGGTCGCAGGGTTTGGGGACGGCGAGACGGGGGGAGGCGGGTGGTGCTCCTGGGGCAAACTCGGCCGCATGCAGCTCCCGTTCAGGTCTTTACTTTTTGTGTGCGGGGTTGTGTTGCCAAGAGACTGGAGGGAGCAGGCAGACCTCTGGTAGTCGTTCTCCACGTGAGAGGCCGGCTGGAAGGGCTGCTGGGGACCCTCGTAGCCGAACCCATTGGCACTCCCATAGGAGTAACCCCCAAAGAGCGTGGAGCTGTCGTAATACGTTGTCTTCTGCATCTCTGGGACTCCCCAAAATGATTTTTCCGGCTACCAGGGTCTTGACACCCCTATGGCAGAACATTGGCACCCCAAGGCCACGTGACAGGCCGTTTCCAGCTGTCTATTGGAAGCTGACCTGAAAGGTTAGGAGAAAACACACAATAATAGTACCCAGCCTATGAATCCATCTTGGGGCCTGAAAGGCCCATGACATGAATAGGGTCCTGCAGAACAGGGCGAACAGATGCTCTGAGCAGATTTTGTCCTGTGTGTGCAGCCTAAGGAGGCTCAACAAATGTTCCAGTGCAAAAGTGTTGAGCTGATTTTAGTGGGTAGTTTTCCTGGTTGGTGGGTTGGTTGCTTTGTTGCACCTTTTTTACCCTTAGAGGACAATACCCAGGATGTAGAACCACGCACATGAGCTATAAGTGCACGTGGTTTCATCAAGATAAATCTATTTACTTCTATATTTGTCTGTATAAATCTATACACACAGCCACACGTACACACACGTGCACATTTATATGGGAGCACGTAGATGTGCGTGTCGTTTGCACGTACACACATCCCTGCCCAGACAGCACACACATTAATGTACATATAAACATATAGAAGGGCTAATTGCTAGCTACAAGCATGAAAGGAATGAAAGTCTTGCTTTCTTACCCCTGACCTATTCAAATCAGCCATTCACACATGGAAAACCGAGCAAAGCATTATAAAATCAGAAATGAAAACTCTGCTAAGATTATTGTAGGGCTTCTGTCCAGTATATTTGTTTTTAACCTGAAAATAGCAAATGATCAATAAGTTTTAGCCAGGTAACAGTGTCCTGACACACTTGGCTTGATTTGCTGTTTATACAGGGACTCACCAAGTCTTTGGAATTCAGTGCAAGTATTTTAAGCAGATTTAAGCAGGGGCATGGATTCAAGAATGTGCTTCCTTTGGCCTGGTTGTTCGTCTCTCCCTCTCTCTGGTAGCACAGGTTGTGTTTAGAAAACATCCCCCTTCGCTGTCTGCACTGCTTTGTACTCAGCAGTCTTGAATCTGGAGCTACCATTGGCAAGATGTGATCCCAAAACCAGTTTAATTGCTGGTTTGTTTCTTTGGGGTTTTTTTTGTTGTTTTGTTGGGGTTTTTTTCTCCTTAGAAAACAAACGCGTCACCAGGCCATTTGCTCTCAACTTTCTACCCCTGTGATTTTTTATCGTTCCTCCCTCCTTCAATCCAAGCTCAAAAAGTCTAAAAACCCCATCCAAAACCTCAAATTACAAAATGAATTCTTCCTCTTTTATTTTTCTCTCTGGCCTTTTAATTTTTCTTTCTTTCTTTCTCTTTCTTTTGCAAAGCATAAACTTTCTCCCCCATCAAGACAGAGTAGAAATACTCTTAAAAATATGAAAACTCTCTTGACCTGAAAATAATCTGATGTGTGAAAATCAATCAAGTGGCAAACATATTTTTAAAAGGCAGTGACTTCTCTCTGCAGCTCAGAGTTTGCGAGGAGCCACTGTGCATTTTGTTTTGAAATTGATATCCATTGTATATTTAATTCTATCTATTGTATATTTAATTTTATCTGGGCTCTTTCATTCTCTAAAATAAAATAAAATAAACTCAGTGGAGATAAAGTCTAATGCGATATTTCTAAGTACCAGGGTTTAACAGAAGCCATAGCTCGACAATAAATAACATCTTTTTTTTTTCCCCTTCCCTGACTGCTGTGTTCTCATGTCCTGTCATCTGAAACCTCCCTACACTTCTACCACAGCCCCAGACAACGTGTCCACCAAGGGGCTGCTTCGCTTTTTTACACCAATTAAATCCTTTCTGCATTCCCAAATCTGTATCCTATCTTCCACGGACGTGTATTATTGTCTATAAAGAGAACCCTATCCTTGCTGGGAGTTTTATTCTCATTTAGTTTCCTCACTATGATAAATATATCTTATTAAAAAGTAGAGTCCAGTACCGGAGCTGAGAAGCTGTGAATTAATTAACAAACAGCAGCGCCTTTATTATGAAGAGGTCTGCTGAAAATATCTGCGAGGGCAGAGGTGGGAATTTCTCCAAGGCCTTCCTGTCTGGCATAGGTTTCTTAAAAAAAAAAAAAAGAAATAAAACAACAAAACAAACCCAAAGCAGAACCGAGCCTAGAGGCTCAGTGAAAGCAGCTAAAAATAACAGCAATTAAAAAAACAAAACCAAAACAAAACTGGCCATAAAATAAATTTACAATCCCCTTCTCCCAAAAGCTCGCTCGTTTGTGGCTTCCACAGAAGATTTGCTTTGTACCTCATCTCTCAGCGCCTCACAAATGCCGCTCATTTATCTTCGCCGAGGACGGCCACAATCCTAATTATTTACTCCAAGGAATTGTTTAAAAAAAAAAAAAAAATCTCAGGCAGAATAATAAATATTCGATTATCTCCTGTTCCAATTAAAGCCGGGCAGGATCTGCTCTGGCTGTTTCATCACGCTCCAAGTTTCACTTTGCGAGCGCTAACATTTAACCACAAACTCTTTGCCTGCAACTTTTGAGTAAGAGGATTTCAAGATATTTAAAATTAAACAAAAAGAAAGAAAGAAATCGGGGGAAGGTGCGAGAAGGAAAAGGGCTGCAGGGAAGAGGATGCTCGGGGGAAAAAAAAAATAAAAATCAGGTGGTCGGGGGGAAAAAGAGAAAAGAAATCTCAGGCAGAGGGATTCTCCTGTAAAGCCATCCCCTCCATGTTGGAAATCCTAAATTCACAACCTGCCTGTGGTTATGAAGAAGAGCAGCGCCTTTCCCCTCCCCCCGCCCCCTCCGAAGGGATATTTCCCAGAGCCTCGCTTTTAATTTCAATTATTATTAATAATAAATATTCTAAACATGCCCTTAACAATAGGTCGGCTGCTCAGAAAGGACTCAAATCCCACCGACTGCCTTTGCGCTGGATATGCCTAGAAAATAAAAGACACATTCCTAAAATTTCCCTTTTCCCTCCCCCCACAAGCGAGCTTCACCCCAACCAGAACTCCCCAGTTGTAAAGTGGGTTTGGGGGATGGGGGGGGAGGGTGGAAAAAGGGCCCTGGATGAGGGCTGCAAAAGAGTCTCTGCGTGGAAGGAAGCTTAAAGCTTGTGAACTCTTCTTGAACCGAGATTGGAGTCATATGGTCATAAATCATTGGGACATATACTCCGCCATTCACAAAGTGATAGCCTATTTGAGTCCGGCTTACCTTAGTCTCTGACGAGCAAAGCACAGGCAGACATTATATATTTTCACATCCAGCATCCACGCAATCAATAAGCAAGGAATGACCCCCTTCCTTTAAAAACGTTAAAGGAATATACGAGAGAAAAGCCCAAAAAATCCAGCATATGCATGAATATATGTATTAAAAAAAAAAAAAAAAGCCAAAACAGAGGGGGAGGGGGCTCAGGCAGTGGAGCTTTCGGTGACGGCAGCTCAAATTGTCTCTGTGTCTTCGTATGGGGGAAAAGAAAAAAAAAAAAAATCAAGATGCTTTCCAGCTTCTAAGATGTGCAGAAAAACTGAGAGCTTTGAATGGCCAAACCCTGAGATTCTAGTTGCCCTCTAGACTGGTACGCGCTGCTCACTGATAACAATGGCCTCTGCTTTAGCACAGCAAAGGGGAAGAAGGGAAAGGAGAAGGGAAAAAAAAAAAAAAGAAAGAAAGAAAAGCTGAACACAACACACACACACCACCCCCCCCTTCTTTTAACTATGCAATGCTTGGCTGGGATTAAAATAATAACGAAAAGAATCCAAGCTACGGGAGGGGTTGGGGGTGAAGGGGGGAGCGGGGGGAAGGAATAAAGCGATGGAGGATATTTAAAAATAAAGATTTGGTTTGGATTGCCGGGCAAAGCCAACGAGCCTCCCAAACAGCGTCACTAGTGAAAAATTATGCTAATTGCAGACGTGGTGGACAGAGGCCTAGGCTGAAAGATAGCAAAGCTCGTCTTTGATTCACGTGTTTAACAATTAGGTGTCAATTTATGCTAATAAACCGTTTCAACATAGTCATACTCCCCCCCTCCCCTTCCGCAATCGCGGCTCTTTCAATCGCTGATGCTTCTCCTCCCTCGGCCCTCGCCTGCCTTTGCCTCCTCCCTGAGCAACCCCCCCCAATATGAACCCCCACTTTTTTGGGTTCTGGGGGGACAGGAGCCGCCGGTCCCGGTGTTTGCATGGGGATAAGGGCGGGGGGAGCCCGGGGAAGGGGGGGGGCGGAATATCTTGTGTTGATGCAACTCCGAGTAACTTCGGTGTTAAGTTTGTGTGTCCCAAAGTCTGGGGGCTCCTCCTGGGTATGGGTGCGGGGTTTGTGGGGAGTGGGGTGATGGGGGGCTCAGGGTGCAAATTATCCCTGGGAGAGGCCAAGGCCGCGAGGTGTTGAACAATAAAGATGATTATTTTTATTGCTCTTATTAATTAACGCCGTTATTGCGATGCCAGGCGCTGCTGCTGTCGCCACGGGAGATTTACGCCTTTTCCCCGCTCCCACACGGCTGCCGAAAGCAAAAACTCGCCAAGATGCGTTTTGGGGAAAGTCCGTGATGAGGAGGGGCTGGCGAGTGGGAGGAAGGCAGGGCGAGGAATTTAGGTGTCTGCACTTTTTTTTTTCCTTCTGTAAAGTGCTACTTTTGTTTCACATCGCAATTATCTTCCTTCTTTTAATTCTGGCGCTCAAGTGCTGACGGGAGGGAATTTACGTTTAGTAAAGCAAGAGAAAAAAAAGAGGGACCACAAAGGCTCTTTGGACCTCTCTGGGAAGGTATGACCCGTCGGGGGGGGGGGTGCATCTCTGTTTTTTTATTTTTTTTTATTATTTTTTTGGTGTGCACCTTTAGGCTGAGAACTCTGGAAGGAAAAAGCAGAGTGTCCAAGTAAACATTTGACTTTTAAGAGGACTTACTCTGGCTTGGACAGCCAAGGTTTTCTAGGTGATGGATAAATTCTTCTCCCAAGGACTACGGTGTTTCCAGCTATTGTTCTGCCTGCAGCCTTCAAATCCCAAACGTGGGGGTTTCGACCAAGGGACACCATTATTTGCCTTTTTTTTTCTCCCCCCCCCACCTTCCCATCCAACATAAATCTTCTACAAGATAGTTCCTCTTTTGGAGCCCCGCCGTTGAAATTCCAGGGAAGGAAAGAGGAAAAACAGTCATGGGCTATTTTAAAGACTTCTCTGTAGGTGAAGTCCTCTATAGGTTTCTAACTATGGATCTCCAGTGACTTATTCGGAGTACCCAAGCAATCAGAAGTACCTCGGATTCTGCAAGTAACTCCTCTGAAGTGCAAAATTTTGTTCTAACCTTAAATGGCAACAGGAGGGGGAAAAAAAAAAAAAAAAGAAAGAAAGAAAAAAAAAGAAACAAACACACTATTAAAAAGGTCGTTGCACGTTTCTGTGTTGAGCTCCTGTAAGTAGTTGTTGGGGGTTTTTTGGGTTTTGGGGGTTTTTTTTAGGCTCCCTGTGTATTGCCATCTTTGCTTTGGTTGCAGCTTATTTTTCTTTAAAACGTAACTCCCTGGCAAGTCGTCACGAAATCAGCAGCAAATGTTGCAATCTGACTGGGTTTCCCTTCAAAGGGAGTACAGGAAATATCTTCCATTTAAAACACTCCCTCCAACTCACGGCCATAAATCACAAAGTTTAAAGACAAGCCGGTAGCAAAATGAAAATACTCAGCTGAAATCCAGGGCAGCCGTGCTTATTCTGGGGTTGGTGGAGGGGGGGGAGGAAGAAAAAAAGTCACGTTGGGTGATTTTAGAGAAGAAATGGCTTCCAAGCCTGAAGCAGAGGGAGATACGGAGACACACAGAGACAGGGACCAGGTAGGAATTAGGATTTTCTGCAAAACTCACCAATTCTCGGGTGTCTGGTCCAGCAAACGCGAAGCAGCGGTGGACTTTGAGAAGGGAGAAGAACTGAGGAATGGAAAAAAAAATAAAAAGTATGAAACTTCGGTCAGAAAAGGGTGGAGAAGGGAATTCATCCTAAGGAGAAAGCTTTGGGTGGAAATGGGGAGAAGAGAGGCTCTCGTGAACAAAAGCCCCAACATTTCCTCTGAGATGATCTCCCACCCAAGTAACCGCAGCATTTCCAGGGATGGCACCGGTCTCCATCCAGCAATTAACCCAAATTCTCCTCAGAGCTGCTGGACACCAGGTTGATTTCTGTAAATCTGGTGCCATCCCCTCTCTCCTCAGCGTCTCCCTCCACCTTCCCCCGTGGAAACCCCTCGGCGAGGGAAACGCTTCATCCGCTCTGGGCTTCGCATTGCTGATGGAAACGGTTTGGCGTGAACCGTGGGCGGTTTGTCCACGGCTGGTGGAAACCTCTGAATGTAATTTAAAATATATATATAGCAGGAAAGGGTTTGGTTCAATTCTGGTGGTGTTTTCAGTTTCAATTCTGTTGGTGTTTTCAGAGTTAAATGCGTTTAAGAGATTAAATACATGCAGTTAATTAGCTGTGGGTTCAACTACAAGATAACAGCAGGGAAAATAAGAGGCCGTTTTCCTGAAAGGCAGAAAAGCCTCAAGGATTCAGAATGTGGGGTTTTGGTGTTTCTCCAGTGGGGTCGGAAGATTGCCACGGAGAAGGGGAGAGGACGGGGATGTTTTCTAGTGTCCGAGGACACCACTCACACAGCAGTGATTTGGTATCAGAATTAACGGTATCGAGCCGTAAACATTTCTAAAGCCACGCCGAGATTTATCACCTCAACTTTGCCACGAAGGACTCGGAAAGGGAGAAAAGAAGGAGAGAAAGAAAAAGCAATCTCATTTAAAAATATTTTCGTTTGGGGAAACATTCAGTTGCTTTAATAATCCTGTTTCCGTTCTGTATGTTGATGTTATTAATCTCAAATAAAAATGTTCCCCTCACACCCCTACTCGGCTTGTGACAACATCCTCGAGTCCATAAATCACCCGCGGATGCTTCGTGACCTTCTCTAGTCGGCGGCCTTATAGCTGTATTTTTTATTAGTATTATTATTACATGCGCGCACGCTTTAATACCCAGCTTTGGCAATATTCCACTGACATCCCAGCCTTCCCCGGTTAACTGGGGCTTTTCAGTTCCCTCTGTAGAGTACACAGAGAGATTTGTAAAGAGGAAAAAAAAATTAAAAAAAGAAGAAACACCACCCCCCCCACTTTCTGTTCTGTGAGCTCAGCAAACGCAAACTGAGTCTCGGCAAGTTCCTCCCACGCCGGGCTCGGGGAGGAAGGGGAGAAGTGGGCAGCCCGATTGGAGGAGGTGGAGAAAAGAAGGAAAATCGCGTTTATTTGGAAGTAGATGCGAGAGGGAGGAGGGGAAAAGAGAAACAAACAACCCCAAAGAAGCTGATATAAATAACGGCTCCGGCAAGGAGGGCGGGGGGAGGATTGGCTTTCCTTTTTTTATTTTCTTTTTTTTTTTTTTTTCTTTCTGTTTTTGCATTTATTCCGTCTCAGTACAGTCAGAAGAGGGACGGAGCGAGGTTTTTCCCCCTTCCGGTATTCTTTGTTTTGATTTTTTTTGTTGTTGTTTTCTCTATTTGGTTTGCATTAATTTTTCCCTTAGAGGAGGTGCAGGTCTGGCCCAGCCCCGCCTCGTCCCGCACCCATCGATGGGCTCCTCCCGGGGGGCTCCTCACCCTCCCAGGGCCCATTTTTTTTATCTAAGGAGAAGGAGTTTGGGTTTTCTCACTCCACAGAGAGCCCGAGGGAGGGGAGAGCTCCGAGGAGGAGAGTTATGGAGGGTCCGGGACCTCCTGAAACCCCAAACAGAAGCCAACTCGGATAAGAAATCCAAATGAAACTGAGTGAGCAGTGGGTTTGCCTTGACAGATTAGACCTTTTTCTCCCCCTGACCTTTGCTTAGAAGAGTAATAACTCACCAGGTTAATGATCAATCAGCGGAAGTGCTTTGGAATTGTCTCAAAAAAAAACCCCAAAACCTCCTTCCCCCCCTCAAAAACAAAAACAACCCAAAACAACAACCGGGCGGTCACACAACTCCCAGACTCCTACCGGGGCTGGGTCCCCCCCCACCCATCAGCACCCTTCTCCCGTGGGTCCGCCCCTCCCCAAAAGCCTCTCCTGGACCCGGGTAGGGGGTGAGGTGTGGCTGGGTGGGGGTAGGGATGGGGGGTGCGTGGGGCTGAGAGGAACAGGCAATTTCGGTATCAACGTGAGCTCCAAGCAGTTATTTCGGGAGCAGCTGACCAGGGACGGGCTGGGATTCCCCAACCCCACTTTTCTTTCTCACCCGTCCCGCTTCCCAATGCCAAAATAATAGCTTGAGTGATGCGGCCACGTGACCGGGCCACGTCAACCTTTTGCCCGTTTTATCCAGAATTGGGGAATGAGCGGCTCCCCCCTCCAATCCCACTAATTCCCCCATCAGCAAATTCCCCAAACTTCACGGGCAGGCGATGCCCCTCGCTCCCTCCTGCCGCAGCTGGAGCTGCCCTGACTTTTGGGGTGTTTTGAGCTGGTTTTTTCCTTTTCTTTTCCTTTTTTCTTTTAGTTTTACTTTCCCTTTTTATTTTTTAACCTGAAAGCGAAGGAAGCGAACAAACACCAACGAGGAAAAGCGACCGCAGCAGCCAGCGCTCCCAAAGCCTCACCGTCCAGCCAAACGGCAAAGACGATGGAAACGAAGGGAAAAATAACGGATTTGGGGGGCAGAGGAAAAAGGGAGAGGGGCTTCTCTGCCTCCCCGGCGGCGGGGCAGTGCCCAGAGACCCTGGGGATGGGCTCCTCACCCCCCCCCAGGAGCCGCACTCGGGCTGCTGTCGCTGGCCCCGGCACTGAGGACGCGTCTCCTCTGCTTCCTCACGTCCAGGCTCCCTGTTTCTTCCCATTTTAACCCCCACCCTCCTCTTCCTCCTCCTCAAAAAAAAAAAAGAAAAAAAAAAAGAGGGAAAAAAAGAGGATTCAAAGCTTTTCTCCCACTGCCCTTCCTTCACCTCCCGGGAGGACCAGGCACCCACGCTACCGCCGTGGCCGTTTCTGTGAGAAAAAGAAGGAATTTGGTTATTTTTGACAGTGATACTCGCCTGAATCCAGGACCCGGCTGGCGCTGGAGGACGAGCTGGGCATGGGGGAGAAGGGACCTGGGAGAAGAAATGAGTTCCATTTTACCTGCTTCCGTCTGATAACTCATAAAGACCAACAATTTCTGAGGAGGAAATCTCAGGAGAGGGAGAAAATAAGGATATCAAGGAAGGATATTTCTCTCTTTTGGGATGTTTACAGTGAATATTTATCATCTGTAGGGAACCGCGAGGACCCCGCTGAGTCCTGCACCCTCCCTGCACAGTGCACCTCTGCGAACACCCC
The DNA here is from genome assembly GCA_907165065.1 of Caprimulgus europaeus. The sequence goes on from OU015549.1 coordinate 6,389,908, forward strand.
CAAACCCCAACCCTTTCCCAAAATCCTCCGTTACTGTAAGGGTGTTCGCTCTGTCATCCTCATCACCATATCAAAGGGTTCCCATCCATCCCAGGCTCTTAGTTAATTTTTAATTAGGCGGGAAAGCTTTGGGAACAGCAATGTTGAACGCAGCGAAGGACTCGTAGGTGGAAGCGGGGGTTTTAAATCTCATTTCTATTTTTAACACGGATGAGAACGAGGCGGTGCTGGCGCTGGCCGAGCCGGGACGCACCTCGCTGCAACACACGTGTTTCTGACAGAAATATCCCATCCCTACGCCCACCAAACCTACCTGGGGGGAATAACCCGAAGAAACCCAACTATTCGGTGCTCATCCCCCCCCCCCAAAAAAAAACCCATCTCGGTGCTCCTGGATTTACCCACTGCTGCGGTGCCACAAAGAGGAGCCGAGTTCTCAGCTCCCCCCTTCCACACCCGGGATCAGATTCCCCACACTGGCGGGGGGGGGGGAATAATAATAATTAAAAAATCGGGTTTTGGGGAGGGTGGGAGAAACGAAAACTAGACGGACAGAAAAATATCCCCCCTCATCTACCCTAAAATCTCCTGTCCCAGAAGAGCAGAGGTAGGAGCACCACCACCATATAGATCTATACCGTTACATTACAGAAAGTGTCCATTAATATCAATTTACTTCAATGAAAACTTTGGTTCTTCACGAAGTTGATGATTTATGATAAAATCAATTAAATTACGGTCACTTAGGGCCTGCGGTTTCTTCTCAGATTTCATTCGCCAACAGATCAAGCGCTTGGTAAAAAATTTCAAGTTTAGCTGGAGGCGAGTAAGGATAATTCTGAAGCTGAGGAAATTTAATGCAAAGCAATTTTCAGGGAAAAAAAAAAAAAAAAGGAAAGAAAAAAGAAGAAGAAACGCAGACGCTTGTGTATGTGAGCTCCTACCAATTCGCCTCAGGAAATATTAGACACTGAGTCAAAACTTTTCCAGTTTCACAATGTATAAAGGCATTTTTAGTACTGGCAACTTGTCCCAGGGACTGAGTTATTATCTTGCTCTAAAGGGAAAGGGACCACAGGAGAACAGAGAGCACAAATATATATATATATTTAGAAAAACTTTCTAGGTTTAATTCGATTTCTCGGATTTTTTTTCTTTTTCCTCTATACAAATGATTTTCCTGTCTCATTCTTAAAATACACATCGGGCGCTCACAGGGGAGGATGGCGGGGGGGATTTTTTTTTTTAGCCAACAATTAATAGCACAAATCCACAGAAAATAACGCCTCGAATATTCCCACACGAAATCTCGCCCCTCCCGGCCCTTTCCCTTTCAATCCCAGCAACTAGATTTGAGCGAAATGACCCATTTTCGAGGACATTCCTCCTCCCCTCTCCAAACCCAAACAAACCTTGAACTTTTTTAAAAGCCTGATATTTTCAGGCTCGAACTCCCCCAGTAGCCATCGCTTTTATGCCGAATGTTTAAGTCTCAGTCAAATTTCGGTCAAATGCACTGGCTGGCTGAAAGGAAAAGCAACTCGCCAAACCAGATGTTTATTAGTCACATCTGGCCACTACACCCAGACCTGGGAAGGGAAAATCCGCTATGGACATAGACAGAGCTTGGGAATTTTCTTTTTCTTTTTTTTTTTTTTTTTTAGAAGCCCTTGTAATTAGGATCTGCTTCAAGTAAACAAAAAACTTTGTAGGGCCATAAATCACCCTCACATACATTCTTCAGTTTAACACCCCGCTTTTCCAATGGGCTTTTGTAGTTTCTTTCTTTCTCTCTTTCTTTCTTTTTCAAAAAAAAGAGAGAGGTGCTAAACCTTGAACAAATGTGTCCCAGACAAACTTCTCAGGGAAACACGCGCTTAGAAAGAAGCTGTTTGCTGCCGGTCCCGGTTATGGACCCTACGAGATCATTTTTTTTGCTTCATTATTTGGCTACCAAGATCATCTTCAGCTTCCCCGCTCCTGCAGCCCGAGGCATCACCCTTAATTTGTTACCACCAGAAAGTCAACTCTAGCTCACGGTGACCGGTGGAGAAGCCTGTCAAAGCTTTCGGAGTAATTAATTCTATCTCCCAGGCTCGGAGCGGAGGAGGGAGGAAAGATAGAGCCTGCATCATTCCTTTGTTATTATCTTTTTTTTTCTTAACTTCTTACCTGTGATACTGTCCGACCCGGGACTTCAAGAAGGAGCGAAGGGTGATGCGAGTTCGCAACTGGAGCAGGCAAATTAAGGAGAAGAAAGTACTTTATTGCACCCCGGTGGATCTTGCTGACAGCTTTCTCGGATGGTTTGGATTTTTTTTTTTTTTCCCCTCAAAGATGCTGTGATTTTTTAAATTTTTTTTTTTTGGACTCCCTCTATTCAAACGGAACTGACTTGACGTGGAGAAAAAAAATAGAAACTCTTCCAAAACAGCTTAAAGTCTAGCAAAGATGAAGCCCCCTTTGCAGAGAGATACCGAGCGCAGGGGGATGAGATGGGGGTGTCGGGAGGAGGGGGTTACCCACATGTTCCCCTTCTTTAAAAAAAAAACAACCCCAGAAAACCTCCCCCACTCCCGAATCCTTGGTATCTATCTGCAAAGCTGTTTCTCTTTATAAAGACTTAAAATGTTGCAAGACGGTTCTAATACTGAGTGACAAGGGGTGCTGGAGAGAAGGGAACCAAATGGATTCTGCTTTTTAGAGCCAGTAGGAATTGGCCAGCCTTCAATGTCAGGAATCAAAATTGATTCCATATGTCTCGTCCCGGGGAAAGGGGAAAAAAAAAAAAAAAGAAGGAAAAAAAGAAAGAAAAGAGAGAAAGAAAAGAGGGGGGGTGGAAGTTAGGCAAAGCCCAGTGGGCTTCTTTCTTTCTTTCACCCCCCACCCGTCCCAGTAGCCCCGGGTAAATACCCTGGTATTAAATCTTGCCCTTTTTTTCAGGGAATATTTTAGACTCTCGCGTTTGGAGCACAGGCAGGGAGAGGTACCGGTAGCAACAAACCAGATCTTGGAGGTTATTTTTAGACTCGGCTTTACTGGAGCTGACCTCAGCGCGGGGAGAGGAAATACGAATCTGGATGCTGGTGAAAGGGTGAAGCGTGCCATGGTGTGGTGTCGGCTCCCAAAAACCGGCAGGGAAAGGGGTGGGAAAAACCCTCCCCACTTTAAAAACACTTTAAAAAACCCCCACACCCACCCCCCCGAGCTGGGCAGAGGCGAACGGCTGGAGCGCTGGACCCGGAGGCAGGTGATGGGCTCGCCGGCTCCGGGGGACAGCGGTGGTACCGGTGCCCTCGGAACGGTGGGAGAGGGGCTCGGGGAGGGCGGGGGGCACCCGATCCCTCTCCTTGTCCCCCCCTCTCCCAAACCCAGAGGCTGCAGATTTCCATTCTCTACTGATTTCACCGGGACATGCTCGGAGAGAATTTAAGCCGAAGTTTTTCAGGCTTTTCTCCTGACCTCTAGATACCGCTGCCAATAAAGCATTGATATATTTCGCATTGAGTGGGACATCAAAAGGAGACGAAATAGCATCGAGTGGGGATTTCTCCTTAACCCCTCCCCTCATATCTACGCTAAAAAAAAAAAATTAAAAAAAAGGAGTCAAATCTCCACCATCGCCTCTGATTTATAGCCCTCCTTTTCAACTGGGATGGTTATGCGCAGGGAAGTGTTGAAATGTGGTTATTGCCTTTTATTAATGTGGTTATTGCCTTTTATTTCTTTCACCTCCCCCCTCCTCTTCTCTCCCTCCTCCCCACTAAAAAAATTAATATTATATATATAGATATATCTATAATAAATATATATATATAAAACTTCAAAGAAAACCGTCACCGTTTCCAAACTTTTTCTCTATTTAACTGAAAAGCGACCGAACTCTTCCCTTTTGTCTTGTCTGCCTGTGACGCGTGTTCGCCTCCCTTTTTAAATAGGATAATGAAGCAGCATAATTAGCGCCGGTTCCCCAGGCCTGCGAGCCAGCGGGTTCGGGCTGAGCAGCTTCGCTAGGGCAGAGGAGCTGCCGGGGGGTGATGCTGGGGGACAAACAGGTCAAATACAGCCCGAAAACCCCTTCCAGGGAATAAAATAACATTAAAAATGGGGGGGGAAAGCTGTTGCCACGTCCCGCCCACTGCGCTACAGCGTTTGTTCCGCGCTTCTCCGCGCCTAAGCCACAGGTTCTCGCCTTATCCTCCTTTATGGCTCCGCTCCGCTCCCTGCTCTTGATGCTTTGATCTGAAATAACTTTCTCTTACCGCCTGTAATAAATTATGAATTAAGGTGCTGTTGACTCATATTTACAACGTTAATAGCTTCCTCTTTGGGAAAAGATTGGGAATGTCTGGCCGAGAGGGGAAGGGAGGGAGATTTCTTTGGGAATGAGATGTGATAAACACGGATTCGCTGCACTGGTGGACAGGGAACTTCTGACGAGATGACAGGCAAGGAGAAAATCTTCTTGCACCAGAATTGATGAAATACCACTTGCTCGAGCTACTTGAAACAGTTTGTTACCCCCTCCCGCCTCCTGAGCCTTATTTCTGCCGTTGGTAACTCTAAGGCACAATTGCTGCTTTCTGGGAAAACTCGGTTTCCGCGAGTTAATAAAGAAAAGCAGCTTAAACGTGGTAAGGAAATATTTGCTCGTTATTTTTAGAGGGTTTGTGGGAGCAGCGAAGCTGATGAGCTGGGAGAGGAGGTGGTGAGCGACGGGGCTGTGCGGATGATGCGCGGAAGGTGCGCGGGGCAGGGGTTTCTGCTCCGGACTTCCCTTCCCAGCTCTGGCCGAAACGAAGCCCTTTCCCTCGGGTCAGCGCCCACCGCAGAGAGGAGAAATTTGGGGGGTTTTGGGGGGAGGATGGAGCTGACACGCGTGGGGGAAGCAGAGCCCTGAGGATCTGAGGCAGAAGCGAGGACCGAGGAGGTGCTGGGGAGTGAGGGTGCCCTCCCAGCCCGGATCTGGGGGGTGAGGGTGCCCTCCCAGCGCGGGTCCTGCTCGGAGGGGAGTTTTGCATCACCCAAGCTCTTCTCCGCCCCCGACCCCCTCCCACAGCCCCTGCCAGGACGGAGCAAGGCAGGAAGGGCTCTGCTTTCCACCGCCCGGCCCCGCTCCCAGCCTGGCTCTGGGGTCCCCTCCCAGGTCTGGGTCCCAGCCTGGGTCTGGGGTCCCCTCCCAGGTCTGGGTCCCAGCCTGGGTCTGGGGCCGCCTCTAATGTTGGAAGCTCTTCTCCCGAAGTTTTGGGGTCCTGTATCTGTTATAGGGTGCCCTCGTGGGTCTGGATCTCCTAATGGAGGAGTGAAGCTTTTATCCAGGATCTGAGCTTCCATTCTGACTCTGAGTTCTCTTAATGAGGGTCTGAGGGTCTTATCCAGGGTCATATTTCGGGTCCAGAGCCCCACCCCGGGTCCAGGCTCCCCTCCCGGGACGGGAAGGCAGTGTCCCGGGGTCGGGGCAGTGTCCCCAGCACGAAGGCTCGTCCAGAGTGACCCGTCAGCCCTCGGCCACCCCATCTCCTCCTGACATCTGATTATTAAAGGGTGACACTGGCACAAAGGCGTCTGGACGGGGGGATAAATAAAGCCCCGGTTATTGATTTAAAGGGTGTTCCCGCCCAGGGCGGGGGCTGTGGGGTGGCTCCCCCGCACTGAGCCCGCAACCACCCCCCTGCTAAGGGCCAATTTCTCACGCTCAACATCCAGGAAAAAAAAGAAAAAAAGGCAACAAAATAAACCAAAATACTATAGAATAAAATAAAGAAGGGTGAAAAAAGGGAGGGGAGGGGGTCTGCATCCTTTTGAAGCCGACAACTGAAATTAATACGGGGCTTGACAGAGAATGATGCTGTATTTCTGGCTCAGTCACCGTCCCTGGATCTCCCTTAATATTTAATGAAAGTCGCTGAGTTGCTCTAATTTTGCTACATAAAGGTTTACACTAGCAGACAGAGTTAAATATCCCTGCTCGGGCGGTGCGAGGCTTGGCTGGCGAGCAGAGGGGAGGAAAGGGAAGGGAAGTGGGGAAAAGCGGTGAATTCTCATCCGAGAATCCGGTGTGAACATTTAATCTTTGCTCCTGTTGTCAGTTTTATTGACTCCTCGCATGTTGGAGCTTGTAAAATATTTTAAAAAGCCATCTCCCACTTCCTCCTTCTCTTTCAACACTCCCAGTTAGGACCAATTTGGTCCAGTTTGGAGAGGGGAGGGCAGTGCCTGAGTCCTGACCTCCCATTTTCCGCGGAGGATGCGCTCCCCGCGCTGACATTTCAGCAGGTAGCGGTGCTCCCCGTTTGGGACACACATCTTGTCCCCAAAGCTTCAGCTTCTCTGCTCTACCTCAGTGGCCTGAAAGAGATTTCCCTGTTACAGCTCAGCTGTATTTTACAGAGGAGTCACTACAAAGGTAACAGCTGCCGGCCAGGTTCTGGTTTTATTTCAGTCTATTTTCAGGGCTATTTCTCCTCGGAGCTCTGCTTTTCCCGAGGTAAATAACAAACCCGGGTTCCTAAATAGAAATACATCCCTTAGAGCACCCTCTCCAACTTCCATCATAAGAACATTGTCCTCCCTCTCTCCATCCATCCCCACCGCAGCCTCAGCCTGATCAGGGCGCTGGAAAATCACACAAAGTTATCATCTTGTTGTCAAAGCCCAGCGAATGACCCGCCACGAGTTTATTCCTCTTTCTGTTGTTGTCAGTGGGACAACTCGCCTCTGCTGGGGTCCCTCGGCAGAGCCCCAGTTCTCGCAGATCCCCATTGTTCTGGGTTTGATGGGCAAACTCCCCTTTCCTGCCTGGGACCAGATTCCTGCCTCTCGCAGCTGCTGCTGCAATCTCCAATTTCTTTTTCTTTTTCTCCTTTTTCTTTTTCTTTTTCTTTTTCTTTTTCTTTTTCTTTTTCTTTTTCTTTTTCTTTTTCTTTTTCTTTTTCTTTTTCTTTTTCTTTTTCTTTTTCTTTTTCTTTTTCTTTTTCTTTTTCTTTTTCTTTTTCTTTTTCTTTTTCTTTTTCTTTTTCTTTTTCTTTTTCTTTTTCTTTTTCTTTTTCTTTTTCTTTCTTTTTTCTTTTTTCTTTTTTCTTTTTTTTCTTTTTTTTTTTTCATTTTAAATTCGATTTCTATGTCTAGTTTAAAATAGGACACCTCCAGAAATTGCTTTACTAAAGCAACCTGTGCCTGCCCTCCAGCTCGGAGTCCTGCCGGGGAATGAGGAGAGGGAACTGGGGAGAAAATGAGTTATCGCTGATAAAGGGATGCTGCAACGCAGGACTCCGAGCTGTAATTTTTATATTAAGGTCATGCTCTTTTACTAGGTTTATATGCCAATGAGGCGTTCCCGGTTTACCAAATTTATACAAATCTCTCCTTAATTGGTAATCACAGATGCTGTAATTTAAGACCCCCAGCTACAGAGCTTTCATATTAGCTGCTGATCTATTACTGTAAATCGTCTGAAATAATCAACTCCAGGGAGTGGGGTAGAGAGAGATCCTCGCTCGAAAATATCATCGCTTGCACATCATTTTCACTCCAGAAATGATTTATCTTGGACACCACTATAAACAACACAACTCTCTCACAAACACACACACAATGGCAGCCGCACCGCTGCTGACATGTTTATTGTAATAAATCAAGAAAGGGGGAAGAAAAAAAAAAAAGAAGGTTGAGAGGAGAGAGAGGGAGAGGGAGAGAGAGGAATATTCCTAAAAATATCAATGAAATGCCTCGATGGGTATAAACACACATACCACCATGTGAAGAGAAATGGGAGGAAATGAAGACGGCTATTTGTCACATTTTACGACAATAACATTAATAACAAACAATAAATTTACATGGACATATAGACACGCTAGGAATTGGGAAGCCCCTGCTACTTACAATAATCCAGCCCTCGGCGTGGCTTCGTGGGTCCTGAGAATTGTTTTATTGCAGACTCCTCTCCCTCTCTCCTCCTCTCCCCCTCTTTCTCTCTCTCCCTCTCGCTCTTTCTCTCTCTTTTTTCTCCCCCCCTCAGCTATAGGCTTGTTTTTTAAAGGACAGTTGAATTTCACGTCAGACACAAGGAGACCATGTCTGCGATTTTCCTGACGAATACATATCTATTCTGCAACCTCTGCATTAATTATTTAATGAATCACGTGATGGGGAAGGGGGAAGGGGGTCTCTCAGTTTCATACTCAAAGGACCACTGTGACCTTCCACCGGAACAGTATTTTTTTACCGAAGTTTCGAATTGAACGAAGCTTTTCTAGATGGACAGAGTTTTCTCCCCTCCCTGGGCTGGGCACACGGCTGCCCGCCACGGCCGTGCCAGCGTGGGATGAGGATGTGCAGGGGGCACCCACCTCTCAGCCGATTCTCCCTTAAAAGCCACAATTTTAGGTTTATTTCCTCATCTTCTCCCTCCAGCCTGGAGCTGAGAGTACTGAAACCCTTCTCTAAACCTGTCCTGGAGGTTTTAGCTGGTTCAGCTAAACCACATCGTGCTTTTTGATTTATTTATTCTTTTTCTCTCCACACTGAGATTTTAATTATAATCTTAGACTGAAGAGCACAACTGGTTTAGAGTCTAAACCACCTGAGAATATTTATACTCCTGGTTTTAAAGAGCTCAGCCTTCCCTTCAGCTTACTTCCAAGGTTTTTTCTTCCTGCTGCTGTTATTGTTTGGCCAGCCTTTATAGCATTAAAAAAAAAAAACAAACAAATTTTTTGACTCTGAAGAGAGCTGCCAAGGGTCCTGGGGAAAAAAAAGAGAAAAAAAAAAAAAAAAGGAAAATGTCCAGGAACAACAAAGGGAGGCGCTGGGAAAGGCCACGGAGCAGCCGCCGAGCTGGCAGCCGGGCACACGCTGCCCTGGCACTGCGCTGCCTGCACCGTGCCACGTCCACGGGGGAAAAACTGTCACTCGAGAAAAGGCAGTAAATAGAGTTTGAAAGCCTCAGGATCGTGTCCCGGCACCCCCAGGTCTCCCTGAGTCAAGGGGGTTGGGGCAGAACCTCTCTCCAATGCCCCCCCCCCACAAGCATTCCCACACCCCACCGGGGCAGCTACACCAGGAACCCCCTAATATAAATCTCATATAAAGCATAAAAATTGATTTAAAAAACCCTAAAAGCGACTTTTTCTCCCCTTGAAACCGAAGCTAGGGTGTTGGTGGGGGTCTGGGCTCCCCCCAGCCAGGAAGGAGCAAAGGGAAAAGCGCTTCTTTTTCCAAAGCTCTCGATTATTTCTGAATCGATTTTATTGAATGAAAGTGGTTGTCGGAAGAGAGACGTTTGCTGAAGGTGTGGGAGGAAACGGGGGGAAAAATCTGATTTAAAAGGGGCTCCCGTCGCTGGGGAGGGGCCCTATGAGGAAGGAAACTTCGGGGGGGGGCTTTTATGGGAACTTCAGGTCAATTCAGAAGCCGCAACTTTCGCTTCACACAACCACTTTTTTTTTTTCTTTTTTTTTTTCCTTCGTAGTCATAAAACGAAGTGTGTGAATGGAGCCGGGTAAATAAATAAAGAATAAAAGAGGGGGAAAAAGGAACAGAGCCATCCCAGGCAGCAAACGGGGCAGATACCCCCCTCGGCACCTCCGCTGGCAGTTTTAGGTTTGTTTCATGCAAAAGAAGCACCCATTGCGGGTTGGTTTTTGTTGGTTTTGGGTTTTTTTAAAGCCCCCAGTTCAAAGGGTCGGAAATGTGGCCATAAACAGCGGCTTCACCCTCCGAGGTGCCGCGATCAAAGCCGTTTTCACTCTAAAGATAAAATGAAGGTTTATATAGTGAGAAACCCAGATTGATTTACGGATTTAAACACGCCGTTCTTATTGCGGATCATAAATCTGTCACCGAGGGCTGAGAAAACTCCCAGCCCGCTCGTCAACCGCCTTTAAAGCGACCCAGCGCTATACTGGGACAGCACGACCCCCTATACTGGGTACAACACACCCCCCCCCCCGCCTCATATCTCTGCATAGATGGATCCATATATACATATTATTTGGTTTTACTTCCTCTGTACCCTTTCTCTCTAGTAACTACATCTCCATGGCCTTGGCTCACGCGATTTTTCTCACACAATAAACCTTTTTTTGGTCCAATTTTGGGACCAAGAAAAAACAAAGAAGGTTCAGCAGCCAGGCCTGGGAGTGGGAGGGGGGTGAGGGAGCTGGGGTGGGGGTCTCTGCTTGGGGGTCCCGGGGAGAAGCCACCCGAGAGCATCCCTCGGCCCAGTGGGATCCCCCGCACCGCTCCGCGCATCTCCGCTGATCTCCGCGCAAGCAGCTGGGCACAGAGAGGCTTTTGAGAGCGCCGTGGGCAGGGGCGAAGTGGGAGGAGGTGCGGGGGGAGAGAAGGAGGGGGGAGAATGGAGAGAGACTCTCGGAAACAAAGGAATTTCTGAAAATAAGAGGCGAGATGAGACGCAGGACGAGGGAAGCGGCTCCTTCGGGGAGAGCTTGGGGTTGCTTTTCCCCAAATTATTTGTGTAAAACCAACAGTCGACTTTGCAAAGCCAAAGCACCGCAAACCCCCCCGCGCCCCTCTGCTTCACTCCTTTTTTCTTCCAAAAAATCAAACGAAAGAGCAAACACCGAAGGGTTTTGAAGTGAAATCAGAGGGGAAAGGGTCTGTCCGGCCCGAGCTCGGCAACAGAACAATTAAACCGTGAAAAACCAGAAATAAACCCATTTCGAAGTCCTTTCTCCACCCGTTTCTTCCCCCACCTTTTCCTCCCGGTTGCTGGTTTCTCTCTTCCACGGCCCAAGACCGCGGTGAGAGCCGGGCCCGGCGGGATCCCGCACACACACGCAAAGTTTTTACTGAAGCGCTGGCTGAGCACAATGTCCAGCCTCGGGGAGGTCAAGGGGTTTGCGAGGTCAGTCCGGGCTGGAATACACAGCTAATCGCCTAGAAAACGTGTCCTCTGCGTGAACTCTCTCCCCCGATCGGGGCTTGCCAGCCCTGGGGTTTATCTCCCCAGTTTTTACCTTTTTCTTTCGCCACGGTATTCCCGCACCGCTCCCGGGATGGGGCAGCAACCCCCCGGGCAGCCAGCACCGCCAGGACACGGACACGCGTGGGATACAGACACTCCTGGGACACCCTCACCCCTCACCCCTCCAGGGCATTCTTACCCTGGATCACCCGCACCTCCCGGGACACCCACAGCCCCCGGGACACCCACAGCCCTCGGGACACCCGCACCCCTCGACACCCTCACCCCGAGATACCCACACCCCCGGTGCTCTGTCCCTTTTGGGACACTTTACCAAGCCCTCCCCAAACCGCCCCGTGACACGGGCAAGGGAATCTTGCTCGGAAAAAAATAAAATAAAATAAAATGAGGGGGAAAAGAGAAATAATTAAAGTAAAAAAAAAGGAACCAAGCGGGATAACCCCCCCACACCCCTCACTCGCGGAGTCCCGGAGTCCCGCAGCAAAACTCCGCAGGGCCGAGCCCCAAACACGCGCAATCCCAAATCAAGGAGTTAAAAAAAAACCCCTCTCGCCACAAATCACCCGCCTACAAACTTTCTCTGCCCGCTCCAAATAAAACGAGAAAACAGAAGGAAAACCCCGCACAAGAATTCACGGGTTGTTTTTCTTTCTCTCTTTTTTCTTTTTTCTTTTTTTTTTCCTTTTTAGCTCCTTTTTTCTTTTGCTTTCCCCCAACTTTCTCGTGAAAGGAGGCAATAAACCGATCAGAAATGCATGCCAAGAGAGCAGCTCTGTTACCTGGTTCGCTCCCACATCCTTTTTCCAGCGCCCCAGAGACGGCCCTCATGGTTTGGGTGGTTTCTTCCAAAGTGAGAGATCTGGGGGAGGGGGTAGCTTGGGGAAAGGGGGGGGTTTAGTTTGCTTTTTCTCCCCCAAAAAAATAAAGCTTTCACCTTTACGATCCAGATTTTATTATTAATATTATTATTTCCCCTGAAGATTCTTGTAGGACTCCGGGTGCTTTTTTCCCAACAGACGGTCTGCGGAGATTTGCTGTTGAATAACAATGGGAAAAGGATAAGTACTTAAAGAAAAGAAGTGATTAATGATTTTCTGTATAATTCTCGCATTTTTCTTGGCTTCTGTCTGCTTATAATGGCTGTGAACTTTTAGGTCCTATAGAAATCTTCTTTTCTCCCTCTTCTATTCTATTCATACTTTCCAGCTTTGATTTGCTTCTATAGACCCCGCATTCCTGGAAGCATATGCTTTTTTTTTTTTTAAAAAAAAAAAAGAACGATTTTTGGCCATTCTTAGAAGCACTATCTTGAAAATAACACCCTCTTTACAACCCCAGTAGATCAAAGAGAGAAACAGTAAAATAAAATGCAACAACAACAACAAAACACCCCAACCTCAGGCATTACAATAAAATACAGCCCTTGCCACCCTCCCTTGGAAAAAAAAACAGAAAAAAGGAAAAAAAAAAAAAGAAACTTTAAAGGTTTGCATTTGCTACCTCTAAAAATGCGATAGTTAACCCAAAATACATCCATAAATCCATTTCTACTACATCAGAGCGGGTAACAGATCTGTACCATGTGACTACATTAATATTATTTTAAAGTATTAAAATGTCAATAGAAAGAAAAATCTGGCGGCCCTTTGTTTGGGCTGGGGGCAGGGGGAGTTTTGGGGACACTTGATTTGCAAGGTGGTGGTGCGGTGACTTACTACGACTACGGAAATAACACACAAACACACTCTGCCTTCAAATATTCCATCCTCTGCCTTTGTTTCTGAATAATGCGCGGAAATATTGCGGTTCTGTTGCGGGGGGGGAAGTTGCGTCTCGGAGAATTTAATGGACATTGAACAAATAAGCAAAAATATTTATTTTAGTGGCTAGTGGAAGAAAATTATTATTTTCTTCAGTAGGTGTGGAGGCTTCTTCCCCCCGCGGACCCCCTGCCTGTGCACAATAGTCTTTTATATATTTATTTATTTATATATATATATATTTGTAACTTAGAACTGGAATGTTATTTCGTCCTGAACAGTATTTTCGATACTTTCTATGAGAAAGAAAATGAAAATTAATACAAGAGCTGCGGCTCACAAAAGAAGCCATTTGTCTTCTTGATTATCTATTTGCTTGTCAGGCTATGAGCTATCGCAGGAGCCAGCTCCTTTGTAATATAAAAATACACAGAAAACCTGCAAACACCGAGAAACATCTGTGCAAAAATTAGACTCATTAATGCATTAACTACCTTGGAGAAGGAGATTTTTTTTTTTTTTTAAATCGAGAAATCTCTCTAGAGAAATATAACCCCCCCCTCCCCCCCCCATCCATTCCTCACAGCAAAGCAAAGCGCTAATGAGTACCTCTGGTTTGTCTGAGACCAGTTTGGGAAGAGCATATTAATATATGTTTAGAACAAATAAATCATCATATGTAAGGCTTAGCAGTACTTAAGGCTGATATACCCTATAGTCAAACATCTTTTGTTTTCATTAGGGAGTTGAGGCTGTGCCATTGACAACAGAAATCTCTAAAAAATTTAAAGAAAAGAAAGAAAGAAACGTGCCGTTCAATTAATTTCTTTAAAATAAGTATTTTTTTCTCACCAGAACAAATAGACAACACCCCTCACCCCAAAAAAAAAGCCAAAACCAAAATAAACCACACAGGGTCAGAGTCACAATGAAAAAATTTATTTCCAATTGCGCTTTTTTGTTCTTGTTTTTGTTCCTTTTCTCTGCTATTTACAGGTAATTCTGGACACCACGAAGGACAAAGGGAGGGGATGGAGGCGGTCGGGCCGAGCGGGGGGCCAGGGGGGGCCTCGCCAGACCCCTACCTCACCCCAAGAGCGACCAACCCTCACCCCCCCCCCCCCCCCCAAGTCCATAATTCACATTTTCTGTACAAAACTGGGCCAGACAGAGGGAGAGGAGCAACCCCCCCCCCCGCCTCTGCCCCTGGGCTGCGGGGGTGAATCCAGGTGCCACTGTTTACCCCCCACTTTCTACCCTAAACCCCTTGTTCCCCCCACCCCCCTTTCCCAGACTCACAGTTAACCTGCTGCACCCCACAAAAATGTCCGGGGGGGTCCTACCCCCCCCTCCATCCTCTCTCTTTCTTTGTCCACCACCCGTTTGACCTAATTTTATTTCCTTTTTTCCCTTTATTTTTACCCCCACTCCCACGCACGACCAGCGCAGTGTTTGAGACCCCCCGCCCTGCTCCCCACGCTCCGTGTCCGGCGGGGATTTTGGTTGTATTTATTGTTTTGTTGTGGGTTTGTTGGGTCTTTTTTTTTTCTCCATCGCAGGGCTGTGTTAGAACCGCCCCGTCTTGGGGGCGGCGGGACAGGAACTTTCCGTTTGTGGCTGGTAGGCGAGAAAATTAAAAAAAAAAAAAAGAAAAGAAAAGGAGGGGGGAAAAGGGAGGAAAAAAAAGGAGGAAAAAAAATAAGGAGGAAAAAATAAGGAGGAAAAAAAAAGGAGGAAAAAAAAAGGAGGAAAAAAATAAGGAGGAAAAAATAAGGAGGAAAAAATAAGGAGGAAAAAAATAAGGAGGAAAAAAATAAGGAGGAAAAAATAAGGAGAAAAAAATAAGGAGAGAAAAAAATAAGGAGGAAAAAAATAAGGAGGAAAAAAATACAAGGGGGGGGGGGGAGAAAATCCAGTTCGTCTTGAAGAAACTGAGCCTCATTTATTAAAGTGAGCGCTGGTTGTCGAGGTAATAGCAGACATAAGGTCCATCCTTTGTACGGGAGAGTAAACATGACAAATGGGGCAGAGCTTGGCGTGATTAAAGATGAAACAAGGATCCATCTTAGCCAAATCTGAAAACTACCATCTCCAGCCTCCTTTTAATGGAAGAGAGGCACAACAGCCCAGCTCTGCTTTGTTGCAGCTGAGTCTCCCTCTGTTCCCCCTATAAATAAAGAGCAGCCCTCCTTCCCTCGCTTCTTGGAACATTAAAAACCAAAAAAAAGATTAAAAAAAATAACAATCATGTGTTCCCTACACACACACACACACGAACTCACAGCCACGAACACTCACACTCATCCATCCACCCGAGGAACAGTTATAGGCTGGTGGCTGGTCCATGGGATCGAGTTTGAGATCCTCCTTGTGAGATCTGCAGGTTGGTAGAAGAACTGGAAGAATTAGATCTGATCTTGGTATTTGGTAACTTGTGATCTTTTTTCCATTTCATCCTCCTGTTTTGGAACCAGATTTTGATCTGGCGCTCGGAGAGGCAGAGGGAATGGGCGATCTCGACCCTGCGCCTCCGGGTGAGATAACGGTTATAGTGAAATTCCTTCTCCAGCTCCAGGACTTGCTGCCTGGTGTAGGCTGTGCGGGAGCGTTTCGGTTCCCCTCCGGAGTAATTGGGGTTTACTGAACAAACACAAAGGAGGAAAAAAAGAAAAAGGGAGAGGGGGGAAAAAAAAGGAAGGGGGGGGAAGAAAAAAGGGGAGGGGAAAAAAAAAAGGAGATGAAAAAGGGAAAAAAAAGGAGGTAAACAAAAGGAAGAAAAAAGGGAGGGAAAAAGGAGGAAAAAGGAGGGGGGGAAAGGAGGTAAACAGAAGGAAAAAAAGGAGGAAAAAGAGGGGGAAAAAAATAAAAGGGAAAAAAAAAGAGCAGAAGAATTACTGAGCTGTTCCTTTAATGGGTCCTTTCCTCCCCCCCCCCCCCGAAAAAAAGCAGCACACATTCTTTTGGTGGGGGGAGAATATACTCCAAAAAATACACTTGCAAACCTTCTAAAAATACATCCCGAACCTATCTCCAAATCTCCACCTCCATCCTCATTGCTTGACGTGTATTCCTGTCTAAACGTTTTTATAAGGTCCCCCAGACACATTTTCTATGCTCTCTCCTTGTGTATATACATATATATATATATACACATATATATACACACCTCTGCTTGAGCATCGCTCTATTATCCCCAAACCTTTAAAGCCCCCCCTACACACATGCAAACGGGCAAACGCAGACACTCCTTTTTATTAAATATCAAGCTAAAAAAGAAAAAAGAAAAAAAAGGGGGGTGTGGGATAATAAAAGTTTACTCAACCCGCCACTTAAATACAAATTACAAAAACATAAAACTTAACTTATGAAGATTCAACAGCCATTAAAAAAAAAAAAAAAGTAGCCTGCAAGAAATTGGAGGAGGATGGTAACAGAGACTTCAAAGGCACATGGCCAAGCAGAGCAATAAAAATTTATGGAGGATGTAATTATACCGCTCTGCAAACAGGCGATCGTAAATCTCCACGAATGGTTATTTTACAACGGGTGCAATAAGATTTCTACAAGACTTTGAGGTGCTACTTAGTATAAAGCAAAGCCCCTTTCCTTTCACTTACCCGTGCTTACATGGACTTTTTTCATCCAGGGGTAAACTACCGGCTCTTTGCAAGAGGAATTAGAAGGGCTTTGGTGGAGAGAATTTTGGCTGCAGGAGGGTGGTGGGCTGGGGGTGCCCGGCTCGCAGGGATGGTTTGGTTCAGAGAGGTGACTCTGCAGTCCGGCCGGAGGATGGACATGACCCCGGGGGGACAAGACCGCTGCTTGGTGGCCGGAGCTCTGACAGGATGAGTAGAGCTGCTCCTTGCAGGCTGATCGCGGCGGGTACATCGCTTCATGTTGGAAATTGTTCTCTCGCCTCTGGCTGCTGTAATATTCCGGCGAGTGATTGGGAAGGTAATCGCTGTGGGAATACTCTTCACAGGGTGGGAACTTGGGGTCCACATAGTTGGAGTTGATCAAAAACGAGCTCATGGCCATTAATTTCTTAGAATTGCACACACGGAAAAAAAAATAATAATATATAGATCTCTCCTAAAATTTATTCCTGTCCCCCCCCCCTTTACTCGTTTTCCTGTTTCGTGAAACCCTCCTACTTACTGTCAAGTGAACAAAGTTGGAGTCCATGTGACAGCGCGGGCCAATGGCGAGGTGCCCTGCTAGCCCCGGATAAGGAAATCTGCCCAGCCCGGGCTCTCCCGGGGCCCCGAGCATCCCCGGGGAGGCGGCCCGGGGGCGTCCGCTCCCCTCCGGCCACCCCCGGCCCCGCTGGGCTCCGTCGGTCCGGGGCTCCGCAGCGCCCCGTGGGCGAGAACCGATCCCCCCCCCTGCCCAACACACACACACACACACGCACGCACACACCCCCCCCTCCCGTGGCACACACCCCTCGGGGGTGTGTCCTGGCTCGGGGCGGGGGGAAGGGAGGAAGCGGAGGAAAAGAGGGTGGGAAAAAAAAATACCTTCAAAAAGAAAAAAAAAAAGAAAAAAGGGAAAAAAATAAAATAAGAAAAAGGGAAAAAAAAGTAAATAGGGAAAAAGAAATTTAAAAAAAAAAGGAAAAAAGAAAGGAAAAAGGAAAAAGGAAAGAAAAAGGGGAAAAATAAAGAAAAAATTGAAAAAAGAAAAAAGGGGAAAATACAAGGAAAAAGAAAAAAGGGGGGGAAATAAGAAAAAAGAGGGGAAAAATAAGAAAAAGGGAAAAAATAAGAAAAAGGGGAAAAATAAGAAAAAGGAGGGAAAAAAGGGGAAAATTAATAAAACAAAAAAAAAAGGAAAAAATAAGAAGAAAGGGAAAAATAAGAAAAAGGGGGGGAAAAGGGGGAAAATTAATAAAACAATAAAAAGGAAAAAATAAGAAGAAAGGGAAAAAATAAGAAAAAATAAAATAGAGGGTAAAAATATTATTTTCAGGGGGTTTGGGGCCGCTGCCCCAGCACATGATCCATGGCGGTCCCTCCGGGTGATGGTCGCATCTCATTCCGTGCTAAGGTGATACGGGAAGGGACATTGCGCCCCGAGCCTGGCAGAGATGAATAGAGCTCGTTGGGGATCGATAAGAAATTCATCAGCTAATTCGGGGTACCCGGTCTCCTAAATCACATTTAGCTCTGCTCGGAGATTGACTGTTTTCCCACGCACCGATGGAAAAAAAAAAGGAGCCCCGTCCTCCAAGCAAGAAATCAAGGACTTGATGAACAATTACAAAAGCGAATTAGCTCAAGTCCTAATGCATCTTCGCCTCGCCCTTCTTGTAATAAAAGCGCTTTAAAAGCCCGAGCAGAGCAGCAGCTTTTCAAAAGCCACCCCTAATTCTTCAAATCCGTGTTTAAACCATAAGCTCCTCACAAGTGGCAGGGAGAAAAAAAGAAAGAAAAAAAAGAAAAAAAGTAATAATTATTATTTTTTTTTTCGGTGTCAGTGCTGAGATTGCACAAACTAAAGCAATAGTGGGATCCGGGCTTTCAAATCGCAGCAAAACACCCCTGACTCCCCCTTATCCCCCCTTCTCAGCTCAGATTTTATCTCGAAGTGATGATAAAGTTTATCGCAGGAGCGCTGGAGTTGAGCTAAGGTCAAATCCAAAGTATTTCTTTTCAGCTCTAAAGCGGTTTTCTGGTGAAGACCTTGTTTTCACCCTTTTATTTCGGGTTCGGAGGGTGTGGGTGGCTTTTTAATTTATTTTTTTTTAAATGTCTGTTTTTAATGCCTTCTGGGCTTGTGACCTGTAGTGTTTGTGTCAACTACATATTCCCCTAGATACGAATTTGTGACCCAACTTCCTTTACACAAATTCGGATCTACAGGGTACATATAGAAGACAGATGCATCCTCCTTGGTCAGAGATCTTCGCCTACCGCCATAATTCTCTTCTGGGGAAGGAGGGCAGGGGGTGGGGGCAAAGTTTTGTGACTCGAGAGATCAAGAATTAATCTAAAAATAGTAAAAAAAAAAAATCACCCTTCAGAGGAAAGACGAGTAATTAAAGCAGCGGCGCAGAAACGAATAGCTGATAGAAAAACTAGAACTTTTCTACCTTCTCCTCGGTATCTTATACATTAATTTACCTCTGTGCTAAGAAAAAAAAACCCCAACAAACATAAATCAGCTCCTGGACTGATGTATAAGTGTAGACGCACAACGAGACTCGAATCCAAATAATGGTCGTTTAAAAGCAAAATGCCACAGCTCCGTCCCAAACCCCTTGTAATTATTTTCTGATACTCAGCGCCAAGATTTCATCCATTTTTCGTTCTTGGAGGTCAACCAAGGTTTGGGTTTATACGTGAGTGTGCGGATAAATTATATATACATACATATATATATAAAGGGAAAGAAACAGATGAAAAGAAATACAGAATGTAAAGGCAGATGGGACGACAGGTTTTTTTTTTAATGACAGGCAATTCTTTTTACAACCCGAGAAAAAGATCAAAGGCGTTTCATTTCCGAAAAAAGGGATATAAAGCAATAAAATATTCATACTGTCTAGGTAATGAACCTTCATTCGGAACTAATGAGGGTAGCATCATGTTGAGATTTCGTTTAAAATTACAGTTGCCCAAGAGATTAAAAGTACAGCATCCTCTTCCCCCCCTTTTTCTTTTTTCTTTTTTTTTTTGTATTTCAAAAGGCAGAACATTTTTTGGTCAAGTATCTCCCGAATTAATTGCATTTAAATGCCACGGCAGAGAAGCTGACAGAGAAAAAGCTGCATTTCCCCTACATTAAAATTCATGAAAAATATCTTCAATATTTTTTTCCCCCAAATTGCTGCTTTTTTTTCTCTATCAAAAATAGTTCCGGCCATGAATGAATGTCCTGGAGCTTCCCGGACACGCGTTACCCCGAGATTTTTCAGGTATTTTAAGGAAAAAAATCGATTTTCTAGATAAAAAGTAATATTTCCAGATAAACAAATAAACGAACCTATATTTGAAGAAATCAACTCAAATACACCTCGGACCATCCCCAAATCATTTCACACGCTTAAACAAACCCCGAATTTCCAGCAAAGACGCAGAGCAAAACCAGACGCTTTTTACACAGAGTTTCCTCCTCCGCACACCAACACCTACACGGTGCTGGGGAGCAAACAGCTGCTTTAAAATTTACCTTTCCCTTCTAAAAACCTGCCAGAAAAATAAGAAACCAAATCAAATCTGCTTGTACAACGTGTAGCTGGATGCTATAAAATAATTCTACAGAATCAATCCCATTAGAGATCTATCTCTTTTTTATTATTATTAAATATTTTATTCCTCCTTTCCAATCCCCTTTTCTGATTTATTTTATTATGTTTCCTCCCAACCGGTACCGTAGTGATCTCCTAACCGAGGACAGGAGCTGCAATAGAAATAACTAGGCCCATTCCGTATTTTTTAACCCCCTCCCACACCATTTAAAAATAAAAAAAATAAAAAATTAAATAAATCTGGTTTAATTTCCCTTCCCAACGACACCAGCGGTTTGGTGTTAGCAAACCAGCACCCCTAGCGTTTACCAGACATCTCCCCCCACCCCACCACCACCACCTCTAAGCGATCTCCCCCATCATCGCCTCCATCCCAAATTAAAGGCAGCCCCTCGCTGCACCCCCCTCCCCGCCTCCCCCCCCGCACACCTTTCTCCCTGTCGCTGCCAAACCAACCCCACATCGCGGAAGTTTCTCACCGTAAATTTCTTTTTCCATTTCAAAGCAACCTCAGTCGATAAGAGAGTTGGGGGTTCCCCTAAACCCCCCACCTTGTTCCCCCCTCTCCCAGAAAAATGAAGCTGGGGGAGCCCCCAACCCTCCCCAAAAGCCTCCCCAAGGCACCTGCCAGTGTAGGGAAGGGGGGGGGGTGTGTAATTAACCCCCTCCTGATGCTCAGCGTCTCTTTGATAGCCTCAAAAAGAGGGAGCACTAAGTGGGGGGTCCCCCCCAGTACCCCCCCAGCCCGGTCACACCCCCCCCCACAGGTGTCACCCCGACAGCGGTACCTACCTTAGCAAAACGTGAGTCTTTTCCTGGCAGTGATTCCCGAGGGGTTTAGGACGTTCCCTCAAAACTTGGTACAAGGTTTTGGCAGACGGAATCCTATAGAAACCCCCCCAAAACCCCCCAGACTCCCCCCCACCCAGTCCAGCCTGCGCTATTCTGCTCTCTCTCCCCCGTGTTGCTTTTTCTATGCGATTATTTCTCCATAAGAACACTAATTTCTCTCTCTTCTTCCTCTTCTCTTTTTTTTTTTTCTTCTTCCTTTTTTTTTTCTGGTGGGGTTTCTTGGTCGGCCCCCCCCCCCCCCCCCCCCCCCCCCCCCCCCCCCCCCCCCCCAGTATAAACCACTATTGTCCTTAAAGGCGAGCGGAACTGCTCCTGGCAGCGCCAGGAGGCCCTCTGAGCATTTTGGGGTGGGAAACCCGCAAGTTTTGGTATTAATCTCATAGTTTGTCAGTCTTTGTTAAACAGCGAGGCGTGTCCGCAGCGCGGCGGCCGCCGAGAGCCGCGCTGACCCGCGGTTCACCCCGCACTCCCTCCGCGCCGCTCCGCGCTTTAATTTTTACGACCTTTTTTTTCTTTTTTCTTTTTATTTTTTTTAATAATAACATATCCCCTCTCCCCCGGAGATCTCGCTTTCGACTCTGGCAGCAATAAGGATATTTTTTTTAATTTAAATTTTTTAAAACTCTTTCCGAAGCGCAAATCTTTCCTGTTTGTGTATAAAACACATACACATTTATTTTCCTCACCCAGTAAACAGGGAGCGCTGGAGTTCTGAGATGCTTTTTTAGGTTAAAACTTTTAATAAGGATCCTTGATTGCATCTGGTTCAATGTGCCGAGGGTGGTTACAAGATTAGGTGGGAATTAGCCCACACCTGCTTTGCTACAGGGGAAGGAAGATTTAAGCCAGCCAGCCTTATGTATCCTTTTCTTTTATAATAATAATAATAATAATAAAAATAATAATATTTTTTTACCTAAAAACGGCGGAGCAGTAAGCGAGGAGCGCTGGCAGGGACGGGGGGAGAGGGGTCTGCGGGGATTCACCATTTATCTCCGCGTTTCTCCCCGCCATAAAGAGGTCATTTGGAAAATAAATCGGGATTAAAAAGTGTATTCAATTAATTGTTCAGGGGGAAAAAAAAATAAAATAGAAGTTAAACCCACCCTGAATTGTGCTTGCAGATCCCGCTTGTTACTGAGGGACCCTCACCCTCCGCCCCCCCCCCGGGCCAAGCCGAGTCTGTCCCGAGCAAGGGAGATAAATTAGAAATATCCTCACAAATGATACCTTTAATTTCCTCCCTCTCTCCTCCCCTCCCTCCTTACATCTCTCCAAATGAACCCACTTCAGCCTCGCCTCCCTAAATTGAAAGTTAAACGTTGTGATGGAGGAGGAAAGTTGGGAGGTTGGTGTGGTTTATTTTTATATCTATATTTTTTTTTATTGCCGTGAAATGATACCTGCTTGTTTTAATATCCCGAAAACAAATGGCCTTTATTATCCATTACCTGTTCTATAAACCTGGAGCAGAAATGACTGTTCTAGGGAGATAAGTATAGTAATTACAAGGGTGAAGAGATGGATCACCCAAGTTCCAACTAAACGGTAGCCCTTATATAGTGATATTTTATAAATACCAGGCAAATTCACGGCAATTAATTAAACCCGAGCCTTATCACGCGAAACAAAACGCTTTACGTTCTCTTGAATTTCACCTACTCCGTGAATATATCCGCATCGGGAAAGCAAATGGATTTTCCAGAATGCCTTTCCCAGGGCTCTAATATTCTCTCTTTCTCTTCCAAGAAAAATGACCCTTGTTATAAGTATTTAGTCACTGAAAATATTTAAAAGCCGGGGGAGGGGGAAGCAAATTTACAGGGCTTTTTTTTATTATTATTTAATTATTATTTTTTTTTCCTCGGGAAGAGTTTGCCTTGCTACGACTGTTTGCTTAAGAAGCTATTGAAAAGATCTTCCCCGGTCCCAGTGCAAATAATATTTAGAGTTTAGAGGGTTCAAAGTCTGGCAGTGTAGAAATAACTTTGAAATGCCAAGGGAAATATTTATTATATCAGTTCATTAAACTGTTGCAATGACCAGAGTGGAGTCACATTTCAAGCAAGAAATAGAAAACATTTCATTCAAATTCCGACGGAAAGCGTGCTCCAAAACAAAATTAGCTATTTTAACCGGACCGAGCGGCGAAACGGGCACTTCAAAATACAGATATTGAATATTTTAGAGCCCTAAGTCCATTGATTTCGCCTATATATCATTATTCCTGGCTCCCTACGATTAAGATAGAAACGCAAACAGTAAATCAGCGGCGTTATTTCGGGTTCGTTCTTGTATTTTTTTGGCTATTTACACTCATACCGAATACGTTTAAAAAAATATTTGGTGCTGGAGCTCCGGGAGGCGGGAGACGGGCACTTCTCCAAGGGTTTTGGAAATGGTTCCAAGGGAAGATGTTCGAGTACATTTTCAACCGTGTCAGACCCCTCTTTTTTTTTTTTTCCTGGTATAATTTAAACCCTATCCAAACAGAATTGACGCTGGAATGAAAATTATTTTTTAACTGCTCGCGTTAATATCCTAGAGGGACTTCCACGTAATTGGATTTAATAAATGCATTTCCCCCCCCCCTTCCACTCCTCTCCCTTTATATTCTCTTAATTCGACTCCAAATAGCCTTTCAAGGGTTATCTTAGAAAAATACTAAGAAGTCGCTCGATGTTTCCTCATTCAGGAGACCCAAATTAATCCACCTTATTTTCTACTGACACCCCACCCCAAACCCTGAACCCCCCACCCCCCCGCCCCGTTTTTTTCCCCCTCAGCTTTGCGGCTGAAGGTCGCTCCCACCTCACTCCCATCTTCTCCCATCTCTGCCCATCAGCAGAAACTCTTCCTCCCACCTCACCCCCCTCCCCGCTTTCTTTCTCTCTCTCTCCCTCTCCCCCCCCCGACATCAGTCTATCAGGGTTATACACAAGACTGAGTCACGCACAGCGTAAACTTTTGACCCTCAACTTTTTGACCCCTCGAGCTATAACGCTGTACTAACAAGCCCCCCAAGACCACAGTTACCGTCTACGTCTCCAGAAACTAACGCCGCGCTGATCTCCTGATTTTATTTTACTTTAAAAAGAAAAGGAAAAGGACATTTCTGCATTATTTTTTCCCCCCATCTCTAGGGGAGAACAAAAAAAAATCCGAGCTTTGCAAACATTAAATGTTTCTCGCCATTGCTGTTTCAGACCGCTGGGGTTTTTTAAATTTTATTTTGCTCTCCTCTACTTTTCTATTTAAAAGAATAAGAGGAGGGAGAAAAAAAAATCCCTTAAACCAGAGAAAAATCCTTTAAACCGTAGAAAAATTTCTTAAACCACAAAAAAAAATCCTTTAAACCACAGCAGCTTTGCATTAATTCGCTTTGATTTGGGATTTCACTTAGGTGAGATGCTGACGGCGGTAATTAGGCTGCTCTGATTTTTTAATTATTTTTAAATTTATTTTTTAATATCATTATTATTATTTATTTTTCCCCTTTTTTTTTGAGAGGGGAGATACAAAGGGGGTTGTTCTTATGATTATTTTTGGAACATCGGAGCTCAGTGACCAGTAGAGCTGCGGCCACTCGGGGGGAGCCGGAGCCGGGGGTGGGGGGGTTGCGGGGCTCAGCAGGGGCTGCGTGGCGGCCGGTCCCGCTCCAGCCCGGCCCGGCTCGGCCCGTCCCATCCCTGCTGGCAGTGAACTTGGTCTGAAGCGAGCTCTGCTGGCTGCTCGGGGACGTTACAGCCCAACTGGCTGCACGAATCCCCCTGCCCAGGGTCGCTTTATCCCCCTACTCCCCCCTTTGCTCCATCCCACAGCCACCCCCTCCCCTGGATTTTACCAAGTCCCTACATAAACAGAGCCCTGATTTGCCACCAAACAAACGTCCTTGACAAAAAATCCCCGCGCTGTAATTTGTTTTGACTTGAAGGGTATATATATATACGTGTATATATACATACACATACATACACATGTTAAAAAGAGATAAATCAAAGGGGGAAAAAAAAAATCAAACCCTCGTACGAGTCTTATCCTTTCAACGCTCGCTGTCAAAATAGTTTCTTTTTAAAGCTATTTAGGGTAACAGAACACGGAAAAAACCACACAGGGTGGACACCTCTCGAGTTAAGTTATCAACCTCCTTCCAAATATCATTTATTTCACATTAGGAGAGGAAAGAATAGGAAAAATCACCTCAGAGCCCGAAATGGCCACGCTCTGAAAGAAAATGTCATTCTTAAATCCATTCTAGGGCTGGAAAGAGACCCTCAGAGGAGGAGCCAGCCCCCATAAAAGTCTTTTTTTGGGTTCCCTCATTGAGGAGGGACCTGTATCAAGAGGATTTTAAATAATCCCGTCAGCTCTTTCCCTGCAGGTCGGAGGTGTAATAATAATAATAATTAAAAAAAAAAAAAAAAAAAAGGAAGAGGTTGGGGGAAAGAAAGAGCCTGAAATTCAGCTGTGGGGGAGGGATAGGGGCTCGGGGAGCTGGAGGGAAGGGGCTGGCTTCCCTTCTTGGGGAGGTCACGGTGCGTGTGTGTAGGCTGGAGTCATTTACAGGACTATGGCAAATAAATAGGTGAATAATCGGATTTTGCCTTTAAATAGAATGAAATACAAGAATTACAGCCCGAGCACTGCAATATCTCGTCCCTGTCTCCAGCCCATCCCCTCCAAGGCAGATAAGGAGCCGCAACCTCCCAACCTTCATTTTTGTGGCCAAGTAAGAGAGGGGGGGGAAAAAAAAAGAAAGGAAAAAAGAGATCCCTTTGGCTTCTCAAAAGCATAATTACCACATTGTTGGTGAGTGTCTGTATCGGAGGAATATGAACCACATCCAGGCCTTCTCCAGCCCTCCCCCCTCTCTTACACACCCGGGCAGTGGGACTCGGTAAATGAAAAAAAAAAAAAAAAAAAGGAGAAAAAAAAAAAAGAAAGAGAGAAAGAGAAAAAAAAAAATCCCTGGAGCTTATGTTTTCCTTAAAAAGGTGACCCGGCAGCCCCCGGGGTCCGTGTTGTGTTGTGATACGATGCTCACCCTCTCCTCCGAGAGAGGAGCCGGGGCTGTACAAGTCTGCTGACCTCGGAATGATCCCTCTTGCCTATGAATTATTGATGAGATATGAGCTCTGATTTCTCTTTTCAGTATGCAAACCCCATTATACTGTTAAAATGGCGATTTAATCGTTTAGAATAGCTTCGCTTTTTTTTCCAACTCATTTGTGCCCCTTCCTTTTCATTTAATTCTCTTAATTAAACCCTTTAACAGATTTTAATCACTTTTTGTTGAATAAAATAAGACATCATGCACATCTGTAACTAGGTTACCTTGGCGAAGTTTGTTTTTGGTGCGGTTTCTTTGTTTTGGTTTGGGTTTGGGTTTTTTTTTAAGTTGTGTCTGCTTGATTTCTGGGTTGATTTTTAAAAAACCTGGAAGGTGGAAGGAAATTTTCTTTGTTGTTCTGCCCTACCCAGTGTGCAAATAAGGTCTGAAATACACAAAAAAAGCTTTAAAAAATATTCCTTAAAATAAAAGATATAAAGAAATAAAGCCATGGTGTTCAAGATGGCCTGACAACACCATTGCAACATGGAGCTGCCTCTTGCACTGAACCGCCCCCCAAACTCATCCCCCTCGCCCTCCCCGACCCCCAGTTTATTACTGAACCAATCTGGGAACCAAATTGATGTTTTATGGGTGCAATTTCACCTTTTTCACCCTTCAGCAGCAGCCTGGGCATAGGGGTCCCACATCCACCCTGGCACAGGGACCTGGGGAGATGCCCCAAAAAAGCAGCTTGAAGGGGTGGGGGGTAACTAATCCAGATGGCTTTGGGGTGGGAAATAACTGCTTTTGGGGTTGGGTTTTGGGCTTTTTTTTCTCCTTCAAAGCACCAGCGAGGTTCCTATCGTGTTTACTAAACAAACTAGGAAATCCTCAGGGATAAGGAGAGGTTAAAGAGAGAGGACAGGGGGCAAAAAAAAAGGCAAAAGTGGGTATGGTTGTACCTGGTTTTAGTGAGAGATGCTGTGAGCCAGGTGAGCTCCCGGGGAGGCTCTTCTTGGCTGTGGTAGACTCTGCATATTTGGGGCAAACAACCCAAATCTACCCAAAGTCATCACTGACCTGAATGCTGGAAAATCCTTAAATCAGAGGATTTTCCCTATTTATACTCAGAGTTATGGCACAAAGATCTGCACAAACACAGGTTTTCTTTAAAAGAAGATATTTTCCTTCCTCAGCAGTAATCATGTCCTAGAGATTCTCCATATTCTCACACCCGATATTAACACACTCCATATTTATTCTCTTCTACAGCTACAGAAGAACTAATTGTCCCTCGTCTGATGTATGCCATTAAAGTGAGAGAAACGATGAGAAATGCAAAGGAAAATCCCCGCCTACCTGCACGGTCAGAGCTCCTTTTTCCTGTTTACTCTCCTTATACTTCCTTTGCACCAGTAACAGGGAGATTTTTTATTATTTTTTTTTCTTTAAAGGATGGTGGGTGGGGGGAAGCCTGTGCTAAACCTGTGACCCCTTCCAGCCTGTGAAATGGTAGACAGTGATACCTCCTTGTGCCTCACAGGAAGGTGAAGGTTAACACCATGTAAGGGGGGAAAAAAAAATTAAATCCACAAATAAACCCCTCAAAATCCAGCCTATAAATAAATAATAATTTAAAAAATCCCAAACAAAACTCAAAAAACCATACTACATGCTGCAGGTAGAGAGCAGATCTCGTGACAGAGAGGACAGGGTTTCTTCTGAGTGATGGAAAGGATGATATTATTTTGCCAACAATAAAATCCAGTCCCTGCTCCTGTGCTGTGGCACAGGCCCGGTGCCACCCCTGTGCCCAGGATGCTCAAATCAAGGGGGTGGCACAGGATTGTTACCTGTTGTCCCTGTACAGGCATCTCCTCCTCATCACAATGTCCTGTATCTAAACTGCATCATGAATTCCCCTTACTCTGACTATCTTGGTTTGGTTTTTTCCCCTTTAAATAAGATCTTGCACACACCAAATGATTAAAAATGGTGATACTTCAGGGAAAAAAACCCTTTTTGCCTCCTGTGATGGGAGTGGATTGGGAAGGAAAGTTTACCTGGGACTATAGAAAGAATGAAACCCTTTGAGTGGGGATGTGGGGATGGGACAGTGACGGAGGTGATGGAGAGGGAAAAGGTGGCTGGATGGGGAGATCTCTGGGCACGTGGATGGGTGAATGTATTTTGGAAACGTGGTGTTGTGGGCACATGCATGCGTTGAACGTTGAGTTACATTTTCAAATATACATTCAGGTGGAGGGAAGTCACTTTTCTTACATAAATCACTCGATATCATTTGAATCAGGAGAAATTATTTCCAGTCACCAGCACAGATCAGAAGAGTAAATTAACAGGCCATCACTTGGTGCAACCCCAACACGATCACACCCCTCTCCCCACATCCCCCTTTCTAACCCGGTATGGACAAACCATCTGCAACCCGTCGTGTTTCTGTGGCTAAATTCGCATTTCAAGACCCTGCCAGTTAGAATCCCCTAAAATATCTTTATTATCAACTGCAAACCAGGCGTCCAGCTTGCACAGAGATTAGGGAGAGGCTGCCCAACATAAACCCAGCCTGCTGAACAGGAAAAGCTCCCCGCACCCTCCTGCCCTTCCTCGAATTTCCAGCTTTTGCATTCGTGTTTCCAGGTTTTCAGAGCAGAGGTTTTTTCAGGATTTCACTGGCCACCCTGCTCAGGGAGAAGCCAAAAGTTGGAATGATGAGAGCCATGATATTAGGAGACACATGGAGCAGGACAGGAAAAACAGCCCAAGGAAGGAAAAGCAATCTCCAAAGGGTGCTAAAGGGGGACATTCTGCTTTGTGTAACAGAGACGGACATGTGTCCACCAAATGTTGTCTTACCGTAAAAAGGAGGGGGAAAAAAAGAAACTTGTGACTGCTCCAAATTCTAGAAAGCTCCCCACTCCCCCCACAGCACCTCCTCTTTGAACTTTTTTTTAAAATGATTTCTTTAAGGATCGAGGAAGGGGGGAGGTCGATGTGAGTTGGTTCAGGTGTGGACAGTGTGTCCCCCCACCTCTGCTGCAGATGTGGTCACTTGACTTTACAAAAAAACAACCTCTCCAAGGCGTTATTCATTTTATTCCCACTCCATTTTGCTCTATCTGCCCTGTTTTACTCTATTTTACTCTTATCTGGGCGGCCGCGGAGCCGGAGCCTCCGGCCGGGGCCACCTGCCCGCCCCAGCCCGGAGCCGGGGCCGCTCCCCCGCCGCAGCCCCTCGCCCCCGAGCCATGGCCGGCTCTGCTCTCTGCCCTTCCCCGCTAACTTGTTTATTTTCCCAAAGAACAAGGCTTCTGCCTGCCTTTTCCAGAACGATGTCACCCTGAGAGGGAGAAAAAGAAATCTGTGAGATCTAGATGGGTTCAACAAGCTTTGCAAACTGCAACCACTCTGATTATTTTTCTGTAGCACTTCAAGACAGGCTGGAGACATAACAGCGGTCATTCAGTGTCTCCATATGGTAGAAATGAACTAACGAAATATGAGGATACTCGTTCGTATTACTGGGGGGAGGAGGAAAGAAACAAACTGAAAACCCCAGAGAAAATATTAAAAAAAAAAAAAAGAAAGAAAAAAAAAAAAAGAAAAAAAAAAAAAGAAAAGCCCTGGGGCAAAACCCCCCGGTATCTACACAGGCCGAAAAGGATGGGGGGGGAAAAGGGGGGTAAAAAAATGCACATATTTCTTTGGCAAGCAGGTGAAAATAGCTCAAATCGAGAGGTGTTAACAACCTGAAGAGCACAGACAGAACATAGCTCATTGAAATGCAAAGATGGGCCAGATTTGTGGCTATTTGCGAGCAGGATAAAGCACACCGAATCTCCTCTAATAAACCAGCAAGAGCCTTTTTGACATGGCGAAGGAGAAAACTAAACTTTATCTGAAGTACACACGTCTCCCGGCAAAGACAGGATGGAGTTCGCCTGGCGATGATAATGAATCTTTACAGATTTTCCCCATTTTCTCCCCCTTCCACACAAGTTTACTTGCGGGCCTCGAAGCTGTGATGGAAACGTAATGTAATTCCAGCCTCTCGGGAGGATAAGAATTAGGACCTTCTAAAAATGAGAAATAAAGCTCTGAAAGAGAGACAAACCCTCTTTCCTCCCCGCTTAGCCTTTAACCATTTCAACCCTTTAAAAATAGTTTAAAGAGATGAATATTTCAGAAGAACTTACTTTCAGGACTCCAGTCTATTGACTCTCTGGACCGAAAACTGGACCCGCAAAACATGTTCCCTGCAAATTGCAACGTTTATCTCATCTGGAAAAGTGCTCACCCATTGCTGCCCCTTACAAGCCAAACCAAGCAGTTAAAGTGTCACTTAACATTCTAGAGAATGTGAAATATATTGTACATTGTCAACTCCCCAAAACCATAAAACTAACTTTATGGACCTCACGTGACTTTTGAGAGCCAGTGAGGGGTATCTGTCTGAGGTCTGGGTGATTTTTACGATCTAACTTCTAGATAAAACCCTATCCATTTGACATCTAAATGTCATACCCACTTTTGGTATAGTTTGCTGTTGGTAAAAAAAAAAAAAAGGAAAAAAAAAGGAAAAAAATATCAAGGGAAGGCGAGCAAATGGTTTGGGACCTGACAGTCCACTTCACATCCCTCTCAAAATCACTTAAGAAGTACCTAAACAGTGGGAGATTAAGTTTGGTAAGTTTTAAGCTCCAACTTTACTTGCTACGAACAAAAAAAAGCCTGAGCTGTTTTGTAGAGATGTCAGGGGCGTTTTGCCAAACCGAGCGACTTTAAAACCGGATTTATCTCGCGCCGTGTTCGATTCCCTAGGTAGCGAAATGGCAACGTTTGCCATCTTTGAGGAGGTTAAATTCTCTGCTGCCAAAATGACTCGTTGTAGGAAGTGTCAGGAGTTAGATGTGAGCTGGTATTTACATGTTGAGCCGGAGAGTAGGAGGTAAAAGCAATAAACACAATAAACCGAGGAGGAGAGGAGCGCAGAGAGAAGAGCTTAGCATGGAATGTATTCTGTATAGACATGTTGTATATTATATATATATAGAAAATAACTATAGCTGTACAAACACATCGATCTGTAATTCTATAGAACACGGTTTTCCGTAGACATATATATGTATTTAAATACCTCTGGCTTTTAAACTCTGCTTTTATCTAGTTAGAGCTGACAATTCCTGAAATGCACGTAAATCTGCCGGGGAAGCGTTTATACCGAGTTATTGCAACTTGAATTACTTGAAACCAGTTTGTCTGATCTGGTGGGGTGGGTGTGTTTGGGGGATCTTGGGGTTTTTTTGTTGGGAAGACGGCGTTTGGGGCAGTGGGAAGGGTTGTGGTTTATTCCCGTGCGGTGTCAGAAGGTGTTTTCATGTGAATATTTGGTGTTTTGGAGCTCCCAAGGAGTTGAGAGCTCCTAGCACAGGCTCAGCTCCATGCCAGGCATCTCGTGTGCTTGCAAAATCTCTGAGGTTGTGTATAAAGTGCAACTGGGAGCCTTTGTGAATCGGAGAAACGTTTATTTGACTTCAAGTAAAGCTACAAACAAATACAAAAAGCTTATTGGCAAAGTACTACCAGGCAGCTAGACATGACAGATGCCATTTTTACACATAACATTGCATTCACTCTGCCCACTACGAACCGTCTATTAGTCACATCAGAAATATTTCTAGTATTTACAAACATTAGAGCACTCCATTGTTGGTCCGATTTTATACATTTATTATTATTATTATTATTATTTTTAATAGTGAAGTTTACCCACGTCTAACAGTACGTCTTGGAATTAGCCTGGGACTAGAAATCCTGGCCTGAAGTTTGAACTAAAACACAGACTGGACAATTTTAAGACAGAAAGATACAAGAGCTTCTTTTTTTTTTTTTTTTTTCTTTCTTTTTTTTTTTTTTTTTTTTTTTTATTTTTGTTTGGTTTTGTAGATTATTTCTTCCTTTCTTTCTTTTTTTTTCTGCGACTGTAGTGCAGGAACCCCCGATTTTCGCTTAGGCAGAGAAGAACTCACCCAAAAGCAGTAAACTCAGGAAAGAGGGGGGGAAAAAAATACCCCAACAAATAAACAATCGTATCTGTTCTCAATTTATAAATAAGTTAGAACATTTAAAGGGCTCACATAAAACATGCTAGCTTTCCAGAAGGCATCAAGAGAGCACAGACACATACATTTATAAGACCAACAAGAGCATGAGGAGCATCTGGAAATAAAATTTAATTAAAAAAAAAATAATTAAAAAAAAAAACCCAAAACCAACCCAAAACAGAACACGACATGAACTCAGTCCTGGGATAACGGTACCATACGCGTTGTTTTCGAATATCAACAACATGCCAAAAAGAAGGTGCCTCACTGTACAGTACTCCGAAACTAAGATCTGCGGCGCTTTATTTAATTATTTACGCGTTTCTTCCTCGTCTCCTCTTCTTTTCCTCGATATTCCTCCTCTAGAATTTATGGCTGAAAGGCGCTGCCCGCCGAGGCTAAGCTCATGCTTTTCAGTTTATTATCTTTCTTCCATTTCATCCTCCTGTTCTGGAACCAGATTTTGATCTGGCGCTCGGAGAGGCAGAGAGCGTGAGCGATCTCTATTCTCCTCCTGCGGGTGAGATATCTATTGAAGTGGAATTCCTTTTCCAACTCCAGGGTCTGGTAGCGAGTGTACGCTGTCCTCGCCCTCTTCCCGTCTGGTCCAGTCATGTCTGAATAACACGGACAACAGCGGGGTTTGCGTTTTGGCTTTTTTTTTTTTTCCCTAGGATTTCTGTTATCTTGAAGGCTTTTATTATTATTTTTATTATTATTATTATTATTAAATTTTTAAAAAGAAAATATTCGCCTTCTTCATGCAGCTACGAAAGCTGCTTATTCCCCAAACAACACCCCCCCCTCCTTTTTTTTTCTCGCACACCCCCAGACACGTGTAAACCCCCCCCCCCCACCCTTGGCCCCTCCAGAACCGACATTCACAACTCAATATTCATAATTTAACGAGAGAAGGGAGATCTTTAATTTATGGGTTATTTTCGCCTCTGCCTGGGTGTTTCTGGGTCTGTTTGCAGGGGCATCAGGTTTGAAGCTGCTTTCTATTCTCCAGGAGAAAACCGGGGCGGGGGTGGGTGGTGGTGCTGGGGGGGGACACACGACACTCGCTATTCCCCGTCTATCTCCTGGCAATTTTGGTTTTGTCAAGAGCAGATTGTCAAGAAAACACCCAGTAAAATCAGAGTAGGAAAGGACTGAGAGACCCATCTGTGCATATAATGCCATTTTAATGGTCAATTCTTTCCTTTCCTCTCCCCCCCCCACCCACCCCCAAGGAACACCCCCTTCCCTCAATTTTTAAATTACCTTCTCCCACCATCCACATAGAGCTAAGAGCTTGAAATAAGCGCCCATTTCGCAGCCAGAAAAGCGAAACTAAAATAAAATCATCCCCCCCCCACCAATACACACACACTCACACCACCCTCCCCACTCCAGGCGCCAGAGGCAGCTTTAAAGCAAGAAATACAAAAGCAATAAATAGCTGCGTTTCTGATCAAAGCGCCTCCACCGAATAAAAGGAAGGAGAGGGGGGGAGAAAAAAAAAAAAGGAGTGGGGAAAGGGGGGGTAGAGAGGGGGAAATAGAAGAAATAGAAGAGAAAAAGAAAAAAAAAGGGTGAAAATAAACAACAACAAGGACAAAGATGAAGGAGGAGGAAAAAAAAAATAAAAAGAAGTAGCTGTACCATGGCTAATGTGAAGTTTCCTCATCCAAGGGAATATCTGAGGTGCCTGCCCTTCTGTTGCTGCGGTGGAGGTTGCGATGGGCTCTGCCTGCGCTCGGGGGATGCTGCTGCTGCTGCTGCTGCTTAGTGGAGTGCCCTCGTCGGCTCCCGAGGACGCGCTGGTCTCGTCTAGTTCTGTGAAATTAGTGTTGGTGGTGGTGGTGGTGGTGGTGATGCTGGCAGAAGTAGCTTGTTCGGAAGGGGACGGGGTGGGTTTGCCTCCATGGCTCTCGCTGTTGGAGCAGGGAAGGGAGTCGGGAGAAGATAAGGAGCAGCTAGACGTCTGTCTAAACCTGCTCTCCTGAGCTGGAGATGGGAAACCGCGGGAGCTCTCCCCCACAGCCCCAAAGTGACTAGAGGAGGCTGAGCGGTTGATGCTAAGGTCCATCCCATTGTAGTTGTAGCCATAAGAGCTGGAATGCATGGTGCTTGAATCTCTGTAAGAACCGTTCATGGAACTGCTGGTCCCATAATTTAGTAACTGATAGTCGGGGCCATTTGGGTAGCGCCCTGAGAACGAGTTTACAAAGTAAGAGCTCATTTGGGTTATTTTGGAGGGCTTGATTTGTGGCTCGTGGTCGTTATAACCCTGTGCTTGACGATTTATGATGTATTAATGAATTATAGCGATGCACTGTACTTCGTTTTTGCTGTGTACGCGGCCAAATATGGGGGGAGGGTGGGGGGTGCGTTTGGGCATCACGTGCTTTTGTTGACCAGTCGTAAATTCTCACTGATGACCTCAAGAGGTAATTCATGCTCTATGGTTACAAATAATGACGAGCGCGGAGTCGTTTAGGCCCAAGTCGGTGCGCGGCGCCCCAAATCCCCCCCCTTCCCCCATCCCCCTTTCCTCCCCCCCTCCCCCCCCAACACATATACACACACACCCCCCCCACCCACCGCGTGCGCGCGCGCCGCCGACGCCCCCCACCTTGGCGGACTGCGCCACCTGCCGGACGAGCGGGGATACACGCACCGCGCCCAGGGTTGGGGGGGGTGGGGAGGGGGGCACACGGCACCCCACTCACCCCCACCCCCATCCAAAATCGCATCCACCATCCTCTTCTCCGCACCCCCCCTTCTTTGCTCTTTTTATTTTCCTTTTTCTTCTTAAAAATCACCGGGGCGGGGGGGGAAGGGTGTCCCCACGCGACTCGCGTGGATCTTCTCCTTCACCTCCTTTTCTTTATTAAACTCTTAATTTCTTCCTTTAGAACATTTAGGAGGCAGCGAGGGATGAGGTGTCAGGTCGTTGTCTTCTCCTTTAACAGCTGAAATTATTGGGGGATGAGGGGGGTCAAGGCGAAGCTGCTGCGGGAGGGGGGAGCGTGGCTTCTTGGGTTTATTTCGAGTGGATTTTTTTGTCAGAAAAAGTCGAATTTTCTTGCACGCTGAGCGTGGAGCCAGCGATGTGCTCGAACCTTCATTCTGGAGGGGGGAAAAAAGAGGAAGGGGGGGAAGGAAGGAAGGAAGGAATGGGAGTTGGGGGGGATAAAGGAAAAGAAGGGAAGGTCCAGGCGCTGGAACTGGTTGATAACGTTGCTTTTAGGATTTTTCTTGTTCCTGAGCGTTTCGCGTCCTCCGTGAACACACCATTGTGCTGCGTGGTTTTTCCTTTTCCATTTCCTCACCTGCAAGGAATATTGGGGAGCAAAAACACCCTGAAATTGGTAAAAACGTTGTGAAAGAGCTGTGCTTTTTTAAGCATTATTTTCCTTTTTTCCTTCTCCTTCTTCTTCTTCTTCTTCTTCTTCTTCTTTTTTCTCTCCTTTATTTTATTAATTTTTTTTTCTTTCCAAGGCAGTTTAGGAATTTCATATGCTTGTCTGCAACTCATTGGGAATTATGCGCCATATTGAAAGTGACATATAATTATAATAATTACGGGCAATGAAAAGCGTGGCAATAATAGTAAATGTCCTACAGCTGTGAAGCTTCTGCATGAATTGATTTTAAAAGTGACTGACATGAAACCAGCTTGTGGCGTGGGGGAATGCATTCATACATAGGTATTTCTGGTGGGGAGTGGGGAAAGGGGATGGGAGGCAGGAGAGATTGTTTCATCGCCTTTTCCCCCCTCGTTGAAGCCGCAGAAAAGAGGATCCGAAATCAACTGGGTTGGTTCTGTGACTTCCAGACTGAAATCTTCAGCAGAAAAAAAAAGAAAAAAAAAAAAAAAAGAAGCATTTCCTTTCGTTTAATTCCCCAAAACCCAGGAAAAGTTTTGCTATTTGCATGCACGAGATTCCTGTGGCACGGAGCAGAAACGTTCCCCATCCCATCCCGAGCAAAGTCAGCCCCTCGAAAGGAGCCATTGACAACGCTTTTCAGTCAAAATAAAAATCTACTCTTTTAAGAAGAGCTCGGTAGACTGAATTTAGAAATTTTTTTCCACCTTTTTTTCCCCCTCTCCCTTTAAGTGGAGGTTGTATTCCTGGAGTGGAGAAGCGACTCGTTTCACAGGGAAAATTCCCTTGAAATCTGGATTTTTTTGCTTTTTTGCTTTTTTTTTTTTTTAGCAATACACTTCACTTTGATTTGGGGTTATGAAGTAAGGGACCAGATGTTTGAAAGATGCTAGGCAAATGTTAGGTATCTTTGGTAGATAAATGAGAGCATATTTTTGCCTGTTTCCTTGATTTATTATGTAGATGGCGAGCGTTTCGTCATAACTCTTTGTACTGTAACAAGAAGGAGGAAAAAAAAACGAGCGCTACTAAAGCAGAATGTCAGCGAGGAAATACTATTGGTGAAAGGTCTTCCATTTAAGATTAGACCCCAAAAAAAAAGGGAAAACCAGATTTATCTCTCCACTGTAACTTCCGTGTGCTTGGAGTTGCTTGTCCTTGCAGATTAGAATTCAATGTCCTACAGAGAGGAGCGAGGCTTTGCCTACAGCTCTGCTCCTTAAGAATGGCAAATTCCCCTGGAAAAGGGAAAAAATAATGATAATCACAATAATAATAATGATGATGACAGGGTGGTGTGCGTGAGATCGAAGACTTTGTTTTTATTAGAGAATTCCATGTTCATACCTAAGACAAACTTCAAACACAACACGTACAAAAATTAATAAAATATAACTTTTTTTTTTTCCTTGTTCTTGCTTTTGCATCCTTTTAGGTAGTACTCGTTCTTTCAGTAGATTTTCCTTTTAAAAAAAAATAATAAAACAAACCCAAAAAAACTAATTACAAAGACCCCAGGGCTTGATTAATTTACCAACGGAGAAAAATAATTGGAAAAATAATAAAAAAAAAATTCCCTATGTCAACCGTGCATCAAACATTTTTACAAAATTAAGACAATAAACACCCCAAATGACATATATTGCAGCACTTCCATTAAATACAAGAGTTAGCAGATTACTAACAGTGACACCAAGGGTAGAAACACGGGTAGGAGTCCTTTTTTTTTTTTTTTGTCTTTTTTTCTTTCCCTTTCTTTCTTTTCCCCCTTCTCTCTCTCTCTCTTTACTTTTTAATTATTATTATTATTTCATTCCGGGGGATGGAGTGGGAGGGGAGGGAGGTCTAGGAAGGGAAAAAAAAACATTTCAAAATGCAACTAGAAGCCTGATTTTTTTTTTTTACTTTTTTTTTGTTTGTTTTTTCCTGTGGACACGAGAGATCACTGGGACCTCGAGTCCGTGACATTGGTGGCCCAAACTTTCTAGTTGTTGCCGAGGGCTTGTCCCACCAATGTGCAGGTTTTCCCTGTCCTGGCAGCCAGCCCACACCCTCCTCATCCTCTCGACTCTCACACACACTCACTCACTCACTCCCTCTTTTTATTTTGCTTTTTTTCCCTTCTTTTTTTCTTTCTTTCCTTCTTTCTTTTTTTTTGTGTGTGTGTTTTAAATAATACTTTCACTCCGCCGTTTTCTCCTCCTCTTCCTCCGCGCTCAATTGCGAGGAGTTGAGCAATTTATTCTCTTTTTTCCACTTCATCCTACGGTTCTGGAACCAGATTTTAATCTGCCGCTCCGTCAGGCAGAGGGAATGGGCGATCTCGATCCGCCGGCGCCGGGTCAGGTAGCGGTTGAAGTGAAATTCCTTCTCCAGCTCCAGGGTCTGGTAACGGGTGTAGGTCTGGCGGCCTCGGCGGCCGCTGGGCCCGAAGGAAGAACCTGTGACACCCGCAAGAAAACAAAATAAATAGGAAAAAATAGAAAAATAATAGAGGGGAAAAAATAGGGAGAAAATAATGGGGGGAAAGAGGGGAAAAAAATAAAAATAGGAAAGGAAAAAGAAAGGAAAGCCCTGAGGTTTAGTGGAGCCGCGGAGATGCTGGATAATCCGCGGAGATGCTACATCCCGCACCGCGGCTGTATGCGGAGGGGTGTGTACCCACTCCCCTGCCCTCCAAAAACTTTAACCAACCCCCCAAAATAAACCCGCATAGTGGTGAACCCCTCCATGCGCCCAGGGAGGCTTCCTGACCGGGCCGCACCCGCGGAAGATCCGCAGCAGCGCAGGATTAATGCTGAACTTGCCAGACTGCAGGCAGAGCTGGGGAGACAGGGCAAGATCTATCTTATTCCGGGATGAAAAATCGCAAGGTGTTCACCCCCCCCCGCCCGCCCTCGCTATTTTCCACCCTGTAATAGATCGGAGCATTTAAGCAATAATGAAGTGAATCGATCTGCCCAAACTCTGCATTAAAGAGGACACAACACTTGATGTCCCTGCGCTAATGGACATCAATTTGGAACTTAAAAGGCAACAAATGCATCTAAACATGGGAAGGAGGGTGGTGAGCCTCTATTATTTTTCTTTCCCCCCTATCATTTATTTTATTTTTTTTTCTCTGATTGAGGAAACAGCACTTAAAGAAGTCATATATCACCCGGGAGAAAAAAAATAATATATATATATATATATATATATCTCTATCTCCTCCCCAGGCAGACTTTTCATTATGTGCAAGTTTCATTAAAAATGTAACCCTCTCCTTTCAAATCTTTAAACACTTTTATCTGATTTAAGTCCAGATCGGGGAGCCAGCGAGAGAGGGAACTGCGTGGGGGTGTGTTGGGTCCGTGCGTGTGTAAAGTCATCCAGCTCTGATTTAGAAAAGATATCTCCCTGTGCGTGTGGGGGAAAGACAGAGACAAATCGGTGTAGCTGAGTGACACGCAAACTGGAATGTGAGGGGGGGCAAAAAAGGGGAGGGGGGGGGATGGAGAAATACTGTCTTGGGGGTTAAATAAGGAGGAAACTTTTTAGCTGGGGAGGGAGGGGGAGAGTGATGGGGGGGGGGGGGAAATACTTCAGCGAAGTGAAGTT
This sequence comes from Caprimulgus europaeus, assembly GCA_907165065.1. The sequence goes on from OU015549.1 coordinate 6,428,875, forward strand.
TTTGGTGAGTGTCAGGAGCAAGTTGGAGCTTCTCGTGTCCCGAACTTCCCCGTTGGAAGTTTGGGCTCTAAAATGAACCTTATTCCTGCTTCCCTCGCTCGCTCGCTCTCTCTGGCGGTAACAAATAAGAAAGGGGGGGAGGAGATTGATGTATTTATTTCTGTTAAAAGAGTAAACTCACTATTGCAAGAGTTCATCCGCTGCATCCAGGGGTAAACCGGGGCGGAACATTTTTGCTCTTCGCTTTCTCCGAACACAGTTTTGCTCTGCGCGCAGTCCGACTTGCGCGGCTCGGGGGCGAAGGGCACCTCATCCAGGGTGGGGGGGCCGCAGGCAGGGTCCTTCTCCCGGAAAAACCCACCGGCCCCATAATCACAGGCGGAGCTGCGGTTGTAGTTGTTTTGCTGGTAGTAAGGAGAAGAGGTATAGCCCTTCTCCTGGACTCCGGTGGTTCCATAGGTGGTGGGATAGTGCCTCAAAGGATCCGCATAGCCCGAGGGATATAGCGGGATCTGTCCCAGGAAGGGCTCCTGCCCCGCAGCCAGACTCACCGGGAAGGTCGAGTTGACAAAATAAGAACTCATTGGGAGGAAAAAAAAAAAAAAAAAAAAAAAAAAGGGAGAGAGAGCTTTCCCGTCCTTTTCCCGGCTTTATGATTTGTTGTGTTTTATAGTCCAAGTGGTTTAGCTATTAGTAGTATATCGGAGATTGGGTTTTAGCTGAAGGGAGATGGCGTGGTGCCAGCGAGGGACACAAGGAAATACAACCATCTGATCATGGGCTGACCAATAGCAGGCGCCTGAGGTTGCAAAATAGCACCCATGAGGAGCTGAGATTGCACCAGGGACCCCAAGAACAAACCATCCACCCCCTTTTCCCTCCCTTTTAAACAACAGAAATGCACCCCCTTAACCAAATATATAATATCTGCCGAAAGAAACATTCCCGGCGCACTCGCAGCTTCATAAATAAATAAACGTGTGTTTTTCCCCCCCTTCCCCTCCCCTCCCCAACACACACACACACCCAACCCCTCTCCCCTCCCCCGGAGTTCAGCGCGGGGGTGTGCGGGAGCCCGTCTGCTCGGATGGCCGTGCGCGCGCCTATATACATTTACACACATAGAACGTATACAAATACCCGCTGTAAGTGGAGTGGGGGGTGAGGGGGGGGGTGAGGGGGGAGAGAAGTGAATTATTCGCATTTCGGGAAAAGTTTAACCCCTCGTGTTTGCAAATTGAAATGTCCGGGGATTTTGCTATAGTTAAAGAAAATCTTTAAAAAGAAGGTTTAAAAAAAAAAAGTTTGTGTGTGAACTTTGCAAGGAGAAGATCCCGGAGCCTTGATTAACTTAGATTTGCTATAGGAGAAGAAATCGGATTTGACAACTTATTTCTGTTCATGTTTATCTAATTACCATAGATTAGCATTCCCTGCTCAGGAAAGCTGCGCTCGCTTGAACCCAGCCTTCACTTTTCATACATTGCATCTTTTTCCTTTTTTTTTTTTTTTTTAAAGATAAAGCTCCATATTCGGGAAATAAATGGAAAATCGAAATATTTCCTTTATCCCTTGCTTAAATCCCGATCTCCTCCGGAGTCCGGCACCGCATTGTGCCCTCTTGCGTTTTTTTGTTAATACCAAATCTATGCCCGACCTTTTATAGCTAAAATGAAGCCCTGAGTTACGGCCAGAAGCTGAGTTTATTGATCGTTACCGATCGAGATTTATTTATTTAATTAATTATTTTTAAGGAGCGAAAAACTGGCGGTGTGACGGGGCTGCTGCCTTGGAGGTGCGCAGGAACCCCGCGGGTTTACATTCCCCCCTTTCATCCCGTCCTCAGTGCAAAAATACTTCTTTTTGCGTAGTTAAAAGGCTTGGAAGGGTTAATTCTGAAAGTCTCAAGTAATTCCCGGTCACCCTCAAAGCTGCACTTTGCTTTGGGGTTTGTTTCTCTGGGTTTTACCAGAGCTGTGCTCTGCTCTACCTGGTGCATCCCTGCCCTCAGATCCCTGTTTGCTCAAGGTAGAATTGGATCTCTGACCGCTGCCTTCCCTTTTTTATTTTCGAATGGGAAAATCAGAGACCTCTCACGGGAAATAATTGAAAAAAAAAAAGAAAAAAAAAAAAGGAAAAAAAAAGCAAAACCTCAACTAAATTAAACCCAGGACCGTCCTCCGATCATTCGCATTTTATCAAGGATTTGTTTCCTGTCCGAATTTGTAACCATCTGTCTGTCGGGTCTTATAGGCAATGAAATGACACGACACGCCTTATAATACACACTCCCCTCTACTTGAATCTGTGAATGTGTCTGCTACAAATCTAGAATTACAGATATGACACGGTGACTGTGGAGCTGCCAACGCGGCTCTCCCTGACAGAGCTTGGACTAGCTACGAAACTGCTCTCTTATTACGACCTAATTTATTTTCAACATCATGTTTACAGCAGCAAAGCCAAGATTGTTTCATGCCACGGCTGCAATGAACATTTCGACTGAAACGTAATCCTTATAATTCAAGGAAATAACATGCAAAGGAAGTAGTTTTCCATCCTCCACCCCCCTCCTCTCTGACTGATATCTCTTATATTTGTTCTTGCAGAGTTTCCCTTTGTGTATGGAATGGACCCAAACTTACGTAGATCTGCTTTATTGGTACGCAAGAAAAAAAAAAAGAGAGAGATTGAAAGGGAGTGATGACTAGAAAAGGAAGAAAAAAAAATAAAAGGTTGGGGTGAGAGCTTGAACTGCTTTGCAGGAGCCGAGCAGCTCACACGTTTGATTAGAGAGTTACGCAATTCTTGTAGCTCTGCAAAACCAGCGATTATCTGGTATGATCAGCCCCGCATGCAAATCTGGGGCTCCGAAATGGGATGTCCTGATCATTCAAGGCGTGAGTACATCTGCTGGAAATGTTTGCTCTCATATGATCTCTCACTTCCCGTGATTGCTCTGCAAATAAATCCCTCGAAATAGTTTGAGGAAAAAAAAAATTTAAAAATCCATTCCCCTCAAGTTTTACCGCATTAAAACACTGCTCGTCCAAGCACCTTTGTGGCTAAAACAGGCTTTTTATGTAGTTAGACAGCTGACATTTTAAAAGAAAATAAAAACGCACTAATTGCAGCTGGCCGCTTGGTAATTGCTTATTGCTGACATTTTAGACGCGCTGTAGATAAAAAATAATACGTCTTGCCTCTTGGAAGAAGGGTGACCCTATAGATAGTTGCTTGGGGGAGGAAAAGAAGAAAACTTGGTTCCTAATGTGAAAAAAAAATCCAATGCCTGCCATAGTTTTCATCTTCCGGAGGGTCAGGCCCGCGGTCTAATTGATTTGCCACCTATAATACATGTAAATACGGCCAGAGGTCTTAAACCGCACTAAATCTCAGGGAACTGGGTGTTTAGCACGGAGGAAACTACCTAATAGACTGATAGAAACTACTGTTCCTGATTCAATAGCTTTACTAAAAGAAGGGAAAAAAATATATATTTTTTTTTTTTTTAAAGGTATTTCAGTGTTGGGTTCTTAGTGTAGCTGTTTCCCAGTCGCTCTCCTGCCTTCCCCGCTAAAGTCCGACGGTAAATCTGAGACCAATTTTGCAAATATATTTTCTTTGGACGCCTCTAGCGCCAGCCCAGCCAGGAGGGAGACGGACAGAGAGCAATAAGGGTGGCAGAAGGGAGTTTATACAGGAGCCCTGAAGTTAGACCCGGCTCTGAGGGCACCGATGGGCACATCTTCAGTCAGTCTTTGGCCTCATCTCCTCCAAAACAGGAGCGGGGTTTGCTAAAAAGGAGCAATAAAGCGGGGAAGTTGCCAGAGACACATTTAACCGCGCTGGGAAAGCGGCTTTCCCCTCCTGACAGACATCACTCAACTGACAGGGTATAAATAAAGATAAAGAGAAGTATTTCCAGTATGTACAACCCCAGCTCTCTGCCCAAGAAGGTCCCACATTTTGTCGCTTGGTTTTTCTTGGCCAGTAAACGTCAACCCCAGCAAGCAGAGCCAGGCAGATAGATGAGGGGGATTAAAACAACACCCAAATATTTCGAAATGCAAACAGAACAGAGCGTTGCTTGTGTGAAAGCTAAACCCGCTAAGAACTTGGTAGAAAGTTCAGTGCAGTTGGTTCCAATAAAAAATGAAACTCTCTTTTTTTTCATGTGGAGCTGGAATTCCCGATCCTTCTGAAGTGAGAACACAGCGGGGGTTTCCCTACCCAGGGAATTATTGCAGCCATAAAGTCAAGCCAACACCACGAAAACACTTGAAATAACCCCTTGTTCTTGGAATCAGACATAGAAAACCATTGGCAGCAGAGAAATCTCCCCTGTAATGCTCATGCACAACCAAAACCACGTCGGAAAATAACCCCGACAGAGCCTTGTACAGCTCCAAGGCTGGAGTATTTAAAACAACGATCCCTGAAGGTGTAAAAAAAAAAAGAAAAAGAAAAGAAAAAGAAAAAGAAATCCCCTCTCTCCCCGCACATAACCGCCTGAAACTTAATTTCCAGCAATTTAAGTTTAATTTACCTGGCTTCCCGTGCAGTGCGTAATAACCTTGTTAATGGCATCTTTGAAAAGAAGCAATAATAATCTACCATTGTTCCATTAAAGAGTGCAGCTAATTATTAACAAAAAAAAAAAAAAAAAGAGAGAGAAGGGGGGGAAGGGGAGGGCGAGAGGGGCATTAGGGAGTCAAAATGCATCCAGAGCGAAGTATTTCCGCGAAAGCAAACCCTGGGAAGGGGAAAAGGAGGGGGAGAGGGGGTTGCTGGTGAAATAATATTGGGAAAGCAAGGAGAAGGAGAGGAAAAAGCGAGACGGCTCATGAAATGGGGCTGGCGAGTGTTGGGGGGTGTTGGGAATTACAGCATGGAACAAGTTAATCACGGCTGTTGCTGGTCAAAAGAAACTTTTCTCTTTTTTCCTCTTTTTTTTTTTTTGACATAGTCCCTGGACATCTCACTTTCTCCAAGAAAACGTCCCTAGTCCAGACTCAAACAGTTGCCAGGAAACTGGGTGGGAGAAGGAGAAAACGAGAGGGAGAAAGCGAGGAGGGAGGGAGGGCGAGAGAGAGAGAGAGAGAAACCTTTTAAAATAACAGACCCGCATTGTCCCTTCAAAGCCTCCAGGAACTTAAAAGTGATTCCTCCTCTGCCTTCCCTCCCCAGCAACCCCCTCCACGCCGTGGACACCACTTGACGTATCTTTTCCAGACCCCACTGAAATGACCGCTCCGAGCAAGAAATAAATAAATCCGAGCGCCTCTGCCTCGGCTCTGGGTATCAACCCCCCCCCGTCCCCCCACCCCAGCTTAGAGCATCGCATTTTACAGCATCTCCGCTCCTCTTCGCCCTCACCAGCCTCCCCGCTACCTTATAGATGGGTATAGATAGAGATGTGTGTCTATATGTGCTCACACCTATAGATTTGGACACGCGTGGCACCGCACCGCTACGCGCGTATCGAGGAGGGGGGATGATGTATAAATCCGCACGCGCGTGTGGGGTGTCCATAGCTCATAGGGAGGGCACGTATATTCGAGTGCATCCTATAGACGCTTTAAGGGTAGACATATAGCTAAAATCACATTTATTTGCCGTTCACACCGGGATCTGCCGGAGGGGAGGGGGGGCTGCGCTCCACGGGTACCGCCGCCCGTTCGGGCAGAGGGGGAAGCAGCCGGGGTAGGACCCCCCTCCCCGGGGGGGGATAGGACCCCCCTGACCGGAACACCGGCTGCGGGGAGCCCCCCGGGAGCCGCCGCCCGCCGCCGCTGACGGTAGATGGCAGCAAACGGCGGGGAATGGGCGAGTCCCTCGGCGGCAGCGGCGGCACCGGGGGGGGGCGGCTCTGCGGGGAGCGAGGGGGGGGCTGCCGGCACTTTATACCTTTTTATTTCATTTCTTAAATAAATATGCAAGGGAGGGTGCCAGGAGGGTAGATGGGCCTGGAGCGGCGCGGACCCCCCCGCCACACACGCACACACCGGGGGTGAACGGAGATTTCTCGGTCACCCCACGCCAGACCGCGCTGAAATGGTTAAAAAGACCTGTCCGCAGGGAGGTGCGTGATTTCCACAAGTGGTTGTCCACGCAATAAGTGGGAAAATCGGCATAAAGGCTTTTTAGAGTAAGGTTTCTACATTAATTTAATATTTTATAATTTTTTTCTTACGAAAAGCAAAGAGAGACTTAGGAAAAAAAAAAAGATAACCGACATTAATTATTTTTCCCTGTGATTTATGAAAAATGTAACAGGTTCGAGAAGAAATCGCTTTAAAAAATGACTTTCTGTTTATTATTTCCACGGCTTTGCGATCATTTACTCTTGTCCACACAATATTCCGGCAACAGTCAGTTTAGGTGAGATAAATCGTCACGTCATAAAATGGTTTATGCTGAAGTAATGAATCTCGTCTTACTCAATCTCGCTTCACACACACAGGCTCTTAGATTATCTTATTTAAAAAACACCTCGTAACAGTAGCAATTAGCACGATATTTCAACACACACCCCCTTGAAATCTTGGAAAAAAACCCCACATTTAAAATGATTGGCATCTCCGGATAAATATTATAAATAATAGAAACCCGAAGGCGAGCGTTAGAGAATCAGCCAGGGTGGGGAGAGGGAGATTTCCACATAACCTGGTGTGGAAAAGGCACCGACACACCGTGGGGCTGCAATTCCAGCCGGGATTCCGGTCGGGAAAGCTGTAAAACCCCGTTAGCACCGCAGAACGCAATTAAATACGAGGAGCTTTATTACATCGCAACGTCAGCTTCATTTGGGAGTTTAAAAAAAAAAATACAATGCGAGAGCTGCGCTCTGGCTTCATCCTTATTATTTTTTTTTCTCTTTTTTTTTTTTGTTTCCCCCTCTTTTTTCTTTTTTTCTTTAACTAATTTCCAGAACCTTATTTCCAAGGATTGCCGCAACTGCCCTCTCCGAAGAAACCACCCACATAATAATGACCCTGGAGAGCAACGCGAAACCCAACTGGCTTCCACACAAACTTCGCCAAATTACTGGGCTCGCCTGAAGACAGGCACACTGGCAAGAGATTCTGCGAGGGGGGGTGGAAAATAAAACACGACAACTACCCACAAAGGGTTTGGTATTTTTTTTTTAAAGGCAGTATCCTCCGTCACCGAGCTACTGCAAAATCCTTCATTCCAAGTCTACTGTCTCCAGGTGATCTTACAGGCTTTCTTTTTTCTTATTATTCCGTTAATTTCTTTTTCTTTCTTAATTCCTTTCTTATTTTCTTCCCCTCTTTCTTTCTCACTCTTCTCTCATTCTTTCTTATATTTTTCATATTTTCTTTATCACAATTTATTTCTTTACCTTTTCCCCATTCTCCTTTTTCTCCCCCTTTCTCACCTTTACGCTACACTTTTTCGGGAAAATTATCACTTAAACAGATTTCCACCACCTCTGATTTCTTCCAGTGCTTCCTTTCTTCATCACCCCACCCTTTTATTTCTATTTCCCCCCTCCCGCCCCCCCACCGCGAGTAGAGGGGAGATGGGGACTGGAACAGAAAAAGCAGCTTGACAAATGCATTTTCTCAAAGAAAAAAAAAATAATAAGAGAAAGATATTATTCCCTTACCTTTTGACGTCCATTTCTGTGGTATAAGTAAAATATTTAGGGCGAGACAGACAGCGTTTGCTTATCTGTTAGCTGACAAATATTGTCCCAACCTGAGAGCCGTCGATTGCCTCTCTGACTTGGGTGAGCTTCTTGTAATTCTGTCATTTGCATAGAAAATGGAGTAACTTCCCTCTTTGAAAAATGATAGCCTCCACTCGGTCCAGAACCTCCTCAGCCCTTCCATTACTACTGAGATTCCAAATCAGCAGGTAAATTAACAGAGGAATTTAAAAAAAAAAAAAAAAAAAGATAATTAAAAAAAAATCAAATAACTCTTTTCCTACGTGTGCGCGTGGAGGTGGGTGTCTGTGTGCGTGTGGATGGGTGTATAGGCGTCCCCCCCCCTCCCCTCTCCTCTATTTTAGCCCTATCGAGCTTATACACAAAAGTAAAAAAATGTAAAGAGGCGAGAGCCCTATAGAGGACACTGATCCGACCCAAGGTGCAGCGGACAGAAGAATGGTGCAATATAACCACATGGGAAATAATAAAAAGTTCATGTTCACGGTTAGCAGTCCACATGACCGGCTCTGGCCAATCCCAGAACCCAGCCACTCATAAAGTTCTATCACAAAGTTGTAAATTTTCATAAAACAACAAGGAATTTATTGCATTTCTTCATGACCGGTTTAACAGCAGTCTTTTTCTTAGCCGCCATCTTTTTTTTAAAACAAAAATAAAAGAATATGAAAGGGGGTTCAGGGATTTTTTTTTTTCCTACCCCCCCCTTTCTCTCTTTCCTTGGTTGTATGTGGGGGGGGGGGGGTGGGGGTGTTGGAGAGAAATAATCGAATAACGTTAGGAGATGAACAATAATAACCCCCCCCTAGAATAAAAGAGCTTGGGGTTGGCTTTTAAATGGGGAAAGACCCAGTAAAACAGTGGGGTTCGGGTGCGATTTTTATGTCTTTATTTATTTTTTTTTTAATGCTTTTCTGCTGAAAAAGGCAGTTAGCGGATTTCAGGGATGGGGAGGGGGGCGGAAAGTGGCAAATAAAAGGAATAAAAGCGTGGCTGGGGTGTCCCTACCCTGGGTAGAGCCGATCCTGCGGGGTTTGGGTTTACCGGGTCCCCCAAAACCAAACACTGCCCCCCCAGAACCGCCGGGACCCCGCCTGGGTCCCCCCGCGGCCCCCGCTATAGCGCAGGGGTGTTGTTGGGGGTGGGGGGATGCTCCGGCAAGGTGGGTCACCCCGCCGGTAAACCGCTGCCCTGGGTTTAGCAGAGAAAAGCGTCGGTGTGATTTGCTTTGCCTTTTTTTTATGGAATTTGCCTCAATTCCTCCTTGCCCCCCGACTGCAGAGGTCCGTGCCAGGGGGGCAGCGAGCTGGGCCACTGCAGTCCAGGAGGGGTGGGGGAAATTTCTGGAATCCCTGGTTTTTTTCTGGGTTTTTAATTTTTTTTTTTTAATTTAATTTTTTCCCCCATCCCCGCTGTGCCCAGGGCGCTCCCGCAAAGCGATCGCGCCAAGGGATTTCAGCAAAGAAAAGAAAAAAAAAAGATTTTCCCTCTTTTTTCCCCTTCCCTAAGTGGGAATTTCAGTCTCCAAGATCCCTAAGAGCTCCTGCCTTTAATAACGGCCTTCCCAGAATGACTCGAAGCTCCACATACCGCGGAGCTGCGGTGCGGACCTGGGCACGCGGATCCTTGACGTGGCATCTTATTTTCGCTAAAACCTGCTAAAGGATGCCTTGCGCGAGACGTGAAGTCATCTCTGGTGGTGGGTGGTGAGAAGACAGAGAGGGAAGGAAGGGGAGAAGGTGGAAAGCTGCCATCACCAGCTCCTTCCAAAATTCCCTGCTTTTTTTTTTTTTTTTGCTTTTTTTTATTATTATTTTTTTTTCCTCCCCCCCTGTGCATCTTGCGCAACGTATTTATGGAGTAAATTACGCGAAACATCCGCGGGAGGAATCCGTGGCTTTACTTTACCCGCAGCCTGGGCAATGTAAATAAACAAGCAGGGGAGGGAGGAGGAGAAGGCGGCGGAGGATGCTCTCCCGCGCAAGTCCTTAAATTCACTCACCTTTTGTTTTGCATTGTTCATTTTTTTTTCCTCCCTCCTGCTTTTAATTGCTTTAATTTATTTTATGCGTGTTTTCATGCTCAACATTATTTGGTGCTAATGAAAGAGTTCCAGTCCGCAGTAAAGTAGCTAAAGGGCCGGCGGAGAATCTATTTAAAAAAAAATACAAATATATATATCCTAAATACACAGAAAAGTAGATCGCTTTTCTGCGGTTAGTTACAAGAAGAAAATAATTAAAACAAGGGGCAGAAAGACAATTTGGGTTGATTCTGGCGTCTTTACACTCTTCCTTTATGCTTTTACCTACTTGAGGAATAGCCCCAGCGCAATCACAGGGGGAGAAAGGAGAGGAGCCCGCACTCCGACAGCCCCGAATATCGATTATATCTTAGTATATTCGCCAAATCTATTGAAAAGGTACTAAAATTGTGAAGGGAGTGGCTGTCCTAAAAAAAGACAGAGTTCAGTGTGATAGATGCAGGCGTGTGTTAACCTAAAAGGCTCTTTTCGTGTCTTTATTTTACACGGGGAAACAGCAATTCCAAAACCCCCGTGTGTTATTTTTAATAAGAAAAGAGGAAGGAACCCAGCGCGATGGTAGCTTATTGGAGATTTCCTTTTTATTTCGAAGAATAATAATCACAGACAAAGGGGAAAAAAAAATAAAAAAGCAACGCGTCGCCATTAAATAATTTGCTGCTTTGATAGACAACATTTGACGTAGCACAATATTAATTTCTCTTTTTTCTTTTTTCTTTTTCTTTTTCTTTTTCATAGAGACTTGAACAAGGAAGAAATCCAGGTAAAAATATACAGAGACCAAAGAGCATAGCAAGGAGAAAAGAACCACAGTGGTCACAGAGAGAAGGTGTAATAATAATAATAATTCATATTCTGTACAGGACTATATATGCTAAGTATAATTTGCATTCAGACTTTCAGGTCACGTTATTCTAAATTAAAGGTGCTAAACACGACCACGTTACTTCATACCAAAAAGTACACAGCGAAGTACAAACGGAGATTTACAAATGACCGGTACTAGAGGAAGACTCACATAGAAAAATGTGTCTATTCTGACTCTAAAGCCACATTTAATAGGTAGATAATCGTTCTATTGTACAAAAAAAAAAAAAAGGACTTTAATATAGGTAGTATTTTTTTTTCAGTGTCAGGAAACACAACGTATCATTCCTAGGGTTTTTAATCATTTATGCAAGTATCATTTATCTATTTTAATATATAGTCTTTTTTTTTCTTATGTGTTTTTTCCCCCTTTTCTTCTCGCGTGGGTTTCCACTTTTCCTGCATCCACTTTTCATTCCTCCTCGTCGTCCTCAGCGTCTCCTTTTTCCTGACCGTTAGAGCCGGAGCAGGCTGTTTTATTCTCCTTTTTCCACTTCATCCGCCTGTTCTGGAACCAGATTTTGATCTGTCTCTCGGTCAGACACAGGGCGTGGGCGATCTCGATGCGTCTCCTCCGCGTCAGGTAGCGGTTGTAGTGGAATTCCTTCTCCAGCTCCAGGGTCTGGTACCTGGTGTAGGTCTGCCGGCCGCGTTTTCTGTCAGTGCCTGGGAAATAAAAGCAGATTCAGATCATCTGGGGGCTGGGGGAGATGTTTCAAAGGCTGCTGCTGTGGTTTCCTCTCTTGCTTTTGTCTTGGGGTGCGGCCTAGCGAGCACCCATCCGCTGCAGTCCCACGGGGATCTGTACAACCTGGGACAGCCCTTCTTTTTATTGGCAACATCTACTCCTTCTGCTCCAGGTTTTTCCCACCTCTCCCTCCCTGTTCTCAGCCCCCAAACCACCCCAGCTTTAATTTTGCTTCACCCCGGAAAAGCCTGCGGTGGATTTTTGTGTGCCCGGGTGTATCTCCAAGTGATCCACGAACTCCAGAAAGTTTTCTGCCTTCATAGCAGTGCTCAGGCTCTCAGGTCCTTCTTTATTTTTTATTTAGACACCAGAAATTTCAGATGGTTGGGGAATAAATACAGAATTATGGTTGAGCAGAGCGAGAGAGGCATCTGCTACCTACGCAAATCCGACTATTTGTCCTCTTTTAAAGCTGTCATCAGGGCGCCTGCTTGGAAGGTGTGTGATGGTCTTGATTATTTCAGGAGATGTTTTGGGCACAGAAATAACTTCTGGGGTTGACAAGGGGGCCTTCTACCCCAGGCTGCTCTTGTGGGGGTGTACATTGATCAGAAGAACCTCAACACTTATCCCAGGCTCCCCACCACCCTCCAGCTGCCTGCAAGTAGGGTTTGGAAAGGGCCCAGCTCCAAATTCTCCCCTTCCACCCGACATTTCCTGGAGTCTGATTGGAAATAATTCCACAATATGGTGTTTGTGATCCTGACTCTATTTTCTATGTAAATGTGATGTATCTCCATCGTATATAATGGATTCTTTCCCAGAGCAGTGGGGATGGCGAACAGCAACCCTCAGCCTCTCCTCCACACATTCCACTGGACTCCTCTTCTTCTTCCCTTTTTTTTTTTTACCCCCACCCCTCTTTCTTTTTAAGAGAAGAAAAGATCCAGTCATTAAAAGGAGAAAAAAAAAAAGGCAAAATAGCCAGGCTAGCTGTAAAGTAAAAATGTGCAGGACGTGGAATGTGGGTTGTAAAATCCGCTGAGGGAAGAGCCATAAACTGCTGCTGAATAGGGATGACAACTCTATCTCTGCTCGCTGATGAAATTCCACAAGCACAATCGCACAGTGGCCATGAGGCACGGGGAGGGGGCACCCCACTTTTATGACCCAGGTCGAGTTTCTCTAGTTTTTAGGCTCAGAAGATCCCAAAACATCCAGGTTATTTGGAGCCCAGGACCCTGAGCGCTTGCTCTATTTCCAAACCCTCTCAAATGTTGATCCTCTCAGCATCACAGGTTAAAAAGGGGGGTGAGTGGGTGTGTGTGGGGGGACTTCTTAAATCTAAAGTCAGATAAAAGCAGAGATGAAATGTTTACGACCAGAAATATTTGGGCTTTGATAAATCAACAGTAAAAGTGAATGAATTATGGAGCAGGTAATGGAAAGAACTGACCACCAAATAAGTGTGAGGGGAACTCCTGCCTTTATAAATCGCTGGACATCGGCTGCTTCGCTGATTTCTCTTTCCTCTGCTTCACAGGGAGCCCGGCCCGCACCTACCGCACCCACGAGGGTTCCTGACAGGACCCTTTTCCCAAGATTTGACCGGAATTCTCTCAGGTTGGGATCTGGCACCGGGACGGCTGGAAAATGAGCTCACACCTTCCCCTCCGCTCCCAGCCGGGACAGCAGCGCCTTCCCCCCACTTCTCAGCATTACACGAGTGGAAACACCCCCACGCGTGTACACGGACACAGACCGGGATGCTCTGAGCCGGGGGAGCCCGGTCCGGAGCGCTCAGCCGGGTCCCGGTGCGCTCCGTGCCCGTGGGGAGCAGGAGGTCCCCGGGACCGCTCCCGCGCGTGGGAAATAAGTATTTATTAAATGTTAATTGACATTAATATCCTGAGACGGAGCGCGTTGGTGAGTGGAGGCAGCTCGGAGCTCAGCGGCTTTGGGTTTGAGACACACGTGCGTGGGCAGCGTGTCCTGGCGTGGGGTGTCCCCCAACCCGCTCCTCTTGCACGGAGCACTGCGCGGCCCTCCGCGGAGCTGCGTTCCCCACAAGCTGGGTACCCCCCGGCCCTCCAGCAAGGCCATGGTCCCCAAAGAGCCTCCCCCCAAGGTGCGGACTGCACCGCACCCCTCCGCGGTGATGTTTTTTCGGGAGGTGACACAGATAAACGTGCTCCTCCCGCTATATCCATCCTTCCATCCATCCATCCATCCCTCCATCCATCCCTTCTTCCCTCCATCCCTCCCCTCATCCATCCGGATCCCAGCTGATGTTTTTAATCCCACCGGGAATGATGTTGTTGTTGTTGTTTCTGATGGGAACACGTTCAGGTTTAATCGAGGTGCTGAGGACATGGTGGCGAGGGGTTGGCCAAGGAAGGGTTTGGAAGCTGACAGAAAACAAACCAAGCTCTCAAGTACCTCCCATAAATAGTTTCTTTCGGAATCTATATCTACGTGGAGGTAGCACCATCTCCATCCTGTAAATATAGGAGAAGAAGAAGGGGCTGGCCATGATTTCTGCAGCTCTGTCTGTCCCCTCCAAGACAAACTGCCTTCTGCACGGCACATACACAGCCCCAGCAACACCAATAAATATTTAAAGCTAAAAGGATGGCTTTATGGCGGGGGGGTGTGGGGGTGGGAGGGTGTTCGCTCTCTCCCTCTCTCTTTTGAAGATGCGTTTTCGGTGAAACGTCATGAAAGGAGTTGGGGACAATTCCCCCCCCACACCTCCCCTCCCCCTCCGCCACCCCCCGCGCACGCCATCAAATAATTTACACTCCCCCCACTCCCCCCCCCTCCCCTTCTCACCCCGGGCTCCTTTCTTTAGGGATGGGACTTACCTGTGCTCCTCATCCAGGGGTAGATACGGAAATTACTGTCGCTTTGCAAATCTGAGTCTCTCTGCTCCGTTTTGTTGCAATTTTGCTTGGAAGCATCTCCCGGACACATCATGGAAAGATTTTGTTCAAATGGGGAACAGTGCATGTTGAAAGAACCGGGTTCCAAGCTGTAACCGGAGGAATAGATGTTGGGGGGTTGGGGGTGAACGGTGCTGCCGGTGGAGTAGAGCCCGGGCATGGAAGCGGCGAAGGGAGACGTGGATCCGGCCCCATAACCCGTTCGTTGGGTGTTGGAAGCAAAAGCACAAGAAGTTTGTTCGGGAAAGACTCCGGATGGGAAAACCGAACTTGCGGCTTGATATTTGGAAAATAAAGCATTCGCATAATACAATGAACTCATAATTTGGCCGGGTGATTTGTAGGTCGGGACGTTTTAGTGTCGGTTTTTACGAGGTACCGTGATATATTACGGAATTAAGAGTCCAGATTTACACCAAAAAAGAGCCCTTTTTCCTCCCGGCCCATGTGACGCGCGGGCACGTGGCTCCAGCGGCGCCAATCGCCGCCCGCCCCCTCCTCGGGGGCAAAAAAAAAAAAAGGAGAAAAAAAAAAAAAAAGAAGAAGAAAAAAAAAATTGGAGTGCTGTTGGATTTATCAAATATGATAAATAATTGATGAGCTATAAAACCCTCCAAGATCTATGCTGGAAAGGGTGAAATTGTACTGGAGTCGATAAGCAACCTGTAATCAGTTTAGAGCTCAAACCGAGGGAAGAAAGAGAAAAGGGGAGGTTGGGGGGTGGGGGGGGGGGTAAAAACACGTTGCTGATAAACCAGCGTCTCCCTCTCGGTCTCTCTCTGCTGGAGGAAAAGGAAGGGAGCTCTATTTATCCCTCTATTGATCCCGTCTAAAATTCCCTCCTTCGCAACATTTCCCCGGCTCCGAGGTACTTTTTTCACCAGACTGTACATAATTCCCTCCTTCCCCCCCCACTTGACCCTCTCCCCCTTCCCGACCCCCGACCCCCCCCCCCCCCCAAAAAAAAAAGACAAATGTCTCATTGATACCTAATAGTTTCAGGGTTCTTTTTTCACGAATGCCATTCAGCTCTATATCTTAATTTATTCCAGTGCCACAGGCTTTGAGCTTCGTATTGAGCTGGCATTTGCTTTTCTTGTTGCGAAAACTAAAGAGTGTACAGATCCCTTGTTTGGCGTGTCAGCGGTTCTGGGGGACTCAATTACAGCCAGAAGTAGAACCTTACCAGCTGGCTGATTTGCTTTCTGCTGGAGAAGCAGAGAGAGCATCCAAAATGTGATCTGCCTCAATTTATAATTTTTTTTAAGGATTTTTTTTTTTTTTAGAAGGAGGGATTCTTTTTTTTTTTTTTTAAGGGAAGATTTTGTGTTTGGTTGTGGGTTTGTTTTTGTTTTTTTTTTTAATAGAAAAAAAATCTGGCAAGCAGGAAAAGCAGCCCAGACAATGGTAGATGAGCATCCAGGGTTTGTGCTGCTTCTCCTTCCCCAAGGTTATGTTCCAAGGGGACGGGTGTGCGTCCCCGCTCTCCTCTATTGCCATGGCAGGGCAGCTCCATAGGCGGAGGAGCAGAAACCAGCTCAGCTGCGCGACTGACATTTGAGTTTGGGGGGTTGTTTGGGGGTTTTTTTAGTGAGATGAGTGGGAGGAAAGGAAAGGGGACCCAGAGCTGGGCTTGATCTTGTGGGAACAGTGGGGTGGGCGAGGAAAGAAGGAGAAAGGAGGAAAAGGGGAGGAAGGAGGAAGGAGGGAGAGAGGAGAAAAGACAGAGGGGAAAATAAATGTTAAAAAAAAAAAACAAGGGAAAGAAGACACGTTACCTTCAGGAGGGATTTCCACACAGCCTCCCAACCTGTCACCACCCAGGCACTGTGAGAAACAACAAGAAGAGCAGAAGCCATGGCAGCAATTGCCCCGTCCCCCTCCCCTTCCCCGCGGCTCTCAGGCAGCAGCCCCCCGGCCCCAGCAGCCCCCCGGCCCCAGCAGCCCCCGGCCCCAGCAGCCCCCCGGCCCCAGCCCCTTCCTCCGCCCGGCCCAGCAGCAGCTCCAGCATCTCTCCAGGCAAGGGCGGCTTTGATGGCCAGAGCTGCAGCTCTCCCACACAATTGACTTTTATTTCCTTTCTATCAAAGTGGTCCTGGAGGAAATGGAGCAGGGTAAAAGAATGATGTCACGGAATTCTCGCTTGTAAACTTTATTGTAACTTTCTTCCGCCGCTTCCAGGTTTAGACAATAGAACAAAGTGATGAAAGAACAACAAAATATATCATTAGTTCCCCCAATAAAGTAATTCACGTATACAGTATACATTCTTTTTCACAGTTAACCTAAAGATCACTTTACAACTTGCTTCACTGTGCGCATGCTAACTAAAGAAGAGAAAAACGCTTTTTTTCTTGTCTTTTTTTTTTCTTTTTTTTTCCCTTTTTTTTTGGAAGAGACATTTAAAATTTGTAAACAAAAAAAAAAAAAAGAAAATCCCGAACCAAAGAAAAGAATAGAAGTAAGGAGAGAGAGAGAGAGAAAGAGAGAGATAACTATAGCATAAATAGGCAGTTTCATGTTGTTGGGATGTTTGTTTCAATAGCTACCTCCAGTACATACAGATAAACCACAACCAAAAAAATAAAAAAGGTGAAAAATAATAATTAAAAAGAAAAAAAAGTGCACAAATGTAATTTCACGTAACTCCTATAGCATTGAAAGCTATTTTAAACCAACCCACCCCCCCCCCAAGAAAGAAGAGAGAGACAGAGAGAAAGACAGAGAGAGAGAGAGAGAAAATTTCACAGTCATGTTTTACATAAGCTATTGCGTTACACTACCACTAGTTAATAACTGGCAAAAGGCAGGAGAGACCTCCCGACCACTTCTGCATACTGTTCATTGTATCAAAGGATCATCAGGAAAGTGGTGCTTACAGCTATATTGTTTTACAGCAATAAAAGGTTTTTTTTCTTTTTTTTTTTCCCTTTCTCTTTTCTATGCATTGTTGGTTGTTTTTTTTTCCCCCACCCCTCCCTTACATTAACTGCCATTAACGTGGGGCTCAGGGGTTCTTCCACCCCAGCAGCGCTTGCCTTTCAGTCCTTAAAAATCCCTTTATTTCTTGTCTGCCTTCTGTGCTTCCCCTTCCTCGTCCACCTCCTGGGCTCTTTCCATTTTCTGTTTTTCCAGTTCTTCCTGCTCGCATTTGCTGCTGGGAAACTTGTCTTTGTTGTTTTCTTTTTTCCATTTCATCCTCCTGTTCTGGAACCAGATTTTGACCTGCCTTTCTGTCAATCCCAGGGCATGCGAGACCTCGATCCTCCGTTTGCGGGTCAGGTAGGGATTAAATAGAAATTCCTTCTCCAGTTCCAGCGTCTGGTAGCGGCTGTAGGTTTGCCTCCCCCTCCTCCGTCCAGCGGCTGCTGGGGAATTGCAAAGGTTGGGTGGAAAAAGGGGGGGTGGGAGGGTGGTGGGGGGGTAAAGAAAGAGAAGGAGGTTGAAAGATACATAAACCAGGCTCGAGAATAGGCTCAGACACACTCACACACGCTTGTACACACTCACACACACACACACACACACAGAGAGACACGGGAGGGGGAGGAAGAAAGGACTGGCAGGAGCAAAGGCAGGAAGCAAAGAGGGGAGAGGGAAAAGCTCCTGGAGTATATTCTAAAAGGGAAGATGGTTCTAAAGGAAAGGGGTGATGATGGAGGGGGGGGGATCATCCACCAGCCCATTCTGAGCAGCCTAGCTCAAGCTTGCACTTGCACACTTATGATTACCCGAATCACAACAACAACAACAACATCATCAACAACAACAAGAGGCTCCGGCTCCTTGGGATCCCGCAAGGGAAAAAAAAAAAGAAAAAAAAAAAAAGCTGCAGCCCAGGGTGAGCCCCCAGCCCCACCGAAACCCCAAAGCAAACGCAAAAACAAAAATGAAGGGGCTTTTCTTTTTTTTTTTTAAGGCTATAAAAGTGCCATAAACTTTAAGGACGCTTCCTTCCACAGAAAGCCCGGCTCGCTCAGCCCCCCAGAAGAAAAGGTCTCCTTCAGGGTAATTAAACTATAAAGCAATTTACAAGTGCAAAAGTTTACCCCCATAAAGCAGTAAAATACAGTCACCAGGGGAAGAAAAAGGCAGCGAAAGCAAGCGAGAGGGGCAGAAAGCAAGGAAGAGGGGGAGAAAGCAGGCAAGTGGGGCAGAAAGCAAGGAAGGGGCAGAAAATAAGCACGAGGGGGAGAAAATAAGTGAGAAGGGCAGACAGCAAGCAAGGGGGGCAGAGAGAAAGCGAGAGGGGGAGAAAGCAAACAAGGGGGGCAGAAAACAGGCAAGGGGGCAGAAAATAGGCAAGGGGGGCAGAAAACAGGCAAGAGGGGAAGAAACCAAGCAAGGGGGCAGAAAATAAACAAGGGGGGCAGAAAACAGGCAAGAAAGGCAGAAAGCAAGTAAGGAGGGGCAAAAAGCAAGGAAGAGGGGGATAAAGCAAGGAAGAGGGGGCAGAAAGCAAGGAAGAGGGGGATAAAGCAAGGAAGAGGGGGATAAAGCAAGCAAAGGGGGTAGAAAGCAAAGACGAGGGGAAGAAAACAAGCAAGAGGGGCAGAAAGCAAGCAAGAGGGTGACTTTCCGGGCTGAGGAAATGCCTCCTCGCTGTCCTTTCCATCTCGCCTCACCTTGCGGTCGCATCCAAGGGAAAAGCTGGGTCGGAGAAGGGCTTTGCTCCGAGCTCTCCGCCTCCTCTCCAAGGCCGCTGGCAGCGAGCTTGCAGTCCGTGTACTGCACCAAGTCCGACTCCTGGGCGCTGAAGAGGCTCTGCCTTTGCAAGGGGTCGTAGCCATAGAAGTTGCCGGGGTCCCCATGGCACGCCACGGCGCAGGGATTCTGTTGGTAAGGGGAGCTGGAGAGTGAGGATGCTCCGTGGTAAAACTCCTGGATTTGGGTGGGATGCTGGAAGGTGCCCCCCGTGCTGGGTCCGTACACCACCGTGGGTCTGCCCCCAAGATCCTGAGCGAACCCACAGTCATAGTAATTGGGACGTAAGGAGTCCCCGGTTTTGTATTTGGAGAAGAGTGAGTTGACAAAATAAGAGCTCATTTTAATTTAAATAAGAATATTTGTTTTGGAGGAGGAAGAAAAGGAGCCGGTTTAAAAAAAAAAAAAAAAAAAAGGAAAAAAAAAAAAAAAAGAAGCCAACCAAACCAGACCACGGGAATCTATTAGCAAAAAAAGAAAGCGCTAAGATGCTAAGCAACGACAGTTTGTGATTTCCAGGAATATAAAAGGAGGATATAATCAAAACTCTAAGCCTGCATGATATTGAATTCTTTCCTCCCCCCCCACCCCTAAAAAAAAAAAAAAAAATCGCCACTTAAAGAGTTCTCGCTTTACATTTCCAAGAAGAGATGCCAGTTCATAAACAGTTTTCAGTGATTTACTTCAGCGCAAATGAGTTGTTTCATATTTTGCAGTGTCTTTTCAT
The DNA here is from genome assembly GCA_907165065.1 of Caprimulgus europaeus. The sequence goes on from OU015549.1 coordinate 6,448,546, forward strand.
GATCATTTGCATCTATTACCAAAACCTCATCCTATTGGCTTCTCCTTACTCCACACGGACTCTGCACCGCATGATTGTGAAAGGAAGAGTGTGAGAGAATAAAGAAGGAAAAGCAAGCGAGGGGGAGCGAGAGAGGGAGAGAGAGAGAGAGAGAGAGGGAGCGAGAGGGGACGGGAGAAGGAGGTGGGGTGAATATACGGATTAAATATGTTTAACTACCTACATTAATGAGATATCGCTCGCCTCACAACAAATCACATACCTAGACCACCCCAAAAGATTGATTTTTGGGGGAGTGTTGGAAAATTAAAGAGAAGCGCTGGCAGTCGTTAATTTCAAAATTTTAACGAGGCAGTTTTAGCCTTTTTAAATGTCAGGGTCGCTTTGGAAAACTGTAAAAGAACACGATTTAATTGCTACCAGTTTTAAAAGGTCCTATAAATGTAATTGGTATTTTAATACAAGTTATCAAATCATACAGCTTCTTACCCTAAACATATTTTAAAACAAACGAGGTAGTCATATTTAACATTTTAATGATCAATTTCCTTATTATTGATAAAGGTTTAACTATCACATGAAGGGAATTGCATTTGTAATAGCCCCAAAAAAGGCTGTAAACTGTTTAACAAACTATAAAACGCCATAAAGCCGGGGATGTTGTTGTTGTTTATACCGCACGACATAAAAGCTGTTAGGATTTTACGAGTTCGTTCCTCTACTGCTATAAACCAGAGGTTTCGATTGGACCCGTCCGCATTAACAGCGAGATGGTGAGGTGTCAATATTGAATTAAAATGATTATAGTTTTTCATCTCTAACATTGACTTTTTGTGTCTCTCCTCGCAGCCCCCCCCCCAGCCCCCTCCCTGCCTCCTCCCCCGCCGAGGACTTGTTCAAGATGTGGTCGGGGATGATTGCGAACTCAAAGTATTGTGTCGCTTATCACCTCCAGAGCAGAACCTTTATGGTCAGTAACTGATGGCTCTTCCCTGCCTCACCCCCCCCTTAATAACTTCAATTTTTTATTATTTTTTTCCTTTTTTTTTTTTTTTTCATGATAACTCCTAATGAAAACTGGGGAGAAAAAGGGGGGGGATGGGGTGAGGATGAGAGAAGCTTTCTATTTTATTAGCATTTGGTAACAACGGAGCAAACTTACCCCCTAAGATGCCAACGCTGCAATTTTCCACCATCTAAACACACAAGGGGTAGATTTTGAAATTCATTTATCGCAGTCAGCAAATATTACCGAGACGTATTTCAGTTAATAACGACCCCCCAACCCTCCCAAGCCCAGCGCTGCCCCAGCCTGCCTGACACCCATGACGCCCCTCGCAATGCCACCTATATTTCCCAATCAACCTTCAATAGGAGCTAAAAACACTCTTAAATATCTATTTTAATTTTTTTTTCCCTTTGCCCTGGGTAGATTTCTGCTCCTTCCCATTGCAGCCGTCTGCTCTTTTTTTTTTTGACACGAGAAAGGTGAATTAAAGTCGATTTCATTCGTGTTTGCCTTCAACGGAGGGATAATTTTCAACTTCCACCACGCAGAAAACAGGGAAAAGTTGAAATATTTCTGTTTTCTGTCTTGCCAAGGCTTTGGTAAAAAAATAAAATAAAATAAAAACCCAAACCAAACAACTTGCATTAAAATTAGCAGTGGGATTAGGAAGGGAATTGAGAAAGGCAGGAAGAAAAAGAGAGGGAAAAAAAGAAGGAAAACAAAGATAGTAACGGAATAAAACTTTAAAACCATCCTTAGAGAAATAATTTAAGTAAATACGTTTCCTTTATTTTGTGTAGGGATCATTTCAGTCGAGTCTAAGAGCCTTTTCGAGTAATTATTGTTGTTGGAGTACTTGCAGTGGTATAATTAAAGCTTTTTCCCCCCCTAAAAGACAAGTTAACATTTTATTTTTCTCCACACTTTTATTGGCGATTGAGCAGATTTGGGTTTCATCTTGGAACATAAAACCCCAGAAATGTTGCACAGAAGTAAAATGGAGTTTGGAGCCTGATGGGGGGATGCTCGATGCTGGAATTTTCAAGAAAGCAACAAAAATTGGAATGGAAAGAAGTATTTTTAGAAAAGAAGCTGCTCTTCCTCGCGGTGCATTTGCAGTCGGACTCCATCTACTGAAGTTTGTAAAGTGAAAAAGAGCAGGAATTCCCCCAGACGTGGACTCCAGGAAGGCGGGAGGGAAGTTGAGCTTGGAAGTTAACATTTTTATCAAGTGCAGTAGAATTTTATGGCCGTGGTGTGATGGTAACTCACCAATGCCCCAGAAATCAATGGCTGATCTTAAATCATTCATATTCTGTACTCAATTCCTGATGAAAGGAAAATGTTTCTATTATAAGAAGAAGAAAAAAAAAAAGAAAAAAAAGCAAAACACAAGTGGGGATGTGCGTGTGTGAGAGAGGGAGAGGATAATTTATAAATACCCAGTGGAGGAAAGATTTATTAGGAATTCACGAGGAAAAAAAAAACCAAACTACCCCAAACCCTTTCCTAGGTAAACCTGAACTTTTCATTACTCTGCATTTTACTGAATCCAGGATTTTTCTTTATTTCCCCCATCTATTTCTGTTTATATCGGTATTTAATTTCACAGGATTGAAAGAGAGGCTTAAGATGCTTAAACTTTGCTTTTTAAAACATTTTGCATCCTGGTCTGTCGTGTGCAGCCCTTTAATCTGTTACGTTTTCCCCTAGAATGTTGTTTATTGGGGAACGAGCAAATTTTCTGCTGTAACTTCTGAGAAACATTTATTCAGAAAATACCTGTTTATAACAATTTGAAAGAAAAACCTATAGGGAAATTATTACCTTTCTATGTTTATTGCCACCTTCCTTTTCCATGTTATTTATAGCTGAAGGACTGCAACGTCTGAATAATTTTATCTTGTAATTTTGAAGATGCAAAGGCCAAAATAAAAGCGAACTGACAGAGTTAAAAGTTTCTATTTTTGCTGCTACTGCATCAGTGGAGTATTGCTGTGTCCTACAAAGCGTAGTAAATTAATAGTATTTTGGATGAATTGACTGTTTTGTAGCACTTCAAAATATTTCCAAACATATTAAGTGAAGATTTTGGGCAAAGAGCAGTAGGATTACCAAAAGATGGAACAACTATGCAATAAATGACCCGTTCAACTTCTAAAAAGCATATAGAGTTGGTTGATTTGGGTTGGGTTTTTTTTTTTGTAGTTTGGGGTTTTTTTGTGTTGATTTTGGGGGTTTTGTTTTTAATTTTTTAAATTTTTTTTGGCAATGCCTATGATTCTGAAGCATTTAAAATAAAGCGATGAGAAAGCACAGATCATCCTAAAGTCTAAGGGAAAAATATCCTGATTTTGTGGGCTTCTTTCTCCCCAAAATCTCGGATCCTCTCTCATTCCCAGTCCCGCAAACGTCAATCTGCAGTTTGGAGATAATTAAGCCATCCTCCCAAATAGCAGCAGACAAAACCCGATGTTTTTTTCTCCCCTTTACACGCACATTTAAAATAGATGCGCGTCCCACTCACCGCATCCCAGCACAGCCTCCAAATTAACCCTTTCTTTTTTTTTTTCCCTGTCTTGTGGGGAAAAAAATAGATATAACCTATAAAATCGGCTAAAATGGCTATAATTAATCCTATATTTTATGCTTCGGGGTTATTATTACTCGCCAGCTCTTGCCCGGTTCCCGTCGCTAATGAGATCAAGGTGTTACGCGGAGCCCCGCGGCCGAGCGCGGGTGATGCGCGTCTTGCGTGGAGCAAGGGCGCCACCTTGCGGTGTCACGGGGGCATGCACCCGCGGGGGCTCTGCAAGGGAGTTGGGAGAGGGGAAGATTTCCTTTGCGGGGGGGACACAAACGGATAAAAAGGGTTCAGGGCTGGGGAAATAAACTTAAAAAAAAAAAGAAGAGGGAGAAAAAAGGGAGAAAAAGGAAAAAAATTGTTCCTCTTCACCCCGCGGCGCTGCAGAAGGGGCAATAAAAAAAACGAAAAAAAAAAGAAGAATTAAAAAGGGTTTTTGCTTTTGAAAACCGCTATTGTTTCAAATTCCGAGACTAAACAATTGGTCATTCTGCTCTGGAGGGGGAAGGCCAGAGCTGTAAACCCATAAAGAGCTTCCCAAGCCCAGACGTCTCGCCAGAACTTCGAGTGTGTGGGTGAGTGTGTGTGTGTGTGGCGGGGGAGCTCTGGGGGTGTGTGTGTGTGTTGTTGTTGTGCTCAGTATTCTGGCGGTTTGGAATTGCTTTAAAGGAAAAAGAAAAAATAAAAGAAGAGAAAAAAAAAGAAAAAAGGAAAGAAAAAAAAAAAAAAGAACAAAGGGAATCATCCAGAGCGCTGGATTTTCACGGCATCTGCAAGAGAAGAATAAATTAGCAAAAGTCCCTCCCCACCTTTTCTCTCCCTCTCCCCCCCGCCCTTTATTTCTTAACTACCCCCTCCCTTAGGAAAAAAAAAGAAAAAAAGAAAAAAAAGTAAAAAAAAGAGAGAACTTTGTGACCGAAGCAGAAACAGGAGCATTTACACGTTGGGCTTCCCCACATTCCCAAGTCGTTGTAGTAATTTAGGAGTTCCTGAAAGTTTTCTTGCACTGTTTGCTTTACAGCCGTTTAGTTCCTTAACCTTCAGAAATTTATACCCTATAAAGTTTTATAGCGGTCATATTCTTTTATTGCAGCGCACTGCACTGAATTTTCCTTTTTTTTTTTTTTTTCCTTTTATGACAAGTTACTTCCCTTTCTCTCTTTTCCCTCTGTAAGCTCCAAATATCTCTTCTTCTTTTGTTTTCTTTTCAGAGCTGCCCCAAAGAAAGGATTTTTTTTTTTTTTTAAGTGAAATATTGCCCTTTAGAGCGCCCATTATGTTAAAAATTAGTGGAAAGAGATTCTCGGTGATATTTCTCACTACCTGCTTCCTGCAGGGCTGAGCAGCTCTGAGGGTTTGTTTGAGTTTGTTGAGGTTTTTTTAAATATAGAGATAGAAACACTTTCCAAGCGCTGTATTTCTTCGTGAGCAATAAAATGTCAAACGAATTTAGAGAGGGGAATTGTAAGAACCGCTCCTTGAGCCCTTGGAAAAAGGAACCGCGTGTCAAATCCGAGGTGATGCCGAGCAGGGAAAGCGGGGTGGGGTTTCCCACTGTTTGTTTTGGGTTTCGGATTTTTCTTGAGCAAAGTTTTCCTTGGGCGGTAAGGGAATGAACCAGGGAAAGTCAAATAAAGTCATTCTGCTCTGCTGCCCTTCGCTTCTGCTCCCCTAAGGCTGATGCGGGAAGGTAAAGATTAAAGCTTAAAAAAATAAACAAATAAACAAGCAAACAAACAAGAAACCGCCGGGAAATACAACCAGAGATTAACCATCTCCCATTTAAAAATATTAAATATATATATTTTTAAATTCAATAACTCAGCAAGTTTGTGCGGGACCGAGCACCTTGCTGCACCAGAAAGGAATTATTTCCATTTGCCTCCGGACTTTTTTTTTTTTTTTTTAACCTAAGCAAAAATTGATTCTTCTAATACACTTAATGAGACACTAAAGAACGCAGAAAACACAAGGAAAATATTTCTGAATTTTCAGATGAAGCAGTATAACACAATGACATATAGGTGCTGTTGTTCTAAAATCGATTTTTATTCTGGAGCATTAAACATCTCTGGAAAATACATCCGGGCTGATGCTACAGAAGACAGGGGGGTTTTTTTCCAACATTTTTAAAAGTAAGCATATTTCCTAATAAAATGAACTAACATTTTAAAATTCTATTTAAAAAGAACCTTATATCATCGTCTTAAAAATATCCGCTCTTTACCACAACTCTAAGGAAAGTGAAAAACGTTTCTAAATCCTAAAGTCCGATGGGTTCAAACAACAATTAAGTCACGAATACACTTCTGAAAAATATAGTAATGAGGGTTTAGGCAAGTCCATACTCAGTTCAAGATGTGAGGAATATCTATCAATTCAGCAAGGAACAGACTGGAAATTCATCCATCCTTGAGAAAAATCAAACAAAACTGAAAAAAAAATTTGACTGCTCAGCTTCAACACAGCTAAATCATGTTTTTCGACTCACTTAAAAAAAAATAAACCCCAGATTTAGAGAAATGATCCTGCTGCCACCAACTTTTAAAATTATTATTATTATTATTACTTTTCCCAGCTCAAAATGTCTCCAAAACTCCTTAATTAAGTTTCGAGGAAGGAGATGAGGGACTTTGACATGGGGTGAAGTTTGGTTACATTTAACTCCCTCCGGCAATAGAACAGTTAAATTTTGAAGCCCTCAAGGAGCTACTTCGTGATGGAAAGTTTTACAGGAGAAAGTCTAGGCATTAAAAAAAAAACCACACACACACACACAAAAAAACCCCCCAACTTTCCTAGGAATGGTCTTAAACACTTGAGATCTTGTTTCTGGGGTTTTTTTTTATTTGTATTTATTTATTTTTTAACTCCTTTCAAGGGGAATTGAAGTGGTGGAAATTTCAGTGCACTAAGGGGCAGCTACTTTATTCTTATCTCTGAATCATGGAAGGGGGGGAAAAAAAGGGGGAAAAAAAATCAAAACAACCAAACAAACCAGGAACTCTTTCCAAAAAACGCAAATCTGCCTATCGCTCCTTCCCAGAGCAACCTCTGCTCAGCAGATAAAAGTCATCTGACAAAACCTGACACTGAGGATACACAAATCAGTCTGAAATCAGATTTGCACTGGTTCCTTCAGATATACAGCAGAAATACATTTATTTTCTCGATATTTTTTTTTTCCCCTCCCCACCTTATTAAAACAAGCCACCTTACACTCGCCTTGTTCCTAGAAAACCTCCTGGCACCTAAATATACAAACTGGCACACGAAGAAAACGAGAGAGGTTTATTTCGATATTTTTTCCATCACTAGCAACTGCAGAACTCTTCGCACACTTCAAAAGCCACAGTAGAAACAGAAAACGAGCTTCAACAGGCACAGAAACACAACCACGATCACAGTTTACAATACCCACCATAGAATCAACTGGTACTAAACCCCCCCCCCACCCCAGCCTCCCCCTTTTCCCACCCCCCACCCCCCCTTTCCCAAAACAAAGTCTTACAGAGATAAAGGGTAAACTGGTCTGGAAAAAAAAAACCCAAAAACCAACCCTCCAGATCTGTCAGATGAGAAATCAGCTCCGGTCGGGATGACATGAGAGCAGCAAGTTTCTATTTCTTACTCGAAATGCTTCTTCGGGTTGAGGATGAGGAGGAGGAAGCACAGAAACAGCCGCATCCCCCCCCCCCCGGTGCCACCCGTGGGACACGAGGTTCCTTCCTCGGGGGGGGGGAGGTGAAAAAAACCCAACAAAACCCCCCCCAAAAATACAAAAATCCCTCCAAGCAAACCAACCCCTCCAAACCCCACCCCAACAAAACCCCCTCGACATTCAAGTATTAAAAGCACCTCAGCGAACGGGGGCGGGGGGGTGGGGGGGATACACACAGGCTGGGGGTGGCACTTTATCTCTGCAACAGCCTCCTGCTTTAGGAAAAGTCAATTCACAATAAATTATAAATATGCTAGCGCTAAGAACACAGCCTCCCCCTCCCTTACAGCTCTACTAAGGTAGTTTTTTAACTAGAAAAATCCCATTCTTCCTCTCTCTAAAAGTTAGGAATAAGTTGGCAGGGGTTCTTCCGCCCCTTTTTCTCCTAAATAATTTACAATGCGGCTCTGAGAGTGCCCCCCACACACTCTCTCGCCTCCCTCCCCGGCTTTTCTCCTCTTCTAAGTGACCCAGTATAAAACTACCAGATGAGGAGGTTTGCCTGTAAAGATCCTACTAAACTTGCAGGTCAAAGTCACATATCTGCCATGGCACGATTCAAAGAGAAATCCCGCATCATAAACAAGGTTTAAAAAAAAAAATTAAAAGGAAAAGGAAAAAAGAAAAAAGAAAAAAGAAAAAAGAAAAACGAAAAAAGAAAAAAGAAAAAAGAAAAAAGAAAAAAGAAAAAAGAAAAAAGAAAAAAGAAAAAAGAAAAAAGAAAAAAGAAAAAAGAAAAAAGAAAAAAGAAAAAAGAAAAAAGAAAAAAGAAAAAAGAAAAAAGAAAAAAGAAAAAAAGACGAAAGGGAAAAAGAAAAGTAAAGGGGGAAAGGGGAAAAAAGGAAAAAAAAGGTGGGGGGGGAATAGAAAGAAAAAAAAATGAAAAGGACCCCAGCGCAGCTGGGAGTTGGGCTGTCATTAACTGAAAACCCCGGTATGAAGTTGGCGAATTGAAAATGATTTGTTGGGTGCAATTAAACGCAAGTCTTAACGAATGTGTCTGTCTTGCAGTAGTTTAATTAAATCGTCTGGTTCCTTGGCCACCTCAACGTGTGAGTGTGAGTGAGTGTGAGTGTGAGTGTGTGTGTGTTGGTGCCGGGGTGTTGTGAATGTTACAGAGAATTATTGTCCTTACGTGGATAAAGAAAGACAAGCGAGGTTTGGTGGGAGCTTGGGCCAGGGTTGTTGGTGGCCACTTGGATTTCCCATCTTGCTTTCCATGGAGAAAAAATGCAAGCGGAGAAACTGCTGCTCAGACAGGAGCCTGTGTCTGTGTCACACTGTAGGGAGAAGAAAAGAGAAAGGGGGAAAAAAAAAAAAAGAAAAGAAAAAAAGAAAAAGAAAACAAGAGAATAGAAACAAAACCCAGCATGTGTCCCCAAAAAGGAGCTGCAGTTTTGGCCAAGTTGCCTCTTATGTGGCAATACTAAGAAAATAAAAAAGAATAACAAGCAACATCTCGCATGCAAAGGTGGAGGTGGGAAACGGGGAGGGTTTTCCCCCCGTGTTTAGGGGATGTGGCAGCACTGGAGTGGGAGCTGGGGAGGTGGGGGGGGGGAGAAGAGGGGGAGGAGGGAGATGCTGCTTTTCTGCTTTTTTTTTTCTTTCTTTCTTTCATTCTTTGCCCTGTTCCTTGTTCATTTTCTTCATTTTCATCCTTCGGTTCTGAAACCAGATTTTGACTTGTCTCTCACTCAGGTTGAGGAGTCTGGCCACTTCGTGTCTACGGTCCCTCGTCAGGTACATATTGAATAAAAACTCCTTCTCTAGTTCCAGGGTCTGGTATTTGGTGTAGGGGCAGCGTTTTTTCCGGGAGGAGCGGGCGTGGAGCCAGCTGGCAGCTGGGTTGGCTGAAAGAGAAGCAGCGAGATCAATACGGTGCAGCTCGAGTGGTTCTCAGCAGCTCTGAATCAAGCCAGGAAATATTTAGGTTATACACGCGTGTATCCACCCCCCCGCGTGAAAATTACTCCCTGTCCTAGGAGTGAGCGGGAGAGGCCGTGGGGAAATCACACGGGATGGTCAGGATGTCCAAAGTGAGGGGGTGGGGGGTCCAATCGTGAAGTGCACACGCACCCCATCCCACCCCAGTGGGGGTTTGGGACCCACGGACACGTGGGTCTGTGTTGGCTGTACAAACGGACTTGTGTCCGTGCACGCACATGGCTGTGTGCACACGCGTGTCTGTGCATGCACATGGCTGTGTGCACACGCGTGTCTGTGCATGCACATGGCTCTGCACACCCCTGCATGTGCACACCCCTGCATGTGCACTCACGTGTCTGTGCACACCCATGCTCTGCACACCCCTGAATGTGCACACCCATGCTCTGCACAGCCCTGGTTCTGCACACACGTGTCTGTGTACACACGTGGCTCTGCACACCCCTGTCCGTGCACGCACATGGCTGTGTGCACACGCGTGTCTGTGCACGCACATGGCTGTGTGCACACGCGTGTCTGTGCATGCACATGGCTCTGCACACCCCTGCATGTGCACACCCCTGCATGTGCACTCACGTGTCTGTGCACACCCATGCTCTGCACACCCCTGAATGTGCACACCCATGCTCTGCACAGCCCTGGTTCTGCACACACGTGTCTGTGTACACACGTGGCTCTGCACACCCCTGTCTGTGCACGCACATGCCTTTGCACACCCATGGTTGTGTACACATGCGTGTCTGTGCACACCCCTGCCTGTGCACACACGTGTCTGTGCACGCACATGCCTCTGCACACCCTTGGCTCTGCACACACGTGTTTGTGCACACACGTGGCCCTGCACACCCCTGCATGTGCACACGCGTGTCTGCACGCACGTGACGGCGTGTACACCCGTGTCTGTACACAAAAAAACCTCCGCACACTCACGTTCCCGTGCCCACCCGTGTCTGTGCGCACACGTATGTTTGGGTGCACACGTGCCGCTGGCAGAGCTCCCCCCACGCCCACCTCCCCCAGGTGAACACCCACACGCACGCCGAGGTTTGGTGACGCACGTTGTGTACGAAATATACAAAGAAACCAATGCAAAAAATATAGCTATTATAATATATATATATAATTCTTTTTTTCGGATGCATTTTCCCACGTGTCTACAGATTTACTCCTCCAGACACATCGCGCAGGAAAAGAGCAGGGAGAGGAGGTCTGGAGAATCCTTACATAAATCCTGCTTTTTTTCTTTTCTCCCTTTTTTTTTTTCTTTGCGATGTGGCAAGAAACCGTCTCGGTACAATAAACATCCTCTGAGGGCTGGAGGGACTCTGCTGCCGGAGATCTGGACAGCGTTACCCAGAGACATGGACATTTGCAGAGCTGCAAATCCAGCCAAAAAAGAAAAAAAAGAAATACCAGGCTGCCCGTCAGCCTCGCGGGTGGGAGAAGTTATGTGGGAATTTTTTGCAACAAGGATATTTCAGGAATTAACCTATTCAAGGGCTATGAGGGTAAAAAATCCAGCTTTTTGGGAATAGAAAGCAGCCCCACAGACAGCAGAGTGATGAAGGTGGCACCCAAAGGTGAAGTGGGTTTAGGGTAAATAATCGAGTATTTACTAATGATATGCAAATATTAGCTGACCGTTGGCTAACGGAGGCGGGAAAGTAAAACGAAGGGTTATAGGCAGACCACGGGTTTCTATTTTATTTCCTTTGCCTCCTCTGAAATTATGACTGAAGCCATAAACCTTTAAACCAATTAAATGGACCGTTATAAATATATACATACACACGCGTGCACCATCAGAACGTTTCCTCTATGTAAAATGAAATATATTGAATATTTTTTAAAAAAAAAAATAATCCGGTTAATCTTCTCCTGTAAGTACTGCCTCTTACAAATTTGCACGGCTATTTCCTTAATGTAATTGACTTGATCTAATATGCAGAATTAAATATTAAAGAGGAAGAAAGCTGTTAATAATTGATACTGTTAATCCTGCTACCCACCCTTTAATGGCAACGGAGGGCTCTGCTTCATCACAGGTTTTTATTCGGTTTGGTTTTTGTAATAGTTTATTTTTTTGGTCGTTAAAATATATTTTAAACGCCAATCTTGCTTTATCTATTCACTAGACACAAATCCCTAAACAGGAAAGTAAATGGGAAAGAGGTCCTGGCATATTTTTTCTTTAAAATACAGAAAATAAGTTAACAGACCCCTGTGCTGCACACAGGGAGGGGATTAATTATTACGAAATACTTTCAAAAATGGAAAGGGTGAGGGAAATTGGTGGGAGTAGTTTCTGCAAAGCAGCTCTGTCTCTCCCAGCCCTGGCAGACTCTCAACATCAGCCCAAATTGAACTATTATTTAAACCAAAATATGCGTCGTAACCACATGCCATAGAAACCACACAGCATCCTCTTCGCGCGGGTCCTCGCACTTACTTCTAACTTAATAACATTTTCTTGGGCAAGATTTTTAGATATTCAATTTCAGGGACATTGAGCACAGAACCTGGATCTTTAATTCTCTCCAGTCATTCACCTCCCGGTTGCAGTTTGTTCTGGATCTCTGCCCAGTACAATAGAATTGGAGTTTCTTTTTGTGTGTGTGTGAGTGAGTGTGTGTGTGTGTGTGTGTGAGTGAGTGTGTGTGTGTGTGTGTGTGTGTGTGAGTTACACGATAGGGAGAAAAAAAAGAAAAAGAAAAAAAAAAGTCACCATAACATCCTGCACACGAAGGGGAGGAAATAATGAGGGGCAAGAATATATTGTATTTTAAATGGTATGGTTGCAATGGCAATCTCTGGTGCTGCTCCACATTGAAAGGAGAGGGGGAAAAAAATAAAATAGAAGTTAATTCAAGGGGAAAAAGCTTGACTGTGTCAGTGGGTCCTGCACAGAGTCCGAGGAGTGATACCCTCGGCGGGGGCTGCTCCTCTGCCAGGTTGGAAAACTTCTGTTTTCACTGCAAAATGTTTACCGGGAGGGGTGAAGTCAAGTTTCTCCCTTTGCCTCATGCTTGGGTTTTGGCTTCGATTTACCCCTCTAATGGAAACCAGGTACCAACCAGCTCTGATACTGATTCTTCCTTACTCACAGGCCATTGCATTATTAGTATTATTACCATTATTATTAATAATAATATTATTAATAACATTAATCACAGTATTTTAAAATATTTTCAATGTTAATACTTTTCCCCCCTATTTTTCAGGGGAAAAAAAGACAAGCTAGGTGGAAGGAAAAAAAAAAAAAAAAGCACATGCTGAAGTTTAACTGTTTCCCCAATCTGGCTACATTACAAATAAAAGCTAATTAAGTTGGAAGCACCCCCCCCCTCCTTTTCTTTTCTTTTTCTTTTTTTTTTACAAGGAAGGAGCGTGGCTTTGAAATAACCATACCCTGAACCGTTGCACTTCATAATAAACAAACAATTAAAAATCCAAATAAATAAACAAGCAATTAAAAAAATCCAATCAAATAAACAAACAAACAAACAAGAAGAATAAGAATTAAAATAAAAAGATAAGACACCCCTCCTCCCACCCAGAACCGGGCAGGAGCCGGGGGGGTAACGAGCCCGTCCCCGCAGCCGCCGGGGCTCAGCGGAGCGGCGGGCACGGAGAAGCCCCCGCTGCTGTTTACTTCCCCCACGTGAACTTTTCCTCCGCAATTTCTCCTCTTTCCCCCTCTTTTTTCCCTTCTTCTTCTGCTTCTCTCCCCCCCTCAGCCCCCCCCACCCCGTCCCCACACCGCCGCTCTTCTTCTTCTCCTCTTCCTCTGCTTTTCTCCCCGACATTTACCGGCTCCCTCCGTCCCTTCCCGGCCCCTCCGCCCGCACCCGCGCACATTTCCTCCCGCTTACAGCGTCTCTGCTGCCGGAGCCAGCGCTCTGTAGGAAAGAAGATGACTCGCTCCAGCTTTTGTCCTCTCTGGACCCTGTTTAAGCTCAGAGACGACTCTCATCTTTATTTTTATTTTTATTTACCGGCAGAGACAATGCCACCCCCCCCTCCCCTCCCCTCCGCACCTCTCCCCTCCCCACCTCTCCCCTTAGGTTGGCATCAGCAAGCGGAGACTTTTCTTTAAGCCCTGATTTTTAAACTTTACGCAGCATTGTCCCCTTTTATTGCACCTCCTCCAGCTTTTATACTGTTTACTTCCTCACTTTTATAACTTACTTTGATCTGTCCTGTCTTTGTCTTCGCTTCCTTCACAAACTTTATTGTCCTCGAAGCTGGGCCTTTGATTGGAAACGATCCCTTCCCTTCCAGCAGAAGTTTCTAAATTGTACTCCTGTGTTCCCTGTTTATGGACATCCCCGGGACGGCCCAGCAGCGGCTCTGCCTTAACAGATCCCTGCCCGGGGAGATTTTCTGCTCTGGGTACTGGATCCAGCCAGCTCCGGAGATACCTGCTCTCAGATGGGACGCTTTGATGTTGAATATATGGATGGTAGACGGCAGGAAGGGTACCAGAAGAATGTGGATTCAAAGGAGTCCAGGAAGCGCTGAAAACTGGAGGTTTTGGTTGAAAACTACAGGAGGGGAATTCTAGATGTTCATTGTGCCCAGCTTGCCTGGAACTCGTATATTGCCCAGATGAAAATTTAGCTGAAGGCGAGTCTTCACTTTCATGACTTATAATAGAGTCGACATAATAATTGCTAAGAGTCCCAGAAATGGACATTCTCAGACATCATACAAAGCACGGTTCAATGAAGGGAAAAAAAAAAAAAAAAAGGAAAAAAAAAAAAATAGATATATAGGACAGATCTAGATTTGTACTCTACCCCCTTCTCCAACTTCCCAGCCAACAAAGTACAGTTGGGCTGCTGTGTTGTGAGCTCCCAGCAAAATGATTGGTCAAACTTTTTTCGTGTGCCTGATAAAGCGTCAGTCTCGGCGTAAATCAATCGAAGCCGAGGGGGCTGCGCTGCGCTGTCATCCGCCCTTGCATTCCATATCAAGGATGGATTGTTTTATGTTTATGCAATGTTGCAAAACGTCAGGAGTTTCGAAAAGCCACCAAACGGGCAGAGCTGGGGCTAAAATCCCTTCTTAGATTTGCTCCTGAAATATTATTTGGGGGGAAGACGCATTTTTTTATTATTATTTTTTATTTTAAAGATGCTGATGTGCTTGCTTTGCCTTTAATAACCATCAAGGGAGAACAGAGATAAAAGCTATTCTTTGCCACTCGGGCTCCAGAGTACAATAGCAAAAAAAACCCCCAACCAACCCAACCCAAAACCCAACAAATAAAAAACCAACAGAGAATAAGTACAAACCAACCCGCCCCCTCCCCCCCATGATTTCATATACATACACATATGCCCGTGCATTACAGGGATACAGACATAAATACACACATATATGGGGGGGGGGGTGTGAAGAAAAAGATGGATCTAGGCTTGGGGAGGGTGTTATAAATAATTAACCAGCTGGGATGCGAAGAAGGATTGTTAACATGGTAAAATCAAGTGGGTAAATATGAAATTTAAAATGTCACTGGCATGGACGTGGCATTACAACTTTGACCAGCAAGCTGCCGAGCTGCAACCCTGTGTACATCCAAAGCTTGACTTAGACTTCATCTTTATATATATATATAAATATAAATACCTTAAAAATACCTTTATATATGAACATATGTTCGCATGTTTCGTGGCATCATCTCAGGGTTGTTTTGCTGGAGAACTCAAAAAGAGTTCCCCACGCTGCTGAAATCAGAAGCCTTCATTTAACTTTACAAGGCTAGTAAAATACAGTGTGCCACTGATCCGGCTTTGTTACAGAATGCTTTCAACTTGTGATGCTTAAATAGTTTAATAAAACTTACATTAGCTTTCTTTGATTTTTATAGCCTTGAATTTATTGCCTGTGGCAAAGAAAAGGGGCAAAAAAAAAAAAAAAAGGAATCCCTCGCGTTTTCAGTCACTGTCCCCCCCCTCACACCTCACATATATGTGCTCATGGTGTGTGTGCGTGTCACGCAACACCCCCCCCGCGTTCATTTCCCGTGTGTTTTAATAAAAAAAAAACCAAACCAAACAACCAAAACCTTGGCGATTTCGGGATATATATATTTTTTTTTTTTTTTTCCCTTTCCACCGACGCGAATGATTGACACGGGGTGAGAACTCGCTGCGGCTCCCGGCCCCGGTGATGCGGGGTAACGGGGTCAGTTTTACCCCGTTATGATGATAAATCCATTTATTGCGAGATGATCCGATGGCATCGTAAATGTTGGTGAAGGAAAAGGTGCTCTCTATGATTACGAAAAAAAGTGTTTCTCTGGACTTCAGCTGTAACAGTCTGGATCAATTTGCCTCTTTTAATCTATTACCCCTCCGCCCTTCTCCCTCTCACCCCAACGCTGAAGGATATTTAAAGTGAAGGGCAAAGAGATTTCTAGGAATGATAAATCATCGCGAATCCTTCCTGAAGTGGATGGGGATGGAAGTCTATATTAACAGGCTAATAATAACATTGAAGGGTGCTAATAGCCGCCTGAAATGAAGGAAAAAATATATTCCGCATTTCTCTCTCTCTGAGTGTGTGTCCATATGCCCGTGCCTACACAAAAAGTGGGAGATCGCTAGCAGAAGTGTTTTACTGATACTGGAAGATTATGAAAGCGCTTAAAAACTTACACCCAAAGCTTTAGATTTTTCCCTTATTCCTATAAAGTGGTGCTTTTCCAGGAGCATCTGCCCTGCAGCCTGATGGAGGGACACGATTCCCCATGTCCAGGACCAGAGCTCCTCTAAATGAGGCACAATTAGGAAGCTGTCCATTTTCATTTAAAAAAAAATATATAAATTAAATAAATCGAGAAGGTCGGGATGATGGGTGGGGAGAGCCGGAGCTTAATGCAGGAGATCAGATTTATTTTTCATTTTTGCAGCCATCAGGGTAGCCAGAGCCCCTCAACCAGCTCAAAATCCTCCCTGGGTTGGAGAAGCAGATTCAGTCTGCGGGCTCCAGCCAAGGTGAGGTTTGAGGAGGGGTTGGGGATCCCTCTCCAGCCCCCGCTTCTGAGAGCTTGCCCAGCCAGCCGTGGGCAAATGGCACCAGGTGAGTACTCCCCACTCCGCAAACTCTCCTTTGCAGGGGGGGTTAATCCAAAGTAACTCCACTTTTGCGTTTAAACTGCAAAGAAATTCCTTTCCAGGGAGCAGCGAGGGGCAGGATTGCTGCTCTCCCCAGCGCATCTTACGCGAGCAGAGGGTTGTGTGAAACGAGGAAGGGGGAGAATTCCTGCTTTTTCCAACTTTTCACATTTCTACCTCCTTCTTCCCAACCCTTCTTCTAACTTCTTTAAGAGTTGGAGAGTTTTTGAAAAGGAAAAAAAAACCCCTGTGTCATCAGACATGAAATACAAGCTGGCTGCTCACATTGTCATATTTCTCGGCTTTATTACCTTTCAGAAATGATTTTTAAAAATCAAGACTATTTCACCAGAGATTCGGAGGGACTCTGCAAATGTTATGAGAGCTTGGGAAAGGAAAGGGCTGATTTAAGTGTCTTGTGGAGATTAAACTCGCTTGGTGCATGGAAATGTGTTTATACAAGTGATGGATAAACAGCCGTGTTGGTAGCAGGGTGTTGAATAAGTGTAGATGAAATTATTGAACGTTAATTGAAGCAAAACACCTGTTCTCTGTTTGCTAGATAGATTGGCCATGTCTTACCTGTAATAAATATATTCTTGGAAAAAATCCTGGTGCGCCTCCTATAAATAATGATGAACTATGTCAGCATGTGAGTATATAATTTTCTGTAGTATATAAATTTAAACCAAGCAGACTCTTAGGAGCGTGGCTGTGAGGCAGAAACCAAAGGTTTTCAGATCCCTGGTGAATGGAAACCTCACAAGAAGATCTGCAAAATCCATTTGCTTTTGCTCCTCTGGAGGTTTCCGTTTGTTCAGGAGTTTATTTTTGATACAAATCCCCATAGCTCATCTCTTTGTAGCCTTATTTTTTTTTTGAGAGGGACTTAAGGCAAAGTACAGCTTCATCCCAGGTCTGCCTGCTTGGAGAGACCACGTCATGCGGTGCTGCCTGCTCCGGGTGACACTATATAGGCACTTATATTTTAAAGCCCCAAATAAAACCTTTCAGAAATTACATGAAAAGCTCTTCTGGTTGAAAAAAAAAAGAAAAAAATCTTGGAGAAGGAGAAGTCGAGGAGAAAGTGTCCTCAGAGCAGAGTCTGAAAGTCTAAAAGGATGAATCTTTGGGAGAGGGGAGGCAGGATGTGCGAGTTTTGCTCGGTTCGCAAACTAGATTAATTTTAGATATGTGATTGTTGTGAGTTGGTAAAAGGAAGTGGAACTGGAAATAGTTATTAAAAAAAAAAAAAAGTCAGAAGTGGAAACTTTTTCCTGCTTTCAGAAACATCACCAAGTGTGTTTGTCTTTGAGGAAAAATTCGGAGTATTGTCAGCTTGCAATGGAAAGCCGGAGGCTTCTGAACTCAAATACTGTTTATAAATAATCTTTATTGTTTGTGGAGAGAAAGAGTCATTTCCAAATAGCGCTTTGAAATACACAACTGCCAAAATCCATCCTTAACAAACAGCTTTTTGGGTTGGCATTTCTCAGCTTAAAACCAACCCAATAGAAAATATTTTCAAAAATATGCAGATTTTAAATCTCTGCAATTGCCACCTTGTACTGATTTATAAGTTTTGGCATAAGGAAGAAAAAAGAGAGTGGATGAGCCATTTCTTACCGGAAACATATTTAACCATTTTTTAGAAGACGGTTGTTATCATTTATTAGAACTGGCACCTTCTTCCAGCTGATTTTTTGCCTCTTTATCACTGATATGGAGAAGGTGGAGGAGACCTGGGGATGCAGAGCTTCCCCCCCCCTTCCTGGTGCACGGACAGGGCAGGACTTGGGGGGTTTCCCAGGATTTTTATACCAAAAAGCATATTTACTTCTTCTGTTTGGGTTTGGAGGGCGATAAGGATAAGCTAAGAGAGGATAAAAGCTGAGAGTGAACTTCATGGCTATGGAGAGTCTGGAGACCAGATTCTGAGATAACCCAGCCTTCAAAGCCTTTATTTTAGGCGGTAGAAAACATTCTGAATTTATATTAATAACAATAATAGTGATAATCACAACAACCACCACCGAATAGCTTTTTTTTTTTTTTTTTTCTTTAAGAGCCAGGAAACAGAAATAAAACCTCAGCATAAAGCCAACATAATTTATGAATGATACATTTAGGCAGGTCTAAGAGGTTATGAAAGAAACTTAAGAAACTTCAGTCATGGACCCTTCGAAATGCACGAAAACGCAAAAAAAAAAAAAAAAAATCCCTCCTGAAGAGTAAAACCTTTAATAAAAAAAAAAAAAAGAGTGAAATAAGTTTCTGTAGCCTAAAAGTTGCAGGATCTACCTTTGCCATTTCCTGTGCTAGCTCGCAGTTTGAATGCTGCCGTCTGTAAAAAACCCGTAAGTGGTGAGGAGGGAGGGAGGAAGCAGGGTGGGGGGGAATTCCTTGTCTGAAGAGAAGCAAAAACAAGTTACACATGTGGGCAATTTTCCAAGGACCGAAAGTGTACTCTGGCTAAAAACCCCAATTCCAAATGAGGTTTGTAATCTCAGCAGTTAATAAAGCATTTCGATTCCCCTGGAAAGTAAAAGCGTGTGTGCATTTGAAAAGGGAAGCTGGGAGGAGAGAAAGTTAAAATAAAGTTGGGTTGTTGTTCGGGAACCCACATTCTGGCTACTAGACTAATTCCACCCCCCCTCTCTCCTCCCTCCTTAAAATAATATTCAATTTCCATGAAATGGCTGGGCGCCTGCCTTACTCAGATTTTCACCCAGGAGCTGCTGGTGCAACTGCTGCGGATTCCCTTGGCTCTGCTTTGGGGTCACCACGATATAACAGGAGCCCCCTCCTCAAAAAAGAAACAAAACAACCCCAAACCCCACAAAAACCCAACCAAACCAAAAAACCAAACCCCGTCCAAATCGCGTTAGTCTGGGAGGAAGGGAAGTAACCGCCCGTGGTGGTGAGAAATCTCTCGCTCCCACTCAAGGCAGGGGAAGAGGGTGATGGGAGGGGGAAAAAAAAAAGCACAGGTAGAAGAAATAAGTTGCGATAGAATTGTTTCCATAAAACCCCCTCACATGAACCCAATTAAAATAAAAAGGGGAGTTTCTTTCCGACAAGCTCTTTGTACAACACTTTTACCCGTAATTACAACTCATCCCGGGCTGGGGTAATATCAGACAGGCTGGACCTTGGCAGGAGAGCGACTTTGGAGGAAATTTGTTGTAGTAACCGCAGTTGCCTGTAAGCTCAAAAATGTGCAGCAAACAGATAATTCCTATGCGGAGGATTATTTCATTTTATTTCATTTTATTTCATTTTATTTCATTTTATTTCATTTTATTTTATTTTACTTGATTTTATGATCTTATTTTATTTTATCTTCTCTTCTTTTTCTTTTTCTTTTTTTTTAAGCCATCCCCACACATCTGCTTCTCCAGGTAAGGTCACTCTTATCTTTCTAATTTGGAAAAAGAAGAGAAATAAACTACTCCCCGTGCCTGGGGAGGGGGCAGGCGGGGACCCCCTGCCCACCGCACCCTCCTCTCCTCTCTCCTGCCTCCCAAAGCCCTTGGGAAATGAGCCCCAATTCCCATTTTCAGGAGGCAATACAGACCCCAAGGAGCCCAAATTCCCATTTTCAGGCAGCAATACAGACCCCCCGGGCCTGATTCTGATCTTTCCCAGCTCTATCCCCCCCCATTCCCCTCCCTGGCCCTTGTTTCCTGTATTTACGTGGGTAGGAGGGAGATCAAAATCAGAAGCCCAGACATTTACAAGGCAGGTTAGTGGTTGCCTATGGGGACATTATTACCGAATAGTTTATGATTAACTTTCCCAGATTGTCCTTTTCCGTTTAAGGGCTTTGAGTTGGGACACAAGCAGCACGTTGTTTCAAAGGAAGGAGTCCCAGGGCTCGTGAGTGAGGTGGAAAACTCGGAGTTATTTTCCGCTGTTTGATTTTCCTTCTCCTCCCCTTGAGCGGCTGTTTGTTTTTTAGGCGAGATAGGCACTATGCCCACAAGAATCACCAGTTTCGGGAATAAAGCACCACTTTAAAACCCACACAAGTTTTTTTTGTTTGTTTGTTTTCGTTTTCTTTTCGCACTCCGAGTGGAAAGAAGAAAAAAAAAAATATCTGAAATCCAAGTAATCCCCTCGGCTACAAAAAGTTGCAGCAGATGGTGGTTTAGACCCTGGATTTAGTATCAAAGTTTAATTCTTCAAACCTCGGAGGGAGATCCAATCCCAGGCTTATTTAGCCATGGCCTGGATCATGTGAAACTTGTTTTTATGCGTATTTGAAACACTAAATGCAGGGAAAATCGCTTCCATGAGCTGATTTCTCTCTCACACACACACAAAACTCTACTGGTTTCCAGTTGGTATAAAGTGGAATGGGTAGACTTCATCCCAGCACCCTCTGCCACGCAGAGCCCTCCCTCTTTCTTACATAGATTTATATATATATATTTTAAATTATATATTTTAAAAATGATTTTAAATCAGTGTATTCCCACGTGCAACACGTTGAGACACAGAGGAAGGATGTGGTGAAACTGTTGTGGGTGTTTCTGACACCCTCTAAACTCTTTAATTTCGTGAATTTCTCAGCCCTGGTCCCTCACTCGAGTCTATCTGGAGATGTTGTAGTTGATGAATTGATAGATTAATACCCAGCAATGAGCATCCTTGTGCAGTTACATGAGTGCAGACATTTATCAGTCTCTAAAGACGTGGGCATGTTTCTTACGAGCTGTAGACGCTACTCTGTGAGTAAATATTCAATATCCAGCCCTTATGGCTAAATATGGCATTTTTACCCCTATAGGAAAAGTCACCCGGTCCCTATAAACATTGATAGCAAAAAACAAAAACAACAACAAAAAAACCCCCAACAACCCCGAGGTGAAGCGCTGCGGAGACGTGCAGCATGGTTTTTATTTAAAAATAAATGTATTTTCTCAATGGGGACGATTAAACTCATGAGCTGGACCCGGCTCTTTTGTGTTCCCTAACCCCACGTTTTACCCTTTACACCGAGGTGTAGGTCACAGCTACTGATATAAGACACACTTAAATATCTTTATAGCTGTGGGTATGTTTAGAGGTATATATTTTTATGCCAGACACAGATTTTATTGTGGGTACAGAGGGGTTTGCGATGGCGGGGCTGCTTGTCCCTGGGGAGGGAGGGGGGGTTTAAGCCTCTGAGAGGCACCGCAGCCTAATTAGACCTTTAATAAGCTCTTGATGATTCGGGGCGTGACAACGTTGTCTCGGAAAAAAAAAAATCCCTGAAATGGGAATTTAAACAAAGAAACCATCACTCCTGTCCGGCTCTGCACCCGCAGGGAGTGGGATACAGGGATAAAGGGATACAGGAATACAGAGATACGGGGATACTGGGATATTTGGGTACAGAGATATAGGGATACTGGGATATTAGGATATTAGGATATTGGGATGTCTGGATACAGGGATATTGGGATATTTAGATACAGGGATACAGGGATACAGGGATATTGGGATATCTGGATTCAGGGATATTGGAATATTTAGATACAGGGATACTGGGATATTTGTATATAGGGCTACTGGGCTACAGGGATATTTAGATACAGGGATATTAGGATACAGGGCTACTGGCATACAGGAATATTAGGATATGTGGATTCAGGGATATTGGGATATTTAGATACAGGGATACTGGGATATTTGTATATAAGGCTACTGGGCTACAGGGATATTTAGATACAGGGATATTAGGATACAGGGCTACTGGCATACAGGGATATTAGGATATCTGGATTCAGGGATATTGGGATATTTAGATACAGGGATACTGGGATATTTGTATATAGGGCTACTGGGCTACAGGGATATTTAGATACAGGGATATTAGGATACAGGGCTACTGGCATACAGGGATATTAGGATATCTGGATTCAGGGATATTGGGATATTTAGATACAGGGATACTGGGATATCTGGATACAGGGCTACTGGGCTACAGGGATATTTAGATACAGGGATATTAGGATATTTGGGTATAGGCATACAGGGATATTGGGATACAGGGCTACTGGGATGCCAGCCCTTCCATACTACCCGGCATATTCCCCCCCTCCCCTCCTAATTCCATCCTTGCCGGGATAAGGGCACTACAGAAATAAAAGCGAGGAGGATAACTGGAGTAAATCAGGTAGTTTGATGTTCTTGTGTTTCAAATTAAAAGCCCAACAACATGAAACTACCTAATTCACAGAGCAGTTCTAGTTCAGCCTTGGGTCACAGGCTAAAATCCGCCCCGAAAAGCGCCCGGGCGGCCATTTTGTTTGACATCACCTAGGATCGGAACGGGGGGAGCAGAGCGCGGTTGCTAAGGAAACAAAAAGCAACAAAAGGATCTTTTGAGAGACGAAAGAAAACCCCTTCGCATTGCCCGAAATCACTATTCAACCCATTTCCTATGTACAGTGTCTGGAGCGAATCCCTCCCGCAGGACTTGACAAATAGTTTACAAATAGAGCAGAGGAAACAGTAAAATGCTATTGACTTGGAGAAACAAGCGATTATCGCAGCTATAAAAATAAAAAAGAGAGCAAAAATCCCTCAAGTTCATCCCTCCACCTCCTCTGGAAAGCGAATTTAAAGGGTCATTTCCGATATGAAGTTGATTTATCAAAACTTCCTATTAAAACACTATTAACTGATTTTTTATCATTTTTTTAATATATTTTTTTAATATAAACCTGCCAGCTTTTGGGTAACTTTCCACAGGGAACAGAGCTAAATCAGTGAGTTTGACTCTAGTTCGAGTCAAATTAATCCGGAGAAAAAACAACAACAACAACAACAACAAAGCCAAACAATTAATTAATTTTCTCCTTCCCCGAAAGCAAGTATAACGTGATTAATTTAAGGAAAAAAAAAAAAAAGCCAAGAACATATAAATCGATTAAAGCAAGAGGAAAAAAGCTTCATTGTGACTATTTTATAGGTGTAAATAGCAACACAGAGAAACTTATTGTGTCTTTTCCTCTCTCCAACACACTTCCTGTGATGGAAAAATGTGTTATAAAATAATGTCTAGGGGGTGATAAAAGGGGAATTAAAGGCGAGGAGAGGGGCTGGGAGGCAGCCGGGCCTTGGGGGCTTTGCTGAACTCCGAGCAACTTCCACGGGGGAAGTTTGATAGAGGAAAAAAAAGGGCTAAAATTTCCATTTGGAAAAATAAAATAAAATAAAAATTAGATTATACATCCCCAGCCCGTTGGGTCAGGTTACAAACCACTTTTATATGTATATATTTTTATATATAGAGAGAGCGATATATTTATCAAGCCAGTGTCTTACCTTGGAAGCTGGGGTTTTGTCCTCAAATGGATTAAATAACTCAAAAGGATGAGCAAAAGTAATAATAAACTTTGGAAAGACAATAGGCAGAAATTGCCCCATCCGAGAGGGAACTTCAGGGGAGTTTAAAAGTTCATTGAAAAAAACAAATCCTCTGAGTTCAAGAGATACCCGGAGGAGCCAGAAACTTGATTATAACTTAACTTCATTTCATTGGAAAAGCCTTTAACAGCCTGGATGGGACGGGATATAAATCTATTGTACCGGAAATACAATAAAACTTTGCCATGTTGTTGAACTTCAAACAGTTTACACCAGGTCGGGCGGGGAGACGGGGCGGAATCCGAAAACAAACAAACAAACCAACCAACTAACTCACAAAAAACAACCAACCCCCCCCAAAACCAAACACCATTTGAAAGAGAATAGAAAAGGCAGGGGGGAGAAAGAGGGGTGTTTTTTTTTTAGGGGAATATTGGCAGCCTGGAGGGGGTGTTTGTGGTTTTATTTGGTGCCAGGTTAGAGCTCTCTAAATGCAGGGAGGGAGGAAAATAGCGACTGATTCCACATCTTTGGTATGGGCTATAATTTGAAATTAATATAGATTTTTCTACTGTTTCACAATTCATCGTTACCCCTCTCTCTTTTTTTGATGCACAAATATAGGCAGGTTCAAGTTTAAATCAAACCAGCGAGAGGAAAAACTTAAAGTTTACTATAAAACTTCAATTACGTGTACACATGAGGGACCTATAGAATTACATACCTCTACTACGTATATGCAGTGTATGTTTGCATACATATAATCTGCCATACTTACATGGACCACACCTACAATAATTAAAAAAAATTGTCGAATATTTTCCATTTCCTACAAAGCTGATCAAAAATCCTCTAGACCCACTGCTTTACTTTTTACACCGATGCAATTTGTAAAACAAAAGTCGTGGTCACACTTGAACTCGTCCTACTAAAAGCTCTTTCTTTCAGACAAAACAAGGCAGGAGGAATATATTTTCACAAAGCTTTCACTGTTGCAACTTGGAAATGAAGTATCCCCACCCCACTCCTAAGCTGCAGCTTGAAAACGTAAATAAAGAAAAGCACTCAAGACAAGAGTGAAAAATAAAAGTGAGTGTATCATTTAATTTCACGATTAGGTTTAAAATAAATTATAAAAGGAAAAAAAAAAGAGGAAAAAAAAAGAACGCCAAATCTAAGTAGGTGATCTATTAAGTTTAATTGTTGGGCTGGAATAATATTTTAAGGTTAATGGGATTTTTTTTTTCCCCCTTTCTGGCTGTTGCTGAAGTTTTAAAAGACGTTTTAAATTCAGACGTCAAAGACAAGTTGGAGCTCTTAGACAGTAAATGGATGTCTTAGTTATAAGATAACTTCTACTTGTCAGGGGAATAAGTGCTAAAATAATTAATAGGCTGGGATGGGAGGGATTTCAAGTGCTTGCGTGAGCATATATCAGTAAATGTATAGATGTGTGCAGATCCATTACACACCCCCCTGACATAATAGAGGAATCTGTTACAGATGATCCCAGGGAAATGGCACCGAATCTCCAGATTTCATGAATTTCTTTGGGACTTAGATCTCTACAAAGCCGGATTTGTCTTAAAATATGGTTCTAGCAGCTGGTTTGCACAGTTCCCATTTATCAGCATCAGCCTTTGGGAGTATTTGGTGGCCGCTCTTGAGGACTCATGCGGTTATTCCCAGGCAGAATATGTTACAAATGGGAGGTGCTTGGCGCATTTCTAAGGAAAAAAAAAATATCCATGAAAAAATTGGCCTTAAACCCTCCTCCTTCGCATGGATGTGAGTGGGAAACAGCTCTGCGTGGGCTCTTTCTCTCCTTGTTCCAGCCATTCATCAGGCCAAACAGCAACAAAGTGCCCTGGGATATTTCTTTACTATCTATTGCTAATACATATATACTTTTTTTTTTAACGTGAATGCTTGAATCATTACAGCTACGGTAATAATAGTAAAATAATAATAATAATAATAATAATAATAATAATAATAATAATAATAATAATAATAATAATAATAATAATAATAATAATAATAATAATAATAATAATAATAATAAATAGAGGAATAAATAATAAATACCGCCCCTCCGCTGGCCAGGGCTGTATTTAACCAGCCTTCCCCGGGAGAAGCAGCCCCGGGGCGCGTCTCTCCTCGCTCCCGGTAACTGAGAGGCCGGTGGCGGCGGGGCCAGTGGCCTCGGGGCGGCGCTCGCCGGCCGGGACCCGGCCACGCTCCGCAGAGGCAGCTGCCAGCTCTCGAGGTGCAGCTTTTGTTTCTCTGCCAAGGAGAAGACAAACATTTTCACTGTTTTTTCTTTATTCTTACTTCCTCTTTTTTTTTTTTCTATTTTTTCTTTTTCCATTTTTTCCCTTTTTTTTTCTTTTTTTCCTTTTTTTTAAAGTGGAATGAGGGAAAGCAAAGCGAGAAAAAAGCTTTGGAATAAAAATTTAATTAAACTTTCCTCCCTAAGGAAAGACACATTAAAATGTAAAAAAAATATTTAATATTAATAAAAAATACCCCACCAAAAAACCAAACACATTTCTCTGAAGCCCCGTAAGGATTTTATGACCCACGCAAAGAACTTTGCTACCCCAGTAATTCCATGTGCGTGGAGGGGTCCCACGGCCCCGGGTGGGTCCCGATGGTAATGGGCAGGCAGAGAGGGGGGCAGCCGGTCCTGGCCCCACCGCCGTCCCCCAGCCCCCGGGTGTCTAGGGGCAGAAGGAGCCACGGGCGAGGGTCTCCTGCCCCGACGTGAGGGGCGACACCACCCCGTGAGTCACCAAACCTACGACCAAACCCCTGCCAGGGGCAGCTCCGGCTGCGGGTCCCCTCGCCGGGGTCTGCGGGGAGAAGCAAAACCCCGAGGGCAGCACCCACCCGGCTACTTGTTGCTGCGCAAAAAGTTTTTCTCCAGGACAAAGGTGACACGAGTGGGATGTAACGGGAGCCCGTTAGAGCCCCTCGGCCCAGCTCCTGCCCTCCCCGTCGGGGCTGGGCTGGGGAATTTGCTTTTCCATCTTCAGGTTCCCTTCCTCTCCTCAAAATCACGGTGAGCGGCCGCCCAAGCGCGTTCAGAGGGAACCGGAGCCCCTGATTTTATGGGCTGAACCCGCAATTAGATGAAATTATTAATCCAGGGCAGGGAAAGTCAAGGAATGACCCACGCGTGTCCCCGCAGCACTACTTCCCACCCGCAACCCCTTCCTGAGGAATTAAGGGAAAGGAAATTCTGCGAAGCCTTGGGTTTAAAAGCAGAATCCGGGGGGGGGGGGGGGGGGGGGAAGAAAAAAAAAAAAGAAAAAGGAAAAAAAGAAAATAACCGCACACACACAAAAACCCCACCACAAATAAAAAACCCAACCACGTTCCCTTCGCTGCTCCAATTAATTGAAAAACTCCAATAAAATAACTCCAATTAATAGGAAAAAGCCTCCAATTAATAGGAAAAAGCCTCCAATTAATAGGAAAAAGCCTCCAATTAATAGGAAAAAGCCTCCAATTAATAGGAAAAAGCCTCCAATTAATAGGAAGAGCTCCTGCACACCCACCTCCTAATAACTCCCTGTTTGTTTGCAGGATGAGCTGGAAACCGAGAAGGTGCAGAAAAGCAAACCAAAAACACATCTCAGGAGCGAGAAATCACCCTCCCCCTTCACCCGAATTGAATTCGGGGTATCCGGGGGTGCCAGAAGAGCCTTTGGGGGCTCCTGGGTGAGGTCAGCCCCAGCGGGGTCCAGGACCCACCAAAACCGGGGGACAGGGGAGAGCTGCTTGGCTTGGAAAAAAAATAATTAATTAGTCTCCAGACATGCGGCAAAGTTTCTGAGTTAATTAAATGAGGTTTCTTTTAATTAGCAATAGAGGCTTTGGGCGGAGAGGTTGAGGGCTGAGCCTTAAAAAGTCATTTTCACACAGGTACAAAGGAACGTTACGCTGGTTGTGGTTAAATAAAATAAATTAGCAAAATATTTAGGACAAGCCGATGGTCAGATAAGAAACCGATCGGTCAAGCGCATTTAACTTTCCTGAATTAAACCTCTCGCTTTGCCAAGACTCTTACAGGTCCAACAAGTCGGGCGAGAATTTATTTTACCCTGTATATTCACAAAATATTTCTAAAATCTTCATTTTCATAATTTTCATGAGAGTTTATGGTTTTTTGGGTTTTTTTTTTTTAAGGAATTCCTTCCCTTGCTGTATTTCGGAGTATTTAGAATTACAGTGAAATCTTTGCAAGAGTTTTCCGTTGAAAAAAAACCAAAAAGATTAAAAAAGAAAATGAAAAGGAGCAATATCGACAAAAAATATCCGGAAATGAGCAACAGAAATCTATCCAGCACCGAGCAAAAACCCTTAATACTAAATACCTAAATACCAAAATACTTCATTTGTTCCTATTCCATCCATTTGTTGAGAAATTCAATTAAGCCTGGTAACTTTCAATTATTTACATAACTGTCCCAGAGACTTTAATAAAAGTTTCTTCTCTGGTTTTCAACATTGTTATGAGAAATGCATAAAGCAAAGGAGGGACAGGAAATTAAATTTAAAGGTACCTCATTATGGCACAAGTGCTTTCCTAGCTCTGCATCGCTGCGGGCGGAGAGAAAGACATGGCGAGATGGAAAAAGCTGAGTCCCCCTCAGCAAATGGACTTGGCAATCCTGTCGAAATGACCTTTTAGTCTCAAGTCTAGCAAGCAGTTTTCCTTTTCATCCCACCGGTGAGCTCGGAGAGTCAGCAAAAAATAAAAAAATTGGGGAAAAAAAAATAAACGGAGAAAGGAAAATTGTGCAAATAGTGAAGCCATCTAGGTAAAAAGAGTGGGTTGGCTATATATATATACACATATATATATACACACACATATATATATACATATATATATATATTTAAGACTAGAGATGCTCTGGAAGACGCTGAAATGCATAGATTTATTCCAGAAATCTTTCCCAGCTTTTAAACCAAGCTTAATCTCTCTACGATAAACCGGAGCTACGACGCAGCCGCCTTTAATCCCCGGGTCCGTCGCGCAGGTGAGTAGGTTTAATCAAACAGATCAAGAAATAAGTGGTGCTAATAATGAAGCGTCGGATCAATGATTAAAAAAATAAATAGTTAAAATTCCCAGCAGAGAAACAGGCGGGTGGAGAAGGGGGGGATGCGAGCAGCGTGGTTTTACCTCCCATCTCTGTTTAAGAAGATTTTTTTTTTTTTTTAGAAGATAGAGCATGAAATGATCAGGAAAAAATCAAGAAGAAAGAGGATAAGCAAGTGTGCTCGCCCGTTAGCTGTTCTCTACCCAGTCTGCAGCTGAGGAGGAGGAGGAGGAGGAAGATAAAGTATTCTCGGGAAGCTACACGTGGGAAATTAGAAAAGACCAACCCGTTCCGAAAAACACCTCCTTCCCCAGTTTCCCCAGTACCCCGGCGAGGCTGAATCCAGCCCTCACTTACCTGTCCGCGCCTTTCCTCGCTGTCTTTTCTTGTCTATTTTTTTTTTCATTTTTTATCCTTTTTTTTTTTTTTTTTAAAGCAAACTCTTCCCCTCCCTCTTAAAACCACCAGGGAAATAAATCAATAGCAGCAGCCCCTCTCCTTCGCACAGACATCCTTCCACCACTTGTTACAGCCGAGCAAACCTTTCCCTTTAATTTTATTTTAAGTTTTAATTAATTATTATTATTTTTAATCCTAGGGACTCCTTCTAGTTGAACGTTAGTCTGGTTTGAGAGCGAGGGTGTTGTAAATTAATTTTTAACCAAAGGGCCATTGTGTTAGCAAAGGGAAAAAAAAAAAAAGACACTTTCCCTCCCCCTGTCTAGACAAAATCACTGTTTTGACGGCAAACTGCCGGCTCTCCCCTCTCCTCGCTAATTCCTGCTTGTTTGCCTTCTTCTGCTGTAAAACAGGGGAGGGGAGTTGATTTTTTTTTTTTAAATTTAAATTGATTTGTTTTACCCACCTTCGACTTCTCGTGCTGTTTTAGCATCTTTAGACCTGTCTAAAGATGGAGCTTCCTGCCGCAAAAAAAAAAAAGAAGAAGGAAAAAAAAGAAAAAAGGAAGAAAAAAGGAAAAAAGGGAAAAACCGAAGAAAGGAAAAAGGAAAATAAAAAGGGAAAAAATAAAATAAAAAGAAAAAAAGGGGAAAAAAAAGATTTTATCTTCGCTTTTACTCCCCCCGGTCCATAAACAGGCTCCAGCACAACCGGCACCTCAAAATCACCCCCGCCAGCGTCTGCCCCGCCCGGTGCGGAGCCTCTTCCCGGGGAGAAGCGGCCGCAGCCTGGGGGGGCCTCGAGAGGTACCCGAGAACCCGGGGGATGGGTGGGTAAAGTGGGGAGCAGCTCTCCGGCATGACCCCCCACCACCCCGAGCTGGGGGGGTGTCGGGGAGGTCCCAATCTCCCTTCCCAAGCGGATTCCTCATCTGTGTCCATAGTGGGAGGGGACGAGGGTGGGCGAGGGTCTTCTGGGCTGTCCGAGGTGGGGGGACCCCAGATGGGGTGCGGGAACCCTAGACGGGGTGGGGGGACCCCAGTCAGGGTGGAGGGAGGCGGCAGTACCCTCAGATCTGGCTCTGCCCGCTCATTCCCAATCCCAAAGGAGGTGCAAGGAGGGGGGGGACCCCCTTTCCCCCACACACTTTGCAGTAGAGAAGGGAGGAGGCTGGGGAATGAGTCGTTATCCCGGAGCTGCCAGGGGAAGGAGCAGGCTGGGGCTTTGCAAAAAAAAAAAAAAGATATTTTGGGGTAAAAAAGGGGGGGCGGTCTCCGATTTATCTATTAGAAAAGGCGTCTGCAGGCGAGCTCACCAATCCGGGGCGGGCGAGGCTGCCGAGACCATCCCCTGGTGTCAGTTTGAATGGGGAAATTCACCGCTTTGCGGAGGAAGGGGATGAATTTTTTTTTTAATATAAAGTCCCGCAGCTCCCCCCGGCTTTCCCCTCGCCCCTCCCCACTCGCTCAGCTCCAGCGCAGTTTGCTCCCACCTCTATTTCCACCCTATTTGGGGGGATGAAGGGTTATTTTGGGAAAGCCCTTTGCAGAGGTGAAGCAGGAATCTGTGGTTGTGCCAAGGCATGAAAACTCAGCCCCAAAAATAAAAAATAGAGAGGACGAAAGAGTCCTGCAGAGAGCTGAGAGCTCAGCTCCCCATGCTTAAAGCCTTCACCTCCCCGCAGTGCACCTTGCCCTGAAGCTGCACACACCTACGTGCAGAGAGGGGTAAATACTATATATGAAAAAAATATTAAATAATATATTGAACATTATATACCATATTATATATAGTATAAGATATATGCAATTTATAATATGCACTATATTATATATATAATATTTATTCTCGGGAATATAAAAAAATGCCTATTTAAATAGCTAATAATGGTCAATAAAGGGGAGAAAAGGGGAAAAAATAAGGAGTGGGATTTTACAAATTTTGGGAACTATAAACTAAAACGGGCCCTGGCTGGGACTGACTCCCTCTGTGCAGGTCCCCAAGGCACAGCCAGGAGCTGTGAAATTGGGGTGGTTTGCCCCATTTCATCTCCTTTCTGCTTCCCATCTCCTGTTCCAGCCCGTTCCCCACTTGCTCTCGCAATGGACCTTTGTACAAAGTCCTTAATTAAAAAAACCCAAATAATTAAAATATAAAAAATTCCACCTTTCTCCTGCAGGGTCTGATTCTGCACTGCAGCCCCTCAGGGGGACTTTTCCCTTCAGCCTCACCCCCTCCTCTTCCTCCAGGGACCAAAGTCCCCTTTGCATATTGATCCTACCCCCCAAAGTGTCACCCACGGGTGCTTCCAGCAAGTTCGGGGTTAAAATCAGCTGTGACTGTCCCCTGTGACCGTCACTTGGCCCCGCTCCGTGCACTTGCTCCCTTGTCGTTACCATCTCCCCACCACCAGGACCCGTTGGAGAACTGGGGAGAGGGAATGGGAAGAATAAACAGGAGCAGGAGTCTCAAAGGAAAAGTCCAGGAAAAATTCAGGAAAAATCCAGGATTCAGGTTCTAGGATGCCTTGGCTAAAAGGAATTAATATCTGCTTTTTAAAAATTATTTTTCTTTTCTTTTTTTTTAGCCAAAATCGGTGGTTTGTCAGAAAAACGTAAAGGAAAAGGCAGCAGGATCCTGCGAGCTGCGCTCCTCGCAGGGGATTGATCAGCCCTGGGAAAGGACCCCAGCCCTCTCGAGAAGTTTTCCTCTGGAAATACAAGTGAAGGGGGCTGGAGGGGCTCAGGGCGTTATCACTGCCTGGAAAAGCTGCAGAAGGGCCCCGAATAAATCCACTCCATTAAGGTGGGTGGGGAGGGGGCTTTGCTCCCTTTTACTCCGGGCCAAATCCTGACAATCGCTCCTCAACTTGATTTCAGTCGGGGTCTCCTTCCCCCCCTCACCCTGATGGGCTTTACTAAATTTACTTGCAGGTTTTCATGCTGAAGCCCCGTGGTTACAATCGTGCAGGGTTGGGGTGGTGGGTACTGACGGTGGGGGACACACAGTGAATTTTGCCACATGATGCAAATCACAGGAGAAACAACCCCAAAGTGCTGCCTCCCTAAATTTGTTACCAGCAGATATTAATGTGCTTCATCACCGGTGCTGGAGGTGACCAGACTGTGGCCAAGCACCCCGGTCTTGGTCCAATCCAGTGGAGCACTGGGCAACCCCAGAAACAGCCTTTGTGCCCCCAGTTCATAAAGAAACTTTCCTTGTAAAAGTCACTTCACATCTCCCGAGCCTGAAAACTACCAGGTAACAACTTTTTATGACCCAACTCCCCGGACACAGTTTCATTTTATTCCCTAACTCAACTCTCCGTCCCGTTCTCTCCTGGCTGAGTTTCCCAGTAAGAGCTCCCTCCGGGTTTAGCGTGAATTTAAACACTCAAACCTTGCAACAGGAGCTGATTCACGAGCTGGCCTGAAACCGCAGGATTTTCCGACCGTCTGGAGTTGAACTCTGATTCCAGCTGGGGGGATTTTCGGCTTCTCAGAAGTCCCTGGGATCCCCACGCCGGTGCGGAGAGCCCCTCTGCCAGCAGCATCTCCAGGCTCTGCAGGAAGGTGCTGGGGCTGGTTTATCCCAAGGGTTTCCCGGTGCTGGGACATCCCAAGGGTCCCTCTGCTCCTATATAGGCCCAGCTGTCCACGCAGAAAATTCCCAGCCTGAAGCAGCTGAAGAAGCTCCACAAAGATGTTGCTTTGCTGTTCTTGCTGGTTTTCCTTCTGATTTCTTGGGCATTTTGGAGTTGGAAGCAGGAGCTTGGTGGGGAGAGGAGGAGGTGAAAGAGGGGGAAAGCAGCACTGGAAATCCAGGCAGGGAAACAGCACAAGAGCAAATCCATGACTTAACTCCCCTTGAAAGTGGATGGACGTGAGCCCTCCTCTCCCCCTCGCCCCCCTGGCCCCTGTCCGGGGACCTTCGCCTCTGGGGTTTATGGTTCTTCTCTGTGTAGTGTCAGCATTTCACGCCCTTGATGACACAGCCTCCGCTTCTCCAGTCCCTCTGAAGATTTGGATCCCAAATAGAGGAGAAAAAAAAAATAATCTCCAGCTCTGTGATTGTTCCTGGTGCCTGGGAGCTGGTGGGGATCTGCTCACTAGTCCATCAGTTATTGTTTTAGATAAAGTAATAAAATAAAATGAAAAGGCACCAAAATCAGGAGGTGAGTCAAGAACAAAATGAGAGCGTGGAACCCAGCAGCAGGGCTCGGCGTCGTTCCCCTCCGACAGAGCAAAAGCAAGTTGTGGCACCATCCTGGAACTATTTAGCTCACATCCATGGGAGATGGAGGCCTTTTAAGGTCTCTTCTCCCTACCCCACCCCCAGAGCCACTACCCCTCATATATTATTTTTACTAATGTGGTGGGATTTTTTTTTTTCTTTTTTTTCTTTCTTGGAGGAGGAGGGATTTGTGTAGCCAGATCCAAAGAATTTGGAGAGAGAGAGGGGAGAGAGAGAGAGAGAGAGAGAGAGAGAGATCCCCCTGTTGACTAGAGAGATGTTGTTCTTGGGATTAGAGATGTCTGACCTTGAAGGTCGCAGGTCACGGTCTTGAATGAGGAGCAGGAGTGTGAGGTTGGGATTGAAACTTGAGGTGTGTTTGCTGGAGATCACAGGGAAAAGTCTTCCAAACAAAGAGGAATGCCTTGGTCAGGGCGAGAAAGGACAACTTCCCCAAGAATTATGGGCTCCTTCCGGATGGTCACATACCTGCAGACCCCCCAAAGGATGCACCACAGCTGAGGGAGGGAGAAAGGAGGGGCAGGATGGCTGGAGCCAGAAGGCCCCATTATTTATTACTATTTGCATTCTGGGCAGGCCCAGAGGCCCCGACGCTGGTGGTTTTATGGAGATAGGTGGAAAACAATAGAAAAAGCATCCCACCATTGAGGAAGCCTTGAGGTGGAGGGAAGGGAGCAAGGAGGCAGCTCAGAAGCATCTTTGCAAGAAGGGAAGAAAGGAAGAGATTCCCCCAAGGGCAGGGAAGTAACAGAGGAGAGCAGAAGGTTGGATCTTGAATCTGTGGCCAACAACACAACAGCTATGAAAGTCTCTGTGAGATCCTGTGGAGCTCTGGGGAGTTGGTCACAGTTATGTGCCTCAGTTTCCCCCCAGGAATACCAGTCAGAGGAGCAAAAAGCTCTTCAAGCCTTGTTTCAGGGCAGCTAGGGTAGAACAGACTACAAAAAAGTTATTTCTCTGCTGGGATCTTCAGTCACATGAGGAAAGTAACGTATTTAGGGGTCCAGAGACATTGGACTTGTGCCTGTGCTCTGATGTGAGCAGGATCATGGCATAATCCTGCTGATGTCCCCTGCTAAACACCTGCACAACCCACCAAAACTAACCAGCACCATGCACTGCTGGCAACAGATCCCTCTGCCTGCTCAACATGATGTTAAAGTCCATATTCAAATGTATTCAGATCAATCCCCTGGGCCAAGAGGAACGAAGAACATAGAGAAGTGTTTGAAGATCCAGGACCTTCAACACAACCTCAGCCCACCTTCCTGAAGCCCCAACATTTGAATAGACTCAGCTCCAGGTCCTCTGCTGGTGTCACTATGGTGCAGATGACCTCAAGGACAAAAAGCTGTGACTTTATTTCAGCAGTTTCTGAAGAGAGCAGTGAGGAACTCGCTGTATCCCCTGTGCAAACCACGCGTGGAGAGACCTGCAGGAACACTCCACAGGCCAGGTCTTGCTGTGATGCTTAAGCCCAACTTTAAGGCTTTTTCCTTCCCTTTTTTGGGCCGGTGATGGGGAAGGGAAAGGAGAGAGTTGGGGCGAGAGCAGCCCCCTGCCCCCGGCGCGGCCCCGAGTGACGCTAGAGGGAGCCCGGGGCTCAATTAATTAACGAGCGAGAATTAACCGAGTGGGAAAAAACATTGGAGCCGGAAGAGGAAATGAGAATTCATTTACCTGCGTTATTACCAGCATTTCAAGCCGCATTTATGCTGGTTTATATTAAAAAAACAAACCCTGCAAGCGTAGCAGCGAGATGACAATAATCCAAATTACAGGCAAGGATTTGGGGAAATTTGGGCTCTAATTGATTTAAACGGCTGTCAAACCTGCTTTTTCCTCTGCCTAGGTATTTATTCTTCACTTTGAAGCATTTGAGGGAAAGCAGAAGGCATCAATCTGTCTCCAAAATGCCTTTTTTTTAATGCCGGGATTGATTTTTGAAGCGTCTCTGGAGGAAGGGGAAATGTAAAGAATCAATGTTAAAGACTTAAATATTTTCCAGCCTGGCCCAGCCATAAGCTCACACCCAGGGAGGCCAGAGCAGAGCTGCTCTAGGGAGGTCCCCAGGACTGATCCAGAGCCTGTCCAACGCAGTAGGATCACAGCCAAGAAGCCACAGGAGAGGGTCACAGAAGCCAAGGGCACCCTTGGGTACTGGCTGGGTGGTTGCAGCAGGATCCCATGGTTTTGGAGGTGCTTATAGGGGGCTGCCTGCATGCAGAAGGGTCTGCAGGCCCACCCTGAGCCTCAGCCTCAGTTTCCCCCTCATCTTCCTCCCTCTTCAGCCTTTCCTGCGTGGTACAAAGATCTACAGCAGGTCTGAAGCCTCCTGAAAGTGATGAGGGGCTTTCATGGGTTGTAGTAGACTTAAGCAGAGCTCCTGTGGGTGAGAGAAGGGAAAAACAACCCCAAAACATGTCTTTGTGTCGTGGTGGATGGGCTGGAGCTGTGTGGTGGATGAGCTCAAGCTTGAGTCTGAGCAAAACTGAACTGAAAGGGAGCTCAGCAGAAATGAGGTCATAAAAGCTGCTGTTGGGCTTATTTATTATCATTTTAATCTTATTAACATCCCATTCAGTAGCTCTTTGGAGAATAAAACACTGATATTGTGTATTTATCTTGACAGAAACCAACCAACCTTAATAAAAACGAATCACTTGATAAAGAAAAAAACAGGGGGAATCGAACCTTTCTGAAGTTTTATATTGTCATTTTAATGAACTACTCTAATACTGCCTAAGTGTGTAGGAGGGGAGGGAAACTAGAAAGTAGCAGAGCTTATGTAAAAGGGTTTGCTGTATCCAGTGTCCTAGGTGTAAATAATACTCCTGTTAATTTAAAACCAAGGCTGCCTGTCTTTATGACTTCACTGCACTCCCATTAGCTCCATCTTTATACAGTGTCATGGGTGCAAATACATCGGGTTGGAAACTTCCCCCAGAGCCACTTTAAAGTGGCTTCTAATCTTTCCCTTTAGTGGTGTTAATTCAACTTCACAAGAGTGTTTGAAGCACCATTAGGCAAAGAAATGGACCTTCTCTCCTGCTGGTGCCCTTATCCAAATAGAAACGTTACCAAAAAAAAAAGTAAAATAAAATCTGTTTCATATCAGGCCAAGTCTCTGGGGCTCTGGAGATCAGCTGAAGGAGACATGGGCTTCCTTTTTATGAGGCTTAAATACATAAAGGATTTATGCTTTGCATTTCTGCATCACCGCCCCATGGAGGTCTCCAAGCATCTTGGAAACCTTCTGCCTCATAGCATGCAGGACCAGTGGCAGCAGCTGCTGGAAATGAGGACAGAGAATGAGCTGGGGACACAGCCAGGGAAAGCAGAGTCAGTGTGACCCAGGCTGGCTACAAGGTGGCATGCTGCTGGGGTGGGTTTGTTTTACAGTAGGACTCCAATTGTCCCTACGGTCTGGCAGGTGCAGGGGTCACAGCCCAAAAGGAAGGATTACAAAGTCGTGAGATGCAACTTTCTCCTGTCCTCCAGGAGAGGGCAACCCCTGGCTGGAGCTGAACTGAGAAACACTGGTTAAAAAGAGATGCTTGGGAGGATTTTTTATCTTTCACTACTCCTTCCAAGCAAAAGCTCAAATTACTGCGATGGAGGAAGGCTGTAAAATGGAAAACACAGATGGGGGAACCTACAGGGAGGGTGGGTTTGGGGTGGCCTGTGGTTCCTTACACAGTGGCATTCATTAATACAGACTGGCCCTACTCACAACAAGGAGCAAACAGAGTTAAAAATAAAACAGAGTTTCTTTTGAATCAGTCAGAATTTTGTGCTGGGTGACCCAGTCATGTGCATGTCTCACCATTTATTTTCCTTAGGCTTGTGTTTAATTCTTCTCCTTTCATCTTCTTCCTTTTCAAAGACCCAGACAGGAGATGCAGGTGTAGGTTGGGTAAAACAAGCAGATCTGTAGGCAGCTTCTCTCAGCCTCCTCCAAGTACCTGCTTTCCACCACACACACAGTTTTATTTCTGCAATACACTCCCACACCAGCAAATGTGCTCTAGACCTGCCCTGTGGAGCCAAGCTGGTGAGCAAGACCCTGGTAAAAGTTTATTCCCAGTTTTATTCTATGTCATTGGGTGACACAGATCAAATAGCTCAGCCTCTTCTCTGACTCAGTTTCCCCATCTGCAAAATAAAGATCATGAAACTGCAACATTTTGCAAGATGCCACATTGCAGAAGCCACGAATTCAACATAATTTTCTTCAGATGTCTTCTTTCCTAAGAGGGTGGTGAAGGTCCAAGCCAGTATTTCACAAGTGGTTTATTCTGAGCGTGAAAGGTGTTCTGTGCATTTCAGTGAAGCTCCTTTTGAGTATGGGCTGAACTTTGCACTTGAAGGTGTCCAGGAGCTGATGGGAAGGAAAGGTGGGGAGACAAAAGAGGATCAAAATGCTTCTGAGTAAAGAAACGACTTGCTCAAGGGTGGCTGCTCAGCACCTCAGTGATTTCCCAACTACTTCCAGGGAGAAGGTTTGGAAAACCTAATGTGCAAGTGTTGGAAGAGAAGCAGGCATCCCACCAGGCCACTTCATCCTGGTGAGGGTGTGTGGCTCAGAGAAAGAATATCTGGAAAATAAATGGAAAAAACCTTGTCAAAATAGTCCTTGGGCCATGCTGTCTCTTGCAAACTGTTAACTACAGAAAGAAAGCAGGAATGAGAAAAAAAAACCACTCCAGCCTGGGAAAACTGGAATGTGGAGCTTTTTGGCATAAGCTGAACAAGAGAAGTTTCCAGAAGAAACAACATGAGTGAGAGGATTATTACGAAAGGCCAGAGTGTCAAATCTGTGCTGGGAGTTAAAAGGAGCCCATAAAATCCACTCACCAGAAATGGAGCCAGAGCAAGGTCTGGAGTTAACTCCTTAAAGTCTACAAAACAGTGATAACCATCAGGAATGACTTTCTTTCTGTGAGGTGTAGAGTCTGGGCAAAGTCCCATCTTCAGCCATCACCCAGAAAGCTATAAAGAGGAAAAAGGCAGATCAAGCAGGTTGATGAGTGTTTTATGCAATGCAATAAATCCAATGTCCAGAGCAGCTCTCTAATTTAAATTCCTCTTTCATAGCCATTTGTAACTATTCTTTCAAAAATAAAAGGGAATCACAACATGATCCAGTTACATTCTAACAATATAATCCATATGCACCTAATTTGACCATCATTATTAATATAAACTGTTGCCCTGCAGTAGCTGTGTGAGGCCAAACCCTACTGTGGACTTGCAAACTGATTGCAAAGTAGGAAAAAAAGAAATTCCCTTGGCTTTTAATTTTTTTCCCCGTTCAAACCCTTTGCAAACGCTGAGCAGTGAATCCCTGCAAGTTACACAGCAAATTCTTCTCTTCTGTATAAGTGCAATGAGTTTTTGTAGCTATTTGAGGATTTTCTGATCTAAAGAAGTAGAATCTGAAGAGAAATTTCAGATCATTGCCTGAATAGTACGTGAAAGTAGGGGCAAGGCTTGGGTGCATCATGTTCTTCACTGTCATGGTGGACAGGACAAGAAGCGGTGGGTTTAGATCGCAGCTAAGAAGAATTTATTATGTGTTTTAAAAGATTTTGTATTTGCAAGGAACAAAAGGATGGATTTGGAGTCTGAAGGTGATGAGGGATCTCTGATGCTGGGCAGGTACATGTCACAGTGATAACAAGGTGCAACTGTCTGAGATCATGTGGCAAACTGAGACTGACAGTCCAACTTTACGCAGAGGGTGTGAGACTCGTTCTTACAGGTCCCATCTGCTTTCCTTGCAGATGCCTTCATTGGCCCCTGATCCCATAAGCCAGGAGTAGATGATTAGCAGATTGCAGACCAACCCTGGCCTGTCCTCACTTCCTCTTCTGCTTCTGGCCTTTGGATCCTGAGCCTGCTCTTCAAATGTACAAGATGAAATTTGTCTGGAGGGAGTGGGAGGCAGGACCCGGCTGCACCAGTTCTGGCCTCTCTGCACAGCTTGGGCTCATCTGCACAAATCAGGGAAAATGGGAGAAGAAGCAGGATCTAGGAGATCATTATCATGAGATATAAGGAAGAAATATTTTATGCTGAGAGTGGTGAGACACTGGCCCAGGTTGCTCAGAGAGGTGGTAGGTGCCCCATCCCTGGAAAAATTCAAGATCAGGTTGGACAGGGCTCTGAGCAACCTGACCTGGTTGACGATGTCCCCCAACCCTAGAGGGCTGGACTAGAGGGCCTTGAAAGGTCCCTTCCAACCCAAACCATTCCATGATTCTATGATCATGAAATGTTGACTTGAGGGTTGCTAGTAATTCAGTCATGTTTGGATCACTGGAGTTCAGACACATTTTGGGAGGAAAAAGAAAGCACATGGACAACATTTTCAAAAGATTATGGGTGCTCCCCTCGAGTGGCAGGTGCTCAGCCAGAAGAAATGACTCCAGTTTAACACACACCAGAACAAATATCATGTCTCCAGCTCAGACAGGGCAGAGCTTAAAGGGACAATCAAACTGAGAAGCTTTGAAAAGACAGACACGAGTGTAATACGGAAGCAAAGACAAACTCATGAAAGTCAGAATGAATTTATGAGGCACCTTAATGAAACACGTGGGCACGCAGAAGATGAATCCATGATGTTTAAGCTTTTAAGTCTGCAGATAGAATGGAACTCACATGATTGGAAAGGTAATAAATTTCCTAGCAAATGGACAAGATCGTATTTGCACAGAGAAAACCTTTGCCCAAAGCAAGCGTGTGTGGTTAGTGGGAGATTCAATCAGGCTATTTAGTGCCAGTTGCACAACTGTGTCACTCAAAGACTCGTACTCTGCTCTGTCAAAGGTTGCACCCCTTGTACTCTGCTCTGTCAGAGGTTGCACCCCTTGAATGGTAACATTTATGGATTAAAGTGGAGCAGCTTTGCTCTGCCCGACAGATGGGTCTTGTTCCTTTGATGAGAAAGATCACAGAGAAGATGATAAACAAATCATGTCCAACTCCATGCCCATGGTGACAGAACATCTATCATAAATGTTACTTTTTACTTAATTACCCAGAAAATGCTCTGACAATCCTGTGCCTCAACACGGAACATGGAACCGCTGAGCCACGATCACAAACCATCAGCATTTATGAGCTGTCCTGCAGCAACACCCTGCTCAGATGCAGGGCAGAACCCCACTGCGTTGGGATGGCATGAAGCAACCCCCCCTGAGATGTCAGCAGGGTTTGAGAGCCTGGGGAGCCCCCCCCAAACACGCACCAGGCTCTTGGGGGCTGCGCTTGAACCCAGGGCAGGCAGCACCGTGGAGAGCTCCGCGCCCCCCCGACTCCCAATGGGGTGGGCTGGGGTCCTACTTGTGTGGCTGAGCACTGGGGTCTGTGAAACATCTGCAGTTCAATGTATAGATCCCTTATACACACACCTATAGATATGTGGAAGCATCATTCCATTTGGGTGTTGACATCCACGGATTTTTTTCTGAAGGAGGGTTTGGTGGTTTTAGCCCGGCCAGCAGCCAAACACCACACAGCTGCTCATTCACCCTCCCCCAGTGGGATGGGGGAGAGGATCAGAAGGGTAAAAGTGGGAAAATTCATAGATTGAGATAAAAACAATTTAATAATTGCAATAAATTGAAATTAAAATGATAATTATAATAATGGAATATATAAATGAGGGATACACAGTGCAATTGCTCACCATCCGCTGACCGACACCCAACCCACATCCAGCTACTGATCCTGGAGCAGAGACAATTCCAAAACCAAATCCACAATCCCAGAAGAGCAAGAGAGCCCAAGAGATCCCCCCAAGAGAGGTCTCCCAGCTTTCCAGACCACCCACATGTATACACTGAACATGATGTTATATGATACGGAATATCCCACTGGCACATCCAAATGCCAGCTTGGGTTTGCTAATTTTACTGTGCCCCTATGAGTCCTTTGCACTTGCAAACAAGCAAAACATGGGGAAGTTGGGAAGTCCTTCATCTTCCAGCAATAACTGAAAATATTCATATGTTATCAATGTTCTTCTCATAACAAATCCCTGAGTGAAACCAAACCACAGTGTTTTTCCAGCTACTAAGGAGAAAATTAACTCTCCCCTAGCAAAACCAGGACAGAGGGTTTGAACACTGCTGTGCTGGCTCATGCCAAAGCTCAACCTGACCCAGTAAGTGCTGCTTGGATTCTCCCTTTCCCATAAGGTTTGGGGTTTTTTTCTTTTCTGAGTTAATCCTCTTTGTTTCCAAATCAGTCTGCTGAAAGGAGTCCACAGTGAAGGTCTGAGTCTCCTCTCTGCAACAGGCAGTGAACACTCATGATGGGTGTAACCAGCAAAAGCTGTCTTGGTTGTGGGTCCTCATCAGTCCAGAACTGGGGAAGGTCCTCCCTGCTCTGGATATGGCCACACTTTCCTGAAGTGACACAGACTTTAAGTAAACCCAGTTATTTGGGCTGATACTTTGCTTTTCTTCCCTCTATTTATTTGTAGTCGTGCAGGCAGCTGCATGAAGTCACTGTGCAACAAGACAGAACCATCACTTTAAATTGCAAGAGGAAATTAATGCCACTTGCTTGAATTATAAATGTAAAATAAAAATGAATATTAAAATAAATGTTAAAATAAATATAAAAATAGACATAAAAATAAATATTAAAATAAACATAAACATAATAATAATAGTATTCACTCACCTTAAGTGGTATTTAACACAGAGGAACAAAGGGAATAATTTCTTCCCACAGAGGAGGAAAAACCTAGAAGCTGAGTGGTCAAAATAAAGGTAACAGAATAGTTTTTTCTTGCAGCCAAGATGGGAAAGATTGCAAAAGTCTTGTCTTTGCAAGCTAAACAGCTGCTCCAGAAAAATGACCAAATAAACAGTGGGTTTCTACAGGGAAGAACTGGCCTTTTGTGGTTTATTTTGTTTTCCCCCAGCTATAATCACAACTTGCTGCAAACCAGCAGTTGAGGCTGATGGAAAGTGGCAGAACAAGATATTACAGCGAGAGGAGAATTCAGATTTTCTCCACTTTTCACTCACCAGCAGCA
Source organism: Caprimulgus europaeus (assembly GCA_907165065.1). Next base: position 6,491,109 of record OU015549.1, read on the forward strand.
AAAATGATCTCCTCGCTTTTCCTTGAGAAACTTGGGGTTGCAGGACCCTTCTTATCTTCAGTCATAATTTTCTATTCTTATTTAGCTGTGTGTATCTACTTCACTTTCCTCTTCTTCCATCAGGCAACGAGCAAAGAAGAAACTTAAACACACACAGAGAACCTGGAATGGATAATTTCATTGACCCTGTGGGAAGTGTAACTGCAAAGACAGAGAAATAATAATTTGTAGCCTAAAAACTCGGTGTCTAGATCCAGGGAGAGGTTTATTTCTGAGTCTGGGAGAGCCAGAGTGGCTGTGGGGGTGAATTAGTGCAACTTTTGCTACAGTGCAAATGGTTAATATGAGCACGAGTATTTTTTACAGAAATATTTTCAAGGTTGAAACTTGCATTTTGTGAAATGGTTTCCCCTGCCAGAGTGATACATCCCCGGTATCATTTTAAAAATGCCTCATTATTTGCTATGTGTACACGGAAAAAAAAAATACCCAAAGAAAACGAAAACGATAAGAATTGAGAGGATTTCACAGAGCTTTTGCAAACGGACAGTCGCGGTAGAGCCACAGGGAACCGGGCTCCGGGCTGCAGACAGCTCTGGGACATGGGATCTGGGGGTTTGCGATCAAAATGGTAGGTGGGGATTTTTTGGGCTGGGGGTTATATATTGTACAGTTGCCCTTGTGCAAAATAAATGAAAATCGGCTTAACCTGCGAGTCTCGTTGTTATAATGAATTAGGGTTTTTTTTCCGCTGTGTTTATTAGTTATTTTTTTCGAAAAGAAAATTAAATCACGTAGTTTTGTGTTTCTAAATGTCCACAGCACCAATTCCCCGGGTTATTTGGGTGGTGGGAGAAGGCTGGGTCACCCCCTTGGTCGCACCCCCAGTCTCCCATCCCACCCTCTTGTCATTAAGGCAGGAAAACCGCCGGTGGCCCCGCACCCAAAGAACCTTCCCGGTCCCTTCTGGCCGGGTGAGCCCCTCAAACCCTTCCCTGAAGATTATTTTGGGGGTTTTTTTCAGGTTATTTTACCCGCACAGGGTGGGTGCGGAGCCCAGACGGGACCCCCGCTGTGTGTGTCTGTGTCCCGCTCCCGGGACCCGTCGCTGCGGGGATGTGGCTTTGCCTTCGGCCACTCTCGGTCGGGGGATAAAACCCGGGATTGGGATTTTCCGGGATTACCCAGGACATCAATCCCGGCCGTGATTTCCCGGGGGCTGGGGTCCGGGGCACCCAGGGGCAAGCCAGGCTGGAGGGTGGCATAATTTCATTTATTAACCGATCATCCCAAACCCTTTTCCCTCTCCCTGGCTCCTTTCACGGAAAAGAAATCCCCCCCGTTTTTTTCTTTCAGCGTTTTCCCTGCGCGGCCGCGGGGCGCGGAGCCGCGGAAGGGGTTGGGGGGGATACGGGGGTGGGCGAATTTACCATCCGTCCCGTTGGAAACCGAAAAACCGGGATTTACTGTAAAACGTCTCGGTGGCTTTTCCCGGAGGGGATTTGAGGCAAAAAAAAGTCTGAGAATGTCACTTAGACAGAGTTTGTCACCAAAACCCCGATGCTCTTGTCTGGGGGATGAGAAATGTCCCCTCTGGGATGGGGAAGGTTGAACTGGGGTGGGCGGTTCCTGCAGCCCCTTCATTCTCAACAGTTTTATTCCTGGGGGTCACATCCAGACCCCCCCCCCAGACCATCTGCCCCAGCAATAGGGTTGCCCCGGTGCTGGGAACCCCCCAGTTCTGTCAGTCCCAGCACACACGGGCTCGCTGATGAGTAAGGAACCCTGATTCGGATTGAATTCTGGTTCCCAGGAGGTGAAAAGGGCCAGAGACACACAGGTACCCCCAGACAGAGCCTGGGAGGGGGCACAAGCCTTTGGGGTGGGCTTGGGGTGTCCCCACACATTATCCTGGGACTCCATCATGTAGAGGATGGAGCCTTCTGCTCCATCAGCCTTCTGTTCTCAGCGGAGGGTTGGATGCTGAAGTGAGCCACCAGGGTGAGAAATGCTCCAGCATGGTAAGAGATTTGCAGGAACATGAGGGGAAAGAGCAGAGAAACCAGTGTCCACAAATTCCCTCCAAGAATGTTGGTGTCTCACTTCTCATCCCACTTGCATTTGACATTTGCAGCAAAAGGAAAAGTAAAATAAGAGAAAAATAAGGAAGAAAAGTGGTAACTCCACTGGTTGTGGTGCATCCTTCTGGTTTTTAAGACCAAACAGGGAAATAAAAGAAAAACAAACAAATAAACAAAAATGTCCCAGATCTGGCTGAGCAGAGATCCCTAATTCTGAATTAATTTCTCCTTTCTTCCATGCAGGACCATTCTTGGAGGTGGCCAGCCATATGAGCAGAGACATGAAGCTTCCAAAGAGGTGGAGGTTGGGGCTGGTGGACCCATACCCAGCACCTCTGCCCTGCTCAGCACCAGCAATGCAGCTCTGCTCAGGGCAGGGGCCACAGGGAGTGAAGCCAGGGACACTCCTGCCCTGATTCCTGCAGCAGAAGTGGGAATAAAATGTGTTTCTCATAGAGTTTATGTCTAGAAACTCCACTTATTAAGTCAGCCCTGTTCTCCTGTGGGGTTTCATTGAGGTCTCTGGTTGCTGCTTAGGCATCCATGACTTTGTCCCACATCAGCCTGGTGAGCCATGAAGAGCCATTGTCAAACTGACTTTTTCTCTTGAAGTCTGAGAGAGAAGAGTTTGAGAAAGTTGGATTTCAGAGCCTGGTTAAAGGGAGCAGTTTGGAGAGGTTTACATTTTGGGAGAGAGCCGCCCTTTGAGGTGGATGGTCCTCAAAGCTCCTGGTGGCCTGGTCCATCATGCAGCCATTCTTCATGCTCCAGCCGGCATGACTGAAATGCCTCCTGTTCACACGGCATCTCTTCAGCCTTTTTCCAACCTCTGCTGCTGGCCAGGCTGGAGGACAACACAGGTTTGCTGGATTTCAGTTCTTCTGGCCTGCTGCTGGCAGATGATCTCTGTGCTAAGGCAGATTTGGGAGGATTTCTGTGCAATTTAGACTATAAATGACATCGACCCTTACAGCAAAGTTCCACAGAGACCTCTGCGTAGTTTACAGCGGCTGCAAGAGGTAGAAATAACATCAGGGGTGATGGTAAAGCCAGAAGTACAACTCAAACCTCTCAAGTCCCAGGGTAGTACCTCGACCACTGGGCTCTTGGGTCTTCTGAAATACATTAGTTCCTTTACAGCAGAAGCTGTAAACCAAATGCAAACCAAATCTTGGGATTTTTATTTCAAGCACTCAGTCTTGGGCTTTGAATTCATGCTGAGAACAAGAGACAAGCCAACATTTATTTTTGTCTTTGAGAAATCATAGTCCTGAATGTTCCTCTTTTCTTCTAAAGCTTGGGTGGGGAAGGGGAAAAACTGGCTTGATTCTGGGAAGTATTTTGATAAAGAATAGCTGCAGGCAAATTAAAAACCTCCAAATATTTTGTTAAGGATATTTTATATTAATCTATTTTATCTCTCTGTGGAATTTTAAGATGCAGAGCACAGAGGAGGCAGTGGCAGCAGTGAGATGTGACAATTACCAAAAGCCTTCGATGCATTTCCAGTTCTACTCCACACACACCACATTGTTTCATGCGTTTGTGTACCCCTAGGTTCAGTGGAATGTGCCTGAATGATGGTTGAACACAGATGTAGGAAAAGACTGCCAAAAGCACTCCAAGAAAGGACAGGGACTGGCAATAAAGAGAGCTGCATCAGCAGGAATGGAGGCTATGAGCCCTGGAATCTCATTCCAGATTTCACATCCTCTATGGACTGATGGTGATGGGGAAATTGGGAGAGGGACAGGAAACTGGGTGGCTGGTGTCCCAACACCGGCAGCTCAGGCGTAGGCTCAGCATTAGGTTTAAGCAACAACAACAACAAAAAAGACCAAGTGGGATATTAGGAGTAAAAAAAATGAGGATGGTTCAATGGTTTGTGTTGAAAAATACTGTCTGCACTGATTTACAGCGATGGGGGCTTGGCCCAGGACATGGAAAGCGCCATGCAGATGGGTTGGGAGAACAGGAACCCCCAGGTCCCAGCTGTCCACAACACAGCTGAACTCAGACTGAAGAGGAAAAGCAGAATAAACAGAAATGTAAGGAAAAGTGCTCTCACACTTTACCATAAGCTAACCAGGCTCAGGGACTAATAGGGCACTGAGAGGGACTTGTTGTGCCAGATTCTCCCTTTCCTCTAAGAACTGGACTGTGCTCGGCTGTAGGAATGAGCTTTGTTCTTCTCTTCCATTTGCACTGAGCTGAGTCACCGTGGGGGAAAAGCCCATTTGTTAATGAGAACAAAGTGATAAGGCTGAGACCAGAATCTCTCTGCTTGCCAGTTAAAAACCACATACATACTGGTTTCTTTGAGGTTCCTCTAACAACCCCAGCCGTCGTTCCCAGCCCTGGGGACTTCATCAGCCCCCTCCTCACCTGCCAGTGGAGCTGAGGGCAGCAGTGTGCTTGGCTCCAACCATGCCCAGGTCATCTGGGCAGCAAGAGCAGTGTCTGGGTCCCCTGGCAGCGCTATGGGCTGTGTAGGGCTGTGCAGGGTGCAAATAAACACCCCCCACCCTCCATCTCCTGCCCAGGCTGCAGACACAGCCAGGAGGTACCATAAAGCTTAAGGTGTGTGGTTTTTGTGTAAACATTTGTGTAGATGCCGGTGCTTTGGTCGGCTCAGGAGCCTCTGTGCCTGGGGTGGATTTGCCGCCGTGTACAAACCTTCGTGTTTCTTTGCACGTTCTTCTACATGATGGGGCACTCAGGACTAAGGAGTGAGGGAGTTTGTGAAAATAGGAATAGAAAACCACGGGTCTTTATCAGAGACAGGGACATACATTAACCAGGGCTTCCCATAAAAATAGCACTGACCTTCCTCTGCTTGTGAAACCTCCTGTCTGAGGAGCTGCAGCACCGCGGCGCTTGGCTCCCCGTTCACACAAAAGCACTTTCTCTTTTAATGTCGGTGGGGAGGAGGAAGGTCCCAGGGTTGGGCAAGGAAGGTCCCAGGGTTGGGCAAACACGCTGGTGTGAAAGGCTGGAGAGGGGAAAATCACTTCTGTTGGTTCTGGAAAAATACACTGAAGCTATCTCAGTGCTAAATGCTGGTGTCTGACCTCTTGGAGGGAGAAATAAGAACAGAATAATTGTTTAGAGCCATCTCTATGAGGAGCAGATCTTCTCAGGAAAATAATCTGAGATTTGGGATAGGCTGATATATTTAAAAGGAAGAAAAAATGTCATTATTTGAAAGTATGTTCAAGAAAGACAGAGATGTTAAGCACTATTTTATAAGCTTGGGGGAGATAGATGGTTGTTGCAAAAAGGGTGAGCCTTCAAATGACAGGAAACTCACCCCAACCTGCCATGTAAATGTAATTCAGCAGAGGAATTTTAACAAGAAGCACCTGCCTGTCTTTTCTAGCTCAGCACTGGCCTTTATGGCTTTACACACATTGTTAAATTTAATCAAGCACATCAGTTTACATATTGTTTCTAATGATTAAACTCTCTATGGCTGGTTTTTTACATATAGGTGAAGGTACTAAGGTGTATTACAAATTAAATATATATATATATATATATATATAAAAATATATAAATATATATATATATATATATATATATATATATATCAGTCAGCCAAAAATGTGCAGGCTGTTTGCATGCTGTGCTCTGAATCAGGAACTTCGATATTCTCAGCACCAGCATCCAAAAGTTCACACAGACTCTTGAGGAACATCATAGGCGAGAGATGAGGAGATGGTAAAGGCATTTGACTTAACAAGTGACCTGTGCTGCGTCTGTGTGACACCGGTAGATGCATTAACCCAGCAGACAGTCCCCGTGGGCAGCCCAGCTCAGCCGCCTGCGCTGCTGGAGCTGCACCAGTGCTGCAATGTGTTCACCTCCATGCATTTCAAATTCTGAGGTGAGGAAACATTTTGTGTTCACAAACATTCTCCAGGGTTAAAAAACCCAGCATCCAAAAAATGGGAGGAAGTTAGTGAGAGTGGGAGGAGGGGAAGGGAGGACGATGGCAGCTGGGAAATCCCTGGCACAAAGAGGAGGTCATGGACTGTGCAGCACGTCTGAGGGTGCTGGACCCAGTACCTGTGTCTTCTGCATATAGCTGGCTTGTGTGGAGTAGGTCCCAGCACGTCCCAAATGCATCAGCCTCACTGACCTCCATGAAGTTGATCTTTTCCTTTCCTTTGTTCTGTATTTTTACATGTCCAAAAACCACAACTAAATTCCTCTTCTTCCATCAAGGCAAATTTTCTTGGTGGATAAAGAGAACAAGTTTGTGAAGCCATGAATTCCCACTTCTTTCTCAACTGTCTGGCTCAGCCTCATCTTCACAAGCCCCTGGGGACCGTTTCTGGGTGCACACATGAAAGAACACAAGAGCACATGCTACCTCAGCTATTGCACATCACGAATCTCCCGTCCATCTGAAAGACATTGTCTTAATAGGCCACTGCTTGCACAGGACAGATGGACAGAAGAGACAGAAAAATCCACTGTGGGAGAAGGAATTGCTGTGGGAGGAAGCAACAGCTCCATTCCCAATGGATCTGCAGCATTGGCTCGGTGTTTCAGGGATGTTGTGCAGGGACAAATTGGAGAAGCCACAATAAGGTGACATAAAATAATGGCTCATGCAGCTCTGCTTCATTCCTCACAAATGTGCATGAAACCATGGTCCTGGTCTCCTCCACTCTAAAGTTGAGGAGATTGCTTTGAACTTTAACTAACACAAGGGACCACACAATTTTGCTGATGCACTTTAGAGGAATTACTATTGATTTATATCAATATAAGCCCAGGAGCTGAAAAGAATGATGAGGAGAGGTGCTGCACACACCTCAGTCTCCTCCAAGCTTGTAAAATAGTGCTGAACATCTCTGTGTTTCTTGAACACACTTTCAAATCATGACATTTTTCTTCCATTTAAATATATCAGCCTATCCCAGCAGGCAGAAGGAAAGGCTCATCATCATCCTCAGAGCTGGGTGTGCTCACCAAGGCCAGATGAGCTGCACCTCAACACAGCCCATGGCTTTTTGGTGCTTATTTCAATCTTCTGCACTGGACAGAAGCTGGAAGATGTTGCTCCCAGTGCATTCAAGCATTAAGTGGTGCAGGAAAATGGTATTTAACATAATTTAGTTACATTCCACTTCCTGCTTCTCTTGTTTCATGTGGTAAAAAGCTAAATAAACCAAAATATGTGAGAAAAGAAGATGGGTTTTTTTTTTTCCAAGAAAGCAAATGCAATACTGATGTTTCTGATAAATTTTATAAAAAGTCTCTACTTCAGTGTGTGGGTGTGAATGTGTGTGCAGGTACCTGAGCCAGTGGCTGCTAAAGGAAAAGGAAATTTCTTTTATGTCACTTCATTAATTTGACAGGGGAGGTGGCAAGATGAAGGCATATCGCTATTTTAATAGATTAAAGACAATTTTTTTTTTCAGGAAGAGATTTCTTCCAGCTGGCCTTTTCCTGGTGGGATTTTCCAAGCCAGAAATAATTTCCTCCTTTCCTTTCCATCTACTACCAACCCTTCAGGTGAGCAGTGACCATCCCAGCAACCTCAGTTATTTACACCCGTACTACCGCGACCATTGAGACCGCGTGTGGTGCTGGAGGACAAACTTAGAAGCTCCAAGTCCCATGAGGTGCTTCAGAGCTGCCTGGTTTTAAACCAGATTCAGCTCCTGTGTCTCATTCACCTGCTTCAAGCACTCACTGCACTGTCCTGCTAAAGGGAGACTGTGATGAGAACACGAAACCACGAGTCCAGGTGACTTTGTTTTAATAAATTATTGAGTGTTGCTGAAGTATATATGCAAACACAGACCTGTCTCTGCTTCCACCTCTCTCATTTCCACCCCTCTCCAGCACTTCAGTGCATTTCAGAGGGAAGCAGATATGAAAACCCACACTGTTTCTATTTTCGGTGTCTTCGTGTTGCCGTAAGCTCCGTTATCAGCTCCTTTTGTACAGACTTGGGTCTGTCCCTGACATTTCTACACCTCATCCCCTTTCACTTTTGATATCCTTGCCAAGACCTTGTAGAAACCAAGTTTGCAGACCTAGAATTGGTCCCTGATGGTTTCAGAGCTCTGCAAGGGTGGGTTGGGGTTGAGGGTGAATTTTAATGAATCAAATCCCTTTGAAACTCTGATAAACGGTCCCTGGAAGGTGACCCAGGTGGGACCTGGGTTTCTTCTGGCCAGGAGTCCTGTCCCTCAGTGCCTCAACCCCCCTTGCTAGCCTGGTACCTACACATCAATCAGGAATTAATGGTATTAAAAAGCAACAGGTTCTCTAATTCAATTGCTTCTGTGGCTTTATGTGACAGAAGATAATCACCACCTGGATTTTCTTTCCCTTTTCTATGCAAAAACCCCCTGTAGTCTCATAATAACCAACACATTGATTTCCAGGTATTTTTCTTCATTAGGTAGTGCCCTTCCTGTGGCTGTACAGATGGGCTTTCTTACTTGCTTATAAAAATTAAAAGCAAGTGGGTGTATCCTGAAAAAATATAAATAAATCTCTCTTTTAGCCTTTGGTGTTTAGGGGAAAAAAATAACCCTACAGATACTGTAAAAATACACATCGAGCTGCAAATTATTGAAGGGGACAGGAGACACTGGCAAGGTGAGCAAAAAAAAGAAAGAAATGGTGAAATTGTGCTTTAAAAGTGATTTTTTCCCCCCCTCCCACTCCCGGCGGGTCGGGGCCGGCGGTCCCGGTGGGTGTAGCCTCAGACGGAGCAAACGTTTGCGGGACCGAACAAATCGGGTTTTTCTCCCTCATTTTTCCGCCGGATTCTGGTTTCTCCTGCCCGACCGAGAGTAGGAGGAATCGCTTCTTTCTTACACTTTTTTTTTGCAAGGAAATTGATGCCGAAGAGGGTGCTGGAGGCTGAAGAATGCGGTGAAATGCAAAAAAAAAAAAAAAAAGAAGAAAAAGAAAAAAAAAGAGAAAAAAGATAAAAGAAAAAGAAAAAGAAGTGTTTGAAGGGAATTAAAAATTGAAAAAAGCCCCTTTTTCTCCGTCTTTTAGTTGCAACAGAAAATGGCACACGGATCTATAATGCGGCTATTTCCCAGCCCTACAGTGGACATTAACATTCAGCACACGGTGCTCTGCAGCAGGAACGAAATGGTTTTGAGTGTAAATGAACAAAAACCCATTCGCAAACCATCACTGTATTCAATTTCACCTCGGCAAATGGAAATATTTCTCACTTGGGCGTTTAGTTCTATAGATCAGAGCAAAAACCCCAATGAAAAGAGTGTTTGAGTTGCTATTTAGGGAATATTTAATCCCAACGGCACTTCCAGAGTGTTGTGAGACCCATCGATGGCGAAGCTGCTTGAAACAATAAACCTGTTTCATCTTTTTTTTTTTTTTTAAATTTTATAAAAAGCAATTAAGTCATCTAGCAGAGAAAGATAATGATTCCCGTGGAAAATGAATTATAGTTTGCCTTTGGATGGAGTGTAACGCTGTAATATATCAAAAAGGCATTTCCCTCGCAGTGCTTTAAAATAAGGAATTTAATTTTAAATTTAGTGGATGTAACTACAATGAGGACAACAGTTTTTCTGTTTTGTTTAGAGGTCTAAAACGACATGGTGATGTCCAGCAGCACACAGACTCAGAGATCACACCCTCTAAGGGTTTGAAAAAATTAAAATAATTTAAAAAAAAGGGAGAGAAGCAAAGCTCCCTTGTATATTGAATTTTATTCTCGGACTCACGTTAGGAAACAAACGGAGTGAGGATGTAAAAAATGTACCTTTGATTCAGCTGAAGGAGAAGCAAGGCAAGACAGAGCAGTCTGAGGTCCCTGTTAATGACATCCCGTCAAGATGCTTGTAAGCCCCAAGAATGTTTACAACGTGGGCTCAAGTTCAATGACAAAATCCTTTGAAGGGGAAGAAAATAAAATAATAAAAAAAAGCAGCCCAGACACTTTGTGCGGTGGGCATGAACTTGAACAAAAGAAAGGAGTCAAAGGCTGGGGAAAGTGGGGGAGGCGTGAAGGGAGGACTTGGAGAGGTGTTCTCACTCTTTCTGCCTTCCCCAGGCTCCTAGGTGGGGCTTTGGTACATTTTTAAGTGATTTAGGAGAAAAATAAAGGAGGGAAGAGAAGAGAAGAGAAGAGAAGAGAAGAGAAGAGAAGAGAAGAGAAGAGAAGAGAAGAGAAGAGAAGAGAAGAGAAGAGAAGAGAAGAGAAGAGAAGAGAAGAGAAGAGAAGAGAAGAGAAGAGAAGAGAAGAGAAGAGAAGAGAAGAGAAGAGAAGAGAAGAGAAGAGAAGAGAAGAGAAGAGAAGAGAAGAGAAGAGAAGAGAAGAGAAGAGAAGAGAAGAGAAGAGAAGAGAAGAGAAGAGAAGAGAAGAGAAGAGAAGAGAAGAGAAGAGAAGAGAAGAGAAGAGAAGAGAAGAGAATAGGGATGCCAATATGGTGTGTGTCCCACCTTGGGGCAGGGCAGCCAGTGGTTGAAGGTGTCTCTTCAGTGACTCTGTTTTAAATGTAATTTTCTTAATAAAACCACACCAGAGCCCCCCATCCAGCCCACTGCTCACCCGGGACCTCCCAGGGCTGCTGTGCCCCAAGTTTTGAGCTCTTTTGCCCCAGTTTTGGGGTTGGTCTGCCCCAGATTTTGAATTGTTCTGCCCCAGGTTTGAGGCTGCTCTGCCCCAGGTTTTGGACTGTTTTGCCCCAGGATTTAGGCTGTTTTGCCCCAGGTTTTGGGGTATTTTGTCCCAGATTTTGGACTGTTTTGCCCCAGGTTTTGGAGCTCTTTTGCCCCAAGTTTTGGGATGCTCTCCCCAGGTTTTTGGCTGTTTTACCCCAGGTTTTGGGCTGTTTTACCCCAGGTTTTGGGCTGATTTGCCCCAAGTTTTGGACTGATTTTCCCCAGGTTTTTGGCTGGTTTGTCCCGGGTTTTGGGGCTGCTCTGCCCCAGGTTTTTAGAGTTTCAAGTTCAACGGCAAAGGGAGGGGGCGGGAACCTTCACCTGGCCCGGCGCCCCCGGCAGCGGCTCCTTCCCGGTTTTTACGAGGATGTCGGGCCTTTCTCGCCCTTTGCTGAGGCCGCCGTGTCAAGGTTTTACAGCTCTTCCCGAGACTCTCCTCCTCCCCTTCCCATCTGCATTTTCCGCCTTGGATTCGGGGCTGGAGCTGGGAACAGGGATTGGGGGCGGGGGAGGTCACGTCTCCCAGTTTCACCCCAGTTTCCCACTGGGAGGGAGGATGTCCTAATGGGCTGGAGGTGTCTAGGGGTTTCCAGTCATTCCAGAGAGGGGTTGGAGATATCAGGGAAAGATCCTTAGATGGGGAAAAAAAAAAGGAAAAAAAAAGAGAAGCATCTCACTAAAAGGATTAACCCTTAACGTGCCATAAAGGGGAGCACTAAGAGGAACATCCTTTTCCAAACTCATAAACTGACCAGGTTTATTTTGAAATCAAGCTAGTGTATGGGCCAGACTTATTTTATTTTAATTTATTTTAAACTTATTTTATTCTATTTTTATTTATTTTCTTTTTATTTTATTTTATCATATTTTATTGTATTTTTATTATTCACTTTTCTTTGGAGAACATCCCAGGGGCTTCCTCCTGTCAGGTAAAACTGCTTCTTCTCTGCAGCCTCTACAAGCACACAGAAATCAGGAGGAAAAGCTTCATTATTGGTAACAGAGAGGGAAAGAAAAGCAGATTTTGACATTTTCATCCATCCACCCGCTCAGGAAAGCCAGACAAACATTCCCAGCCACTTCCTAACACGGGAGGAGTGGTGGGGTCAGGCCGGTGCTGCCGGGACTCAGGGTCGGGATCCTCCCTCTGGGCCAGAAATTAAGAAAATAAACCAGAATTTATTCAAATCCGAATAATTCAGAGCAGGATCCGGATGGGGAAGAGCAAAGTCGCCCCTTTTTCCTCTTTTTTAATTTTTATTTTTCTTTTTCTTACCCCAGCCCCTACTGCTCCCCCTGCATGGGGCGGGATTGATGACGTAACTCCCACCACCCCTGCTTACGTCACCGCTCGGAGCGTTCATCCCAAATACCATTGGCTGTTTCCCTCCCGTAGCTTGTGGCGTCACGAGTGACGTCACGGAAGGAGTGACGCCCACCCAGGCGGGGAAAAGCTGCACCCTGGAGTGCCACCAGCACCTCCTGCAAAGCGCAGGGAGAAAATATGGGGGGAAAATGGGGAAAAACGGGAAAAAAACCCCGCGCCTGCCTCTGCTTCGCTCCGCGCTGGGAACCTGCTGGAAGGCAGAGCCCGCCCAAGCTTAAAATATTTAATAAATACGTCATTAAACACGAGCAAAATCACTGTTTAACATCAGCATTATTTAGGGCACGCTGGGGTTTAATGCTTCGAATTTCGAAGAGAAAGAAAAAGGAGGGAAAAAAGGCAAATTTTTGGTGGTGGTAAGAGTGTTTTGGAGTTTATTATGATTATTTGAGAGGCTGTTTGGGGGTTTTACAGGCGGATTTAAACACGTCGCTGCTGCAGAGACTCTGCAAACCGACACGTCGCTGCCTTAAAACACTGAGATATGAAACAAAGAAATTGTGTAGGTGGAGTTTGCCCTTCCCTGAACCTGTAAATAACCTGAAAATAGCAGGAAAAAAAGCGCATATTTGAGTATATTTCCTTTTACCCTATTTATTCTGTTGAAAATAATGACATTTCTCAATATTAACCAAAATCATTGAGTTTTACACGGAGATTATCTCAGCACATGCTACGAAACGTATAATTCTGTATTAGTAGAAGGAAAATGTGTGTACCAATACATAGATATTAGCACAAATGAAAGCGCCTATGGAATTATACGAATCGCATTTACCTGTATCAAAATATAGGCATGAACATACATAGAACTGCGTCTATATGTACGTATACAAACACGTGTATATACACCTTTATCCGAGTATATATTTATATCCACACATCCAGGACTATATCGCATGTCTACGTGCATAGGGTCGATATAAACAGGCGAACACAAATATCGTATGATTAAAAAAAAGGGGAAATAATGCGTATTGCTAAATATGTGTATGTATATTTTATATATATAACCGCGCAAAAACGTGGGACGTGCCTTTATAAATGTGTGTCTACGGGGAGATATATGGTATATACTGTACATTCACTCAAACCCGCGCGTTTCTGCTTCTATATAACACACCTGGTCTACAGTAATTCTCCTTTCAATGCGCATTTGGATACTTTTGCCTGTAATTAAGGAGATTTAGAGGTTTTGGGGGTTTTTTTCTGCTGGAAGTACGGCTTTTTGTTTTTAAAGACCAAATTCCCGGCCATCATCAGTTGCATATTGGGGTTAATTAATACAATTAGTCAGTTTTTCTTCCTTTTTTTTTCCTTTTTTTTTTAAAGCGCTCGGAGGATGCGATTCAAACCGAAGCGGTAGGAGACGAGAGGGAGCACGACGTAGTAGCGGCGTAGTAAGGCAAGAGTAAACTGTACAAGGTCCTCTGCCTACAAAGAGGGCAGGGATGGGGCATCTTCCTTGCTCGCCCCCACTTTGCGTGGGGGTCGCACCCACGGAACCGCTGTCCCGGGTGGCAGGGACGGCTCAGCCCACCCCGGTTCCGCTCCTCCCGCCTCTGACGATACCGGACCCCCCCCTCCCCGGGTTGATGGGGGGGTAGATGGTGGCCCCGTGGTGGGGGGGAGGGGGTGTCCTCACGGGGTGCTGCTGCTGTTGCTGCTTTTAATTTTGGCGACGACTTTTTTCTCTTTGACCCGCCTGTTTTGGAACCAGATGGTGATTTGTCGCTCGGTGAGGTTGGTGGCGGCGGAAATCTTCCTCCTCTTGTCGCGGGTGATGAATTTGCTGCTGGCGTATTCCTTCTCCAGCTCCTTCAGCTGACCCTTGCTGTACGGGACCCTCTTCTTGCGGCCCCGGCGGAAGGAGCAACCGTCGGGGGGAAGCGGCCCGGGGGAGTCTGAGTGTGGGGAGACACAGGGCTGAGTGGGGCTGGGGATGGGGGGGTCCCCAAGCACCCTACACCCCCCCCTGCACCCACCTCCCAGCACCTGTCCCTGCAAGCAGCACCCTCTTTCCATGCCACCCTTTTTCTTCCTTCCATCCTCCCTGACAGCCATGATATTTAAATGATATATTCTCCCAATTAATATTTAAACGCCAATTGATATTTAAATGTCAATTGATATTTAAGTAGATATTTATTAACTAATAAATATTATTAACTAATAAATATTATTAACTAATAAATATCAGTTATTGGATAATAAGTCGGGGTTGGAACTAGATGATCTTTAAGGTCCCTTCCAACCCAAACCAGTCTGTGATTCTGTGACTCTATGATTGATTCAATGATTCTATTATTCTATTATTCTATTGTTCTACTATTGATTCTATGATTCTGTGATTGATTCTATTATTCTATTATTCCACTATTCTATGATGGATTCTGTGATTTGATGGTTCTATGATTCTATTAGAGATATCGCTTTTTTTCCCCCTGAATTTCTGATTATTTTGGGGGGAAGAAATCCAGATATTGGCAAAATACCAACTCGGGGGTGAGACCGGCGCTAATACCCGCGTCCTCGCTCCGCGGTTTCAGCGCGGTCACTGCCGGGCCGAGCAGGGTGGGGAGTGAGTTCAATCCCACGGCCGTGGGGTGGGTGGGGAGGGTCCCCAACGTCCCCACCCTATTCACAGACCCGCTCGGTGGGGATCACTCGATTGCGAATGGGATCGTGTGGGAGCCCAGGTAGTATCATCATCTGCCTCTGCTCCGAGGGCGATTAGTGGCAGCGTTAATCTAAATTATTGCTGTGAATCTAAATTATTATTAACCTAAATTATTTATGAATCTATATTATTATTAAGATATATTATCAGTCTATATTATTAACAATCAATATTATTAATCTATGTTATTAATCTAAATTATTATTAATTGGAATTAATATTAATCTAAATGATTAAAGGGCAACGTTAATCTAAATTATTTCGTCAAACCTACCCACTGGCTGATTTGGGCTGGCTCACCAGTCACTTTTACTGGACGTCAAGAGGAGCTGCCCAGCAGATTATTTTACACCTTAGTCCCAATCCCTCCCCTGCACCACGCACCCTCCCCGCACCGCCAGCCCCTCCAGCAGCCCCAGCACAGGGTCTTTACCTGTAAAAGAGGATTTCAGGAGGTAGCCGGCCTGGCCCTGCTCTTTGGGGCAGCACATCTGGCTGCTCCACCCGCCGCCCAGAGCCCACGGCTGATGGTAACCGTCCACGGGCAGCAGAGTCTCGTGTCGGGACTCCCCCGGGCCGCCTAATCCCGGTACCACCGACACGTCCAGGTAACCGGCGACGGGCTGGTAAGGGTTCCCGTAGCCGGGGTAGAAAGTGAACTCGGTGGGGCGGCTCTGGAAATCCTCGCTGCCCCCGGGGGGATCCAGGTACTTCTCGGTGGGGAAGGGACCCTGGACCGGGCCGGTTTTCAAGGCGCTGCGGGAGACACGGCAGGAATAGTAACCGGTACCGAAATATCCGTAGGGCAGCGGGGCGGAAGCGGCGGGGCCCGACGGGGCGGGCGGGGGGGCGGCGGGACACGGCTTGGGCGGCTCTGCCGGTCCCTCCGGCGGGTAACCGGGGTTTATCCCGGGGGGAGGCGAAGGACCGGTGAGGGTCGCGGGGGGAGGAGGCAGCAGCCCCCTGCCCTGGCCGCCTGCGAAGCCGCCGGCTGCCAGGAGCCCCTCGAGGCCCGGGGGACCGCGGGGCTCCGGGGGCTGCATGGGGGGCGGCTCGGGGGCCGGGGCATGGGGAGAGGCTGCTCGGCAGCACCCGGGCACTGCCCGAGGGGGGTCCCCGGATCTTTTTAAAAGGCTGTGAGCTGCCGAGAGCTGCCTTTCCTCGTCGGGCAGCCCTGACGCAACGGGTGGGGGCTGCCTCATTGGCTGCGGCTCGGGGGGGAAAAGGACGGAGAAGAAGAGAAAAAAAAAAATAATCCAACCCCCCACAAAAAAACCCCTTCAGCTCCAATAAACCTTCGCTGCAGAAATTGCGAAAATAGTTTTATTGCAATGGGAGGAGGAGGGGACACACACACTCCCCCCCCCGCACGTGACAGGCGGGTACACGGGAGGCGCCTCTTGAGCTGCATCTTGCCAAAAAAAAAGAAAAAAAAAGAGGCAGAGGTGGGGGAGGAATGGGGGGAACGAGAAGAGGGAGGGGAAGGGGAGGGAGGATCACGAACGGCGCGGAGGAGCAGTCCCCGGTGGAAAAATCCGGGCTCAGATTAAAACCACCTTTTTGGCTTTTTTTTTTTTGGTCTTTTTTTTTTTTTTTTCCCCTGTATGGCCCCTTCTTCCCACGCAGGTCTGGGGGTTTCCGCCCTGAGAAAAAGCCCAGCCCAGGGACACCCCACGGGGTGACGGTGGGCACCTGTGGGGCAGCGATGTACCCTCGGCAGCGATGAACCCCACTCTCTACCCCTGCTCAGGGGTTTTATCCTCACTCACCCCCCATTCCAGGTCTTAAAGGTCGAAACTTGTACTCTTGGGGAGAGGGACAAGGCATGGCCCTAAAAGCAAGGACAGGGAGGAAAGGGGGTCCCCAGCACCCCGAAAAAATAACTGTAAGTGAGGAAAACCCAATCTGCTCGCACAGAGCTATCGTCACGCAGGACACTGGTGTGCACTGGGCTGGGTCTGCAGGTCAGAGTGGACCCCAGTTAAGAAACATTCCAAAGGGACAGAGTTTGGAGAAAGAGAATGGGAAAATAATCCAGAGAAAGGGGTAAATAAAACCCCTTTTGGGATGCAGGAGCAGCGGGCAGGTGGAGAGACAGGCGGAAAGACAGACGGACATGGGGATGCTGGATTACATCAGCCTGGAAAAGTTTGGGGTAAATCCACTGAGGCCTGTGCCTCTGTGTGTTCTGATAAATGATTCAGGTATGTGCGGTTTTAATCATACATATTCATGGTCCAAACACACGCAGCCACGTTTCTCGCTCTTTTTTCTCTCTGATTTTCTCCCAAAGGCCTTGTCTGAGGGAAAGCTTTGCCAGAATTCCCCCCAAGGCAGCTTGAGCTCATGTGTTGTTTCCTTCTTGCAAAACCATTGAGAGATTTCTGTTTTCTGATTATCAAATCACAATAAAAAATTCTCCTTCTGCCACGTCTTTGGGTGACCAAAGCAACGACCGATCCACACAGGGTGGGAAAGTGATCCACAGAGGGACAGAAATCACCACAGAAAATGGGAGTGAGAAGTGGTGATTGCAAGGGTCACCCAGGAGGGGAAAAGACCCATTTCACTGCGGGGGGGACAGTTCTTCCCCCCCAAACCACGGCTCCTTCCAGCTCTGTCCATCTGCAGGGGCTTTACCCCGGGCTGGCTCGCTGACATCCGCTCCCGCATCCTGGTCTCTCTCCCAAGGAAATAAATACACCACATCGCCAAGCTGCATCTCCAACCTCGTCCTCTCTCATCCTCTAAAAATCCCAAAAGCCGATAATTTAATTTTTCTAGAGAAAAAAAATTAAAATAATTTAAATATCCCTGTGGTTTTAGCCTTCACCTTTCCGCTTTCAAAGCTTTTTTTTTTTTTCCCCCTTTCTGTAGTTTAACGACTGCTCTCCTTCTTTGATGCCCTTTTTTATTCTTCTCCGCTCCTGCCCTCTCCCCATTTGCTTTGAACCAGCCCCTTAACTGGGGCGCTGGGACCCGGTGACCGCGACGGGCGGGCGGGTATTTGCCGACGGGGCCGCAGCTCCCCCACGTCTCACTCCGCTTCCTTCCCAGAAAGGTCGGGCTTAATCCGGAGGTCAAGGCCAAGTTGAAAGTTAAGAGCTTGTTGACTTCGGGGCTTCGCTGTAGCGGCGACCGTCGGGGCTGCCCCCGGTTCCACCGCCCCACGGAGCCCCACGGCCGCGGGGAGGGCTCGGTCCCCACGGTGGCTTTGCAGGGAGAAGCTCCGAGATGTCGCGGGTTGAGGTTGGAGAGGGATCCGCAGACAGAGCGACTTGCTGCAGACTTTCCTGGTAGTTTGTGTCACTTTATTTCCTTTTTTTATATTAAAAAAATATAATTTTTAAAAAATATATTTTTCTATATGTATATATATTTTTTTTATCCAAGCGGGAAAATATAAAAAACTTAAGAGCAGGATCCACGATAAACGAGGGCATGGAAACTCCAACTGGTGCAATTCTGATTTTATTCCCTTTCCCAAGGACTCCCCGAGCAGCCGGCGGGATCTGCCCCTGCAGCCGCCACCACCCCTTCGCCTCCCGCGGATGCTGCCCAGGGAGAAATTCACCTTTTTCACCCTAAAAACTCTACACTTCGGCTATTTTATTTAAAGGCGTTACCGGTTTCCGAAATTGCAGCGTACCTCGTGCTTTTAAGCCCGCGCTTTCCCTCAGTTCATCTCCTTTATAACACGTTCGGACAAATTTCGAGCAGGCTTTGCCATGGAAATAATTTAAAATGCGGCTTCCAAACTGACATGAAGATTTCCGATCTTTGACAATTTCACGGAGAAAATTCAGTGCAATATTTAACGTCAAAATGCAGCAAGAGGAACAGGGTTATTTAAAAGAGGGAAAAAAAATACTTTTACCAGTTCCTCTCCTTCCGATGATCGGGTTTAAATTTATCAAATGCGCTCATTAGTTTGCAACTATCCTTTAATTATATTCTCGATAGGATCCATTTAATATTTATGCCATTTGGAATCTGAAAAAGCTGGGGAATAACTTTTTATCAGTCTGTGATTTTTTAAAGCAATTGAATTGGAGTCCTTTGTTACAAAATACAAGAAAAGAAAAACAAACTCAAAATCAATCTAAACCCCAAAGCAAGTTTGAAGCGGGGGAGAAAAAAAAGTGGAACTGCTTAAAGACTTAACGTTTGGAAATAATCAATTGTTGGAAAATTGAATTCTGGGTCTGGAAGAAAGCCCAGCTCTTTGGTTTCTGATTTTGGCAATATTTCTGGGAAGAAAAAAAAAAATCAAATAAAGGGAAACATTTTGATCTTTTAGTTCTTTTTTTTCTCCCTTCACCACCAGCCTCCCCCTTCCTTTCCCACCCCACCAGCATCCCCGGAAACTCGGGGGATGTAGGTGCGAATATTTCTCTCCCTGATGCCTGGAAAGCCAGAATCTGTACTTTATAGAGCATTTCTAGTGGATCCTTTGAACAAATCAGCTGGCATGGGAACAGAGAGCATGGCCTGACTTCTCTTTGCTCTTTTTATCCCCACTTTGTGCTGAAGCCCTGGCGCCGCAATCACTGCAACGCACTTCTCATCCCCCCCTTTTTGGGGGGTGAAATGTGGAGTTATTTCAAAATCGAGGTGTTTTGTTTAATCAGATTCTCGCCATCCTTGCACTTCCCAGGTTTCCCCTCCCCAGGCTTGACTGAAGGCTCCTTCCCTGCCTTCTAATTTCTCTTTGAGAAACTGGGAGGATCAAGCTGGTCTGTTCAACCTGAAACCCCCAGTTTGGGTCTCAATCTCTCATTCACCAAAATGGAAAATGAAATACCATGGTGGCTCCCCAAAGGCTGCCATTGTCGATGCTCCCTGCTCCCAGCCCCAAAATCTGACCTGATCCCTCAAAAAATGCTTCTCCATGAGCCCCCTTCCCATCTCCTGCATCCTCCCCTCCAGCCCCAGCCTCTCTCAGCCCAAGCTCCTTGGCCAAGGAGGCCAAAACCTCAATGGGGACCAACCCTGACCCCGCTTCTGTCTCTGGGAGAGGAAAAAGAGTGGTGGGATCCAGAAATGGCTTTACCAGAAGCCTGGGGAAAACAGAGGAGATGTGGCTTGAGTGCAGCTTGTGAAGCAAATGCTGCTGCCCAGGATCAGAGAGACAAAATACAAATGGATTATAAAATATATTGGTGTTTTTTCTCTCTTGTCTACTGCAGATAAAGACGTTTGCACGTCCACAACCTGAAAACAGCTGTAGAAATGCAGCTGGGTGTCCCTGCTGGCTTTGCCTTTGTGTGCAAACCAGCTCTTCAAATTCCCTTCCTTTAAACATGGCAAAATGTGCATCTCTGCACACCCCCTCCACACACCCCTGGACATGTGTGTACGTGCACCGTGGATGTTGCATCCCATCCATCCTGCCCAGTCCTTCCTCCTGAGCACAGTTCCACATCGGCACCAAGCACGCAGCAGGGACTGACTCTGTGTTCCCCAAGTTCCTGCTCATCTCAAACAATTTCTTTCAGCTGTTGTGGGAGAAAAAGGGGGAGTTGTTTTGTGCTTGGCGTTCAAGCCCTGCTTCTGATGTTTAATTCCTTAGGAGCTGGCGGGATCCTTTTGCTCTTCCCTGCTGCTCTGCTCCCTCCACCCTTGGTGGGATCCTGCAGCCACATTTTTAATGGAATCAGGAAGATTTTGAGGTCTATTCTTAAAAATGTGTGCTGCAGGAGGTGAATCTGGTGGTGTCACTTCTGGGGTGTCCTGAGCATGGGGCATCCTGGAGGTGGGAACCAGAGGAATCTCCATCCCTCGTAGCATAAGCATGTAGGAAAGCCTACAAGCTGGACTGTGCCTCAGCTCCAGCACGGCTCTGCTGCACTCCATGGATTATCACTCTCTTTTCTGGTCTCTCTGGTAGATCAGAGATTTCTCCCTAGGGCAGAAGTCCAAACATAAAGGCTTTATCTGTTGGACCCAGTCACCGACACGGTGATCTCCATCAAGGGCTGGGCCCTAACGTGCACCCTACGCTCCGGGAAGTCTCACTGAGCTCAGTGGGATGGATCATAAATCACCAGATGAGTGGTGGCTGCTCCAGCCCCAGGCTGGGCATGGGGGTGCTCAGGCCAGTACGACGGTGACTGAGGTCCCCAGGACTGTGGTGACCACCACAATGGGAATTACATCTCCTGCTATTTATGGCAAACCCTCTCCAGGTCTTTAGGGCTAAGATCTTCAGAGTAAGTAGGTAAAATACCGGGGACATGAACCTCCTCAGGGCAGCCAGGCTGTGGAGATGCCCCGTGGAGGTGTCTGGGGTGCAGCATTGCTGCTTTTCCAGCTGAATCTTGTATATTTCTTACCTGGACTGCAGGGAGAGATCTGTGTACATCCAAAAAGTGGCCAGTCCTTCGTTCAGGCTTCTTCTGCCTTCCTGAGCCTGGTGGTGGATGAATAATGCCTAAAGGGGGGTTACCAACAGGCACAGCGCTGGGCTCAGCATTGCCCAAGCAGAGCAGAGACCACAGCAAGTGTCTGATTCACAGACCACTGTGCCAAGACATTGCTACATCTGCTGGGAGATGGTCCCTCACCACTGCCATTGCCCTTGCCACCACCAGACCAGGTCTAGGAACATCTCTCCCACCTCCCCTGCCCTCTGCACTGTGGTGCAGGGTGATTCTCAGTGAAGAACACTGGATGCAGCATGGAAAGGCACCGAGCATCACGCCTGGACCTGCCTCAAGCTCCAGTGTGCCCTGGGCTGCAGCATGATGGGGAACAGGGAGAGACATCCCCGTCCTCCTGGGTTTTAATGCATTTTTATACATTTTTACCTATTCACTAGGTCAAGGGTTGAGAGCAGGTTCTCCTCCCTCTCCTCCCTTCAGCCCTTGAATCCAGTTTGAGGTCCCAGCGTGAGGTGGGGAGAGCCATCAGGAAGGACAAGATGAGATGTGTGTCACTGGAAACGCTCTGAGCCCAAACTGGGTCCGCAGAGCTGCCCTTCCCTGATGCTGCCCTGGTTCCCTTTGCCCCCCACCCCGCTCACCCCACCGGGGAGGTGCAAAGCCCCTCGGTAAATCAGTGAAGTCCCCCCGGAGCATCCCCACCCGTGACCGTGCTTTCCCGGGCTCCACTTCCCAACGTTTGCACCTTGTACCTCGTTCCTCTCTCCAGCACCCAGGGGTGGGTCGGGGAGGGTGGGGAACCAGCTGGGTGCCCGGGGGGGGAGGCAGCAGGGAGGGGGGTTTCAAAGGTCACTCCTTCCCCCCCCCCCCCCCGCCCTCCAACCCCTTTCTTATTGCTGGGGCGGCGGCCGGGGCCGCCCGGTGCGGCGAGGAGGAGGAGGGAGGGGAGGAAGGCAGAGGGGGGAGTACACACCCAACAGCCTCCCGCCTCCCTCCACGGGCTGCAGCAGGGGCCTGGGGGGCTCCGAAGGCTCCAGGGGCTCCTGGGGTCCTGGGACATAAACAGCTTTTTAGCCTTAAATAGAAGCTGATACCTAAATCCAGGGATTTCCTGGTATTTTCACCGCTGGATTCATGTTCCCGGCTGTTGGGAGTAGCTGGTTGATATCGAATTGATTTGGTTTGGCGAATAAATGCGTTGCTGTGAATTAATTAAACACCCAAATATTACCTGTTAGAATGGAAAAAAAATTAACGGCAAGTATCAATCGATGGGTGAGTGAATTGTCTGGCTCCCAGACGACATTAAACCCCACGCGTGGACACAAAAGAGGGGTTGTTGGTTTATGAGGATCGGATGCTTTGGATTCTGCTTTGCAGAAACAGAATTCCATCTTTTTTTTCCAAAGGGCAAACCACGAGGAGACCACCTTACCCGAATCCGACATTTACAATCGCATTTTTCCCCCCATTTTTTTTTCCCACTCAAGGAGGGAGAATTTGAGCTCCTCTCCCCAGCTCCGCGGTTTTGAGGGTGAGTGGGGATTTCTCAGGTATTTCTGCCCGTTTACACTCAGAAATGATTCAAAACCCCGCAGTTTTCAGCACACATCGAAGGGAGCTCGGGTCGGGATGGCAGAAGAAATAATTCTTGTCGATGCAGAAATAATAACTTTGGGACTGAGGAAATCACGTCTGGAAAATTGACCGCAGTTGCGGTTAAAAAAAAAAAAGAAAAAAGAAAGAAAAAAAAAGTGTCTGTCCCTGTCTATAAATCTGATAAATAAATAAATCCGATAAATAAATCCAGGCACTGAATCAGAGTCGGTCGAGGCACAGGAATTCCCATCTCCATTGCCTCCCAGCAGGATAAAATCTTAATATTCACTGCTCCTAATGTCCCTCTGATAAATAAGGAAGTGACAGAGCAGCGAGGGGGCTGCGGGGCTCAGACCTCACGGCAACATGAGCATCAACGCCCCGAGCCTTTTCACTCGTTTTCCTTAAAAAAGTTTACTTGGTTTCCCTAAGAAGCCAGAAAATTCTTTGTATTTTCCCTTTGCTTCTGCGGTGCAGAATAAAAGCTCAAGCGAGTTATGCTGCAAACCGGTCAGAACCATGACCACGGCCAGACCTGCAGAAATCTTTTTTTTAAAATTTAATTTAATTGTACTTTATTTTTTGCCTTTTTTTGACCCGGGACCGGATCGACCCAGAGACCCCCCGAGCCCCTTCCCCACCCGGATTCCTCTCCCTGCGTTTGCTGGGGACATGGAGCTTCCGACGGGGAGAAACCCACTGCCTTCCACTCTGGCCCATGAAGATCTAATTATGAAAATCCTCTCATTATAATCAAGACCTGATATCTCTTTGAGAGCTTCCCTGAGAGGTTTAAGTAACTAAAGCACAATTATCAAAATACTGTAAGTGTACGAATAACTATTAACATTAATCATTAAGTTAATATTCTTAATATTGATACAGTAATAAATATATCGATAAATATTATCATATTAATGCATTATATGCACTATTATATAATAAATAACAAAATATAATCCCGATTATATCTTTATTTAATACCTGTGCCCTCATATATGTGGAAAGACACCGTCAGGGCAGCGCAGCACTGAGGGCTCTGAAATCAGAGTCTTCCTGAAGTCACAAATAAACATTTTCTCTGTTGCAGTTCGTGGATAGGAAAGATTTATTTCCATCCCTTCCCTTAGTTTAGTGTGTGCCAAATCGCAAAGAAACTTACCCTCAACAACCAAAAAAACTAAGAAAAAAACCTAAACAACAACAAAGCACTGAAATAGCACTACAAAATAGGGAAATAATTATAAAATAAATTAAGATTTTTTTAAAAAACCTTTTTTTTCTCACTTAGCCCCTGTGTTGCCCCAATTCCCCCCGAACGGGAGCGGAGGTTTTCCAATTCTCCCTTTCTAATATTCCAGCATTACCTGATTTTTAGCTGTCGTGGGAAAAGGGTTGATTTTTCCTCTCTCGTTTTGGTGCCACCGACTTTGAGGTTCCCCCAGGGTCTTGGCAACCCCCGCTGGGTTTGGGGGGTCCACTCGCCCCACCAAGAGCCCTCTCCCAGGGGGGAAGGTGAGCTGGGAGCGGGGAAAGGTGTCTGCAACAGGGACCGAGCCGTCGGTGCCCGCTAATTCCCAACTCCTCTCCTCCCTCGGGGGCTGGCAAAGACATCGAGTTCCCCTCCCTGAAGGTAATTACTTTGTTTTACATTAATTATCAGGATTATTAAAAATGAGCCCAAACTGAAGGTTCCCCCCAGGTGCCCAAAAAAGGTTCCAATAAAGTCATTAATTTCAGGAGAGGTTGGTGGGTGAAGGACTCAGCCGGGGCCACCTCCGCGGCTCCATCGTGCTTTATTTCGGTTTAATTTTCCTCCTTTTTCCTTCTTCCTGACAAATTTATCCCGTGAGGTCCGGGGGTCGCTGAGATCCCAGGTGTGAAGAGGGGACAGACCCTTGGGTCTGGTTGAAAAAAAATTCATCTGGTTGAAAAAACTCGAAACTTTCTTTGTTGAATCACAGAACCACTGAATTGTAGTTGCTGGAAAAGATCTTTAAGATTCATTCGTGTCCTGATGGAAATGAAATCATGGAATAATTGATCTTTCAGCGACCTTTCCCCACCCGATTTGTACCTTTTCACACCTTACTTCCCAGGCGATCTTTACAGCTTCTTATCCTCCAGCAAAAAGAATCAATTTTCTTTCTTAATTACCAATCAGGATGTAAAAAATTAAAGAAATTACAGCATAATTATAAATAAAATTTAAACAAACCCAACCCAACACACATGCATGGTGTTAGGAAAGCTCTATGCAAACCAGACTTTTTTTTTCTACCATTTATTTCTGCCTGCACTAAGTTATTTGCCCTTGTTCCCACTGACTGATACAATTCTCTTTCCCAGAGGCAGTTCCCAATGTCTTCCTGCCAGGTGCTGATGCACTGTTTGGAGTTCTCTGCAGACCATGATTTCCACCCAAAAATTCCCCATTTTCAGAATTCTGATTTTTATTTTATTTTATTTTATTTTATTTTTTAGCATGCACAGCATTCTTAAAAGTTTAGATATTGAAATATCCAGTGCCAACATTTCCCAAGGAGCTGTAGGTTTGATAGACTCAGCTCCAAGCACACAGCCACACACCTGAGCTGCTCCCCACCTCCCTGCAGCGATACCTCACAGCCTCCCTGGGGAACCCCTCTGAACATTCTGGTGTTCTCAGACTATGTTCTTCCTTTTCATTTTAGCCCAAACCTTGCTGCTGGTCAATGCAGTTGGGGAATAACTCAGATTTCCAATACATAATACAAGGGGAAAAAAAGATTCCAAATGCCAAAGTTCTTCATTGCCACCCTAGAAAGAAATTCAAATTTTTAGTCATTCCCTTTGACAAATGTCCTTCCAACACTGTCCAGACCAGTCTCTATAGCAAAAGAGGAAACCCCTTGCACACACCTGCACACCCACAGAGCAGGAGTATCTAGCTAGTCATTCTCTCCCCATAGCCAAGAGCTTAATACCTGTGCCCACATGGTTTTATATTCACCAGAAGGAGAGGCAGCTCGGGGTTCTCCCTCCTTGTGGAGCGTCTACACCACATCAGAGCACTTCCACAGCACCCGTCTGACAGCTGCTTCCCAATTAATGTTGCCTTTCCACTGTCATTATGTACAACTTCTCCTGCTGACTAGTCACGTACCACAAGACATCAGGCAGTGCCGGATCGTTTGATGAATGCCAGGACCAATAAATGCTGTTTGCTGGTCCTGGGTGGTTGGGAGCAGTGTTACCACCCCTGTGCCTGATTGTAATCACGGCTTTCTGCACCCAGGCCCCGGCTGTTAAAAGCAGGGTGTGTGACATTGGCATCAGTTGCTTCATATTTTCCATTCATCCCTGAACACGTGGCAGGAGCACTATGGGTTGTTGCTTCAGAAAAGAGATTAAGAAGTAAATATTGTTTCCTCATGGCTGGTTTACTGTAATTATCTTCTTGTGAGCTCCTTGGGTTTTACTGCTTGTAGAGAAGATATTTTCCTCAGACTATAGTGGCTGGTTAAATCTAAAGGTAGAGAGGTTTTATCTTTAATATTCTGAAAAAAAAAACCCCAAACCAACCCCAAAACTGCACTGGCTTCCCCTGGTCCCTTTCTTGGGTACAATAACCCAGGGATTTCAGACACAATGCCTCTCCTGGCAGTGCTGTGAGGAAGGAAACCTAGAACCTAGTTTGAGTAGAAAGGAGTCAGAGCACTCCACAATCTACACCCCTCCCTGTCTCTGCTGCAATATAAATCTTCAGATATATGTTGTAATGAAAGAAGCTGTCCCATCTGCACTGGAACTGATTAAATCCCAATCACACGTTCCCAACAGAGGGGATGTGCCTTGGGAACAGCACGGCTCCTCCACGCACACGAGTGGAGACTTGCACCTTCCTACACAGGCTGGTTGCTGGAATGAGAGGCCCCTGAAAGATGCTGAGCAAATATTTTGGCTCCTGACCTGTGTTAAGCCTCAAATTATTCTGGTTTTGCTCCTATTTTGACTTGTACTAAAGCTGGGATGGGTATGTCTTCTGCTGCTATGCTCACATTCCTATTTGTTCTGTGGATGTATCTCAAGAGCCCTGTCCTCACCCTGCAGCACGTTATCCACCTTCCTCGGCCTGGACTGCTTATAGTTATGGTAGGACTTTATTAAAATTGAATTAGCTAATGGCCATTTGTAGGATGGAGAAGGACTGACCACCAGCACCTCAGCCTTAGCAGAGCAGTTGCCTAAGAAGGGGCCCTCTGAACTCAACCCAAAAGGACCAAAACACCTCCAATGTCCCATTTATTTCAGGAAAGCAGGAAAAATGGAATCCGAGGCTCATTGTGCCACTAGCTCTCAGAAATGAAACTATCAGAGGACAAATATTATCTACACCAGCTGAAAAGCAATATGAATGGAAACTGATGCCATTTTCACATGCAGATAAACCCTTTAATCTCATTTTGCATAATTGTATTGTTGCAAAGGGATTATGCACTATTGAAACTACAGATATCCTCCAGCCTAGATGATTTCTCAGAGCCTTTAGTTGACAGTATTGCTGTGTATAATAATTATAGCTCATGATCACCCTCCTTTGCCCAGCTGTTATTGATAGAACTCATCAGCCAGACGTTGTTCTCAAAACATACTACTCATAAATGCCACCGAAACCTGCGTGCATGCGAAATATGATGGAGTGAAAAATAATAAACCTGCTCCAGGAAACGACCAGAACAAAGCTGTAGTCACCCAGAGTGAGACCTGAAAGCCTTCAAGGCAGAGACATTTACTGGAATTGCTTCCAAACCACACAATTCAAAGTGGGCAGAACAAAGGAGGTTGGGTTTATCTCAGCAAGGAGCCAATTTCTAGCAGAGAAATCAAGGAGATGGCATTTGATATTTGTACCCAATGGCACATTTTAGCTGTATGAGCCGTTGGCACCTCCTCAGCTCAAGCAGCAGCAAAGGAGGGGTGAGGATGTCTCCCTGTTTTATAACAGATGGAGCTGCCAGCCTGTTCCTGTGAGGACCCTCTCCACACAAACACCCTTTTCTCCACAGCTTTCCTGTAACTCCTCTTTGCTGGCTCCCATTTCATCAGAGTTAACACAAAAACTGGCATCAGCTTCCTTCTGCCAACTTGACTTTTAAGTGGGAAGGGCTGAAAAATCAGCACCACCCCGGGGTGAGCAGCAGGGAAGTGGCACAAGCACAGAGAGTGTAAAATGTTCCTTTCCAGCCAAATGAAGACAACTGAACCTGTACTTGCCCTTAGCTGAAGGGCAGTGTCAAAACTTCATTTTCTTTTTGATTAACCTTCAGATTAAGTAATTTAAAGGGAAGGAAAGTGATTCTGCTGAGTGACACTAATTTCAGTCTGATTCATTTTACAGTGTTGTAAAAACAATTACGTGCCTGGCACCCTCCAGAACATTGAACACTGCTCAATAACCATCAGATCTACTGAGATGAAACTGATACAGCTTGTTAGAGCATAAACTCAGTGAAAATGGGCTTTGCAGCCAGACCAAGCCTTTTTTTTTATTATATTTTTTTTTAATAAGAGCTTGGCTGGTTTTCCTCAACCTCAATAAAAAGGAGCAGTTGCTATAGTCTCTTTTGATCAGATTTTTAAAGGAGTCTCCCTCTCATTTGGGCACTTAATTGGATTAATCTGATTTTTCAGAAGTATTAACAATCTGTGGAATGATGTGTTAGGGGATTTCAAAGGACTAAACTTTTGTAAAGGCTTGGAATATATTTTTAAGTATTTAGCAGTTATGTAGAAGCCACAAATGAGCAGCTTCCATTTAAGCTGTTAAATAAAAAGTGCATTCCCAGTGCACCTGCTCCCCAGGATATCCCATCTTTCCTGACTCCCTGGTCAGGGCCACACACAGAACACTGAAGAACTTCCAAAAATCCAGTTGTTCTGAAATTCACTGCTTTGGTTTCCTGTTTCCTGACTGCATTGACAAATCTGACCATTTTAATACCTACACTGATTAAACCAGAAAAGGGAAAGAATTAGTTCTGTATCCTTTTTATTTTTCCACAGTGACACCAGACAATGAAGAAATTTCCTTCCTCTTTTATCAAGATTCTGCTATTGAAATAGATGACTTGGAAAAAAAATCTCAGTGAAATTCACCTTCCCAGAATTAAGAGGCAAGAGGTGACTGATGGCCTGGATACACCTCGTTCTGTAACCCTGAGATGGTCAGAACAAGGCTGTGGAAATGAATTTTCAGAGGTCTCACACTTTGCTCAAGAGTCAGGGAGAGCTGGAGGCTCTAAGCGTTGTCTTTGCTCACAGATCCAAGCTTGTGCCTGCTTGGAGCAGGAACCAAAACCAGGCTGGAGCTATTAAAATCATCTGCTCCATGCTGGGGAGGATGAGAAATGACTCTGTTCCTCACTCTGTGGGTCCCACAGAAAATTCCAGAGAGGTCCAGTGACACAGAGGATCATCTCTGACCACTAGTAACAAGCGTGCCTCAGTTTCCCTGACCACAATACTATTGCCATAACCATATTTTCCCAATCCATTAGTGATGCTTTGGACAGACAATATTTCTAATATGACAGGCTTCCTTTCTTCTGTACATTTGGTTCCAGAACTGAAGGATAAAAGAAAGAAGTGCTAATTGCCTTGATTGCTGCTCCTCAAGCTTCATGAGTGCTTTTCCCTTCTCCTTTATATTCAAATATTCTTCCAGTATTTAGGTCTCTGAAAGAAAAAAAAAGAAAAAAAAGAAAAAAAAGAAAAAAAAGAAAAAAAGAAAAAAAAGAAAAAAAGAAAAAAAAGAAAAAAAGAAAAAAAGAAAAAAAGAAAAAAAAAGAAAAAAAAGAAAAAAAAAGGAAAAAAAAAAGAAAAAAAAAAAAAAAGAAATTTCTCCCTCCACCTGTGGGCAGATCTCCTTTCAACTCAGAAATCCCCCTGTCTTCCACCAGGTAGGTACTCACAGGTCAGTGAATCACTGTGCTGAGGATCTAGCTACTAGAAAAACAGTGAGGAGGCAAGTGATGACCACTTGTTCACATAATCCTTCTCACAGTGACCTGATTAACTGCATGCCAAGCACGGGGCAGTTTCCAGCAACTCACACACTGTACTGTATTTTTACATATTAAAAATGGGTTGCTTAATTTCTACCAAAACTTCTATTAAAATATATTAAAAGATTAAGATTTTATTGATGCCCTGCACTGGAATGATCTTCTTCAGTGCAGACACATCTGTCTCCCAGGGCTAACCTGTTTGTATCAGGAGCTGATTCAAACTCAGATTGATGGGATGGACTAAATTCATTCTTGGTGCAACGTTGCTGAGGTCAGTGAAATGCAGAGCATCAGCTCTGTCTGTGTTACAAAATCTGCTACCGTTAAAGAACGAGCTAAAAAGAGTGAGCATGAAGCACTGGTCACCTTTTGATTTAGCTTCATGTTGCTGCTCTGATGGGGCAGAGGTTTTCACCCATTACTCAGCCAGCTGCTCGTTCCCCACCTTCCCTCAGCCCACTCTGAACTAAAATCATTGAAGATAAAACAGTTGAGCAGTGTCTGCAGCCACCCCTGCAGCAGCTGTGGACAGGGCTTTTGTTAAAAATCACAACAAAACAACAGCATTTTTTCTAATGTCATTCCACAGGTGAAATTCAAAGTATTGAATGCTGAACACCAAACTGGCACAACTAACAACAGCCAGGATGAAGATCAGGCAGAATGAGGCACTGGGTTATATTTGTTCTGCTGCTGGAAGAGAAAACGTGAAGCAACAGCCTCAAATCCTTCTTTTCTCAAGGCAGATGCGAGTGCTCTGCACAGGGATAGTGCTTCCTTATCTACAGTTTAGTGAATATGCCATAAATAAATGTACATTTTTCTGAAACTGGGCTTGAAAAAGAAATTGCCTGATCCAATGAAGCAATTTGTCAGCCACATGAGGTCTTCTTGCCTCTAATCAGATGAAAACTAGGCCAAGGAAGGGCATATCTGTGAGCAGCTGAGTGCTCTCTTAACAGGGTTAAGTGCAAAATGAATGGCTCTCAATGGAGCAATATAAACAACCAGCCCTGCCAAACCCCCAGACTTAGGAGATCACAGTTGGTGTTCCTCATTTTGGCCTCTTCCACCCTTCACTCTTCACGAGCCTGAGAAGTGAGACTCTGCTACAGCACACAAATGCATTTATTTTTATGCTCTTTACAGTCTTATGAAGTCATAAATGCACAGGTTTGTTTTAAACAAATCTCACCTTGTGAAGAGACCATTTCCAAGACATGGTGCAAGCACTCAGCTGTTCAGCTGAAGCTCAGCAGAGAGAACTGTTTTCCTCACTAACTGTATCCCACTGAGTAGATCAGACACCACACTGGTGTTCTTAGCAGAGGATTTTTCATCGAGCCAAACAAGAGCTGGCAGCAATCAGAGACCATCATAGCAAGCATCCATACATCACGTTCCACTACAACAGCTTCACGTCAGGATGCCCACCAACTCCTGACATTTATTTTTTAAAGGCAAATTTCACTGATCATCTATTGATGGATGTTATGTGCTAGCTAGCAAAGAGGTAAAAATGAACATACCTCAGAAAATAAACAACAAAATGGTTTTGTTGGTCCCTCATGAACAATGCTGTCTAAAGAAGAGAGGATCTCTCTGATTTGGGGAGATAAAACCTTTGTGAGTGGAAGTTTGCTCAAGCCCCATAAGGAAGGGAATACAATAATAAGCAGATTAATGGTGTTGTCCACACCATAGGCTGAAGCTTTAAGCAACCTAGCTCAGACTCTGGAAGCGGTGACGCACGTGTACTGCCAGGTCTCAGCGAGGTAAATTAAAGGTAGCTCGGACACTGCTTCACCAGGGGGTTCCAAATGAGCTTGTTACAAACCTCTGTGCAGAGAAGTGTTTTGTTATTTTGGTGATACTCATCATTTTAAGCAACCTATGTGCCATTGTCCATGAAGACATCACAGTTTGAGACCGGTTACTCCACAGTACCACCATAATCCACGCTCTGGAAATGGACTCACGCTTGGGACTGCTGAAGAACTCACAAAACAGATCCCCCAAATCCTCTTCCTGGCAATATATTTGTCCTGCATTGTCCCCAGTAATGCCAATGACATGATGGTCACAGTGAAGGCAGCAGAAGCTAGCACCTTCAAGGTTCTCCTTTCTAACTATAGCTCCTGCCAAGTCAGTACATCATTTCTGAGACAGTTATCATACGCTGAGCACTGCTGATTAATCATCTGGCACACAAAGCAAATTGGTTCCCTGCTTAGCAGTGTTCAATCCTTCATTCCTAAATCACCTTAAAATTAAAATTAGGAATCTTTTGCTCTTTCAATGCTTTGCCTTAACATTTACAAATGGTGTGCTGAGGATACAATGCTGAGTCAGAGGAAGAACAATCAGCTGCTGAGTAACTCCCATCCCTCCTTACTCCAGTGTGAAGTCAAACCTAGTGAGTGATGGGGTCCTCTGAAATGCACCCTTTTTCACTGGAGGCAGTGCACTCCTGGCTCCTAGCAGCCACTGTTTGCAGAATACTTCTGGAAGGTGATAGTTTTTGTCCAGATAGATATTACCACCGAGTTTCTCTTCCTCCTCTTCCTTTGTCCTCACATGTATTTGTAGATTCCACTGCTGGTGACTTAGGACACATTATGCTATCCTTTGTGTCATATAGCTCGTGTGCTGATGTTACAAGCCACTCAGTGTTGCCATGGGGAGATTAAGGTTTTAGAGGACTGGAATTAGAAAACAGAAAAAATATTGTTAATATTGTTAATATTGTTAATATTGTTCTCTGAGTGTTTTTTGATTGCTGATCTGGCTCTCCGCTCTCTGCAGGGTGATGACCACACACTGCACGATCTCTTGGGTCTGGATTGGAGCTGTAGCCATCCACTGGCTCCAAACCTTACTCAACTTACCCCTTTGCAAGGAATTTTTTGCAGGAAGAAGAGCCCACAAACTGGACTCTGTGCCCTGCTGCCTTTATTACTAGGCCTGGTAAGATACAATAAGTGATGGAAAAGCCCTTCCAAAAAGATCCCTCACCTACCTGCTTCAAATTGCTAATAAGCTGAATTCCTATGTAACTTGATGGCTACTTAGAACACAGTATGTTTGGTGTATTAGGAAGTGAAATCTATGTCACAGGTGACAGGGATGTGTGGAGGCAGGTCAGGGAATGCATCACGCTCAATCCCAGTGTCTAAGGTCAGAGGTAACACCAGAAATCTGGAATTTTGCTGCTGGTTTCAACAAGGATTTGTGAGCAAGTCACTTAAGCTGGAAAAATGCCTCCTTATCCAGCCTGCTCTTGGTAGAGTGATGGCAGCTGGTTTTTGTATATACTGCAAAGAGGGAAACAAATAAGTAACACAGTTTGAAATGAAAGCCTCAGGATGAATGCAGAGTTGATATCAACCGAGTATGTGCTGGGAATAGAAGAGGAGGAGTTACCATTAACTTGCTGTGCTCTGAGACCCACATCTGGCCCTTCCATCACCAGGTAACTTCTACCAAAGCTAATCGATAACTGAAATTCTCCTGTGTGGGAAGAACTGGAGGGAATCTGGCCACAAGGGTGAGGACTCCTGCAGGCAGCCACCGCTCCTCGCCTGTCTCCGGGAGCACAAGCGCTGTTTTTCCACCGATTCAGCGTAGTCTGTCCCCCTCTGCCGACCATCCACCAGCCATCTGGCTGCAGAAACCCTGCAGGAGACCTGCCAAGAGCCAAAACAACCCCAAACTGGTGGGAAGAGGCTGATGATAGCAACGAACAGCCTGAAAAAATGAAGGAAAAAATAAAGGAAAAGACCAGTTAATACCGGATGATGTTGCAGGATCAAGGAGAGACTTTTATCAGGGTTCCCACCTCAGGGCTGGGATTGGTGATTCCAGATTAACACCAAAGCTGTGTTTTTCAAAGTGAGCACTACCCAGGGGTGACTGGGGAAGCAGATCTGAGAGTTATGCTTCATAATAGCACGTGCTCTTATCCATGGTTTAATAATAACACCTGCTAAATGCAGACACATCTGGCTGGTATCAGCCACACTTGTGCACACAGTTATTAAATGCAGAGTTTCCTAGAAAGGCCAGAATATTGGAAACTTGGATAACAAGCAGAAATGTAACTGAACTGGTGTATTTCTACCCTAATCTTGCAATAGCTCAATCTCTGTAGCTTCTTTATATCATGATCTCTGTATTAATACCTAGAAACTTCTATTTCTCAAACTATTACTGAGTTAGAACAATTTTATTTCCCACTACAGGCAAGGATTTAGGAAGCAAAATGTACAGAAGAAACGTATACTCCTGGGTCATTTATGAGAGTTATGCCTTGCACAGTCACAGCACTGCAGCTGATTTATTTACAAAGAACACAGAAGGAACCTTGCACAAGAAATGCTTGCAAAAGGAAAAAATATTATGTCTAGGTAAGCTAATATAAAACTGCCCATCAGAGCTGACAAAGATAAATACAGTGAAAAAGTAGAATTGTTACAGCACAATGATCCAAGATTATGAGCAAAGTTTGGAAGGAGTGGTAACATCCTATTAGACACATCAGTGTACCTAGGAAAAGCAGGCAAGCATTTAATCTCAAGATAAAAATGGGAACAAATCCAATGTATGCTGTCCAGGTGGAGCACAAACTCTCCTCTGGGAAGTTTTCTTCCCAATTTTGGTGCCCCATTCTGATACTTGTCTGAGTTTCTTCACTTGATTTACTCAATAGCAGCACACAGTGCACTGGGGAAACACAAAGAGATGCTCTGAAGACCATGTGAAGCGTCTGAAGATGTACAAGGTAAACACCACCCCCTCTGGGAGCAGCTTAGAAATGTTCTCTCTTTTTTACCTATCAGTATCCTTTTTTCTGGCAGAATTAACTCTGTTCTTGTTAATGGAATAATTTGTCAGATGCATGCATACATTACCCTGTAAATGAATGAACAAGATGCAGGGTTAGGAAGGTATTAGCCTCCTCCCTTCTTCCCTGCATGATCCTGGCCACACTGCATAATGTACAGAGCATCTTAATTAAGCACAGAAGATTTAATGGCACTAAATATGATCAGCCCTATACTGATCCCATTACTCTAAAGAACCCAATAAATGAGGCTCAACAGTTTCAATTTCACCTCACTGCAATCTCATCAGCACTCCAATTCCATCACTTCTGAGAAATCAGCAGTTTCAGAGGAAGATAACCCTCTTTCTCAGTCAGGCCCCATTCTACAACCACTTATTAGCAGAGCTCATTCTGTGTTGGCATGATCCAGAACCTTTTCCAGCCATCAGCTAAGCCATGACTTCTTTTCA
Source organism: Caprimulgus europaeus (assembly GCA_907165065.1). The sequence goes on from OU015549.1 coordinate 6,526,256, forward strand.
GAAAGAAGTAAAAGAAAGTATCTTAGCATTTAGAACCATTTCTTTCCTTCCAAGGTTTCATTTTTTCTTAGAACTATCTCTTTTTCACCCTAATGCCTCATGAAAAATAGTACCAGAATAATACAGAAAGTTAATTAATGATGTATCTACAGAAGTATTAACTGTGCCAAAACTTGTATGCAGCACTGATCAACCCACACTGTACTCTGCTACAGAATCTGCTCACATATTTCATGTATAATGTTATTTACACCACTCAGACACTACAAAGAAGAATTACTGGTATTTAGGAAGTGCTTAGAGATTCTCAAGAGAAAGATGCTTTGGACAGTCCAACCATTATGGTTTCTCTGGATCTTTGGTTTCTATGTATTGAATTGTCGTTAATTTCTGCTAATTGGCTTGTTTACTTACCAAGCTGTTATGTGAAAGGTCAGAGGATGCTGAAGTAGCAAAAAGTGTAAGGCCCTCATTATAAAGAAATATCCTTGGAGGGTCACTGGATGTCACCAGCACATCAATCCTCAGATCAAACTGAAATCTACCAATAATAAAAGACTGGGAAGGAGAATATCAAGATGATTTGCTTCTAAACCTGCTTGAAACACATGAACCACACTGGGATGAAGTCCACTTCAGGCATGAATGTTTGAAAGAATGAAACATGAACAGAAAAGGAGCCTGTGGGTCAGTCCACCCCATCTCCTGCTCAAGAGGATCTGATTTCCTACTTCTCTTTCTCCAAGGCAGTGGCTCCATGTGTCCTCCATTCCATCTCTTATGTTTTCCAGACATTCATACACTTTCATTCCTTCCTTGGAACATTCCTTCAAAAATAACAATGAGGTCAATGCAAAATCAAACAAATTCATCCCACAAAAGAAAGTGTCTCTGAAGGTCAACACTAAACCAAAGCAAATTAAGGTTTTGCTCCTTAAATGATTGGAATTCCAAACAACTAGAAGCTGACTGCAAATTTCATATTAGACTTCATTAGGGACATGACTTAAAAGTGTGAATCAAAACCACTTTGGTGAGACACTTGTTTGGAACAGGATGATGGGACCTAATGGGACCCAGGAAAAATGAGTTTCTTTTAAGTGCCCATTCACTGATGAGGGATAAAGTTTTCCTTATTCCATTCATCTATCCAGAATGCCCTGAATTCTTGACAAGGTGATTCCATCTCAAAATATGACAAGTAATTTCAGAACAAAGAGTTTACAGACTAACAGCAAAGTAGACATTTTTCTCCTGCCAGCAATGAATCCTTTTGACAGTGATGGATCTGAAGAAAATGACCAGTGAATGCTATTTCTGGCTGACTGACCACATCAAGGCAAGGCTGAGCTGGATATTAAAGCACCAACTCAGTGACAGAGCAGCAATCTTCAGGCATGGAATGGAAGGGTTACCCTTGAGCTGTAGAGCTGGCAGATCCCATCCTGTCCATCTTTGATGTCCTTGGATTTGGTGATGAAGATGCCTCTGTCCTGACAGACAGAGTCTGGTTTACAGACACAAGTCCTGTTTTTCTTTGTCAGAACTATGAGGAGAGAAATGGAACAGAGGGACACTAAAAAAGTCAGTAAATAATTGCACTAAATCTGCTTTCCAAGGTAGATTTTCTAGGCCTGGGTTTTCAAGCTACTGCAAGCATTTGGCAAAAGTGTCACTTGAACTGCAACAGCAAATAGGATTGTAAGAACATTGTAAGATTAAAGCATCAGGATTACTTCCCTCAGTCCTTTGCACCTAAAAAAGTTTTAAGTGACAATCGCTTGTTTTTCCTGATTTCTTTTCCAGAACTAATTTCAATCAGAGAAAACAATTTGCTTCACTCCAGCCCAGCATATCAATCTCTGCCTAGAATTCAGGAAAGGTTTCTAACATGCTGGAAGTTGGCTCCTTCTGACATGAAAATAATACCATTTACATCTGATGGCCAAAAACCAATCGTGCCAAGAGGAAAGTCAGGCTCTGAGAGGGGCTTTCTCTGCAGGAAGACACCGAGAAAGGCGTTGAACTCTTTTGGGAAGAGCTTCACCACCCTGCTCATGTTCCTAGCCAGTAATTATTTCCTGCAGATCTCCTTCCTTCCAGTGGCTGATATTCTGGGGAAAGAAGTCCAGAGGAGGAGGGAGGGAGGAAAAGCCATAAATTTTTATCTTCACCTTTCTTATTGCAAAAAAAAACCCCAATAAAGGGATCACCACATGCATACAGCCCAACCAACCCACTCATAAGCACCTGATCGTTTTTCATTTCCATTAATCAATCTTTTGAGATCATCTGTCCAGTGTGCTGCTCACTCCTCGTTATCTCTTGCTCCCCAAAAGCCACACTCATTAGCAGCTCCCCACACTGCGTGGCAGAGCAGAAGGAGTTTCATGAGAAGGAAGATTGGTAACTCCAAACTCTCTGGACTCAGAGGGAGATGTAGCACTGCCGTTCAATTAGACCTTGGCAATCAATCAAGGTGGATTGCCTTTGCTCACTGTGGATGTGTTATTTACAAACTGCCTGCTTTAGATGATAATCTGGGCAATTAGTCATAAATGACTGCCAAACAAACCCACAGTTCCTTACTGCTTCAGAAGCTGCACACTAGCAAGCAGTAACTGCTAGAACAAACAGTTCCATTGATATTTCCAACAAGTGGTGAAAAAACAAAAGATTCCTGGAATACAACTCTGAATTATGCTTTATTTGGATTGGGAAGGCAGCCATTTACAGTGCTTCTTCATGTTCTTCTGTCAAGGCATGGATCCAGAAAATACTGGCAAGAGCTCACAGATATATTAAGTTTTGACTTCTTGCCTAACTTCAGTCATCTACGAGAGAAATATGTATAAGGATCACAAGCGAGGACTTCAGAAAGATTAAACATGAGGGATAGTACATACTCACAAAGAGCAAGTGTTAGAACAACAGGGGACACTCTGGGGCCAATAAAGAAATATTCTTGACTAATGAGCGGTAGCGCATGTCCGAATTCAACTGCATCAGTGGGGGAATTCCGAGACAGGCTGCCAAACTTTGCACAAAACAAGCCACACGGACACTAAAGCTTTTGTTTTCTATAACAATTCAAGTGAGATCTTAAAATAAATGTTGTGACTCCTGTGCAAATGTCAATTGCCTAGGAATTACACAAACTGATGACATCACAATTATTTTGGCTTCCCCATCCAAGAGAGGCCAGAAACAGCTTCCCAACGCTCCATCCTTGTGCCTGGCCTCCACAACCCAACAGATCCACGTACCCCAATTTCTGAGGCACTTTTTTCTAAGGTTTCACCCTCGCACTTGTCACACAGGACGTGGCATTAATCCAAAGCCAGCAGGAAGCTCCCCAGGCGGGGAATTACTGCCTTACAGAGACCATCATCCCCCGTAACCACCCTCAGCAGGCCCGGAGGCACCGCTCGGCTCGGCGCACGGGGAGCTCGCACCCCGCGGGGCCCTGGAGCGCTCCCCCCGGCCCACACGGAGGCACCAGCAGGGCCGAGCCGGAACAGAAGGAGCCTCCGCGGGGCTGCCAGGAAGCGCGACCCCCGTCCCGTCCCGTCCCGCCCCAGGGAGCCGCCGAGGGGACACACCAGGGCAAGGCCCGCAGCTGCTGAGGGGAACCGACCCCCACCCTTCCCCGCCTTCTGATTGGGCAAAACCCCCTGCCCCTTTATTAACATACTGCCTCTCCATTGGGCCAAGCAGCCAGGACGGCCTCTGATTGGATAAAAACAACAAGGATATTGGGGGGCGTTGTTATGGCAACAAGAGAACGCGCTGGCGTCACGGGCGTGCGTCGGTGTGGCACATGCGCATTCCGGCTCCTTTCCCGCCCCTAAACCAACTGCCGCTAACGGCCTCGCCCCGTGAGCGGAGGCGTGGCTTCATTTGAACGGTCACAGCCAATCACAGCTGCGAGGACCGAGGTGATTTGCATACTGAGGAGGGGCGCGAAGGGGGTTGTGGGAGGTGGTGGCGGAGGCGGGGCTGGCTGAGGGCGGGCGGGTTTCCCTCACGGGGGTTGTCCCCTCTCATCATGGCCGGGCGGGTTCATGTGGTACAAAACCGAGCTTCACCTCCCACCCCAGCTCCCCTTCGCTCTGAAAGCTTCGTGTGGAGGGTTGGCAGCCGAGGGTGCTGTCTGGGGGCCGCTGTGGTGTGTGATTTGTGCCCAGGAGACTGGGTGTGAGGAAGAATTTCTTTGCTGAAAGGGTTCTGAGGCGTTGGAAGGGGTTGCCCAGGGCAGTGGTGGAGCCCCCATCCCTGGAGGGATTGAAGAGTCGTGCAGACACAGTGCTGAGGGACATGATTTGGTCGAGGACTTGTCAGTGTGAAGTTCATCATTGGACCCAACGAGCTTAAAGGGCTTTGCCAGTCAAGGCAACTGAGTGATTCTGGAGGGCTGAAAGGACACACAACAGCTTCAGGTCACTACAAGGTAGCCAAGTCCTTGACAAAACCAAATGTTGATCCCTAAGCAGCCATGGACACACAGGATCTTCCCATCAAGAGTTTCTTTGTGAGGCAGCAAACCTCACGAGATCCTGTGCAGTTGGTTTAATGGGATTTCAGGGCTTGGTTTTAAACAGCCAAAAGCTTGAAGATTGGTCTGCACCGGCTCTCTGTGCTACCCTGACTGTGAGCTAATGGTTGTGCACAGATCCCAGGGCAGCCTCAACCTAAATCTTTAAAATGGCACAAAAATAATCCTAAATAAATGATAACAGAAGCAAATGAGCAGCTTTGGAAAGCTGGCGTTGGACTCTGAAGTCTGCTGGTGCTGCTGACACAATGGGTAACACCATTTCCATCCAGAATTTGCAACAGTTGTATGAATTCAGTTCCTGCTGCCATGGAAACAGACTGAGATGGCTAAAAATGGAGCAGGTTGTTCGAAGCTAATTGTTCAACACACACAAAAAAGCTGCAATTCCTTTTTTTTTTGGTGATACTGATTCCTTTAAACTAACCTGCTCCATTTCCATGGCAGCCAGCAGCAGATTTACTAGAATTCATTTTACATTTTACAATCCTGATATGTGTCATAAGGTTAAGAGTTTTCCAACATTTTCTATAGAGTCAAAGATCCAGTGAGCTCCTCAGATTTATTTGAGCAATCTGTAGCATACTCAATACGATGCATCCAAGTGATGTATAGGTACATATAAAGCTTCTACATTAAAGCAGCATATTTGTCTCTTCTGCTGCTTGTAAAGACAAGACTTTACTGGAACTAAAGAAATTTTCATTCAAGATCCCGTAATGCTGCATCTGCTCTCTCTTGTGTCTCTCGTTGGGCCAAAGGTTTTAGGATAAAGTGGAAAAATCTCATGTTTAGGGCTTGTCTTAGAAAGATTCTCTGAGAAATATGATTGAATCTCTCTTTCAAATTGCGTGTCTTTCCCAAAATAGGTGTCCGGGTTGTGACTCTGAGTATTTTTGTGAGATTTCTGTGTTTTAAGAGCACAGGGGCATTCTAGTGGGTAGTTTGCAAGAAAGTGTGAGTGTTCCTGTTTGCCTGATTTGTTAAAAAAACTACTTCACCAATGTGAAGCAACAACAACACCTCAAGGCACACTTTGTAGGCATCGTTCTGCGAGGATAGAATAAAGGTCATTCAAATTCTCTTATACTAAGAGAAAAGGAACTTCTTAAAGGTGTAAAAAACACTGAGCTGCCTAAAAAAAAAAAGAATTAGTGGTATTCTCTGGTTCCTCTAATGGTGAGCCCCTTTTCCAAACCTTTCCTACATTTTGGATCAGATCTGTCCTAACAATAGCCCTCTTGAAAGAAGGATTGTTAAATCTAATGACTCCATTACGGCGAGCGTGGGTTCACAGATACTGCTGCAACCAAGTAATAACTCTCAGGAATTAAAAATCCATATGGCTCTCTCAGCTGTACCAAGAACATGTGCAGCAGCTGCTCTCAAAATATCGTAACTGTTATTAAAAAAAAGGAATTCACTGCACTGTGCAGCTTATGAAACTGCAATTTACTGTTAAATAGAAGCAAATTTCGTGTTAAAAATGTTCAGAATCTTCAGGCTGACCGTTGGTTTTTTTTTTGGTCTTTTTCTTTGTCACTGTTTGTTCCTGGTTGCATTTAGATGCTGCAATCAGGAGCGAGGCCCCGCAGGAATACACATTATAGCAGCACATGCAATATTCCAGTCTCATCCTGTTCCCGGGGCCGGGAAGCAGGCAGGGGACGAGCCCTACAGATGCAAGTGCCTCAGGGCTCGAGTTATCAACTCCCTCTCGAAGCAGCTGCTCCCACTGGCGAAATCTCTGATGGATCAGTAGAGGGGAAGTACAGCCTGATGAACCCCACCAGGTTTTTCAGGCTGAGAAAACCATTGGGAAGGGTTAAAAACTCCCTGGAGTCTGAAGGGCATCAATCCTTTTTGGCAGCCATCCATTTTGTTCCCTCCGCCGTGTCTCACTTCTCATGCTGTTCAGCCTTTCTCAAAATGAATGTTAAATCTGGCGAGGGAAAGGGGGATTATGCCACAAATTTTCTCAGTTATTTTGGCCAAATTCCTTCATGGCTGCATAATTGTTTCCCTGTCTGTAGCATAGGGGTAACATTTAATTACGTGTGGTGCTTTGGCTTGCAGCAAAACCAGGACATGGTGTTACATAGAGCGTCAGTCTCGCAAGGCCTCCTCTTGTCCTGGGAGGTTGTAATGTGAACAGAGCTATATTTAAAGTAATTAATTTAGGATCTGTGCTGCTGATGGCTTTGCTGTATTTTAGCCTCTCGGTGCCAGACTAGTAATTATGTAAGGCTATAAACCCTGAGCACGCTGAAGCCGGTGGCAGCTTTGTCACCAGTGTAATTTGTTATTTATATTACGTGGTAAGCCAGGGCACAAGCCTACATTTAAGCTTAAACTGACCTTATATACAGATTTTAATGAACTCTGCTGCCTGAGAAGGGCAGAGAGTCTTAACAATCTCTTAAACAGGGCTCTGTGGAGTCTTTGTGAGTGGGATGGGCACACACACGGCTGTGCCAAGCGTTAGATATCCCATAATATCATACAGCCAACGGAGAATGGATGAGTGAGCTCAGGTTCCTTCCTGGAAGGCTTTGGTGTTGTGTGCAGCAGGGTGCTATGATCTGAGCAGGCAGCTGAGCTACAGATATTTGGGGGATGACTCAGTCAAGGGCCATACTTTGTAGTAACCCAGTTTCTGGCCAGATCCAGTGAACTACAGAAACGTTGCTCTTTGAATCAGGATGTGGGGTCCAGTTTTCCCTGAAGGTAGTTTGGACTGGCTAGGGAGGTTAAAAAAAAATCATCTTGGAAAGGAAAGTCCTCTTTGACTAACAGCAAGAGACAGTCTGTGCAGTACCACTGCACTAGCTCTACTGCTTAAACTGTGATCCAAACCTCACAAACCCCTCTACTTGCTGAGATTTACTGCTTCACAGACCAGCGGAGCGAGATGTAAACTGCCATACATCCCTCTTTATTCCACGAGCATCCCTGGTTCTGTTATTCCCCTCTCCAGTCCCCCTGGATGAATAACCCTTTCCCCTCACCACGCTGAATAGACCAGGTGACTCCAAAACCGGCCACCCAGCAGATGCTTCCGCAGTACCAACTGTTCTGAAGCCCCCACCCCATCTCCAGCTTGTTTTTATTTCCCCCCCCCTTCTCCTTTTCCCCCCACCAGTGTCCTACCAATCCAGGCTGCCTGGCACATGCTGCAAGCTGCAGTCCCACTGGAGTGATATTGTGATGGAAATGAGGGAAGGGGATGCAGGCAGAACTGCACAGATTTACAGCACTCTGAGGGTTTCCATTAAAATCCTTGACAACTTGTTATTTATGAGTGGACCAACAGCTCTTCTCATATCCAGGGCCTGGACCCCATTCACTTCAATAATGCTGCTTTGGAATAAATGAGCCAGAGGATGGAAACCAGTTCTGTTAGTATAATGGAGGAGGCTAATAGCTGTTTAGAGAAAACAACTGATGTAATTCTGGGACCCAATCCCTTCACCAACAAAACAATAAAGGTTTGGCTCTCCAGCAGTGATTTAGTTCCGTCCAAGGAGGGTGATGGATGGCAGCGGGTGGGTTTCGCGCCGTTGTGCACCCGCTCAGCACTCTCTGTACAGTGCACTGGAGGTGCAGGGGCTCAGCGACTCCTGTGCAAGCAGGAACAGGGCAGTCTGCACCTCCACAGCAGAACACAGATACACAAAGTGTCCTCACAAAATGAGAGAAGCCACCAAAAAAAACCCCTCTGCATAAGTGTAAGAGCTTCATTTTTCAGTCTCACAGGGGCCTGTGAGCGTTTCCTTCCCCACCTAAACCTGGGTGGCGATCTGTCAAAGTGCCATTTCAGAACATTTTTGTCCACCGTTCCCTTCTCTGCTCTCTTCCCCTTCCCATCACTGACACGCCAAATACAGAAGCACCTCCACTTACTAGGTGTTCTCACTTAGTAAGTACTGATCCCTGAGGGAAGGATTTTGATGATCCAAACTCTTCACACCCCTGATGTGCACCCTGCTGCTCTAAAGAATTATCGATCTCTTCTGCTGTGTCTTAAAATCAAACTGATAGGTTGATCACCGAGTGTCACCACTCAACTGCTGGCTTGTACACAGCCTTTGTTCACCTGCATCTTGTTTATTTACATTCATTTTGTCAGGAGGCTTTTTATTTCCTCTCAGCCTCCTCTGCTCTCCACGGGACCCTCATTAAGGGGAAGAGAAGCAGCAGCCGCACGTTCTGCGGGGTGAGAGGTAGGAGAGGCAGCGCTGCCAGCTCGGTGCCTCTGCCTCCCCCTCGTCCACAGCCTGAATGTCAGCACTTTGATTTTGGGGGACATCATAGATGATGCTGAAGATCCAGATTGTTCTCCAGGAAGAGACAAGAAGACATGGACACATGAAGAGGAACCAGGAAGAGAACGGGTGGAGGAAAGAAAGAGGCTGTTCAAGTGAGGAAGAGGACTGTGGTGTACGGTTGGGAATCAGTTTCTGAAAGCAGCTGAGCCACCAGCCCGTTATTCCAGCAGCCTTTCAGATACTCTGACTTCCTGGGCTGAAATAATTTGGGAATCTGAAATCTTTAATCATTTCCCTTGTAGCCAGTCTCTTTTTTTTCTGCACCAATAAACTTTTCCCTGGCAAAACAATGGTCTCTCCTGTGAAATGAACTGACACCAGTCAATATGTGGTACCCTCTGTGGCCATAGTCAGCAACGTGTCTGCAGCTGAGAGAAGTTATCCTCTGGTTTGCATTTTACACATAGAGACATACCTGTTAATTAGAAAGTGATGTGCCATGGGCAGGGACAGGTATATTCAAAATATGCTCTGTGTGAATGGGAGAGGAAGCCCAAGGGAAGAACCAACTGCTTGGAACAAGACAGCAAAGGGTCTGACAAAAATAAGAGAGAAGCAGAAGGACCAAGGGAAGGGGGAAGAGCTCTCTGAGGCTGAGTGGGTTTGCCTGCACGAGGGAACAGAAAACACTGTGCTGCATCGGAGCAGTGATCACCCAGGGAAAGCAAACCAGGCCAGTTCCTAAGCTGGACCACACTGGTAAGCCCAGTAAAGGTTTTAAAAGATATATATTCACAGAGATTTGCCTCACAAAATATGCCTAACAAACGTCCATTCAGATGTTACATGAGTTTGGGTATAAATTGTGCCCAACCTCTGCTGTCCCTTTTGAAAATTTATTTCGAGGTTCTTATCCAATACATATCAATGGAATATTGGCTCTCATCCAAGGTGTAACTATATCTAATTATCAGCCATTTGAGCTACTTCTGTATTAAACCATAAAATTGAGATAGGATTGAAACCTCTTATGATTCCAAAGGCTAAATGCAGCAGTAACATAAATAATGCTGTAAATTACAAGCAAAATGAAAACTTGGTCAGAAAATATATGATGTAATTTGTGCTTAGGGATAAATTGGTCCCTGGCTACCCGGGATAGGGAAGGTATGACCTGCATAAGGCCAAAGCATATAGCTGGGAGTTGGAATCTGGGTCATTATTACAGAAAACAAATGACATACCTTAAAATACTTCAAAAAAACCACCATCCTTCTGAGATTTATTGCAGTCTGACCCCCTCTGCCGGTCACTCGCTTGCTGTCTGTGTCCCAGGGCTGGCACCTCAGAACAGGCTCTGGGATTTGTGGAAATGATAGAAGCAGGCAAGGGGAAAATGACAGGTACCAGCATAAAAGGGATGGAGAGGCAATCTGGGGACACTGACACTTGGCACCGGTAGCTCAAGGACATAGATGGCATTGTGACATAACTCTAACCCCAGTGACCAGGTCTGGGTTTAATATAGGAGCTGCTAAAGCCAGTGCTAGGAACAGGAAGGAGGTCTGGTAACTGGCATTTGGGTGAGCTGCCAGGGTTTTGATAAAGATTACTTTTGTGCCTCTCCACGTTTGATCTGCTTCTGTCGAGAGGCAAAGCAGTCAAAGAAGAAAAATGTAATTTAGAATGAGGGTGTGTGGGAAAAGGGTGAGGGGGAAAAGCATTTTCTTGAAAAACAATGGGACTTTTCCTGAGGAAACAAGTGTTCAGTTCAAAATGAGCCTCATTGGGATGGAATTGGGATAAAGTTATGCCAGGAATGCTGAGGTACAGTAATCAATATTGCCAAAACATGTACAATACCCAAAACCACTTTATTGTCCAGAGTGAGGAGCTTTTCAGCTTTTTCTCCCAGCCTTGGGGAAAAGTCTTGATGTTCCTATGACACAGCAGAATACAAAAACCCCACAAAACACACACATGAAAAAAACCCCACACTGTCACTTAGACACAGCTTTCAGTTTTCACATCAGCACTGCTGGGAACAGATTAACAAACAGATCCCATACAGCTCAGTTCGCTTTCCTGACCCGTTCTCGTTATCCCGTGCTCTCCTTTGGCCTTCGTGGTACACTCCCATGCTGTGAGCAGCCACTGAGGATCAGACAGTGAAATATTTGCTTGCTGTTAAACAAGAACAGCCCCACTACCCCCAGGGATACCACACTGCACTCTAAAAGTTATTCAGAGATGTCCTGAAGTATTTTGTTAGACAGAAGCTTCAGAAAGTAATTGCAAGCCTGCAAATGGCTCCCTTGAAGTCCCAATCGATTCCTCTAATTAATTTCTTTAAGAATGAACAGACAGAGACACCTTTTCCAAAGCTTTTCTTTGTATAGCTTTTATTTTTGTTTGCTGTTATTTTCCTTTACAGGTTTTTCTTTTAAATAATACTCACCAGTACAGTACATCTCAAGACAGAAATGCTCTATTTAAACCTAGATTGACAAAAAAAGTTTGTGTAGAATCGAAACAGTAAAACATTTTGAAGTCTTTTAACTCTTAATAATCTTAAAACTCTATGGAAACTTCTTAGGATTTTCTATTGCTTCAGATATTCAGCAGGCAACACAGTCTCATACAGTCTGATAACAAAACTTCACCCTTCTGTGTTTGCACAGAAAAAAAGAACTGTTAATCATAAAAGGAAAATCCCAAAGCAGACATAAAAATGGTAACTGGATAATCTGTGCACAAAGCATTGTAAATTCCAAGGCACTTGGTTCTGAATCACAACGTTTTGGTTTGAGAACAGAATCTTCTTGTTAAATCAAGAAGGTTTAGAAACATGAAAGAGAAATAATCCAAACTCATAATTGCCTTCCAGTGAGGATGCCCAGTTTCTGACCGAGAAGCTGTTTATCCTCTGTGCTGCTGGGACACCTCAGCTGCTGCTCTCCTGTGGGCTCCATGCCACAGTGACCTTCCCTGTTTCAGAAACTGCAGGTTTTCCTCACCCTGGTGAGATGAACAGAGACAACAGTGCATGTGCCTCACCCTGGAACAAGCCACGATGCCTGCTGTGCTGGAAGGAGGCCCCAGACCTTCAGATCTGCAAACAGATACTTGGTTGCTTTACAAATGTCTCTTTCACTTGCTTTAATAACTGATGGTGAAAGAAGAGGTGTATTTTTATTTAGATTTTTTTTTTTTTTACTTATTAATAATTAATTCTGCATTCCAGAAGCTGAGCAGGGCTGAAAGTGTGATCCTAAAAAAATTCTACAAAGTTTCTGGTCTTTGGTTAGAACCACAGTGCTGTATTAAAGAATAAAACCATTGTAATAGAGATCAGGCAGGTACAGAAAACTGCAGTACTACATCCCATCACCTGGATCCCCACCTGGATGACCATGGCCAATCCTGTTCTAAAGAACTGGCACCACATTCAATTAAATTACTAATTACAGGATCTGTAACTCATTTAACAAGTGTATATCTATATAGCTGATCCAAGACAGAAGACTCCAGTGTGATGCTGGTGATTCAGTGTCAGGCTGTGGCTGTCTGACCCGATTTGTGTGTTGGTTATGTGCAGTGAGGAACAGAAAGCTCAGAATTCCAGTACCATGGTGTAGTCAGTCTTGTCTGGGTGATCTGATTAGCATGAACCAAACCTCTACTGTGATTTTGGTCTATTCTATACTGCAGCCTCTGCCACCTATTGTACAGAGCAGACAGGAATTCAGAATGATTGCAGGTCATGACAAAAAATATGGTCATCAAACACCTGCTTATTGGACTTCTCAAAGGTCTCACTGCAGAGTGGGCACTCCAGAAGGTGGCTCTGCACATGGGCTTCATACTGACTTGTTTCAATATCTTCAGGAAATACTTCATCACACATGGGGCACTTCCTTAGAGAAGCCTGAAGTAGAAAGCAAATGCAAATAAAGTCAGTTTAAAAATGATATTCAAAGAGAAGAAAAAGAACAGTAGTCAGATATTATCACTTTTTGGATAAGTCTTTTTGGCTCCTAATACTCTCAAGTTTTCAAATGCCTCCAGGCTTCTCTAAATAGCACTTAAAAGTCAAGAGCTTCTGAGAGGCACTCTAACTTTCATCTGCTCCTTCTTTAGTTGCTGCCAAGAGCTGATCCTTGAAGATTAAGGCCAACAGAGTTTCCTTTTTGTTCCTTAAGACACATAATTCTACATGTTAAGCAGATGTGGCTCCATTTTGTTGTCCACTGTCTTACCAGGACTAAACCAGTATGCAGACAATTGGTTATGGAGCTAAACTTGGAGCTTTTTATTTCAAACCACTAATTCATATCCATAAACTCTTAATTCATGTTCAGTCACCTCCACTTTACTTACCACGTCTGCAGCTCCTGCTCCCAGGCCTGCTCCTGCAGCTGGAAAAAGAAGAAGTCAGTTTAGCCACAAGAAAATGATGAACCATGTAATGTGCTGATAACCAGTAATTCTCAAAACTTGAGGATGTGGCTCTGGGTCTAAACCTCTGTATTTAAGACTTTGGAAACTGGACATAAGGCACAGGAGTAGCAGTCTCACAGCTGCATCAACAAGCTAATAGCTGTCTCTTTTGGCAGCAAATGCACAGACAGCTCATCACTTCAGTCAGCTCTTCACACCTGGCAGCGTTTCGCAGCTGCCAAGGCATCTGCACACATGTAAAGCTGCACAGAGGTGCTCCTGGTGGCTTTTCCACAGCGTTCAGTTGGAGAGGGAGGATAATTCCCTGCGACGTGAACCGCTGCGTAGCCGCGGCTTCAGACAGAATGCCAAATCATCTCACCACTGTATGGGTTCCCAAACAGGAGGCCTCCCACTTCAGGAGCTGGAACTGGAGCTTGAGCTCGTGAAACAACAGGGAAGGAAGAAACCTCTGTGGCCTGCGAGAGGTGCCTCAGGAGTTCGCCATTCTCTTCCCTCAGTTTCTGCGAAGGGACACAAGGGCAGAATGAATTTCCAGAAGCTGGGGAGATCATTCCAGAGAAAAGTCAAACTTTGCTCTAACACCTGATATCAGCATCAAAATTCCTCTGAATTTCTTTTAGGTAGCTCAGTGTTAGTCCTGCTTGACCAAATGGGAAAGTGAGGGATGGAAGAGCAAGGACCTTTTCTGTGGTCTCTCAGAAAGGCACACAAGGGGATCACAAGAGCAACACTCGTGCAGGCACAACCAGTGATCTGGCTGGTAGCAGAGTGAATGGAATTGAACATTAGGCTGAGAGAGATTGGTGTCATATTCAATACAGGAGAAAGGCAAGGGAGTTGTGCCAAGTTCTCACCTGATTTTCTTTATCAGCTTCATTCTTTTTTGCCTGCAGAATCTGAAACAAACCCTTCTGCTCCTCAAGTTCTTTCATTAAGTTTTTTTCCTGTGAAGGAAGAGGGTTACTTGGTAAAACGTGGGAAACTGGCAAATAAAACGATGCTCTGAGCACTGGCTCTGTCATACACTAGCTGTTACCAACAAATAACCCTTCACTTTCAACATGAGCCCTACCCTGTCATAGTTTGTCACCTAGGACATCTCTGTGTCACCACTCACGCTCTGTATTCTCATTACAACACGCAAGATGGCACATGACCCCCAAAGGGGACACACGACAGGTCAAACAAAGAGGGGGGTTGAAGAAAAGGAACTCCTACAGCTGAAGAATCCACCCTGGCAGGTGAGAGCTCTCCAGATCTGCCAGGTTTCCTGGTGCTCTGAGACTTGCATTGACGGTGGAGAGCCAGCACATCCTTAGGAATTAATCTTGTAGCTGACTCTCGAATTAAATCAGTAAATTAGATGAGCTGGAGTACCTAGGGATTCTGCAGTCACTCTCAAAGTATCATTCTAAGCATCCTGAACATTTGGCATCACAGCAGGGGTAATCACATCATCTATTTTAGGCATCTCATTTTCAATGCCAAAGTCAGAGAAGAGCTTCCAAAAGCTTCCCAAGTAGCACATACAGAGAGAGAAGGACCTTTAAAAAGTCACCAAGGGCAACAGACTAAAGATGATGTGATGACCACAGGCAAGGCCAATGATGGTTTCTCCAGCAGAAAGAAATGCCACAGCATGCTGCCCTTTTACATCCTTCACCTCCCTCAATCACTGCGACACTCAGGGAAGGATTTACCTGTTGAGTTCGAGTCATGAGTAACTGGTGATTCTCTTCCTTTAAACTTTCAAGCTGTTTTGTCTTGTCCTGGTCCATATGAGACAGTTTTTCCACTTCTTTCTCATAATTCAACACTTGAGACTGGGGAGAAAGAAGGGTGGGCAGAAAGTGACAATCAGACAGCTCTGAGTGAGGAGCACGGGCACCTTCTGCTGCAGAAAGCAAAGCTCCAGAACCCAGGGTTACTTAATTCTTTTTTCCTGCAAACATTTTTCCATTAAAATCTTTGTAGAAACTAAAAATAGTTACACAGGGATATACTGGAGCTGAGGTATTCATCTGAACACAGCATCCATTCCTGTGTTCTCTGAGGAGATTTTTAAGTTTAAACATGGCACTTCTAGTCTGGGAAGTCAGAACAAAACCAGAGACACCACAGCCAGATGGTTACCCACGTTCTGGGTGTCCCATCTCCCAGACCTAACACCCAAGCTATTTTCTGTCTACTTTCTCCTCTCACACACCTCCCAGACAGAAGTCTTGTTTTCATCCAAGTACTGAACATAATTTTACACTGTTTTTCAAAACAGAAGTGTTTTCTGCCTGGATCCTTAGCTAGCAGGAGGTAAACAACAGTCTGATTTTGGTCAACTTAATGAGCATGCAAAGGGGATGTTTTTAGGGAATAAAATCCTTACAATTTCTCTTAGCACATCCCCCTCTATCCTTCCTTCCAAAACACCGATTTCTTGAGCTTTCCTGGGGGTCAAATCATATCAAAGGTTGACATTTTCCTAAAGAACTCATGTAATCAAAAAAAGAAACTCATACACCACATACTTGCTCAGATTGCTCAGTTCTCTGTCAGGGCAAAGCAAAGCAAGGGAAGGCAGCTACGTGTTCCTACCTGCAGCTGCTCCATGTGCTCCAGGGCTGTTTTCAGTCTGGTTTCCAGGCGTTCCTTGTCAGAGGTCACATTCTGAATTTGCTCTTTGAGTCTATTCAGAACAAATCAAAACACACCACACTCTCAGGGATGGAAGGTTAATCCATAAAGGCAAGGTGCTTACATGAAATCCTGTTTTGAGATATGCTGTAAATACACTTACTGGTGCAGTTCTGCCTCTCTGCAGTCATCCAGCTCCTTTAGATGTTTATTTTCCTTTTTCAGGGAAGTTAGCTCCAGCTTCAGTTTCTCTGTGTTGCTCCTTAGAGACTCTAAACTATTCTGCAGCTCCTGAAAATCACAATGAGGTCAACAGGAGGTAAAGGGGACCCAAGGAATAGTTGTGCTCTGGCACTGGAACTGCAAAATCCCTCAAAAGAAACATTTCCAGGCAGCTCATCTGAAGGGGGGAAATCTCTTCTTTGCATCCTGACTACTCTTTCAGTCCCCATTTAATTTATATTAAGCCCTGAACCAAACCAAAGGAGGAAAAAAATAATGATAATATGATTTTGGGACAGCCTACAAAGCCTTTTTGAACATTCCCCTTCCCATATGTTCCTGACTTCTGTGTCTGCTGATGCCTCTTGTTCATCTTTATTGTTATCAGAGCACGATTTGGTAAAGGATTAAACAGACAACATGAGGAGAAACCTTTGTAAACTTCTCCTAGAAGTGTACAGTGGAACAAGACCTGACTCAGTCCCTCTTCATCTCTCAGACTTAAACCTTCTGATGTATTATATTAACTGTTTTGTTTACCTGTGCCTTCTTGAGCTCCTCCTGCAGATCAGTGGCTTGCTGCTGCAGACTGGCACAGCTCGATCTCAGCTCCTCGTTTTCTTTCCGCAAATTTTTGTTTTGTAGTTCAATCTCTTCCACTTCTCCCTGGCAAGCAACAAAGTTCTTTGGTCAGAACAGAAGCACTGGAAAGCTACACTCCAAATAACATAGTGTGAAGAGCAAAGAAAGATGAGCTCTGCAAAGGAGAACGCTGTGTACCACCCCGTGCTTTCACTGCTAGTGCACACCAGACTGCTACTCCACTCTCCCCAGCCTGCCCAAAGCTGACCACCAACTCAATTACTGAACACTGAGGACACACTATCCCTGATCTTTTCAGATGCTTGATGTCTCCTGTGTCTACAGAACTCAGCAGAGGTTTGGGGCTTGATGCATTTTGTTAGATGAGGGCCATGTGCACAGCACAGTCATTAACAAGGCTGCACACAGACAGTGCAAAATAGAGAGTGCTTGGCTGCACAGCACCTCAGTTGCTGCCCATGTGCATGCTCTCACTCCCACCTAATGGCAGGCTGTGTCCATGAAAATGACATTTTCATTTAGAAATACCCCAAATGCCCTGAAACACTGTGTATCAAGTTGTTCCTTGTTACAAAGAGCTCACAATACAAGTGATAAATGACAGGTAGAGAAACAAAGGCTGCCCAAAGCTGTGGGACAGATCAGCAGCACAGCCAAGAATAGAATCCAAGTCTGCTGAGCTCTGGCTTGGCAGCTGATTTACCAGCTCACTCCATGTGAGCAGTGAGTGTAGGGTAACAAAAGCAGAGGCAGGAAAAGGCAGGGGCAGAGAGGACACCCACCTGTGTGGTAACCACCAGGATATCGTCCTCAGTCTCTGCTCGGAACTGGAAAGGCACGCTGGCTCCCCGGACCACACCGTCCTGGTCAACGTAGCAGAACTGGTAGTATTCATCATCCTTTGGTAGGTAGTAAGCTTCAGACAAACACAACAACCCTGTCATGTGCTGCTTCTAATTATTCAAGGCTCTTAATTATATAGCACAGAAAGTGAGAACCTCAGGAAACTGAGACATCCTAGTTCAGTGTTCCTCCTGCGCCGTTAGTAATTCTGGGTGCCCGTGATAAGAACACAAATAACATCAGTCAGGGTGGCAGAATTCAGCAGAGTCACATTTCTGTTTTCTTATGGGATTTGAAATAAGTCTCCCAAAACCTGGTCCTGCAGATACTCTGTAATTCCAAATGCAGTGCTCCTTAGTGGCAGCAAAGTGGGAGTCTGTGTGTGTCCCCCTGTGTGTGCACGTGCACGTTTGTTCCCTGAGTGACCCGAGCTCCCCACTCACCTTTGAACTGGATCTGCTGCTGCACAGCGGTGCCACTGCGGACATCACTGGGCAGAGGAGCCCACATGAACGTGTAATATTCCCTGGTTGTTTTCCATCCCACCTGTAACAGCAGAATTGTTAGATGGCATCACACAGTTCATGTTTATCCTGTGGTAATGGGACTGTATCTCCACTGGGAGGATTTTTGCATTGATATCCTGACTTCTAAGAGTTGTGGTCTGTGCATGAAAGGATAATCAGGGTTTGATGAGCCTTGAAGCTGTTCAGGTCACAACAGGTCTGGCATTTTTTTGCACAAATGTCTCATTACACAAGGTTATTACTGAAAAGAATTCCCTGAGCCTGTTTTATCAAAGCCCAAGCTATTTGCTTCTCCTTCCTCCTGCTCTCTCCTGAGCAGCACATCTGGTTTCACAGTGTTCACTCACCCGGAAGATGCCCACCCAGTCCTTCCCACGAGCAATGATGTTCTGTGTGAGGGTATAATAACAGGTTACATCTCCTCCAGGAACATAAAACTTCTCCACGTTGTTAAAGATGACCTGGGAGAAGTGGCAGTTGTCCAAGAGGATGGCAGAAGTGGGGGGCTCATCTGAGGTCTCCTCCATTGTGGAAGTCTACAAGAGGAAGGAATAAGGGGATTATCTCACATGCTCTGAGACTCCTGCAGTCACAGCCCTGACACACTCCACCTTCCCTGGCTGGCTGTGCTGAGGCACACAGGATACACTCGTGCTGGTGATAAGCAAACTCAACAGCCCTCCCATCTTCTGCTTTCCAATCCAACACAGTGACTTGACCTCCAAATACAGCATCCTTCATCTTCAGCTTCCTGGCTCCAAGGGACGAGAGGTACCTTGCTACGCTCAGCCCCCATGGAAGAGCACACACAGAGGAGATCCTGGTTAAGCAGCTCGTTGTAGTTCAGTCTCACAAGCCTGTGTCATGCAGCTCTTATAGCCTGGCTACTCGTGACTGCTCCGCTGACACCACAAGATGATTCTCAGCATCAAAATGAACACACTGCCTGACAGCAGGGCCAACAAACAGCGTTAAAGCTTTCACACCAGTTACCTACACAGAAATCTCAGCAGTGTTGTGACACTACAAATCACACAGCATAAATCTGTAGTAGGCTCATCGATCAAAACAATATCCAAAGTGCCAGGAGCCCAGGCAGGACTGGGAACAGAACAATAAATCACCTTCCTTGCCACTCCATCTCGCAGGCAGCCAAGCTCCAGCCCTGGCAATCTGTCAAGGGGCAGATCGCTGCTGAGAAAACCCTGCTGCCAATCCCGGCTAAGGCAGTTCCAGGAATCCAAAGCAGCCCTCAGCTGATCTCAGTGACAGCAGCAGTGAGCAAGGACTGACCTCAGAGCAGAGGGAAAGTTCATCATGAACAACCACCCCACTGAGGCACTGCAGGTCATCTCCAATCCAGAAGTTTCACGTGGAAATGAAGTCCCTGGAACCCTACTCTTTTTTTTGCATCATCCAGAAGGAAATCATCTGTTTTCTGTGCCAAAGAACAGCCTGGAAATCAGGGAAAAGTTTTGCTGGGGATTGCAGGGCTGTGCTGGGAAGGGAAAAGGCATCCACAGCTGGAGTGAGCCGTGATAACTGCGCTGACACCGGCTGCCCTGGGAGGGTGGAGGATTCCTCCTGCTGGGAGCAGACAGCAGGGCAGGCCCTGGACATGGATGTGGCACAATCCCCAGGATATCCAGGGCTGCAGTTTCACCTTGAGTTACCTCAGGAAAGCTCAGGAAATGGTGTGGGATTCATCTGAGCCTCGGTCTTTATCTGTCTGATGTGAATCTGTCCTCTCTGGTGTGCCTTTATGATTTACAGTCCCTGAACACCAGGGACCTCTTGACAGCCACCAGCCAGAGAGAAGGAGAAGATAAAAAAAGAGAAGAAGAAGGGAAGAGGAAGGGAAGAGGAAGAAAAAGGGAAGAGGAGGAAGAAAAAGGGAAGAGGAGGAAGAAAAAGGGAAGAAGAGGAAGAAAAAGGGAAGAAGAGGAAGAAAAAGGGAAGAAGAGGAGGAAAAAGGGAAGAAGAGGAGGAAAAAGGGAAGAAGAGGAGGAAAAAGGGAAGAAGAGGAGGAAAAAGGGAAGAAGAGGAGGAAAAAGGGAAGAAGAGGAGGAAAAAGGGAAGAAGAGGAGGAAAAAGGGAAGAAGAGGAGGAAAAAGGGAAGAAGAGGAAGAAAAAGGGAAGAAGAGGAAGAAAAAGGGAAGAAGAGGAAAAAGGGAAGAAGAAGGGAAGAAAAAGAAGGAGAGAAGAAGACAGGAGAAGGAGAGAAGAAGGAATCTAAGGACAGCACCTTAATCATGTTTCTGCATGGCTTTAGGACAGGACACGAGCCCTTGCTGCTACAAGGGTTAAAAGTAACTTGAAAAGGAAATGAAGAGTCTGGATGCAGCAAAACAGAATGTTCTACTGCAAAAAAACCCCAAAAAACAAAAAAAGCTGGTTTTGGTGAAAATAATTGTGATCATTGTGATGTTGAGGAAAACCAAAGAGCCCTGAGTGCGCTGACGGCAGAGTCTGGAGTCCAGTCCCGGTCGGGAAGCGGAGGGGGCGGATCCTGACACTTCAGTAACGTCCCGGTTCTGTTCCTCGAACAGCTCCCAAGTTCCCAGCGCCGCCCGGGGGCACCGCGGTCCCGGCAGAGGGGGCGGAGCGGACCGGGATGCCCCTTCCCCTCCTCCCCCCGGGCCGGACACCCCCGGTTCTGCCACCGGGAAAAGAAAGTGAAAGTGTCGCCGCCGCGACGCAGCCCCAGCTCCCTCCTCAGCCTCCAGTACGGCCCCCGGGAGGGGCATCAGGCTCCGGGAGGGGTATATGGGACCCCGTCACCACCGCCCCCGGTCTCACTTACCGAGAGGCCCGGCTGGAAACCTCCGGGGCTGCGAGGAGGAGGAGAACCGGGAAAAGGCGGATCCCCCCCTAACCCCCCTCCCCGCACCGCCCCGCCCGGGATACCGCCCCCTGGTCAGCCCCGGCCGCGCTGCTGGGACTTGTAGTTCGGTGCGGGAGTGTCACGTTGATCGCCCCGGTACCGCCCCCCCGTGCAGGCGCTCCGGTTGCGTGGTGGGGGGAGAACGGTGACACCGGTCTCCAGGCTCGGGAGGAGGTTGGATAAGAGCTCCGGGAGTTTGGCAAAGCGGGAGTTTAAAGTCCCGGTAACGAGGTACGGCCCTGGGGAGGCTCCTCCGGGGCACCCCGGTGGGCGGGACACCGGCGAGGCCGCCCCCCGCCTCACCCCAACGGCGGTCCCCAGCGGTTGAGGCTGCCGGTAACGGGGCACTGAACCGGGCTTTGTCCCTGCACCACAGCCGGGCGGAGATCCCCTCCCGCAGTCCCCGAGCCACTCCCCGGGGCGGCGGCACTGAACCTCAGCCGCAGCCATGTCCGAGCAGAGCGGCCCTGGGGCTGAACCGGACACTTTAACAAATCCCAGGGAAACGGTTAAATGTTCAACATCATCTTTTAATGAAGAAGCGGAAGGGGGCGGAGCTGGGGCGGGCGCAGCAGCCGCCGAGGAACCGGAGGGGGCGGCCGAACCGGGCCCGCCCCGCCGCCACCACCGCCCCGCCTCTATGATCACCTCTATGGTGCAAAGAGCGACCCCGCGGACCTCATGGTCCTCTGACAGACCTCCAGGCCGCCAGCCAATCAGCAATCACGTAGGGAAAATAACCAACCAATGACAAGCCGCGTGGCTATACCATCCTCCCACCCCATTGCGCTGTCCCGGATGCTGGTGGGCGGTACTCACTCTGTCGTAGCCAATAGGGAAGGCGGATGCTCTCCCAGAGTGCCGCGCGCTTTGCGTGGCGGTAGCCAATGAGCGCGGAGGACGCGGGGGGACACGGCAAGGTGAGCGGGGCGGGGGCGCGCGCTCCTCTCACAGCCGCCGCCGCAGCCCCGAGCGGACTCCGCGCAGGTGGGATCCGCGCCCGGCCCGGCCGCCGCGCTCCAGCCACCGCGGTCCCACCGCCGGTAGCGGGGAGGGGGCTCCGCCGGCGCGGGGTAGCGCTGGGCCCAGGCGGGCGGTGGGGACGGTGCCCGGCCGTGTCCTGCCCTTCGCTGGGAGGCGGCAGCTGCGGAGGGCGCGGGAAGTGGCGGCCCCTCCGCTGTCCCCGGGGCTCGGGCGGGCTCAGTTGGTTCTTGGCGGGGGATTGGACCGAGTCAGGGACGGGAGGAACGCGGAGCTCCGTGTCTGCGCGGGAAAAGGCCCCAAGGAGGGTTAACGGAGGGAGAGCGGCGGGGGCACCCGGGGCCGTGCCGGGGGGACGGTGATGAAAAGCCTCGAGGAAGGGCTGGGGACGCGGCTGCTGTGTGTCAGCCCCAGGAGCGGGGTGGGAACTGGTGACAATAGCATCGCGGTGCCCAATTCCTTTTCTTTTTCGCTTTAATTTTTCCTTCTATTTGCAGTAGGTGAAGCAAGATGCAGGCTCCTGGGGCTCTCCTCGGCTCTCCAGCGCTGGTAAGCAAGAGGAGTATAATAATAGTGGGGATATATGGCTATAAAACCTTTTTCTGTGGTGTTTGGTTCAGGACACTCCCCTGGACGCTGCTGGGGTGGGATCCTGTGGGGTTTGTTTTTTTCTTGATCGTGGATTTACCAAGGAGAGGAAACAAGGTGACCTCTGAGGACCAGCGGAGGGGACCCACCATCTTGGTAGATGTACAATGAACTGCAGGCCCAAAGGCTTCCCCTAGAGATAAGGTCACTGCTTGTCACAGGAATCCTGAATTGCTTTTGTCTTTCAAGGAATTAATTAGGAAGGAAATGAATGGAATTCTGGTAAGGCCAGGGCTGATGCAGCTTGTGGTGCTGCAGTCTGGGGTGCTGTTGCTCATGGACTTAATCCAACTGGTTAAAACAAAAGTACCCTACACTGCATGTGCCTTTGCTTTTCAGTCTTGATTCATTCTTGAGATGTTTTTTTTAAATCAAAGATTGTTTTCATAAAACAGCTGCTTTTTGCTGTGGATTGGTGTGGGACACACCCAGTTCCAGCAGGTAACTGTCTGTGTTTCCCTTCAGCTCCGGTGCTGCTCCAGGGCTCTGGCCAGACCAGCTGCAGTGTCTGTTTTCAGCAGGCCTGAGGTCCAGACTGTACAGGTGAGACTCTTACCTGAGAAATTAATTGGCTTCTGTATTTCTGTGTCACTGCCTGTGATACCTGGTGGTTTCTCCTGAGATAGAGGAGTCAGTTTATATATAATCTAGAGGGTGGCTAGTGAAGAAGCATAGCTGCTAGCCCAAACTGCTGATGGCTTCACCAGCTTGGCTGATGTTCACAGAATCATTTTGGTTGGAAAAAACTTTTGAGATCATTGACTCCAACCATAAACTTTTGCTCTGTCTTGAGTAAAGGATAAATACTGATCATGTTTTATAAAAAAACCTTTTAAATTTATAATTAAAAGTGGTTTTAACATGTTTTCTTCCTCTGTGTCCCCCAGCTAGCCGGTGTTTCGCACCCCCAGCTGACCCGCCGTGGGTTCCAGAGCAGTGCTGTGTCCAGGGACATCGACACCGCTGCCAAGTTCATCGGTGCCGGTGCTGCCACGGTGGGGGTGGCTGGCTCAGGGGCAGGGATTGGGACGGTGTTTGGCAGCTTGATCATTGGCTATGCCAGGTGAGAACCATGCCAGGCTGCCTGGGGTATTCTTTTCCCCCTTCTCCCAGCACTAAATTTAATAGATTTTTAGAGCTTTCTCTAAAATACAGAAAATTTCTATAGGAATTTGTAGTATTTTTATATATAAATATAAAACCCCCATATAATTATATATAAATATAAATTTCTCTAGGAATATATATCTAGCTCAACATGTGTGATGTATACAAGCAGATAACTGCATTGAACTGAAGCAGTCCTCCTTGGAGTATAAAATGGTTCTTGTCTGACATTCTTTTATTAAAATAAAGAAGAAATCCCCTGGATTGTTTAAATCCACCCAACATTCACTTCTGAGTGATGCAGCTGCTCCCTGGAGCTCTGCCTGTGTTGTCAGCAAGAACTGTTGCTTGGCACCACCAGAGCAGGTGACACTAACAAACTTCCAGGGTTCACCATCTCTACATCACTAAAATCAGGGGAAAATCACAACTTTCTCATTCCAATTTGTGATTTTTCTGCCATAAAACTGGTTTGTGCTCCCAAATCTGTTCATAATGTGCCATAATCCTGGTTTTCTGTCATCCAGGCTCTGGTTTGGGGTTGTTTTTGTTTTTTTTTCTTACTGTGGATCCTCTTTTTTGTTTTTTCTCCCCTCCCTTCTCTCTCTGCTTTGTTCCCCACCGTGTCCCACACACAGGAATCCGTCTCTGAAGCAGCAGCTCTTCTCCTATGCCATCCTGGGCTTTGCCCTGTCTGAGGCCATGGGTCTCTTCTGTTTGATGGTGGCATTCCTCATCCTCTTTGCTATGTGACAACTGCTGGTCCTGGCTGCGGTGTCCATCACTCTGTCCTCTGCGGTTCGAGTCTGCTTCCACCAGAGCCTCCCAGGCTGACCATTAAAGACAAGATTTCTCTAAATAAACTGGTGGCTTTTGGGGGTTTCATTTATTTATTATTTATCTTTTTCCCTCATGTTCTGGGGAAGTCTTTGGGTGAGTTGGTACCTTGGGTGAAGAGGGTGATATCCCAGGTATGGGAGCACCCACTGGGGACTGTGAAATGGTGGTGGGAGGGGAGGAAAACTCGTGTGAGGTCAGTTGGGTGAGAGAAAATGTCCTTGAGCAGCTCAGGTCTGTGCAGAAATCCCAACAAGCACTGCCCTAGTGAAGCAAATACTTCCAGGTGGGCTGACAAAGGGGTGCTTTTTCCACCCATATTGCTGTTGAAAATGCCAAGTTGTCTTTTTTTCACCTGCAAATCTGTGGAAGAGGTGATGGGTGGGTGTGCTTAGAAGGGCATTGATGGTGTTTACAGAAAGAAGTCACCAGGGTACACACTGCCCCATCACCTGAATATTTCTTCTCCCCAAGAAGAGCTGGCTTCAGGGTCACACCATTCGTGGTGCCTCATCAAATCATCACTTCACACAAAGTTTACAGCTGAGTTCTGTTTCTTTCCCCTCTCTCCCCAAGTTTCAAGCTTCAGCTGTATGAGAAACTGCTGGATACTGGGGAGAAATGACCCTAAAAATCGAGCCTGGATGTGGGAGCTCGTGCTGAGAGCTGTGTCTGTAAGGAAGGGGAGCGCTGGGGGAGCTTGTCTCGTTATCTGCTTTAGGTAATTGAATTAATACGGCTGCTGGGGGTGTGTAAAGCCTGGGCAGGGTGGCTGTGACCTCCCTGGGGACACAGAGGTGATGCAGGAGCAGCTCTGTTCCTTCACTTGTCACAGCTGCCTGCGCCCTGGGAGGGCTGGGAAGAATTTGACTCTTAAAAAAAAAAAGCTATTGATGAGGCTTCTTGGGGAAATGTGGCTCTGAAACCCAAAGGAACTTGAGGAAAACTCCCTGGTTGAACTAGAGAGGAAGAATCCTGTGTCTGCAGCCAGGCTGGCTCCTGGGGACAGAGGTGTCACCCTGCAGCAGTGGTGCTGGGCGTTGGGAGCCCTCTCCGGGTGTTGGCAGCAGGGTGTAGCTCAGCACTTGCTGTCGCAGGAGCACAGCATCGTTACCTGCGTCTGAGCCCGTTGCTGTTATTCTCCCTCATGCATTGGAAACTGTGAATAAACTGTGAATAAACAGTTTGTGGTGGTTTATCTCGGGTAAAACCCAAGTGACCTTGGAACTGAAGTCGCTCACTCGTGGTTACAGGTGGTGACTGTGAGTAGCCGGGTGCCTCTGGCAGGGGGTGTGGGTGGGAGATGGTCCTTGGAGGCCAGCAGCGGAGCTGCTGGTTTCCCGGGAGCCGTGGGAATGGTTCCCCCTCCTCGCACTGCTCCGGACAAAGGTTCTTTGGCTTCCTGCCCCTTTCCGGGCGCTGCTGGGATGTGGCTGCACACCCTGGGGTGGGCTTTGGGGGCTGCCTGAGCCCGTGGCCCTGCCTGAAGCGCTGCCCTGCCGTGCCTCCGCAGGCCGAGGCGTGCTGGAGCGCGTGTTGCGGCAGCAGCAGGGTCCCAACAATAGCTTTTTTTTCACCCAAAAAGCCCCAAATTGGTGTTTCTGCTGCCTCCAGCCCGGTGGCCCCCAGCCCAGCAGGGGGCGCGCTGCTCTGCAGTGGTACGCTCTAGCATGCGATGGCGCGTCTCTGTGGAAGGGGCGCTCTGGTGCCGCAGGGAGACTCTATGGTGGCTGTGGGGGAGTTTGCGCCGCTAGTGGCGGGGAGGAGGGCGGAGAGGGGGGGAGGCGCCGCTCTGGCCGGCGGTCGGTGGTGGAGGCGCGGGGCGGGGGCCGCTCTGGCCGGCGGACTCGTTGGTGCGGAGTCCCGGAAGCGGCGTTCCCCGAGGCCGGGCGCGGAATGGCGGAGAGTCCGGCCGCCGAGGAGGCGGCCCCGGCCGCGGTGCTGGCGGCGGCGGCGGCGACGACGACGACGACGGGCAGCGGCAACGCCTCAACTGGCCCAGGCAGCGGCGCGGGGAGTCCCGGTGTCTTCATCCCCGCTGAGCTGTGGGCGGCGGCGGGTTTCGGTGCTGCGGCTCCGGGTGCCGGTGTCGCCCCGGGAAGCGGCGGGGCCCCCATCGCGGCGGCGGCGGCGGCTGCGGGGGCCGCTCTCCTCACGCACTCCGCCTTCTGGGACCCCACGGTCAGCGGTGACTGGGACAGCGAGCGGCCCAGCCCGGCCTGTCTCCTGCGGATCAAACGGTGAGAGAACCGCCCAGCCCCGGGCCCAGGGACCGAGCGGGGAGGTGGCTCCGGCCCTCGTCTCTACCGGCCCCCGCGGGGCTCCCCCGGGCCGGGGAACCCCCACCGCCCCGGGCCCTGTTGTGGGGGCTGCCCGGGCGGAAACCGGGCACGGAGCCCGGGCTCGTTTCGCGGCAGAGACGCTCGGCTCGTCCCCGGTACCCTCGAGGCGGTAACGGTCCCCCTGGGCCTCACCGTCCCCTCCTGGACACCGGGGTTTGGGAACAGGTTCTGGTCCTTCCCCATGTCCCGGGGCTTTCCTGGGGACAGACCCTGGTCCCCACCGTGCGCCCCGGGACTCTCCTCGCCCAGGTGCTTGGGTGAGGATGGGGCCTCACACCTCACCTGGCCCTGGAGCCACCGACCCCTGTGCCACCATCCGGGCTCTCTTTCTCCATCTGCTGTTGCTGGGCTGCTGGCAGCAGAGCTCCACGGCTCTAACCCTGCCCTGGGAATCCCTGGCTGCTCCTCAGAGAAGATGTTAAACAGGGAAGGACTCAAAGTCCTCAGTCACCATCAACGGTCAAGTGAAGGTGTTTCTCCTAAACCCCCCCGTAGCGATTGTCCCTCCTGCTGGTGCCCACCCATCTGGTGAAGCCTGGCGTGTCGGTGACCTCCGATCCCAGCAGCAGGGCTGCTCTCAGATTGTCAGATATGCTGGCACTGTTTCAACAAGTTCTTCCTCTTCCTTCAGAGCCAGGATCCCTGCCTGCCAGGCTCTTGCTCATCCTTGTTCTAGAGCTTGTATAACGTCTCCCAAAGATGGCACCAGATATTTGGGCACTTTCCAACCCAAACACCAAGAGCACTGAGTTCCTGATGGCAGGCAGGAGGGAGAGGCTCTCCTCTTGCTCTCACTCTTGTTCTCATCCTGAAACCTCCCTGATTTCTGGGTGCTTCCCAAGTGGGAAGGTCGAGTGAGAGCTTGTCCTGGAGCTTGGCATAGCTCTGGTTATGGGAGGGAAGTTTTTTGGTGATGAAAAGCACTGGATGCCACTGGTTTTATCTGCAAACTGCACCGAGTTGTAGGTGATTTGTTACTTTTCAGTTCGTTCTGGCCACGTTCTGAAGGAAACAAGGGCTCTGCCGTCAGGTCACGTGTGTTTGTGCCTCGTAGCTGCTCTGGAACCTGCCTCCTCATTAACCCCAAATTTATCAGTGATAAAGGCAGTTGAGTCACGGTGTGTTTGGGGAAAACAAATGACTGGGTGCAGGAAAGGGATCCTGGAAATCATCTTGAGTGTGAAAAGGGAAGAACATAGGGAGGGAAAGTCATCCTTGAAACAACAAACTTCACCTGGGAGAACTTCTCAGTGCCTACCTGAAGGGAAGTTCATGGTTGAAGTTTTGTGTGCTGGAGGTGATCTGTGGTGACATGCAAGGCAGTGGGGATCCAGGTGTGCTTGGTCTGATGCCTCCTGTGTGGATTCATGGAATGCTGCTCGTGCTCTCTGAATGCCTCAACTGTTTTTTGGGGGGAGGTTGAGAGAGCTCAGCCAGAAAACAGTCAAAGGCAAAAGAAAAATGTCGAGCTCTTCATGAGTTGCAAGTTTCCATCTTAAAAAGTCTGTCCCTGTGCATCAGATTTGTCCTCTAGAACGTTCTGTGCCTCGGGGCTGGTGGATGCCAGGGGAGATCTTGACTGATTCCTGTTTCCTTTGTTCAGGGATATCATGTCCATTTATAAGGAGCCACCCCCGGGAATGTTTGTTGTGCCTGATCCCCACGACATGACCAAGGTAAGAGAAGATTTGGAGCTGGTTCAACTTTCTGCTTCTCTTTCTGTTGCTGTTGGTGGCTGCTGTAAGGTTTGACCCCAGTGGAGTTATTCCCTTAATGTTTTGAGTGAAGTCAGGGTGAGTCTTGCAAGAGCATCATGAGGCTCCAGTTTTCTTGGTGGCATTGAGATGAGCTGCATTTAAAATGGGAGGAGGCTCTCAAGGAAACTGGTTCTCTGGAGAGATACCATCATAGGGATCAGAGGAGCTTCCACAGATAAAGCCAGCTCTGTTTTAGTGGCCCTGTGAGCCAGTGGGGCTTGAAAACAAGAGAGCAGCTCAAAGAAGAGAGGGCTCCATGGAGAGCTGTTGGCCATAGGGGGTTTCTCAGAGAAGCTGGGAGTGAGGAGCATCCATTACCCACAAGAAGTGCTGGAGTGTCTAAATCCACCTGTGGGAACAGGAGATGTTTAATTGTTAGGAGCTGGCAGTGGGATGTGTCCCTGCACCTCATCCCTGTCCCACTGTGGAGCTGCCCACCTGGTTCTCCCAGGTCCCAGGGTTGTGGGTAGGTCTGGCCCACGCAGCTGCTCCCACCACATCACCTCCAGCAGATCTGCTCCAGGGCCTCTCCTGCCCCACTTCTTCCCCTCCTGGCTCCTGGGAGCTTCCCAGGACTGGGAATTTCCAGTTATGTCAGAGGGGATGCAGTGAGCTGGGAGGGAGAGGTTGCTCCAACCATGCTCTTGATCCAAGGTGTTTCTTGGCTGGTGCTGCCCTTTCCCCAGCCAGGGTCACTGGTCTTTGCTGGTTTTGGAGGGTTGTGTGTGTGGGTGTGTGTGAGGTTGCTGTGGTTTTTCCCCTGCTGCACACTTCTCCCACCCCTCTGACAAATGTGACACCCCCAGATCCTCCCAAATTCTCTGTGTGTCAGCACCTGCCTGACGTGGAGCCCCTGGGTTTTTGGAGGTAGCACAAAGGGAGCGTCTCTGCAGAGCCAGGTCCTACCTGGAGGCACTTCCCTGCAGCTCTGGCTTCCCTGGCAGCTCAGCGTGCCAAATGCCCTCCAAGGGAAATGTGGGTTTGTAAAACAGCAGCCCTGGGGCTTTGGACTGAACTCCTGGGGAGGTGAGAGGATCATTAAAGAGACTTCTTGGATCACTTGGGGAGTAAAGCTTCCTCCATAGCCCAAAGGGAGCAGATTTCCTGGTACACAACTGGGATCTTGGAGGGTAATTAGCATGGAGAGAATAGAGTCTTAATTTCAGCTCCTGGCAGAGGAAATGGAGTGATTGGTTTTAATAAGACCAAATCAGCATGAGACCATGAAACTGAGGAATGCTTTCGTTTTGGCAGAAATTCTGATTTTTTTTTTTTCTTTTCTTTCTAAAATTAGATTTTTTTCATATTTAAAATCTTCCTTTTTTAAAAAAAAAATTTTGTGAAGCAGAACTTAGCAGCTGAGCTGTGCTTCAGTCTGGTTTGGACTGTCCAGAGATGTATGGCAGGCAGCTGTTATGGATCCTGGCCAGACCTTGAGTTAGAAACCTGCCTTGCACATTGTGAGCGTGGCAGAGGGGAGAGCAGTGCGCAGCAGCGGCCCTGGGCTACCGGGGGAGGGCTCGGGGTGGCCTGCACAGGGCCTGTGCCGGTGGAAGGTGCTGCCTGGGGGGAGATTGGGGGCCTGCACAGGGCCTGTGCCTGTGGAAGGTGCTGCCTGGGGGGAGATTGGGGGCCTGCACATGGCTGTGCCTGTGGAAGGTGCTGCCTGGGTGGAGAATGGTGGCCTGTGCCGGTGGAAGGTGCTGCCTGGGGGGAGATTGGTGGCCTGTGCTGGTGGAAGGTGCTGCCTGGGGGGAGGTCTCTTGCCTGCACATGGCTGTGCCTGTGGAAGGTGCTGCCTGGGGGGAGGTCTCTTGCCTGCACGTGGCTGTGCCGAGGGTTTGGCGGCGCTGCACGGTGTCGAAGTGGAGCGCAAGACGGGCTTTTGTTTTGCAGATTCATGCATTGATCACAGGCCCATTTGACACGCCTTATGAAGGGGGTTTCTTCTTGTTCCTGTTTCGCTGTCCTCCAGATTATCCCATCCACCCACCAAGGGTCAAACTGATGACAACGGGAAATAACACAGTGAGATTTAACCCCAACTTCTACCGCAATGGGAAAGTCTGCCTGAGTATTCTGGGGTAAGAGGAGACTTTGGCTCTTTTGATGGGAAATCAGGAAGTGGCTGCAGGTTGGATCCTACCTCACACCTCCCTCTCGGTGTGTCGTGCCCTGCTCTTGCCCCAGACATGTGCTTGGGTGCACCTTTATGCTCCTGTGCAGTGGTTGGTGTACAGAGTCAGAGTTGTGAAGCAGCACAAGTTCCTCCACTGAAATCAGAATCTAATTTGTCTTTTAAAAGCATCTGAGAAGGAGCAGGGGGAGCCTGAGGTTCAGTGGGTGCTGCTGCTCTTCTCCTCCTGCTTCCCCTTGCCCAGCCTCGCCCCAGCGCCGCGTCCCTTCCGCTTCTGCGCTTTGCAACCTGATCCTCAGTGTTGTTTGGTGTAGGGTTTTGTGGTTTTAATTTCCTCTCTCCCTGTGGGTTGAAAAATAAATAAATAAAATCCAAAGCCACTAAGAACTTCCTTGAGAGCCATTTGACTGCTCTGGGCTTCCACCTACACAGTGTGTGTGGGGTTGAGCGGTGGCTGTGATGATTTACAAGCCTTGCTCCCGTGCTGCCTGATCAAACAGGCTCTGCTGCTGCAAGTGCTTGTTACTCACCTGCCTGGTTTTTAGAGATGGGAAAGCCCTGATGGATGTGAAAGCCCTGATGGATTGAATGGTTCTTACAACTCCACCAGAGGAACCCTGGCTATGGTGTGACATTCTCAACCCCAGCTGTGACAGTTTCAGTTACCAGTAAAGAAAAGCTTTTGCTGAGCCTCTGGACTGGTGCAGCTGGGGTGTTGGAACGTTGCTCCTTCTCCTGCAGAGAGAGCCTGGTGAGGAAGGGGTGGTGGCAGCTTGAATTGCTCTAGGGATTTGATAAACCAGCATGAGTCTGGGCAGTGATGTGGTTTCAGACTGCCTTTGCTGGGATGGTTTCTGCAGTGCTGTGTAGGTTCCACTTTCACCAAAGCTGGTCCAAGTAGCTGATAGATGCTGGCCTCAGGGCTGGTAGAGAGATGCACTGTGCTGGCAAACACCTTCCTGATCCAGTGAGCTGGATGCCAACACCTGCAAAGCCCTGAGATGTGATGGGCACATCCATACCTTGGGGGTCTGAGTGCCCAGCAGCTCCCACACGAGCTGCTCTGTTGATGGTGCAGTTGTAGCCCTCGTGTGGAAGGTGAATTATTGAGGAGTGAGCAGAGAGCCTCGGCCTGAGCAGCAATGGGAAGCACAGAGGGAGCTGCAGATGAAAGGAAGGATTTAGGAAAGAGCATATGTGGGTCAGCACATCCTTGTTCAGCTCACAGGGAGACAGGTCTGTATCTGGAGCTGGGATGTGAAGGGTGAGCAGCACAGCAGCCTTTTCTGCTCATGCTGCTCTGTGCCAAGGTTTTGCTGCCCTGTGTCTTTCAGCCAGGCTCTTCACTCCTGCAGCAGAGCACCCATTAGTGCTTTTGCTGGCAGTGCTGAGTGTCTGCATTACAGAATGCACAAGTGAGGGCTCATTTGAGTCTTGAAAATCAGATTTCAGTTCTTAAGAGTCATGGTTTTTGATTTACAGTAGTGCTGGAAGCCTGTGTTGCTCCAGGCTGCTGCACAAGATGATAGCCATAGCTTTAAAGTGCTCTGTAAAATGTTACTTTCCCTCAACTCATGTGTGATGCCCTTTGTGCATTAGCAGTGAAGTTCACCAGCCTCTCTTGTCTTCCTCAAGCTCAAATACTCATTTGAGTTGAGAGAATAAACTCAATTGACTCTGAAAACTCTCAGTGTCCAGTGCTTTCTGTATCTGTAGCAGCTGTTTCTTTTCCTGTCTCATTTCTCTAAGGTGTAAATGCAGTTTCTGAAGCTTTCTGACCTTTGGTGGTTGCAGGGATGTTGCTCACTGGACCCATCCTGCTTTGTTAATTGATGTTTTTCTGTTTTAATACCTCAGCACTTGGACTGGACCTGCCTGGAGCCCAGCACAGAGTATCTCCTCAGTCCTCATCTCTATCCAGTCCCTGATGACTGAGAACCCTTATCACAATGAGCCAGGCTTTGAGCAGGTGAGAGTTTGAGGTGGATCATCTCTGGTTCTGCTGCTGTTTGTCTCTTCCCTCCACACCTTGCTCCTGGTGGCAAATCCCATTCTGGAAATGGGGACAAAAGTGGGTTGTAACACTTGGCTTCTTTCCAGCTTGTTCTGCCTCTAGTCAGAGCCTGAGGAGGAGTTGGAAGCCAGCTCTGAGCTGGAGGCTGGCTGGCTCACGTGTGTGTAAGGTGACAGAAGAACAAGAGGCATTTGAGGAGTTGCTGGGGAGATGGGATGGCTCTTCACTTCTCTGCTGCAGGACTCCTGAAATGGCTTCCTTGGGACATCTTGTCATGCAGGAAGCAAACTGCTTGGGTTTTCATCATCTCCAGCATCTTGGAGAGAGGCAGGTTTCTGTGCTAACTTTATCAGCTGACCTGTCCACAGCTGTGTGAGCTCTGGTGACATGAGCCAGCTTTTCATTGCTGGATAAATGAGCTCAGCTTACACAGAACCGACAGAGCTGGGGTGGGTTTGTGCACCAGTGAAATTCCTTTGGCCCAGGAGGGAGATGATGATGATGAGCTGTTGCAGTTGCATGGACTCACTGGCCCAAATTGTGTTTCCAGGAGAGGCACCCTGGGGACAGCAAGAACTACAACGAGTGCATTCGGCACGAGACCATCCGCGTGGCAGTGTGTGACATGCTGGAGGGGAAGTGTCCCTGTCCCGAGCCACTACGGTATGGAGAGGAGGCGTGGAGGGAACATGAGACAGGGGCTGTGGGGAAGCAGAATAAACTTCTCTGACTGCCCTTCCTGAAATTCTGAGAGTTTAAAGCAAACCTTTAAACTCCCCCTGGTCCAGCAGAGTCATTTTGTGTCCTCCAGAGTGGGTGGCTGCGTCGGTGCGGTGCCCAGGAGCTGTGTGGTGACAAAGGCTGTGTTACTGTGCACAATGGCTGCATCTTCTGACTTGTGTTTGAGTAGAAATGTGCCTTGTCTTATGGGGGAGAAAAAAAGATCATCTCAGAGGGAGGGGAGCACAGCTGCTGTCGAAGCACGTGCAGAGTCTCTTCAGCTGCAGCGATGCTGCCCTCATTTTGCTGTGTCCTGCCTCGCTGCACCCTCCTGGTTGTCTGGGACACCCTGTCCATGCTGATTGCATGAGCTCAGGGGGATGGGGTGACCTTGGCTGGTGTGAGTTGGGGGTCAGCCTGGAGAAGAGAAGGCTCTGGGAAGACCTTCTAGTGACCTTCCAGTACCTGAAGGGGCTCCAGGAAGGCTGGGGAGGGACTTTGGCCAAGGGCAGGGAGTGGCAGAACAAGGGGTGATGGCTTGAAACTGGCAGAGAGGAGATGGAGTTCTGAGGAAGAAATTCTTTGGTGTGAGGTGGTGAGACCCTGGCCCAGGTTGCCCAGAGAAGCTGTGGCTGCTCCTCCCTGGAAGTGTTCTCGGCCAGGTTGGATGAGGCTTTGAGCAACCTGGTCTAGTGGAAGGTGTCCCTGCTGCTGGCAGGGGGGGTGGGACTGGATGAGCTTTAAGGTCCCTCCCAACCCAAACCAGTCTCTGATTCTGTGACCATTGCAGCACTGTCATTTTGTGTTGACTCTTTGCTCTCTCGTTGCATCCAGGGGTGTAATGGAGAAATCCTTCATGGAATACTACGACTTCTATGAGGGGGTGTGCAAAGAGAGGCTTTATCTGCAAGGACAGACAATGCAGGTGGGTGGACACGATGTTCTTGTTGATAACAGGCTGCCTGAGATAGGGCTGTATGGTTGGTGACAAACTGCAGCATGTAGAGGTACAGGGGGTGGGTCTGGATCTTTCCTATGAACTGTTTATTCCAACTCTGAATCATGAAACTGAGACCTGAGGTGTTCCTGTGGATAAAACACTGCCTTCCCCAAGTTCAGGGTGTGCACACAGTGTTTTCAAGGCTGTGAGACTTCTCAGAGTGCTGGACCTGAGCCACTCTCCAGGCTAGCAGGTACTTCTTTCCTAAGTGGATGGTACAGTTTGCTCCATGTGGGTTTAGTGTTAAGCAGGGAGGGCACATGCTGCTTACCCAGTGCTGGTGGCAACTCAATTCCATTGGAATATTTTCCTGTTGGGTCACTGCTTAGAGTTTCTCTTTCTCAGAGGTTCCTTTGCTCACACAGCAGATAGGAATCTTTCTCTGACACTCCTTGTTCTGTCAGATGAGATTGAAAGTGGCTGACTGAGTCAAAAGTTACTGGAGGAGGAAGGGGTGGGGGCAGAGTGACAATATGGCAGACACATCCAGACAGGTTGAATACAGGAGCTTATTTCTGCAGGAAAGCAGACTTTGAAGAATAGATTGCCAGGCTATTTGCATATGAACAGATGTGTCTTCCTCCTTCATCAGCCACATCTTGTCTGACTCATTGAGAAATTCCACTGCTAAGAAAAGTTGGAGGTGGTTGATTTAATGATCTCGTGTCTCTGAGCCTTTTTTCCTGTCAGTGCTTTCACAATTCATGAATTGAAAACACTCCCAAAGCAGAGGGCTGATGTTTGGGGTGAGAAACTCCCATAAGGAAGCTCTGTGTCTGCAGAGAGGACTGA
This sequence comes from Caprimulgus europaeus, assembly GCA_907165065.1. The sequence continues at coordinate 6,561,585 of OU015549.1, forward strand.
ACTGAAGGCTGTGCAGGGAAGTTTGGTGACCTTAGAGGATTGTCAGGTGTGGCCCACTCTTGTTTCTTCTTCAAGGAGCCAGGGCTCAGTTGCTTCTCCATGAGTTTATGGACTGTGTGCTGGGACTGGGTGTGCTCAGCTGCCAGAGGCAGTGGCTGCTGTGGTCTGTGTTCTGCTCACTTGTAATAGTAGTGCAGGAAGCATGAACACCACGTGCTGGAGATGGCATTGTTGTCTCCAGTGCTCTGTATTTAAACACACCAGGCTCAGTACCAGCTGAGTGCTTGCCAGATGTGCTCTCTTGTTAGCTCTGGGGCCACATGTTGGCTTGTACCAAAGATTCCCATCAGAGGGACAGCATGAACTCCACCACCGCCTTCTGGAAGCCCTGGCAGTGTGGTTTTGACCTGGGATAAAAGCAGCAAATGTTAAATAATCTCCAAAGACTTTCTGCCTCTGACTTGGTTATATCTCAGCTGGGGGCCTTGTTTAAAATGAGATAGGGATGCTTTCATTTGGAAAGGGTCTGCAGCACTGATATAAAGTGTGGTCAGGTCTTTGGCTTCTGGATTTTAGGGGCTTTCATTTGTGAATGGTTTCTCTGCCTCCTTGGAGTGGGCCTGAGACCAAATCTTTGAAACAGTTTACTTCCTCAGAGCTGCAGTAGAAATCCAGCCCATGCCTGCCTGGCCTCTCATCTGGTTTTGAAGTTTGCTTGGGTTTGTCAAGTTTCCCAAAAGAGAATCCCAACAGAAATTAGCTTCAGCCTTCAACCTTTGCCACGGCAGTGGAGACTCGAGGGGCCTCTCCGTCATAGGATGGGATTTAACCCTTAAGTCTTTGACCATTTGTTGCTCAATTACCATGCAGCTTTTTTCCTCTCTGCCTCTTGCAGAGGGATAATGGTCTGTGCTAACAGGCTTATCTGTGGTTTTCTTCCAGGATCCTTTTGGTGAAAAGCGAGGCCACTTTGACTACCAGTCCCTATTAGTGCGCTTGCAAGGAATCCGGCAGAAGGTGCAAGAGAAACACCAGCAGGAGAACACAGAAATAGACTCTGAGAGCAGCTCCTCTGAGACAGAGACAGACACTCAAGGCTGCTCTAAAGCTTAGAGCTGTTCGCAGTGGAGAGGCCAAGCCGTGGGGATGTTCTGTCGTCACACCCTAGAGCGCCCCTGACAGACTCGCCCACCAAACCAGTGCCAGAGCGGGGAGAGCTGCGGGGTTGTCTTCTGTCTCCTGTGGCTGCTCTGGTGGACTTCATGCTAGACAAAGCCAAGCTTGTGGCAGGCTACTCCTGAAGGTACTTCCTGTGCTAGAAAGCCGGAGCATGTGGCATCAGGTTATTTTTTGGAAACACCTACACTGGTTGGGTTTATTTTGGGTTTTTTTTCCTTTTCTTTTTTTCTTTTTTCCCTCCATTTGATTAAAGAATGAGATCCAGACTGCAAATCCTCTTTACAGCTTTTCTGTTCCTAGACAGTGAGCCCTTCCCTGGGGCCATGCTGAACGTGGAGCTGTAGCTGTGGGAGCGCTTTTGAGTCCAGGGTACGAGAGGACCCACGTGCCGAGCGCCTGGGCAGCAAAACCTTGTCTGTTCAGGTTGGGAGAGATGGAGCCTCCCTGCTCTGTGGAGCCCATCTACCTGATGTCTTTCTTCTAGACACTGTTCTAGACAGACCAAAGATAAAAAGAGCAGTGGTGGAATCTGGGCTCCTCTCTGAAAGCTTTACTCAAGCCCTGGGTGACTTGGTCCACTGAGACTTCAGGCGCAGAGGGGTGGATGAGGAGTGGGAACTGCAAGAATCCATGAATGGAGTGCAGGTGTGTTCATCCTGGTGTTTTGGGGAAGGGAGGGTGAGAAAATAATTGCTCAGAGATGGGGGAAGCACTTCAAGATTTAAGTCTAGTTTGTGTATTATTTTTTTTTTTAAGGTATTAATTTGAATTTAGCCTTCTACAAATATTTTATTCTGGCTGCTCTGAACAGAGCTGTTTTGTTTCCTTAACTGAAGTACTCTCCGCTTTCCACCTCTCTACTCAGTGTAGTAGTTTTATTTTCCTCCCTTCTTCCTCCTGCCACCTCACTCACTGCTGCTGCTTTGATCCATCAGATTGAAGGGGTGAATAAGGGGCAATTCCAGCTCGGGAAGCCGCTGTTCCTGGGTGGACTTTGCAGAGGTGGACGCCTCGTTACTGACAGATTCCTTTGCCAATCTTGGCTGAGCACAGGCTGGCTGAGTGTTGGAAAGTTTAACCCTTGAGTGCTTTGAACGTTTTAAACAGCAGCTTTTTACTGTGAGCAGAGGCCGGCCTCTTGGAGAGGCGTCTGCTGGCTGCCAGTGCCGGTACATCAGAGGTGGAGTCAGTGTAACTTGGGTGGAGCTGAAGTATCCAGTGAAATTCTCCAGGTAGATGAGCCTGGGAGTGATTGATGGAGCAGGATGATGTTTTGTTGGTGAAGAGCTTCATCTCTTTTTTTTTTTTTTTTTTTTAAAAAAAAAAGAGAATTTTGATGGGAGCTTTGATAGAAAGCGAAGCACAAAGTTGCACGTTGTCCTGGGCCCTCTCCCAGTTCCCTTACACACCTCCCCACCAGTTCAGCCCTGTTTTTTCAGGCTCCTGATGGTGCTGGGAGAACTTTGTTCTAAAAACAACAGAAAAGGTGCAGATGGAGGGGCCAGAAGAGCCCTGCTGTGCTCTGTGCAGCGCCCCACGCGCCACTGAAGTATTGTCAGTCTCTGATTTGTATCAGCTTCAGCAAAACTCTTGAGCAGCTCTGGAAAGCTGAAAGGTGGAAACATTTCTGAACTATTAAGGTGTCATTTTAACAAGTTGGGAACCTTTTTATTTTTCTTTTTTTTCCCTTTAGCTAACAAACTCCCCTGGGTCTGTCATTGGCTTGATTTAGACTTAAACCTGGTCTTCCCTCGAGGGAAAGCTGAACTTAACATAGGACTCACTCCCCACTTTCACACCAGATGAGAGGAAATAAAGCAGTGTTCACCTTGAAATGAGATCTCAGGGAGGCAGTGGGCTCTCCCCAGAAGGCAGGAGCTGTGTGCTACTCCAACCCCATTGTAAATGTCACGTTGTTTGTCACCGTTCAGTAGCGTTGTGGGTAGAGCTGGGACTCTGCTGCCTTCCAAGGCAGAGCTGGGTCTGAAATCTGTTTGTGGTGCATGTGGTGTTACCATCCACCGAGAGCAGCAACAAGAAAATGCCTTATTGTGGACACTATTCACAGAACTAGCATGTGGCTGTACAAGAGAAGTATTAGTTTTATAGTTCTAATGTTGTCTGTCCTACCATTTCTGAATGTTTCCATTTCAAAGTGACAATCCTCAAATGACTGCTCTAGGCAGGAGATGTTTTAGCAACAGATTTTTAGACCTTATTGAGTTGATAAAAAAATATATGCACAAGAGTCACTCTAAGATACCTTGTTTATATACTATTGTACATAAGATTTTTTTTTTTCTTTTTGTGCAATAAAGTTTGTTTTGGCAGAATCTAGACTGTGGTGCTCCTTAGTGGAACAGCTCATTCACAGAGCAGAGAGGACTACAGAAGTTTTCTCAGTGTCACTGCTGGCTCCTAAAGATTCTTTAGTCAGAGTCACATTTGCATCCTCCAAGACTGCAGTTGCAATAGCAGCTTAAGATAATTGTCTTCTTGCTGTGACAAGGTAATTAGTTGTCTCTAATGGTAAGTGGCATTTCCCCTCAAAGCAGAGGAGAAGATTCAGAGGTAAGCAGGTAGGAATCAGCTCTATTGAACTTTTCAAGCTAGACACTTTTTACAAAACTTTTTATTTCAAGGCTGCTGTCCCTGTGTTTCAGGTGATATGCAAAGAACCCCACAAGAAGAATTATATACAGGCACAGAACATGTAGCAGTCAAGGGATCGCCTCCTTGGCTTCCTCTGGAGTGATCTCCTGAGAGTACAGCTCTGTGAAGAGAGCAGGCAGCCAGTACTGAGGTTCTCCTGCTGCCTGTGTGTCCAGCCAGGCCATTCCTTCCTTCAGCAAGTGTTCCTGTACAGACAGAGCAGAAACTGTGAGTGAGCTTCACTAAATGGCTGAGAAGCCATTCACAATAGCAGCCTGGCCCCACATTTATTCTAGAGGAAGGGAGGGTGTAGAATTTGGGCTACAATAATTTTTACTCAACTTGACCAAGAGAAATAGAGTTCAGACACCCAGCCATGCCCACCCTCTGTGTTTATGTAGGGCCTGAGCTCACAATTCCAGTTTTAGTGGAGATTAGTGAAGCCACAGGAGTATCTGCAGCTGCTGAGATTCTGCTTTCTTCAATCTATGTCTAGAACAGGGTGGACTCTCTTTGGTCTACCAGCTAGTGTGGAATCCCCTGTGCTGTGGGGATAACACGTCCCCAGCAAGGCGTCTGCTGCAGGAGCTGTCACTGAACTCCACCGTGCACGAGAGGTCTCCATACCCACCAGCACTTGCTTTGCACGTTCTGTCTCCCACTTCAGGCTGGACTTGATCTCACTGACTGTTACATAGCCCTTTTTCTGAAATGAGAGGAGAAGCCCTGACTACCAGCAGGCAGTATTTAAGTGAACAGTTTAGAAGAGCGTGGAGAGTTCTGCCTCCAGGCCTGGTCTAATCACAATTCCTGGTCACAGAAGGAATAAGGTTCTTTCAGGGTGGTTGTATTTGAAAATCTCCTGGCTCAGTACCTCTGCCAGCTGCAGGACAACAGTGTGATCCATGTTCAGTTCTGCTGGTACTGACTGGATCAGATAAGTTCCACCAACAGGGATAATCCCAAAGCCACTCCCCAAGACCTTCAGTTTCTTGATTGCACGAAGGAGATCATCCCTGAGGAGCAGAGGTCAATGCAAAGCTTTAAAACAAGAGCCTCTCTCAAACTGCACACTATGTTCTGTAGATGAGGAAGACCTGACATGCAGAAGCTAAGAGCAATTTTAGCTCCTTGGGGCTTGCTGCAGTTTCAGGTAATCAACAGCTGAAAAACAATTTTTATAAAGCAATTTAGAGTTAGTTTGTACATCTGTGCCCCCCTTCAGAACTGCATTAGACACACACTTACAGCCCCTGAGCTACAAGTACTAAACTTTCAAGATTCAGCCCAAATTAGTGGTCATGGTGAGTTGTGTCCCCTGCAGTGACGTGTATCAGTCCCTTCCCCACAGCTCAGCAGAGCACAGCAGCTTCAGGTGACTGTGGCACTAAGTGAGCAGCACTTGCAGGGGACTGACTGTCTCCAGCTCAAGGCATCAGTCCTTAGGACTCCCAGAGAAAGCACACTGCTGCTTTCTGAAATGGGGAAGTCAGTAATTCTGGATCATGTGGAAGTGGCTCTACTGTTAGAAGTCAAATTTGGAGTCCAATTAATTTGGAGATCAGTCACCTCCTTTTCTTCCCTGAACAGGATTTCATTCCCCTTTCCTGTAACAGGCACTCACTGGCTGACATCCTGAGCAAACTTCCCCCTTCCCTTCAGCACTTGTTGATGAAGTTCTTCCAGTGTTATCAGACCTAGGAGTCAACAAAAGCAGACAGGAAAGCATTACTGCATAGCAACAAAATGACTCCAACAAGAGCAGCCAAGGGTCCTTTATGCATATACAACTGGCTCAGCCTTGCCTTCCATTTTACAAGTGGCTGTTCATTGTTCCCAGTACCAAGCCCTGGGTGAGATAAGCATCAAGCCACTCCTGTTCCCAGAACTACCATGCAGCAGTCAGCTGTTGCCTTCTCCCACAAATGCATCGCACTCAAGGTTCAACTGGCTTTGCTGTAGCCCATTCCTGGTCTCCAATTGCCCTTTTGGAGTGAAGAACATCTCCTATCTTTGCATTAGGCACTTACTGCTGGTATTCCAGCTCTCTGGGATACTGCTGTGATCCTTTAGAGACAATCTGACTGCCAGGCTCAAAGCAGGAGCTCAGCAGCTTCACACTCCTTCAAAACTGCCATTAACCCCTGCTCCTTCCCTGGGACACTGGGACTTACAATGGTGTTACCTAACCAGGACAGGGTTGGTTATTTCTGTAGAAATCAGTGAAGGTGAGAGATTACCAGTGGTGGAACTGTAACATGCTGTAGAAACAAAAGAAGGCTTTTTGGGGACAGTGAAGACAAAACTGCCATCTCAGCATCTGTGAATCTGGGGAAGAAAGCTCCACTGAGCCACGTGACTCATTTCCACAGGGAAAAGAAATCCTCCTGGAAGGGTGGGATCCTCACCTCCATTCCTGTGCTTCAGGGCCAGACACACTTCAACGATCTGCACACCCAGCTCATAGTAAAAGTCTCCAACTCCCAGCATCTCTGACCAGAATCCTTTACCAGCTGTGAAGGGAGAAAAGGGAAAGTGATTGGACCAGCAGCAAAAAGATCCTCCCTTAACAATTCCTGGGGCAAAGCCGACTGCCTGCACACCTCTCTGTGAGGACTCTTGGCTCTGTCAATGAAGAGTCCCCATTTTTGGTTATCTCCACCCCTTTTCTCCCAGTAATTAACACCCAAAGGCTCATTACACCCATTCACAAACCCCAAGAATCACAACACCATCAGCTCTCCTCAAGGAGACGTCAGCTCCACTGGGGCTGTGTAACAGCGAGGTGGAGCCTCAGCCACGAGCCCCGGTGCCTGTCCCTCACATGCCAGGGGGTCCACGCCGATGGTGGCACACATGTCCTGGAACTGGACCCGGAACTCGGGGTTTTTACGGATTTCTTGCTTGTGTTTGCTGGCAAATTCTTCCAAGTTGGTTTTAAACATGTCCAGCTGCTTCGACATCTGGAAGAGAATTGCAGAGAAGTGTTTCTGTCTTAACACTTATTTCATGTGGTTTTTCCATAAACACAGACCCCCAGGAGGCACTAAGTGAGCAGAGTCCTCAGGAAACACTCGGGTCTCTGACACACTGCCCACCCCGTGGTCTTAAAGGAAGGAAAGGAGATAAAAATTGCTGGAGGGAATCAGAATTCTCCACCTGCACACTTTGAACACAAACCAGCATCAGTGGAGACAAGAGCAAAGGGCTGTTCTGAACCAAGAGGCAGGCTCAGAAAGGCAGCAGCAGTTACTCTGTGATGTCCACAGGGCAGAAGCAGTTCTACAGAAATGAGATGCTGGGGAGGCAGTGAGAGGAGAGGAAGAGTGAGATCTGTAGCAAACACCACAGCGCTCTGATGGAAGGGCAGCCCAGTGGGTGCCATCGTTATCCACGCTGCTACGGACATCAAAGCAAAGAGGGAGAACAAAGCCCAGCTCTGCAGCTGGGCTCACAGCCAGGGTTATCCCCACTGCCAGGGCAGGGTGTGGATCTCCCACCTGGGCCAGCTGGTCTTCGGCCAGGACCGTCCCTCGCTCCTTGTACTTCGCCTGCAGGGAGAAAACGGGAGTCTGGAGACAGTGCTGAGGGACAGATGAACCAGCCACCAGAGCTGGGTGAGGGAGATGCTCCTTAAGGAGGGATGAACCCCAGGAGGACCCACAGCCCTGGGCAAGCAGGGCTGGTGCTGGCTGGGATGGCAGATGTGAGGATGGGGATGGCCCCACATCGTGCCCAGCAGCCCCTGTGTTTTGCCAGTTGATGAGGTTGGCAGAAAGGACACAGGCACCAACTTCATACCAGAGATAAACTTCTTCCAGTCTAGTTTAACCCAGGAAAATAAAAAGAGGAATAAGCAAGGTACAGAGTTCAACAGGGTAATGCACCAAAAGGGAAAGCAGAGTGATTAAGAAAGATCCATCACTAATTGCCCCAATTACTTGTCATCATCCAGACCCTGCACATCAGCTGGGGAGCAAAGGGTTTGGAGAACCTTTCCCTGGCAATGGGGAAGCCCTACACAGTGAGTCCATCTGCGCTGGGGGAGGCTCCTGCTTTTATCCATCTAACAAATGAATTACACAGCCAGAACGGCTCGGGAGCAGCTGGTGGGGAAGTGTCACCTCACACGGGCACAGGACCTGAGATGTGGCCCAAGAGCTGCGGTTTTGGTATTTGCACCTGCTTTTGGGTTGTAGAAGAAAAAATCTCACAGTCTTATTTCATGCTGATGTGACACAGGTTGGGAAAAGAATCTCACGGTGGCATTTCACGGTCCAGGGTGGGAAATTCACCCAAAACTCAACGTTAATTTAATGTTTCTCATTAAAGCCTTTGTGTGTCACCCCGCCACAGGGCGCAAGGGGCCTGGCCCCCCCACACGGGACCGATGGACCCCCGGGTTCCCCACCCGAGACCGGCGGGTCCTGGCAGCCCCGCCACGGACCCGGTACCCCCCCACGGTGGGTCCCGGTTCCCCTCCCACGGGCCTGGCACCCCCCGCACCGGGCCGGGCACCGCTCCACGGGCCGGACCCCTCCCCAGCGGGGTCCGGTCCCGGTCCCTCTCACCTCCGCGAGCTTCTTCTTGGCGATGGCGCCCGCGCCCACCCCCCGCCGGTGCATCCCGGTCCCGGTGCTCGCCGCGCTCCGCCTGACGTCATCTCCCTGCGACGGGCGGTGTGACGTCAGCAGGGGGTGGGGTCCGTGTGTGTCCGTCCCCCCTGTCCCCCCCCAAAGGGTCTGGAGGGCACCGGGGGGGTCCTAAACCGGCGGGGGGGTCCTTGTATGTGTGTGCTGGGGGGGTGAGGCCCGAGCCCCCCCGGGGGAGAGGCTCTGTTTGGGGAGGGGGGGGTCCCCTCTGTGGGAGGGGGGGGTCCCCTCTGTGGGAGGGGGTCCCTGGGGTGGGGGGTAACCTCGGTAATTCCCCCTTTGGCCAGGGTTGGTTTCTCTGCAGCCTGAGCTGGACTTCACCCCCCACAGCTGATGCCAACGTCATTTTTTAAGTCATTACCCCCAATCGGGTCCTAAACTCCAGAAAATCCTTTATTTTTCAGCATCCTTCCCTGTCCCAGCTCAGCCAGCTGGCAGGTCACGGACACAAAATCAGTTTAGTAATATTTTATAGTCCCTCCCCAAATAAAGTCTTATCTGAATCCTATTTCAGCTTCAGACTGAACTCTTTATTGCTTGCATTAACAAAATAAGACACTATGCACAGAACAGAGTGAACAGAAGATGTCTTCCTCCTTCTCACGTCTTGGTAGGGTGAAGAGGGGGCTCCTCGGGAAGGTCCTGGGGTTACAGAGTCCTAACGAAGCAGAAATGGGGAGAAAAAACAAAATTCCTCTGGTACTGCACTTAACCCATTTTCCTTTGGTTCCTGTAGGAAATGAGGCACCAGTTTCTCTCCACCCTCCTCTGATACTTTGCAAACCCATTTGATAGCAAGATGTGTGTCCAAGTTACTGTCTAACAGTAAAACTACAAGTTTAGAGAGAAATCAGCAGCTGGTCAGGGAGTTTCACTGGAGATGAGTGTTTCTCTGTGGGAAGGGCTGCAGTGTGAGCTCGGGAGCTCCTTGTTTTCTCCGGCTGTTCACACTGTGCCCAGGCTGCACAGAGCTGCCTGTAGCACAGAGCTGCCTCTGATTTCCAACCTGCATTTATTCATGGCCAGTTCATCCCTTTTTGTTCTTGTGCCAGTTTTTGCCATTAGCACAAACAGCTCTTTTCTCACTCTGTTTTTTTTATAGATGTGGTGACTTTGTCTCTCTCCCCCTTAGTTTTCCTCAGCTCAGCACAGGATGGGCTCAGCATTCCCTTGAGCCTCCTCAGGGCCATCCCTGCACCTTTTGCACCCTGATTTATTGCTGTGTTCCCCTCTGACTGCCTTCCACAGCCACGTACAATGCACTGAGAAAATATTTCCTCTAAGCTGCCCGATGAACACCTCCTTTTCTCATAAAAGAGAGGGAGAAGGTTTACCACCCTCCCTCACTTCAGAAATTTGTCTTCCCCCATCCTTGTTGTATCAAGGATCTGAAGATGCTTTTGCAGAGCTAAAGACAACGAACCTGGCCAGTGCTCTCGACTCTCCAGATCCAGGTGTGTTTTGTGCCACCTGAGCCCTCAGTGGTTATCTAGAGAAATCCTAAATCCATTGGTTGAGCCCTGCAGCCAGTGCCTCAGGGGAGGAGGCTGGGGAGGGACCTGTAGGGATGCTGGTGACAACAGGAATGGGTGGAACAGCCACTCACGTGGATTTGCAGAGGTCAGTCGCCATCAGCCACCTCAGAAACTCCTGGTCCAAAACATCCTTCAAACCTTCTGAACCTTCCAGAGAAGTCAAACTGCAAGAGGTGTGCAATGCCATAAGGACAGAGGAGAGGCAACAATCCAGATGCAGCAGCCTCACAGCCCAGTCCCCTCAATTCACAGAGAGATTTTATTTCCCTTGTCCTCTAACATCTTTTAACTCAGATCAACCCACAAAAAGCTTTAAGGTCTTTTTGGCAGGGTGAGCTCCTCACACACAGCAGAGCCTTAATGTTGGCACGTGAACATGCCTGGAAGGCTTGGGGGATGAGAAAGAACGATCCAGGGGCCCCCTCTGCACCCCACCTCCTCTTAGACCCAGCAGGCATCAGAACAAAGGCAGAGCGTGGGTGAAGCAGCATCCACGCTCCAAACTCACCAGGGAAAGTCTTTGTTTCCAGAAGGACTTCCCCTGAAAGTTGCTTTTTTTTTTATTGGCAATTAAAGAGATTAAGGGAGACACTGCATTTTGATTTTTTTTAAATAAAGCTAATCAAGCTGATTAATCTCTAGCATCAAAGGTTTCCCTCCCCCCCTCCATCCCCCCAGAACAGGTTGGTCAGACATCTGTCAGGAGCAGTTTCGGGTGCGCTGATGCTGCCGTGGAGCAGAGGTCAGAGCCGGTGACCCCTGAGGTCCCTCCAAGCCCTCAGCTCTTTGATTTTGGGGGGTTTTGGGGTTTTTTTGTATGATTAGCAATTCCCAGTGTCTGATTTTCTGAGTGCTTGGCCTGAGACACCTCTGTGAACCCTAACTCTGCTCATTTCCCCCACCCTGGGTCATCTCCCACACCCTGGTTTCTAAACCAGTTTTCATACAAAGGTTCTAAAAAGACAACAAATCCCCCCAGGTTCTTGTTCTGGTGACTGTCCCGTGACTCCCTGTAGGTAGAAATTCATTTTTTTTCCCTTTTCTCTTTTTTTTTTGCCAGAAGACACTGGGATGGTGTCTGAAGGATGCCAGTTGTGTGCAGTAAGTGCTTTTTTTTCCTTCTTGCCACCATTTTAGGACTAAGCAGCAACAACCTGTTAGGTTCTGCAAGAACCCTTCGTGTTCAAGAAACAAAATGTACCCTCATCTAATTATTATTATTTTTTAATATAGAATAAATTAAATATAGTGCCTGAGAGCAGATTTTTCTGTGGAGTCACGTGTCTTAATTTGCTTTTTGAACATTTGTGAGATCAGCTGAGATGGGGGGGGGTGGAATGGGCTGGTGCCAGGCTCTGGAAGTGCTGACACAGCACAATGCTGAGACCCACACATGTGCCCTCAGCAGGTGGGCAGGAGCTGCAGCACCAGGAGAGCCCCAGCTGGACCCTCTCACCCTGCACTGCGATACCTGCTCCAAGCGAGCTCCTGTTGCTGCTGTTACCGTGATCGTGGTGATTTTAAGATGATCACATCTTTTAAATCAATCAATCAATCAATCAATCAATCTGTGCCCTGTACTGGGAATGCTCCAACAGGTCAGAAACAAACTGGGAAACCCCTCCTGGGTCAGGCAGGGGTCTCTGCTGCGTGGTTTCATGTTTAGAGGACAGGTTTTTCATACTAAGAGCTTGTAGCAGTGACACAATGAAAGAACTGGTTTTATTTCTTTTTTTTATTATTATTATTATTTTAAAATGAACTGATCAACAGGCTGAGAGTGGGAATCAGTGTTTGGGGTTTTTTTGTTTGTTTGTTTTTCTCCTGTGGGTTGATTTGATCCTATCAAAACGTTTTGCAGAAGTGTTTCAATTTCACCTCCTGTTTTGGCTGAGAGTTTTCTTGTGGGAGGGTTTGGTTTTGATCAGGTCAAAGCATTGGGTTGTGGCTTCTCCATGTGGGTGGTGTCAGGGGAGCGGCTGCGCCCCAGCCCTGGCTGAAGTCGTGCTTTGACCTTATCAAAGCGTCGGGGTTTGGTGAGGTTGTGCTGACATTGGCAAAGCCAAAAAGAGACCCCAATCACCTGTCCTTTAAATTTGTGTCTTGGGAGAAATTTCACAATTAGAAAGGCTTTTTTTTTTTTTGTCTTTGTTCTTTCCCTCACTCGAGGCAGAGTTGCCAAATGTGCCATTTCCTTTTGAAATGAAAATCCTGTTGTTTTCCTGTGTGAAGCTTTTACCACCAATTCCTGCCCAAACCCATCCCTTCAGCAGTTACACAGCTGGGGACCTCATCCCTCCCTGCCACCAGATTTTCTCTTTCTATTCCCCCATCTCACCTGTGATTTTTCTTGGCTTTCAGAAGCCAGGTGAAGAAGTCTTTGGCTTCCTGGGTGTCCAGATCCAATCTTTGACCACTCACAGCTGACACTTGAGGCTCAGCTTCCCTCTTGTACGTCTCGATGGTGTTGCTGGAGAGGTGAAATGGGGAGAGATCAGCGCGAGGTGCCACAAGAGGGTGCCAAAATGCTGCTTTTTTACCAAACCCAGCTCCTTCCCAGTGCAGCCAGGGAAGGGGATCTCGGACAGGGTGGGGGATCGCAGTGCTGTGCGCCGACAGACCAGAAACATTTCTAGGACTTAGAAAAATAAAAGAAAAAAAAGAAAACCAACACCCTAGAGAATCACTGCTGCAGTCCAAGAAAAACATCCTCAGCTCCACATCCCTCTGGAGCCGTCAGCTGGCTGACGACAGCCGTGAGTTTGGATCCTAAGAGCACGGGGACTCTGCGCACTCACTCGCTTTTCTTCTCCCGTCGGGCAAGCAGCCACTCCACAAAGTTCTTCTTCAGCATGTTGTCCATCGTGCGGCTGTAGTCACTCGCCAGGGTGGCCTCTGAGTAGCGTCTTTGCACTGGTCTGGCACTGGGAGTCCTTATGCTTATGCTGGGGAAGAGCAGAGACACGGAGTGAGTCCTGCAGGGACCCGGAGCGGAGTTTTCCTTGGGCTGTCCGTGGTGGCCCTTGCAGTCAGCAAGGTTTTGTGATTCCTTTTCATCTCTTGGTCCAGGAGATTGTTCCTGCCCTGTGACACGAGGAGGTGACCAGAGAAGGGGCTAACAGGCTCCTCATCCGTTTCACTGGCTGCTAACAGAGCTGCAGCTCAGGTTTGAGAACCCCGGGGGAGATGAGCTCAGGGTATTTGCTGACAGCCTGGAGTCAGGGCGGTTTTCCCTGCTGTAGCCTGATTTCACATGGGCTTTGGCTTCAAGTTAAAGCACCAAGTGTGCTCAGGCTCCCTCCTCCAGCGAGTTACACGCCTGGGACCAAGGAAACCTTTTCCTGTGTCCTTGAGAGGCTCAGGGGTGGATGGCAGGAGACAAGGGCTGACCTTGAGACCAGTGCTGATCTGACAGTGCAGACATAGTTGGTGGCTACCTAAATTAGCAAAGGATTTCAAGGCTGATCCTTTTTTAGTACTATTATCTGGGATTTCAGCAACTCCTACTGCTCTAATAAGGATTCTTTGGGATTTTCTCAGGTGGTAGTTGGAAATTTTGTAGCAGGAGTCGGAGAAAGAGAGAGAAGGTCTCTATTACACACCTGCTCTGTGTAACTGGTCATATTTTCAGAAGCTTCCCAATACTGGATGCCCCCTAGCCTCATTCGTGTGAGATGATTACATCTTGTTTCTCGTTCTCAGCCAACCACCTTCTTTTCCTGGTTGACTTCCAGCTTGTTCCTCCTAACCCAGAGCCATGAAATTTGTAAGGAAAACCTGGGAGTTCCTAGCTCTGGCTCAAAGGCTCAGGGCTTTAGTTTGATGTCTCTCTTATCACCTGCTCATCTCTGTACACTTGGCTGTCTCTGTTATCCGAGATCTACCTCAGGACTCATGTTCTCACCTACTTACCAAGATGCCAATGGAAAGAGTCCCTTTGCCTCCAGTGGGGAGCTGGAAAAGGCTCAAAATACACACTGAGAGCTTTCCAAAACACTTACCCCGAGACGCTTCCTTCCATCAAAACAAAGCCCAGAGAAGCGAGGAGCAGAGAGAGAACTTTGAAAGACATCATTTTCTTGGCTGGTTTCTCTGTTCAAACCCAGCTGTCCAGCTCCTGTAACACAAGGGACACAGGACAGCGAGCCCAGGAGGACGGGCAGGGGCTGGGCACGTGCCTGTGCTTGTAAATGTGTTTCCCCAGCCCTTGTTCTTGGAGCAGCCTCCACCCTACAAAGCCCTGCGCTGCCGTTCCCGGGTAAATCACTTTTTCAATGCCAAAGCTTTTTCCCACCGTGCTGTCTGTTAATGTCGGTTCCCGATACTTTTATTGTAACCATCAAATTCATTGTGGGTTGTGCATTCCCGGAGGCAAGGGCTTTGTCTTGCTCCGTGTTTACAAGCTGACCCTGTGGGTACCTCATTGTGCTTTAAGGGTCGATTCAAGCCCGAGGATGTGAACAGGGGGGGACCGTAGGTTGGATCAGGCAGTTCAGCAGCAGGGGCGTCCTGCTTGTCCCACCCCGCGGGTCTGAGGAGCCTGATCTCATATCTGGGGAGGGTTTTTTTGTTGGGATAATTCCTTATGTGAGCCAGGGAGCATCAGTTATGAAAAATATCCCCTGGACAGTGACAGGATGGGATTCCAAGATTTATTAGTTTCAAGCTGTTCCTCGTCCTCACGTCCACAGTCCAGCTCAGGAGCCCTTGGACATCTGAGCTCTTTTAATTACTATTCCAGCTCTGCAAATTCTGCACAAAAATGGTTTTGATCATGGCTCACAGATATATTTTGTTGTCCCTCACCTCACTATTTGTTATAGATATTTCTGGAACCTGCATTGCAGTGGAGAGCTGCTGTTCATGGGAATAAGGGAGTAACAAAAAGAAAAGGTCCAGATCAGGACTCAGGTATCCCATCCTTCAAAGATTTATTTGTACTTCGATAGAACTTCACTCCTCCAGGCAGTTATTTGTACTCTCACAACAGACCAAATATTGTTTTGGAGAGAGCAAGAATTTGCAAGTTTGGATGTTGTTTGTAATTGAGGCTTCTTTTTTTTTTTTTTAATTTCTGGAAAATTGAGACATTTTTTACAAATGTTTTCAGCCCTTCCTATTCAGTGAGAAAAATGCTAAATGTGTGAGATTCTCTCAGATGCATCAAGGTCTGAGAAATGCTCTGAAAAACAAAGGTGTGATATTCTGAACGTTGACAAAAGCCCTAAAATACTTAGGGCTAAAGCAATAAAAGACAAATAGTTCCAGGGTGTGTTAACAGATGTAAATGCCATTGTTCAGAAAGCTGAGGGATATTTTAAATGAGAACAGGAAAAAAAAAGTCATGATTAAATAACTGAGGTTTTGCCTCTTACTTGCTTTTCATTGCAGGTGTTGGTGACCTAACTGTGGGTGTGATGATGGATCTGAACACAGCCAGGCTGTGCCAGAACATCATCCTGTTTGGGATAATTATTTACAACACTGGGAGAGGAGATGCTTTGTAACCTGAATTTGCAGAAAGGGCAGTGCTCCTCCTCCAGCAGGGAGGAGAAGCAGTCCACATCTTCACAGACTGCTGAAAAAAACATTTTTGAGTTAATCCAAGACCCCTCTGCCCATGTGCCCCTGACCTGGGGTTGTGAGCTCTGCCAGCCCTGTCTGGCACGTGCTTGGCTGTAACACTGCCACTCTGTTGACCCTACAGTTCGACTCCATCACAAAAGGAGGAACAACTGATGGGATCTTTGCACCATGAAGGTATCCAGTCCCCTGTGCAATAGTGTCTGCTTTGGAAGAAGCCTTATCCCTGTTTTATCCATAGCTAGGAGGTCCCAAAAACCAACTAGGAACCAATTTCTCCTCGTTTCCCTGCACAGCAGCTCGTGTTCACAGGTGGAGATTGCAGCCTGACATTTGTCACCTACTGAGCCCTCCTCTGAAATCACAGTCCCCTCTGAAATCACAGTCCCCTCCTCTGCAATCACAGCCCCCTCTGCAGTCACAGTCCCCTCTGAAATCACAGTCCCCTCTGAAATCACAGTCCCTCTGAAATCACAGCCCCCTCTGAAATCACAGTCCCCTCTGCAATCACAGTCCCCTCTGCAATCACAGTCCCCTCTGCAATCACAGTCCCTCTGCAATCACAGTCCCCTCTGAAATCACAGCCCCCTCCTCTGCAATCACAGTCCTCCTCTGCAATCACAGCCCCCTCCTCTGCAATCACAGTCCTCCTCTGCAATCACAGTCCCCTCTGAAATCAGTCCCCTCTGCAATCACAGTCCCCTCTGCAATCACAGTCCCCTCTGCAATCACAGTCCCTCTGCAATCACAGTCCCCTCTGAAGTCACAGTCCCCTCTGAAGTCACAGTCCCCTCTGCAATCACAGCCTCCCTTTCCCTTTCAACCCAACACACCACACTGCTGAGGTCTTTTCTGCCAAAGCTCCAGAGAAAACAGCCCCTCTTGTACCACTTTGGGGAAAAAACTCAGCCAAAAGTTCCTGCTCTGCCACAGCTGCCCCCGACACTTGCAAACACTTTTCACTCCCACTGTTATTTTGGGGGGGAAAGTAAATAAAAAGTAAAAAATTATATAAAACTTTTAAAAAAGGTTAAAAACAAAAAGCCTGACATAAAGCTTCTTACCTTTCTGCTTCTCTGAAGCTGCCTGGAGGATTTCAGCCAGTTCTGGTGCTCAGAGGAGACCCTTCAGGGCTTTTATATATGTTAACTGTGAAGGACCAAACCCACTTCCATGAGGTAAACAGGAAATCAAGCACCTAATCAAAGCAATTCAGACCCACTTAGAGCTGCTTCATTAAGTCCATTGACCTGCAGAGCAGGAAAATAACCTTTTAAAATATGTTTACATTAATGGCAATTAAACATTACTCTATCACAAAATCAAGAATGAGGAGGATGGATTGTGGACACAATACAAGTAGCATTGGTCTAAACCTTCATGCCATGTAGCACCTCCTTCCATGGTAAAACATTCCCTTAATTTTCATCTTTTCTTCTCCAAGTGTAAGTGATCTTCTGGAGAGATCCAAGCTGCTCCTTCTCTTTTTTACAGGAGTTATAACTTTGCTAAAATGAATAGGTCCCATCATTGTTATTCTGGTCACCATCAAGTCTGGGCATCCCAGCTCTGCAACCCCCTGTGCCAACCTCAAATACTGACAACAGCATCTATCCCTCAAAATGTGGGATCTGAGAGGAGAAAGCTTGGGATGGAGAGTGGCAGATGGGAAATTGGTAGGAAATGGTGAGGCAGCACTGGTGGTGGGACAGCAGCTGGGTTAGCCTGGAGCTGAGCACCCCTTTGGGTTGTTTCTGTCCTGAGTGATGGAGCGTTTCCCTGTGGTTCTGTGCTGATGGGGACACGGGTCAGTGAGGCACCACCTCACCCTGCCCTCGCACAGCAGAGCAGATGTTCTGCAGATGTTAATGGTGCCATCAGGAGACAAGAGGGGAATCCACTTCCCACCAGCCCTGCTGTGACGACGTGCCTGGTAAGTTCTCCCCGGTGTCTGACCTGCCCTGCCTCCCTGGGTCTCTCTGGAAGAATTGATCCCATTATATTTCAATGTGAAAATCCTCCTTATGGATTGCCACCAGGTGTGGACCTGCTGCTCTAGGACCCTTGTCGTGCCCACCTTCAATCTGTGGAAGGACCAGAGCAGGATTATCTTCGTGGCAGCCTAACCCACGAGCTGAGCTCTGCTCACAGCGTCACTGAAGTGAAGCAGTGCCCGTGGGTGACTGCCCTGGCTCGCACAGCACGGTCCTGCCTGTAGCTCGGCTCCTCCAAGCAGCCTGAGCTTTTGCAGGGGGTTATCCAAGCTCCAACCTTCCCCTCGGGTCTGCCAGCCTCTTTTTTCTTTTTCCTCTTTATTTTGGTGGAGTTCTCGGAGCAGCAGCCCCACACACCTGGATGTAGGAGGGATGTGTGTGCACCCTCCCAGGTTTGTGCTGGCTCAGCTGCATCAGGGATTTGTGTGGGAAAGAAGTGGGATTTCTGGTTGACAGGGCTGAGCAAGAAGCAGCTCTTGGTGGAATTACAGCAATAACAGCAAAACTGAAGGATCTGTGGTTTTGGTGTAGAAGAGGGTTTCACTGTGCTGGCCCAATGTCCCCAAGGTGTCTTGTCCCAACCCAGCGTGCTGAGGTACACACCTCCATGCAAAAGCTGCCCATTTTGCAATTCCTTTCTAAAAAATTGGTTGTTGGGGTTTTTTTTCTGCTTTTCTGAGAGGTGCTGCTGGGACACACTCAGATCCATACTGCTGTCACCCATTACCTGTACTCCTGCACCTGAAGACCACAGGGCACAGCTGGACCATGCCCAGCTCACCCCCGTGCTGGCTCTCCCTGCTCTCTAGTTATACAACACAACCAGCTTCACCAGCAAAAGCTCTTGCATCAATATTGCAGCAAGATACAGGCTCAGAAGGGCGTTTTTAGGGTAGATTAAAGAGCTCAGTGCTATTAAGGAGTAATTACTACGTTCACAGGAACTATTTAACACGTGGCTTAGTCCTTTAGCGAGCGGCACACGAGCACACCAGGGTCCCCAGCAGCTTTTCACCCATGCAGAAGCTGTAATAAATGATGGACAATAATAGTTACAAGTAACCAATTGACACTCCTAGCACAGTTGCTAATCAATAAAATAGAATAGTTTATCCTGGTGTCTTTATTATATGTGCTCTGGCTCCTTCCCTCCCAGCCAACTCCGATATCTTGTTTCTCCAAAGTGCAACCTATTTGTTTTCCTCTCATTAAGTGCCTCTGTAGGATATAAAGTTAATAGAGTGAAATAAATATCCAGCAACATTAAATATTGACCCAGGGGTTCACAGTTCTGGTGATTTCAGGGCTTCTGCTGGTGGTGCCGTTGGGACAGCAGCACCACTCGAAAATTTCTCCCAATTTTTCAAACAAAAACAGCAACAAAACGAATAAACAAACAAAAAACCAGAATTATTCCAAAGACAGGTGGGCACAGTCTGCATTTCACTCTGTTTGATGTCTAAAATGCTGACCCTTTGCTGGTTCAAGGGAGGTGCAGAGGTGACGAGTGGTGACCTGGAGAAGGGCCACGTCCCCACATCTGCTTTTTCCAGCGTAACAGAGTCTAATTAATGACATAAACCCTGTCCTTCTTTGGCTTCAGCCCATCACAGCCACATCAGTGCTGTCCTCCTAGCGTTACCTGTGGTCTGCTGCCTTTGCTGATAACACAAGTCATCTCAAAAGCTTCAGCCAGGTCCTGGCTTGGCACAGAGGACACTTTAGCTTAAATTTCACCCAAATACAGTATTTGCCTCCCTACAAATTAAACAGGAGAGCTGGAGCTGCCCTGCTCCATCCTACCCTGCCAGGCAGTGTGCAGTGAGTGAGCTCTGCTCTTCTCCACAGCAGACCTGACTGGACGAGTTGGTGTTCCAGGGATTTGGAATGGATTGGGAAGGTCACAGCTGCAAACGGTCCCTCCGCTCTGCCTTGGACACCGGAACATCTCCAGGGCAACTTTGCTTACAAAGCATTTCAAGTATTAGATGTGCCTGTAATCATGGCAAATGGGGCTTGAAGTGACCTTAGAGGTCATCCACTCCCTCCCCTGCTCCCAGGCAGCCTCAGCTCCACTTGAATCACTTGAAGGGATGAGTCTGACCCGATCCCAGAAATTCTCAGAAATGTAAATGCTGCAAACTTCCCAATAAATGTCTCAGTGTTCAGCTCTGACATCTCCCCTGCAATGGCACAGGTTACAGCTCTCCCATTCCCAGTGGATGTGGGGAGCAGGATTTTTCCCTTTCCCTCTTTGGTTGTTATTTTGCCTGGCACTGCTCAGGGCACCTCAGCTCTGCCAGCGACAGATTTCAGGTGCCACATGTCCCAGGTGACAATAACATTTTCTTCTCCATTTGATGTGCAAGCATTGGGCTGATCTGAGGTTCCTGCTTGTTTCTGGCTACGATTATTGGTCAGTGTTGGCATTTGCTCTGCTCCTCAAATCACAGGGAGAGAGGAAAGAGGGGGTTTAAAGTTTTTTAGCCTCATCTTCTCCCTGAAATCACAGATATTGGGGTACCATTCAAACTCCAGTCCTGATTCTCTTCTTAACTCAGCTTTGCTGCTCTCAAAGGCACAAGAGGTTCAAAGCTTTTCTTGGGAGATCGTTTCGCTCCCCAAAATACCAGCAACAGCTCGCAGGGGAGGTCACTCTCATACCTTGGTTCTCACTCATCCTGTTACACCTTTGCAGAGCACAAATCCCAAATATGAGGTTCTTTTCCCCAAATCCTGACCCCACAGCCCGTGTTCAGCTTTCTCCTCCCTTCCCAGGGCTGCCTGGGGTCCTGCTGCCCGCTCACAGCCTCGGCTGCCCCACAGCATCTTCTGTACCTCGTGCAGCCAAGGCTGGTGCTGCCAGGAGGGAAAACCACGTGCCAGGAGGCTCAGACTGAGCAGAAGGTGGGGAAAGCAGCTTTGGCACCAGGTGAAGGGTTTGCCTGGTTCCTCATCCCATCCCTTGGGCTTAACCCTGCCCAGTGGTCACCTTGAGCAGCGCTGGGGACACGAGTGACGGGTGGGATGGATTTACAGGGCATCTTTGGAGTGATGCACATCACTTCATCCTCTCTTCTGGGTTCAGTCCTGCCTCCTCCTCCTCCTCCTCCAACGCTTGCGGGAATGGAACAGGTTTTTTCACAAAGCCAAAATTCCAGATATGTTTTAAACACCAATAACTGCATTTTTAAGTGCAAACAAACCCTAGGGCCTTTTAAGGCTCCAGTGGTTGCTCTGGATGAGTTCAGCTCACTGGGGTGGCTGTCTCAGAACCTTCCTGATTGCCAGCTCGTTTTGAGGGGGAAAAAGATAAATAAATAAATTCCATAACAACTGCAAGTGGGAACCACAAAACATGCAGAGCACGGACTTCTCCTTTGTGCTCTCTCTGGTTGTTTCTTTTTTTTATTAGATGCTTGTTGTAACCCCCAGGAGCAGGGACCTGCAGGGCAGGATCTGCCCTCACACAAAGCCCACGGCAGCGCCTGTAGCACCCAGGTGGGGCTGATTTATTTGGATCACTGAGATGTGTATAACAAATTCTCACAACTGCCACCTTTTCCCCCTGTGTAGTGAGCGCTGTCCCTGCTTCCAGAGGCTGGAGAGGTGATCTGGACTTGCTCTAGGATTAAAACTCCCTGTGCTTTCCTCTGTTAGGACTTTACCTGGTGGTAGTTATCTTCATGTGAAAACCATCTTTTATCCTGCCTTTGAGTGAAGATAGAGGCAGGACTAAAACCAACTGGGGAGATTAGAGCAGTGGAGCTGCAGGAGAGGAGAGGAAATAATCAGTCCTGCTAAATGCCAAGGCTGTACCAGCAGGATGAGAAACTACACAAACCCCGTCCACGGCAAGGAGCCTGCCAAGTGGCCAGTTCAGTAACGTGGAATTATTTCCATCTCATGCCCTTGCTGCTCTCCTTACATCACCTTCCCAGCAGCCCAGCAGTGCTGGTGCCCCAGCACAGGCGGTGGGGAACGGGTCAAGGTTTTGATTGTGAAATGATCTATCTGTCTGTCTGTCTGTCTATCTATCTATCTATCTATCTATCTATTTATCTATCTATCTATCTATCTATCATCTATCTATTTATCTATCTATCTATCTATCTATCTATCTATCTATCTATCTATCTATCATCTATCTATTTATCTATCTATCTATCTATCTATCTATCTATCTATCTATCTATCTATCTATCTATCAAGTGATCTACAACAGCAAGTGATCAGCTTCCCACCCCCCACCACACACTTGTTTTGGGTATGAAGATTGAGATAAAAATGCGATGGTGGTGGTGGTTGAGCCTTTCATTGCCTCCTGCTACAGGGAGTTTAAAAAGTTGGAGGGATGAAAAGCAGGGAGAGCTGGAGAACCCACTGTTCTTTGGGGGATTTCAACCCTGAATTGAAATTATAGGGCCCCCCCCCCAAAAAAATGTGTACTCATGGAGCATAAATCTGATAGAAAAGCATTTATTTCAGACTGGAGGAAATCTGATACAAATACCTCCAGTTCCCGAAAGGAAAACATTTAATCTGTGCTTTCTAAGTGCTGCAAATGTTTGGAGGGGGGTTCAAAAGAGCAGCTCCTACTTGAAATAAGGTCAGGGGGAGTTCAGCAACGGCAGGATTCATCCCCCACGATGCTTCCCCAACTGTGTTAGTTTAGTTTATCATTCTACCAAGACCAAAACTTTTCCCTTCACCGCTTCAACCATCTGGAGAAGACATGGCTGCTCCAGTTATCTGTCCAGCTGCTCACAGTGATTTTGGAGAAAAAAAAAACCAACAACCCTAAATGGACAGGTTAAAAAGATCTGCTCTAAAGAAGTGGTGGTGTGTTCATTTTGGGGAGGGGGAATTGAAAATGAAAGGCACTATCAGAACAGCAGCGTTTCAGGGCTCATTCTGGTGGATTTTTTTCCTTTCCCTGCATTTAGAGTTCAGCATTTACCCAAAGAAAGGGACAAAAAACCTCACACTGAACTATTGTGGGGGCAAAAAAATTAATAATAATAATAATAATAATAATAATAATAATAATAATAATAATAATAATAATATAATAATAATAATAATAATAATAATAATAATAATAATAATAATAATAATAATAATAATAATATAATAATAATAATAATAAAAACCCCTGGGCAAAGCAGCTTTGTTTGGTGGAAGTTGGGAGAGGTCTCTGCGCGCTCACGGAAGCCAACGGAGAACTCAGGTTCCAGGAGACCTGGGAAGCTCAACCAGCTCCAGCCCAGGGTGGAGCTGAGCACCTCATCCTGGTGGGAACCCAGAAACTGGGAAGGAGCAGATGCAGAGGAGGAAGAAATTGTTGTTTGGTTGTGGTTTTCTGTGGGGTTTGTTCTAAAGAAACTCCAGTTTGTTAGTACCAGCACTAAAGGGTTTTTCAGGCTGGGAGGTGATTTTGAAGCCAGAGTTTATTGCAGTGTTTGCTTTGTTTTTGAAGTGAAGCACTAAAAATGTTGAGGGAAGAGGCAGATTTTGGAGTAAATTGCAGGTTTAACCATTTCCATCTTCTGCTGCTTTCCAACCTCCCACCCTTCAGGACATTTCCCATCGCTCAGCCCTTTCCTTGGGGCTGGGGATGCTCCTCACCCCCAACAAACCATCAGTTAAACACCAAGATGGAGTTTGAAATGCAGAGAAAACCAGGAGAGGACAAATAATCAACTTCAAACCTTGATTTTGTTTTAAAGCAAACTGTTCTTTTCATAGCAAGTTTGATTCTTAATAAATTCATCAACAGGAGCTTTAATCAACTGGATCTTCTTCGATATGAGCTGCTTTTTCCAGCCATGAATATTTTCCACATCATAAAAACTGAACAAAAGGTGGTTTAAACTGGGATTCCACTTAAGAAAAAGGAAATATTTCCCAACTGTAACCCTCACTCTCCTTATTCTGGTGAATTCTCACCTATGTTTTAAGGACAGGCTTGCTCCCTGTTCAGATTAATTCTGCTAGTTGAGATTGGATTGAAACAGATTCTATAAAAACAAATTTCTTAATTTTTTTCCTTTGTTTCCTGTATATTTTACTGAAAACTTTCAGCCCATATTTATTAGGTAGTAATTAATACAGATTTTTTTAAAGTTTTGAAAATGAGGATTTTTTAAAAGTTTCTGGGGTTTCTAAGTGCATCTTTAATCCTGTCCAAATTAAATACTAGTGATAGCACCAGAGATTGAAAAAAAACCAAACAAAAACCAAAAACAAATTAAAGAAAGATTCAAATGATACCTGGCAGAAAAATAACAGAATATAATCTGTGCTTGTTCACTGCTAATCTGCCATGGAGATTATTTCTGGTTTAGGTATTTTCTGCCTCATATCAACAACACCTCAGCAGACTGCACTAATTGCTCCCTTTTGTATGAAATCCCTATTTTGGTGAAATCTTAGCTGCATTATTCACCATCCAGCTTCACCTTTCTCCCTTAAGAAATTTTCCCAAACTCCTAAGTGGCAACAATAATTATTTGAATTTATAGATAAATTGTAAAAACTCATTGAGACCCTTTCTGCCTGATAAAAAGATTTAAATCTTTTTAAAAACCCCAATTTTTGCCTCAATCAGATTTTCTGTATAAAATCAGAAGCAGCTTTATGTTGATGGGAGAGCAGGGCAGGAAAATTTGAAAATGTTTGTAAACTCACATAGAAAAAAAAAATATCAACTCCTCAGGGTGATTTTTTAAAACTACAACTCAGTTTAAGAAAATCCTGGAGTGGGGGAAAGGCCAGGGAGGGTTTTCCAAGGGACAGTGCCTGGGTGCAAACTGTTGCTCAGCCTCTCCCTGGCTCCAGAAATCCCACTGGATTTTTGTTGCAGTTGCTGGTAACATTTAAATCAGCCAAAGGAGAACACTTTGGGGTTTTTAAATTTTGTTGTTTTGGGTTTTTTTTGGGGGGTGGGATTTTACAGAGCTGCAATTTGAGGTTGGGGGGGGGGGCAGCCCTACTCCCCCCAGCTCCTGCTCAGGGGTGAGTGCAGCTCTATTACCCCTCACCCCAGCAGATCAATGATTTAATTTCTGCTGTTTGCATTCTCTAAATACCTTGCATCTGGAATGCTGCAGCAGGGGAAGGAGGTTGACTGATAGCCTTTCTTGTTCCACATCTCAATTGAAGACTTCCCTCTTTGTTTGGATTTTTTTCCTTTTTTTTTTAACCTTTTTTTTTTTTAAGGTGAGCTTCCTTCGTTTCATTCTTGCAAAGGATTCTGTGACGTGGAGAAGGTATTGGGTAAACCAATAAAAGCAACAAGAAAAGTATTCTGATCAAGATTAGAAATAGATCTGGAGCAGATAGTAGCTGATTTATTTGATCTGTGTTTGTGGGGGACACGTGTGGCTGCAGGAAGCTGCACCTCCACTTTGCAGCCAGGGAAGGTTTGAAATACATTTTCTAAGCTACAAGATTTTTTTTTTCCCAATTTCATCACTCTCTTATTTTCACCTGTAAATTTTGGAGCTTGGATTATACCCTGGAAACCTCAGAAAAGCCCAGGCAGATGGACACAGCAGAGCTCCTCCAAAACCTCCTCTGTTTGGTGCTTTTCAGGAGAGCCAAGTCCTGCAGCTGGAAGGATGGGAACCAAATTTTCCCTGGTGAGCAGCATCTCCACGATTTTAAGACAAAGATCCCGGGATAAGAGAATGGATCAGAGACAGGAGGGAAAATTCAAGGTTGTTTTTTTTTTTGCTTTAAATGACCATTTCCCAGGATTTTTCGAACTCAGTTTCTGTGACTTTCCTAGGAGGGTGTAGCACAGAGCACACACAGATCTGGGGCACGTGCATTTATTTCTTAAGGTTTATACAATTTCTGAATCCTGAGGAAGATGAGATGTTTTTATTTACTAACAAATTCCCCGCGTGGCTTTTGCTTCAGCCGGGAGAAAAAAAAAAACCAATAATAACAAAATATTTAACTCAGAAGAAAACAAAAATATTTAGCACAAGAGCATCTAGTACCGAGGAAACGCCCCAATCTGGGGGTCCCGGTCCCCCCCCTCACCCTGGGGACCCCCCAGCGCCGTCACCCCGAAAGGCGGAGGTGTGTGTTTGAGGGGGAGGGGGGCGCGGTACCGGCTGCGCACCCGCGCAGGGAGCGCGGAAACGAGAGAACCGCACCCGGGAAGTTCTCAATCGATTTTTTTTCCCTCCATGGGCAAAAATCCTCTGTTCGTGAATTTTTTAAATTATTTTTTTTAATTTATTTTTTCCGGGGAGGGGGGGAGCCGAGCGGAGCCCCCAGCCCGACGGGAGGGACGGGCGGGGGCGAGTTTTCCCGGGGGGGTGTTTAATTTAATTCCCAGTGCGGAGGGGCGGTCCGTGCCTTTACTTGCAGCTCAGCGGGTGGGCTCGGGGCGGGGGGGGTGTGGGGGCGGGGGGGAAGTGGGGGGAGAAGAAGAAGAAGAAGAAGCCGTGGCCGCCCCCTCCCCACCCCGCAGCATCCCGGGCCGAGCCCCAGGCGCACCGGGGCTCCCCCGCCCGCCCCGTCGGGGATGCAGGAAGGCGGGGAAGGGAGGGTGGGTGGGGGATAGAGGGGGGAGATGTGAGGGGGGGGACTCGCTGCTATTTTCAACCCAGCTTGAGCCTAAAAATAAAAGTCTCCAGAAAAGGCAGGCGGGGAGGGAAAAAGGGGGGGGGGGGGGGTTGCTCCGCGTGTTCCCCCACCCCACCCGCTCTAGCGCAGCCCCAGCCCCGTCGGGGACCGATCCTCCTCCACCGTGGGGACCTTTTGTGGAGGGAAAAGCCCCCCAGCCCCCCACCCCGAAAGATTCCATAGGTCTTAAAACAATCCCGGGGACAATACCGCCCCCACCCCCCCCACACACACCCGGGGGGCTCCCCCAGCAACCCCACCGGGTTGGGTCAGCCCTAGGGGGGGGGTGGGGAGGGGGCAGGAGGGTGGGTTGTCGTGTGTGCCCCCCCCCCCCCGTCCCCAATCCCCTGGCGCCAAGGGACCTCCCGGCCCCTTTGATGCCAAAGTTTTTTACACCCAGAAAAAATCCCATTGAGGCACCGGGGGGAAAAAAAAGGGGGTGGGGGAGGGGTGCGGTGGGGGGGTGGGGGGAGGGGCACGGTGGGGGCGGGGGGCTGCAGCAGATGGAAAGTGCCTCCGACGGGACGGGGCTGGGCGGAGAGGGGGGGGATAAGGGGGGAGGAACACCCAACACGGGACAGGAGGTGGGTGCACCCCCGCCCCCCCCCGCCCCACATACTTAGACAGGGGGGTGTGTGTGGAGGTAAATAACGTAGTATTTAAATTAAAATAAATAAATAAGTGGTATCCACCCCCTCCCCTCCCCCCCCGGCCCCTCCCCCCGGGGGCCGGGCCCTCCCGCATCACCACGTGGCTTCCTCCCGCAAACATTTTCACTCATTTTTCCAGGTCGGTTTTATTTAGAGGCGGTGCCCGATTGCTGAGAAGCGTCCGGTGACACTCCAGTGCCACTCTGCTGATTTGGGGGGACCCCCCCCAAAGCCCCCTCCCCTTAGGAAACTCCCCCCCCTTTTTCCTTCCAACAGCCGCCGCCTTCCTTTTTAAAGGCAAAAAAAAAAAAAGAAAAAAAGGGGGAAAATAGGAAAAAATATTTAAAAAGGGGGGGGGGGGAAGGAAAAAGAGCTTCTAGGGAAGCCCCCAGCCCGGCTGTGGGGCCGGAGTCCGACGGTGCGGGCTCACGGTGGAGCCCCCCCCGGGAACCACGCTCCGAGCCCCAGCGCTGCTCACCCACCGCCCCGCTCTCACCACCCCTTCATCCCCACCACCACCACCATCATCATCCTCCTCCTCCCCACCGCCACCATGAACAAGCTTTACATCGGGAACCTCAACGAGAACGTGACTCCGGCCGATTTGGAGAAAATTTTTAACGACCACAAGATCTCCTTCAGCGGGCAGTTCCTGGTCAAGTCCGGGTATGCCTTTGTGGATTGCCCCGACGAGCAGTGGGCCATGAAAGCCATCGAAACTTTTTCGGGTAAGAGACGTTATCTCCCTTTCCCTCCCTCTTTTTCCCCCTCCCCAAATTACTACGGACCCCCCTGAAACGCTCAGCACCCCCTTAAAACCTTACCCCACCCCTCCACCCCTTGCGCCCCGTCGAGGTTTGCATCAGCGAGCGGTGGGGTGCGACCCCGCTT